>OZ035857.1:4987309-6187309 GCA_964034905.1 Itoplectis maculator | reverse complement strand
TTTCTGTTCGCGCGCGCTTTTACCATATACATATATGTACGCGATGATAGGTATACATATATACATATAAACACACGTAATACTCGCGGAGCGATACAAAAAAGTCCCCCGAGCTACTTCGGACGTGCACACAGCTCGCGGCGCGTCCGTAAGAGACGCAAAGGGAGCCGCGGGTATTTGGTATGCGGGGTTCACCAAAATGGCGAGCCGGCCAATCCCGTGTGGACCTTTTTCTCTCGGCCGCCGACGCCGCCGCGTCCACCCCCTCGGGCTCGCACAGAGCGAGAGGGAGAAAGAGAGAAAAAACGAGTGAGAGAGAGAAAGAGCACTCGGCACCGAGTCCACCCCCTCCCCCCCCCCCCCCCCTCTCGTTTATACTTTCTCCCTTCGCGTCTCGCTCCCTCGTCCGCCGCCGCCGCCGCCTGCGGAGGCTAATTTATTCATTCGATCCTTTTTACACGAAGCCAACACGTACGAGGCTCGCTCGCGAGCTTTTTATTTTTATCTCTTTCTCTCTTATCTCATCCCCGGCGGTACTTTTCGGCGCGCACCCTTTGTAAAGAGCCCTGGGCCCGAATGCTTACGGGGGACACGCGGAGAAACGACGCGCCGTATTTACGTTGCACGCCGGTTTTCCGGCTGCCCGGTGTCCGTCCTTCTCTCTCTCCCTCGGTGGTCCGGCTGCTGCTGCTGCTGCTGTTGCTGCTTTGCCGTGCGCCAGCCCCAGGGTCGGGGGGAGGGTGTTTCATCCCCCGCGTTGGCGTGGCAGCCTCTTCGAACGAGCTCGAGACTGGCCAACCCCATGGACCGTGTCCACCAACCCTCGCTGGAATTTGTTTTCATTTTTTCTCTCTCTCTTCTACCCTCACCTCCCACCCCTCTCGCTTGCTCGGCCCTCATTTGTCCACCTGCGCATCTCATTTCTCTATTTTTCCTCCGCCTCCTCCTCCTCCTCCTCGTAGCCCAAAGCATTTTTTTTTCTACCTCGTTTTTTCGCTCAAAGAAGGGCTAATTTTTCAACGTGCAGCCCGCCCGCGAGAAGGGGTGTGTCGCAGTCGTCAGGCGTCCCCCGGAGGGGGAGGGGGGTGCCTTTTGTCGCCGGTGACAGAGGGCAACGTCTCTCGTCGTCGTCGACGACGGACGCGCGAAAGCTCTCGGCCACCCTGGGCCCCCCGTGGGTACCGGAAAGAAAGAAAAATAGAAACTTGGGGGACGCGAGAGAGAGAGAGAGAGAAAAAAATGTACCCGCGACCCGGGAACCGGAAAGAAGGAGAGAGGAGCGATTTTTAGAATTGCAAATTCGCGCTGAAAAACCTACGGGGGGAAAAAACTCGCTGCTACGCTCTCGTCGCGGCGGCTCGCCGGACGAGAAGCGAAATTAGCGGTCACAGAGCCGGCAAAGCGAAAAGTCACTCGCGATCCTCCGGGTGTGTCATGGTAATTCTGCATTTTTTTTTTTTTTCGCCTTTTTCGTTCAACTCAAATTTGAAAAAAATTTGCATGTCTCTTGTCTGACTCTTCGGGGGGGTTGAAGAGCCGCGTGGGACGCGACACCAAACGGCGATCTTGGAAGTGACGCTCCACGTTGTACCAGCCAAGTTCAACGTCACTATCTCCCCCCCCCCCCCCCCCCCTTTCGCTTCCCCTCGCCGAGCCGCGGCAACCGACATTTCTGGAATCGGATATTGGCATCGACACCTGTTGCGATAAAGTGTCCGTGCGCATCGCGATATCGATGGTCCAGTTAGAGCGGCGGCGGCGGAGGCGGTGGAGGGGGACGAACGATCGGGAATTCCATAGCCCACGTGTGTCCCACTGTGTGAGATATCGATGTGCGCTCGTCGAAGCGCAACATCCTTCTCCGGTCCCGCCGCCTCGTCCTTCCCTCCCCCTCCCCCACCACCCTCTCTCTCTTTGCCGCACACCCGGTTTCCTCGAGAAAGCCCCGACTTATCGAACTTCGATTAAAACCTCGGTATTTATTTCCGCGAGTTAAGCAAATCCGTCTTGTTATCGGAATACCAGTTGCGCGATGATCGGCGATGAAAATTAATAAACACGTGGTTTCGCGGTATCACGATTATTTTATATTGTAATTATTTTTGTTTTTATTGTTATTTTAATCTGGTACATTTCGTGTAGACTAGATTGTTAAACCTTATTTATTGGTAGAGATAATAATATTTTGCTTTTGGAGGGGAGAACATCAGATATCCCTCTTTTAAAAAGTTCATGAGTAACGGAAAGCATTGTTAGCAAACTATTCGAACTGTGATGGGCTGGGACTCTCAGACCGAGTCCAGGTTCATTTGTCCAGGTTCAAGGGTTGTAACCAGTGTTTTCAGGGGTAGAATATGCGACTTGAGAACAATGGTATAGGTTAAAAGTCGATATTTTGAAAAAATAAATTTCGTGACCCCGATTTGGGAGGTTTTCGGCCCGGTGACCAAATCTAGGATTTCTGACAAACTGTTCGACCAAAAACTTTTTTTTTCAAAATCAACTAAAAAAGGGTTGTAACCAGTGTTTTCAGGGGTAGAATATGCAACTTGAGAACAATGGTATAGGTTAAAAGTCGATATTTTGAAAAAATAAATTTCGTGACCCCGATTTGGGAGGTTTTCGGCCCGTTGGCCAAATCTAGGATTTCTGACAAACTGTTCGACCAAAAACTTTTTTTTTCAAAATCAACTAAAAAAGGGTTGAAAAATGCAAAATATAACAATGCGAAGGAGCATCCGATTCCGATCGATTCGAATCCGATAAAACACTCGGTACCAACGGACTGTTTCGTCAGATTCTCTTCTCCTGTTCTCCACCCTCCTTCGCCCTGTCTCCCCGTCCCCCGGAAATCGGAACTGCGGGATACGAAAAAGAGAAAATTCGGCGAAACGTTGCAAAGTACGTGGACTCCACAGGGCGAAAGATAGCTATAAAAAAAAACGGATTAGTGCCAGTTTGGCCGAAGGGTGAAAGAGTGTAAGGAGAAGGGGGGGGGGGGGGGCAGTGAGACACGAAATGTGTTTTTTCCGAGGGAATCGTCGCCCTTCCACCGGAAACCGACGAGCGTCTCTTCCAAGTTTACCAGCGCACTGAGGGCAATTCCGCGACTTCTCGTTTTGGTTGTCCCTCTCCGCGCGTCGGCCACGCACATCCGCGCGAACCAATACAGAGCAGCGCCGCCGATGGGACCCAGCTGCGCGACGAAGGTTCGATCACCTATTCGACGAAACGAGGGGAAAACCGATTCCCCACTCTCCGTTCTCTCGGTCAACTCGGTCGCCGGCGCCGAGACGGATTGATTCCCCTCTCCTCGGGCGAATCGCGTATCGGGCGCCGAGTGGGAAGCAGCCCCAGCTGTATCGTCGCCGAGACTCGCGCGATCGAATCCGATCGAACAAGTGAGAGTCCCACGTGTGTTACACGGAGTTGCTTGACTTCGGGTTCTCTGGTCCACGTCGGATCACCTGTAAAAAAAATATCTCCCATTAATTCAACCCCCATTTGTCCATCAAATATACACAATATTTATTTATTTCAGGGTACAAGTGGTCCACATTCGCCACTCATCAATCCTACGTAAATACCTAAAAATGCATATTCAATAAAAAAATAAAATAAATAAATACAGCAACCATCACTGTATTTCTGTATTTTATAAATTCATCCCATTTATCCATCAAATATACACGATATTAATATCTTATTTCAGGGTAAATGTGGTCCACATTCACCACTCATCAACACTTTATAAACATCTGAAAATGCATATCTAATAAAAAAATAAATAAAAATAAATACAGCAACTGTCACTGAATTTTTGTATTTATATTTCACATGTCACAACGCGCCCCAAGATCCTCAGGGTCTTCCTAACCACCCCCCCCCGTCCCCCCCCCCCCCCCCCTACCTATGCCTCCTCAGAAAAGCGACAACAAAGGAGCCACGAAACAGCAGCGTCAGAGGGTCTTCCGGTGTAGCGCCAAAGCTTTCGGCGACTCGGACCAGAGGGAGCCGCGTGTGCGCGTCGCGCTGAAAAGAGGGGGCCGTGTGTATATACGTGCGAGAGCGCAGAGGGCGTAAGAGCTCCTGATGCCGGACGCGCAGAGACGACCGGAGAGTGCAGAGACGCACGTGCACACACGGACGAGCGGACGTGCACGACGGCGGTAGAAGTGGAGGTGGGCGGTGGCGTTCGGGGGTGGGCGAGCGGAAGAGTAGGAGGGGGCGGGGGCGAGGGGGGCGAAAAAAAATCGTGCGGGAATGATGGCGGCCGGGTGGTAAGTGAGAGAAGCGCGTGCACCGCTCTCGCGTCTCTGCCGCGCGAGTGCATCGCGCACGTTCTTTCGCGCATCGTTTCTCTCTCTCTCTCTCTCTCTCTCTGGCCTGCGTCTCACGTGCGCCCGGAACGAGAGAGAGAGAGTAGATAGCAAATGGTATCGCGAGCTCTCTCTGGCATCAGCGGAGACTGGGAGCGAGGACGCGTTGGGCAGAGTTGTGACCCGGGGGGTGGTGTAAGAGGGGAGAATGGAGGAGGAGGGTAGAGGGTTGAAGCTCTCCGTTTCGCAGTGAGCATACATCCTGGACGATGGTAGTGGACAACTCTCCACCCCCTCCTACCCCACGTAATACGTATACGTGACATCTACGCTCCACGATAGCGAGCGAGCGTTGCACACGCGGATAAATATCGCATGTGAGAATAACGCGCGTTGCTCGCACACGCGTCTCGGGCACGCATCTCGAGCGGAGAGAGAAAGAGAGAGAGAGTAGATTAGAGCAGAGCGAGAGACGCGGGGGGCAGCCACACCAATACCAAGAGGGGGTGGCCGAGGCCGAGTGCGATAGCGCGACGTGCACGAGGCAACGCGAGTTGCGAGGGTTGCGACTGCCGTGTGTTCGTGAGCCGGGGAGGTGCGGGGGAGGGGAGGGGGGATGCGACGCACGGGGTGAGCACAGAGCGAGAGAGCCGGAGCGCGACGAGCGCTGGTGGCCGCGAGAGAGCGGGGCGGGATTTTGCGCGAAGTTTTCAACGAATAAGGAGCCGAGACGAGAAACCGTTGCCACGCCTACGCCGTGCGCCGACTTTCCCGCCGGCGCGGCGATAGCGCACCCCTCTCTCCCCCCCGTCGCCCCGCGATGCATACGGCGCGATAGCCACGCGTCGCGGGGGCTTCCAGGGCGCGCGCGCTCGGCAACCGCCGCCGTTGCCGCCGCCGCCGCACGGAATTTTCCCTCTTTCTCGCGTAATCAATGGAAGAGACGCGCGGCTCGACGTCGAGCGCGTCGTGCGACGCACCACCCGCAACGGCGAGCGACGCTGCTGGTCTCTCCGAGCTTCCCGCGCTTCGACGACTCTCACGGACGGCGCTGGTGGCGCGCCGTTCGTGAGGTGGTAGTGGTGGTGGTGGTGATGCTGCTTTAGCCTATCCGACGTTGTCTCTCTTCGCTCTCGTTCGCCCGGCGAGTTTCTCTGCAAATCTCGAGGCGTCTCTGTCTGAACTGGCGCTGCTGTTGCTACTTCTGCTGCTGCTGCTGCTGCTGCTGCTAGTAGTAGTATTAGTACGCCTAATACTAGGGCGACGAGGATGACTACTACTAGCAGCACTATTGCTGTACTAATACTAGGACGACTATGGTGACTACTACTACTGCACTAGGACTGCTAATACTAGGACGACTGGAATGACCACCTCTACTGTACTAATACCAGCACGACTACTACTACTACTACTTCCAGCACTTCTGCAAATATTTTTCCGTACGTCTGCAATTTTTTTAGGGCATCCTACAGGGTAAAAAGGTTTCAAAATGCATTAAAAAAAATTTGCGCACGCAATAAATGCTGGAAAAACGAGGGTCCGATCTTACTGCAGTGCGTTTAATCTCACGCAATTGTTTATCGGAGCGTAACACAGCGATTTGCCAAAAAAAAGAGAGAGATAGAGAGAGAAAGAAAAAGAATATCGTTTCAACGAGGCCGACCGGTGATTCGCCCAATTTCCGATCAAGAGAGTGCATTTCGGTGTTACGCGCCTACGTACACATACCTGTCGCGCGGATTCAGCGATAGGCGCGTTACCGTCGAGGAACGAACAAATTTTTCCCACCCAACCAAAAGTGCGAACGACGCCGAGTGCGCTTTTCGCGGAATTTTCTCCGTGTCCGTTCAGTCGCGGCCTTTTCCACTGCGCGAAATTAAATTTCTCCGGACTGGCTTGAAAACGGTCGCTTCCTCCGTACGGCGATGGACATCAATTTGATCGGGACGAGGGTAACCTCGAGCCCCTCGCTCAGCAAGCTCGTGGGTTTACCTATACCGGAACTCATACCCTCCCCCCCCCCCCCCCCGCGCGAGCTTTCAGCTTCGGGGTGCTCGGACGGACGAAGAGCACAACACACGCACCGATAGCCATGTCCGATGTTATATCTCGGGCTTTGGGGTCGCGGCGAGTATCGGCCGAGAAAGGGACCCGGCTAAGACCCACCCCTGCTGACCCGGACGGTTAGACGCGTCCCCCCCCCTCCTCCTCCTCCGCCACCGCCAACCCTCTCGCTGGGCGAGTACCTACTTGTGTCTCGTTTCGATACGAAATCGCCGTCTATAGACGCTGCAGTAAAGTACGCGAAATAACCAGAAGGGACGAGGCGAAGGGAGGAGACGACCGTGGACGAACGAGCATGTATAGGTGCTTGATGTCTGTGCACGAGCTTGTCTGTGTTTATGTATATAGCGACAAAGACGATTCAGCGACACCCGCAGATTTCACTACAGTCGAGGTTTTACGTCCTATAGCATTTTGCGCTTTAACCACCCGTCGTTTCGTTCTAAGAGACTTTACGAGAGGAGTTAGAGGGAGTCCGAGGCGACACGCCGAGGAAGGTCGTCATTAGGAACGACGAAGGGTTCGGGGGGCTTCGAGCGGGTTGGGACGCTCTCGAATTGCGATGGACCCTCGCGATATATACGTGTCTGGAAATAATATAACACGCTCCGTGCTCGCGCGAAATTCCGAAGCTTCCTGGTAGTTCGAATTGGCATTAATATGCATGACTTAGTTTAAGGGGATGTAAAAATAATTAGTTTACGACTTTGTTATCGGCAATGAAAAAAATAATGATACTGAATTAATCAGAATTATTTGGAGCACGCGTTATGAGTTTCTCGATAAAATTAACGCAGCAACTGCAGTCAAATGCCGCGACTCTCGTTCGACAAAATCGTGCAGCTGCAAAGTGCAACTCGGAACCCGCAGGTGCAACAAGCAATATCGAAAACTGCCTCGCGTGGGTCTCGAGGCGAGAGACAGCGACGCGGTGGAAGCAAAGTAGAAAAAGCCGCGAGTAGTCAGACGGATCCGCGTGAGGGAAAAATATTTCCCTCGCGTCTCCAACTCCCTCCCCTCCTCGATCCCCGCGCGAAAGCTCACGGTCGCCGAGTCGCCGGCATGCAACGCGAGGGTGGCCCGTTGCGCCCCCGGAGCGCGCGATAAGCCGGCTGGAAGCGAACACCTCATTTCCTCCAGTCGATGCACTTCCTTCCTCTATTCCAGAGGTTTCAATTTCTCCGTCTCGGACGCTTCTTCCCCGCTTCGGCTCCGAGCCATTTTTTTTTCAACCCCCTCGAACATTCAAATACTCCCCATATGTAAAACGTGCGCTACTCCCCCCCCCTTAATACAAAGATCGGTAAGTCCTCATGGCAGCGACCCCTTCGAGCCCTTTGACCCCTGCGAGCCATGTGGTACCCGATGGTACCGACACACGTCGGACCTGGCAACAGTCGCGTAGAATCTGCTGATAAGCAAAATTACGGAGAGTGAGGCTCGCCACGCGGGTTTTGGCGCGCGATGCTGACTCGACGATCGCGAGCTTTTTGGCCTCCGGCTTCCCGAGCCCGGACTTCCGCTGAAAAAAATTAACGCGCGTACGGATCCTCCGCACGGTGGTTCGCGTATAATGTAACCAACGTTCGGGCGGTTCGGCCGTTACGCGAGACGGGCCACGTTGATGCGCCCTCGACCCTTCGGAAATTCGTTATTCGCACGAAAATCTCGATCACTGTCTCTCTTCTTCTCTCTGTCTCTATCTCTCTCTGTCTCTCTCGCGGCCTACACGCCACGGCGGTCGCGCGTGGCTGACGCCGGATCAACTCGCGGAAAAGCTGATCGTTCGGTCAGCCGAATTTCGAACCGTTGGGCCGCGAACGAGAACCACAAACTCGTCCGGGTTTCGTATCCGCGAGTTATAGTTCGGCCACTCCCATGTGTGTATCTATGTATATATATATATATGTGCACGGAATTGTGTGGATCACACAATCCGCACTATCGGCGCTCGAGGTTTTCCCAATATATTTTCGACCGGTCGTTCGTCGGACACTTTCTCGCGGCGCCGCAGCCGCGACCGAGAAAATTATAACGCGCCGCGAAAGACGTGGAAAGAGCCACGTCGGTTTGACAATTAACCGTTTAAAATCCAATAAATCGGGACGAGAGACAAATTTCCATTCGCGCGCGCGCCAACCGCGATCGCTCGGTGGCTTCGCGCAGAGTGTGTGTATATATATATTGATGTGTTTGTGTGTAGGAAAATTCACACGGCGCTGTCAGCTTTTACGCGCGCGCCACTCGGCTCACCGACCTTACCGACGTTTTCGCGACGCAGCCGGAGAGCCGCGCAGAAAGTTGCTTTACCGACAAAAGATTCCGAACCTTCTGCGAATTCGACTTCTCGGCGGTGAGGACGCCACTGTCGCGCGTGAAAAAAAAATCGTAGGGGATGAGGAATTTTTTTTTCTGCGCTAGATTTTAAGAAAAGTGATGACTTCTAATTGTCACTAAAAACATTATTTAATTTTACTTACGCAATTTTTTTCAATTCGAGTCGCATTTCAATTCAAGTTGCATTAAAAAAATGCATCGGAAAAAATTATCTCATTGCAGCAAACGAAAAATGAATCTTTTAATTCTTTTTTTTTAGTAACAAATTTGTTTTTGCACGTTTCATCTCACAGAACGAATAAATCTTCGTCGTTTCATTTTTTTCCTGACAAATCCGGCGTCGGCGTTTGCTCGCTCGAGATGCGAGATTGAGCACCGGACTTCATAGCCTCGTCGCGTCGTCGATAAATCCGAAGATATTGATACAAAAATAAATCCCACAATTCGTCATTCCTAATCACGAAAACAGAAGCTTCGCGAGATACGAGCGCACCTGCGAAAATTTTTGCGCCGTGCACCTGTAGTGGGGGGGGGGGGGGGGGGGGCGTCTGGGATGAAAGTGGGGGTAGGTGTTTCGGTTGGTCCGTCAGAAGGGACAGAGCGCGTTGTGTGATGCCTTTTCCCATACACGCGTACAGCAGCCGTATGACGTATGCACGAGCATTGGCCGATGTTCGACGCAAAGGGCGAAAGAGAGAGCGAGCACCGCTGATCCGTCCCACCTGGGGGTGAGACGCATCGAGGGAAAAAAGCGCACAGAGAGATGGAAGCCACTTTTAACCTGTGTGCGTTCGTCCGTGCTGAATGCGCGATGCACGTGTCTCGGTTTACGTCGAGTCGAAACGAACAGAGACGAAGCTACGAGAAACGAGTGAGAGGAGAGAAAGAGAGAACAGAGCAAACTCCTCGTTCCGTCTCCTCTTTTCTCTTCGTCGTTCACGATCCTCGCTTCGAGAGCGACGGAGATGAAAGAGATAAAGAGCGAGAAAGACAGAAAAGTGTAGCTGCCTCATCTCTTTCTCTCTTTTCTCTTCGTCGTTCGCGATCCCCGCTTCGAGAGCGACGGAGATAAAAGAGAGAAAGAGCGAGAAAGAAGAGAAAGAGAGAAAAGTGTAGCTGCCTCACCGAGTCGATCGGGACGAGCGACGAGGACACAAGAGAGAGAGAGAGGCGTGATGCTCGACGAGGGGGGCAGAGAGATCGAACGACAGGCGCGGCTGCCACCCCCCGCGCTCCCCTGGGTGGGGGGGGAAGCGCGAGACGTATAGGTGAGAGGCCGCCCTGCTCGCCCCCGCACGAGTGGGAGCGAGACGGACGTCGCGTGTGTTCTGAAACAAACGTTCGATCAGAGTGCCGATTGTTGCCAATCATACGTTGCCGCGCGCCGCCCGGCTCCTCTGTCCGCGGCAGCGGCGGCGGCGGCTGCTGCTGCTGCCGCGTTGGCGGCGGCGCCGCGTCCGCGCGCGCGGATTCAGTTCTGCGTTTTTACGCGACCCGACAACCCGCGGGGTTCTCTCTGCCGTCACTCTGCCCGCGCGCATCCATTTTTCGTTGCTCGCCGCGACTCTCGACTCACGAAACGCGTCTCGAAACGCGTCCTGCGTCTCCGCTGAAGTCTCCGGCGATCAACGCATATATATATGTATCTATATGTATATATACTCACGGTGTGTCAGTGTCATCGCGGTTCCCGCGCCGAGTCCCGCCGAAAAAAAAAGTCATCGAAAAAAAAAAGAGGGAGAGAAAGAACGAGACGAGGGGGATGAAAAAAATGACGTGAGCCGGACGAAATTTCGGAGAGAAGTGACAGCACCAGCGGCGCCGACCGTTCTGCATCGACGTCATCGAGGGGTATGGTGATTTTACTGATGGACGTTTGGGGGTGCCGCAAGGGGGTTGGTGGGGGAGTGCGGAGGGAGCGGGCGTCGGCGGCGGCGGGGAGGAGTCGATCCGTACATGCAGAGTCGCGCGGTGGTGGGAGCGAACCGGTGGCGCGGGGGTTTGTGGGTGAGGGGTTGGGGATGGAGGGGGTGGGGGGCGGGGGGCGACGCAGCAACGTTCGTGTGTACGTCGTTTATGCTTTCCCCGAAAGCTGGATAGAAGCGGCGGAGTGAACGCGGGTTTCCTGGATATACCCGGTGACGCGCCGGCTACGCTTCTCTCGCTCTCTTCGTCCATCTCTCGTCTCTTCTTCGCTTTCACCCTTGCTTCTACCCTCGCTCTGTCTCACTTTCTCGTCGTCTCTATCGCTCCTTCCCTCTCGTTCCGTCTCTCTCCGTGTTTTTGTGCGAAAATGTCCTGCCCTGCCGGTGGCATTTGATGATTGATGACGATGCGGAGACTGCGTGCCCCCTGCATCACCCCCCTTGCCCCCCACGCGACCCCCTGGTCCAACCCCCCTCGTCACTCTTGTCCTGTGCGCCGAATAACCGGCGCGAGTGCGTATGAGTCCCAATTCTCTCAGGCATCATCGTCGGTACCGCGTCCACCGGCAGTTCCAACCCCCCCTCTCTTGGCATCCCTCTCGGCGCGTTGATTTGAAAACACGGTGATGCCCGGTTTTCCCTCTCGCGGAGAGGTTCGCCGGGACACGGACGTGTGTGTGGACGCCAGAGCATTGTCGAGAACCCATAACGGTGCACCCCCCCCCCCCCCCCCCCCCGCTCCCCCCGGCGTAGACTCGGCAGGTGCACTCGCCGGTTTCATTACGAAGTAACGCGAGCTTACTGCCGCGCGGTCGGCGGAGTTATAGATACCGCGCGGGATATGCAGCGGACTCGCTTATTACAGACGGCCGGGTGCGATCGCGACCCACCGGAACGGACGCTCGGGTTGGTCGTTCTGGCTCGCGTATTCAGTTCAGATGACTGGTTTGATTTTTTTCTTTTTTTTCTATTTTTATTATTATTGGAGAAAAAAATCCCAAAATTTGAGGTAAATTAGGAGACAATATATTTAGAAAAAAAATGTTACACGAGAAAGAGCATTGTCATTTTTACCAGACTGCATATGACTGTCTTGTATTCTTTTGTTTGCATACATTTTTGTTTTCTAGGTTCACAGAGGCCCAGCAATTGCAAAGGCAGGAAGGTGACTAAATTATTCAAGGAAGGTCTGTACAGACATCTTATCGCATCGCCTTGCATTTTTTAAAATCTACATATATTTTTTTCTAGATCCACAGAAGCTCTCAGAGGTGTCCAGCGAACACGAAGACAGTGAAGAAAAAAATAAATCGAGGTTTGTATTTTACGACGCCGGACGAAAGTACAGAACTGTTCGAGAATTTTCCATGGCGAATTTATCCACATACATTTTTTCTAGATCCGTAGGAAGCTCTCAGAGATCCAGCGATCACGAGGACGGTGGAGAAAAAAAATTAATCGATCGATGAATTAATCGATTACTTAATCGTTGCTTCATAACCTCGGAAGAAGGTACAAAAATTGTTCGAGGATATCCCACGGCTAATTAATCCACATGCTTTTTTTCTAGATCCGCAGAAAGCTCTCAGAGATCCAGCGATCACGAAGACAGCGGACGAAAAAAAAATCGATCTCTATGTCGTGACGCCGGACGCACAACAATTGTTTCGAGAATTTTCCATGGCGAAGGAGGGTCATTCGGAGATTCGGGATTTCGGACTAGCGGGTTCCTCTCTGTGTGCTGTACGCGTGCAAACGCTGAGGACGGCCGCACCTGTGAGCGCGCGCGTGTGTGTCTGCAGGCATGCGTCTGCTTCGTCCCCTGCCGAGCGGTGCATTGTGCCGGGAACTCGTGTACAAAGGCGCGAGAGTGGGAACTGCGTAGCAGCCCCGATGATTTTGGAAAACGCAGCGACCGACGTGTGTGTGTGCCCCGATCTCGGACCAATGGCGATGAGCCGGCGGGGGAGGGGCGGGGAGGTGAGGGGTGGACGCTGGTACTAGGTACTAAAATCGGCCGGGCGAACGCGGCTAGAGGCCAATGACGAAATGAGACGCCGCGGGGCCAACAGAAAAGGGTGGGAGGCCCGCCGAACGCCGGTCACTGCGGCGGCAACCCAGCGGGGTTTGCCGGGGAATCGCTGAGAAATCTCCCGAACCCGCCCGCACTCTCTCTCTCCCGCTCTCTCTGCTTCTGTCTCCGTCTCTCTCTCTGTGCAGCGCGCCGCAACCGAGTAATAATGAATGTTTGTTAGCGAGTCGAGCGAACCTTCATTTTCGGCCCTTGAACCGACGCTCCATGCCGTTACCTTTCGTTCCACTCGCATATTGGCCCTTCGTGTACAGTACCTGCGAAATGTACGCGATATTGACACGCGACAACGATACCCGAGCGGTCGGCTCGATGGGAAAACCGGAGTTATTGGCTCTGGGAAGAATTTTCGGGAACTTTGAATGTGGGTGCAATTTTTTTAGCCGAAACATTTTTTAAAGGTGGAAACTTTTTTGAATTTTTAAGATGCACTTTTTGTCAATATAAAAAAAAAAAAAAAAATTCACGTATTTAATAGAAAGTTATTTTTTTTATTGAAGTATTTTTTGAGATAGGTCATGGTTGATTTTTTTTTTTTCTACGTGTACCGAAAGTCGGGGTTTTCCGCAATACAGTCGCGAAATTCGCATCTTTTTTTCCAGAATTTTTCGGGGCGCGATGACTGCGTGGAAAATTGGATCGCAATCTCTTTGCGATGATTCGTATCGGCTAGCGGCGAACGCGTCGCTGAAACAATGGCAGCGGCGCGGAACGACCAGAGCGGTGGGCACTTCAATCGGGGAATCATCGAAATTAAAAAAGAAAAAAAAATGACAGTCGGACTTTGAAAACCCGGCGAGCGAGGGGAGCGCGAGGGGGGTGGGGGGGAGGTGGTCGAGCCGCCGCGGCCGCTGCTGGGGGTTGCTTTTCGCGACGACTTGCTCGCTCGCTCGCTAGGCGATAGTGCGGAGGGCAGCAGCTCCGGGCGCGCGTGCGCTTTTTCGAAAAATCAATAAAACGAAAAGCTTACCTAATGCTATGTTAGCGCCGCTCGCTCTGAGGGAAGGGCAGGAGGCTCCGCCTTCGCCTACTAGCTGAGCGACGGAGAAGGGGGTCCCGGCTTTATCGCCGCGTAGATAACTCCAACGCGCGCGCCACCCTCCAGATAACCGCCGATCTAGATGCCTCGAGATGAACCCCCTGACGGCTGCTGCTGCTGCTCTCGCCCCACCGCAGCAGCGGGAAACTAACCGGGACCCGTCGTCCCCCTTCGCAGCGAGCCGCGGTTATACACTCTGTGCAAAACAATCCGTGTCATTAATTTTTTCGTAATTAATTATTTTTTTATCGTAATCTATTTCTTTGCAATTATTATTTTGACTCTAGAAAAAAATGTAAAAAAAAATTGTTACTTAATTTTTTCACCTTACAATTTTTTTTGGCGGTCTTATAATTTTTTTTTGCTGGCTCTATTAAATAATTTTTGTTCGATCTTGACAAGTTCGATTTGTTTGATTTTGATCGATCGCGAATGCGGCTACGATCGCGCGTGATTTTTTTTTCTTTCTCTCTTTTTTTTTCCGGTGCATTCAATTGAACGCGACAACGAGTAAACGTCCGGGAATAATTGTCACGTTGAACAAGTCCGCAGAGCCGCGGGGAAGGGGGGGGGGGGGGGGGTGTGTTACCGGCGGCGGGGCCGGTGCGCGGCGTCCGCACACGGTTTCGACGGCGAAAATGGGGGATGCGAATGCGGCGCGCCATGATTAGATTGTGGCTTGTGCTCCAGGCGTCCGACTAGGTTCAGCGCGTTAGCGAATTCGGTCCGTTGAGTGTTGACAAGTCCGCATCCTCCGTGCCTTAGCGGCGGCCGTGTAATTCTAACGAGCTTAGAGCACCGTTCGCCGGGCATTTTCAACGCGGCCAGCCGGGAGTTAAGCCCCCCGGCAGGTCGAAAGGAGAAGGAGGGGGGGGGGGGGGGGGGGGGGGTGGTACCGTCCGACCGAGAAAAATCGGTCGGGCGATTTCGAGAGACGGTAAGCGCGGATTTTCCGTCGCGACTGTCGTGATACCGACGAACTGATTATTTTTTGCCCCGCGACGCAAAATGGGTCAGCGCCGCGAGACCGAAACGCCCGTGGATTCCGGTGACCCGAGGAAAATTCACGACGAGCCGCGAGACGATAGAATTTGTGACTTCGACCGAGCGACGGACTTGGCTGACTATCGCGGCTCGCCGGACCAGTGACTTTGGCACCTGAAAAAGCGAGAAAACTTTTTTTAAACGAACTAGTCGCATTTTCACACCCGAACTACAAAACAGAAAAAAAATGGAAAAAGATCGCACATGGTTATATATGGTTATATCAAGAAAATATGCTGACCTCGAAGTCCCGCAAGGTTTAACCGTCGGCTGATTGCACAGAGAGCACGTGCTCCCGCGTCCAAGAAACGCCGACTGTGAGTCGAAGGATCCTCGAAAAAAAAAAAAATCGAAAAAGTCGTGACGTTTCACGCGGTCCTTGAAAAACGGGGGTCCGAAATCCCGGTCATTAATTGTCTTAGACGTTTAAGCGATGGTAAACAGCGGAGGTCGCGAAAAGGGAAAGCCCCCCCCCCCCCCTCCTTCCCGCGGGTAGAATCGCGGCAAAAAGTATCGTCGACCTGGTGAAAAATGTCGGTGAGGGCGAACGAGTTCTACAAGGGGTAGTTTTCACGATTTTGCGGGGACTGTACCCGGGCGAACCCTACAAGTATAACCACCCCCCTCCCTCCTGGTAGCGGGTAGCCATGGCGACGCGGGAACGCGGGTGTATTCCTCCCCTCCTGCCACCCCCCTGCCCCCCCCCCCCTTCACCGCTCCTCTCGTCGTGAGCGGCCAGGCGCCTCCACCTCCCTAAAAACAAGAGTGTAGTTGCCGGATCACGTGGTCCCGACATGGGTCGCGCCGTGGACGCGCGGAAGGTGCGGGCGGGGAAGGGGGGGGGGGGGGGAGGGCAGAAGGACGGAGGAAGGACGAACGGCGGTGGCGAGCGAGGACGGAGCGAGAATAGGACAGAAGGGGTAGGTGAGTTCCTAATTGCACCCCGGGTGGGTTGGAACACACTGGAAGGGCTCGAGAATTGATGCTGGAATTTTGAGGTTAGGTTAACTCTGCTTCTGCCTCTCGCTTCGACCACCGACCTCGGCCGTATGTGCTGCACCTCCTCCTCTTGCCTTCGCCTCCTCTCTTCCCACGGGCTCTTTCCATTCCCGCGCTCGCTTCGCTTCTATCACTTGCCCTGCACTACCGCCCGAGCTCGAGGCGCGTCTCCCTCCCCCCCCCCCCCCCCCGTCCTCGCCACGGCTGCCTCCCCTCCACCTCTACCTCGCTCAAAGCCCCTCAGCGCCCCTCTCAGCCCCCCTCGCCCCTCTCTCAAACTCTATTTATCCCGCGCGCACCGGATCCGAGAACCGGATGGGGGGGCACGTACCCTAGACTGAAAAATGCTGCGGTGAACCGGACCCGGGGACGGGGGTCGTTTTCCAAATCCTCGCCCGGACCGGTAACGAGCCGCGCCGGCAGCGCTACGAGCGGCCGCCGCCCGGAGTCCTCGAGCCGCTTCTTCGGAGACGCGAGAGTCTCTGCCGAGCGCAGGGGGATGAAATTCGACGGGGGTTGATGACTCCTTTGTGTCGCCGGGCGTTTGGATGAGCGGGATATTCATCTTAGCGAGGCCGATCGACGCGAACTACTGCGATTGGAAGGGCCGTGCCGCACCTGCTGATTCTACTGGCTGAAAGTGGAAAAATCGTCCGAGTGGAAAAATCGCGTTTCGGTCAGACGCGAAGAATTCCGGAACGAGGCCGTTTTCCCTGAAGTTTACTTTTTTTTATCATCTGAGAAAAAAATGTATTTTTTTTTTTGGTTTTTAGATTTTTTCTATATTTTTATTCTTTCGTTTTTTTATGTTTTTTTCCATTTTGTCATTTTTTCGCAATTTTTTTTTTTTTTTTTTTTTTTTCTATTATAGCAGCTCGCTCTCAACTTCTCCGGGCTCCGCCCTGAAAGTCGAGAACGCACGAGTCTCACTTCGGGAGCCCGGCCGACGACGAGGGTGGCGCGCTCGTTCGGCGGCGCCGAGCGGAGAGGGCATCTCGTCCCCGTGGACTCGGCGTGCCCGAGCCCCGATCAATGAAGGCGAGGCGCGCGCAGCTCTCCGATTTTTTGAAAATCTGCCCGCCAACGAGAGGTGCGCGCTGCCCGCCCGAGTCGCCCCGCCGTTTCGCCCGTCGCCTCGCGCGGCTCCTCGCGCGGAGCCCATCAAGATGGAAATCGAAAACCCGAGGGTACCGCATTGCGCAAACGTGGAACGGACGAGTGCCGAGTTTCGATATTTATATTTTTTCGTCTTCTCGTCTTGCACACGTAACTGCAAATCGTCGAAGCTTCGACGCTTTTAAAAAAGTGAGAAAAAAATCAGACTGTAAAAAAAAATAAAAAACAAAATTAAAAAAAATTAAAAAATAAAGATTCTTCAGTTTTTTTCAATTTTTTTTATTTATTTCCAATTTATTAATAAGTACAGAACCTGAGGAAGTGAGAAGTCCTCGAGACGCGCGTCGAGACGTTGCGGTGATCAACCCCCGTCGATAGGGGATGCGAAGCGCGCCGGTGGCGCCATCCCCCGGCATTTTTACGACAGTCCTGAAAAACTCTGCCGCCTCGACGGGGTTCGCCGTTTCGCCGTCGGATGGCGCCAGCAAATCTCTTCCCTCCCCGGCCGAGGGTTTAAAAACCACCCCCTTGGCTCTCTCGGAATTCTCCGGCGCGCCTCGCGCGCTTTCTCTCGATCGGACGTGCAGTTTCCGCGCGAAAAATTCGTCGGTATCCGGCGGTCGGCGTCGAGGAAAAGTGCGAGCGGAAGAGTTCCTCGTAATTCCGGAAAAGAGTCTCTTGCGGTCCGCGAACTTTTATCCGGGGAATATCCGCGGCGCTGCTCTTTGGCGAGAGCTTTGGCGCGGTCCGCGTCGCCCGTCGTCGTCGTCGTCGTCGTCGCAGCCTCGCGGAATTGGGAAAGTTTTAATGAGAAAGTCGTTTAACAAACTTTCACAATATGCACAGCCCGCGCGCTGCTCTGGCCGCCGGACATCCGCGTATAGGATTACAGCTCTTTTGCCAACTTGCGCGTAACACCGGGAATGGCCCCGCGCATAGGTGGGACATACACCGGACACGTAAAACCGGAACGTCGTTCAAAATGAGACTGCAGTTAATTATATATTTAACTGACGAAGACCGAGAATAAAAAAAAACGTTTAAATGGATAAAAATAAAAAATAGTTTCAACAAAAAATGATTTTTTTTTTACTTTAATTTATGGAATATTTTCATTAAATTTAATTTTATCCGAAACGAAATAAAAATGAGACTGCAGTTAATTATATATTTAACTGAAAAAGATCGAGAAACGAAAAACAAATTTAAGTGGATAAAAATAAAAAATAGTGTCAACAAAAAATGAATACATTTTTTACTCTAATGTATGGAATATTTTTATTAAATTTAATTTTATCCAAAATAAAATACAAAAATTATCGCCAATCAAGGGAGACACTGGAAACTCGATATCGCCGAAATTCGAGGCAATCGTTACGCGCGTGTCCGTCCAGCGTTTCGCGCCCCGCGTCGACACACTCGTTTCCCGTTAGTCGGTTTCTGGCACGTTCTTGTCCGAATTTCCGAGGACATCGTCGCCGTTGCCGTTGCCGCTGGCCGCGGGATAATAAATTATTCGAGATAGATGATGTTGCCACGCCACAACGGTCTGGGCTTGCTCAGTGCCAGGGCGCTCGGCTTCGCGCGCTGTTCTGCAACCGGGGGTATTTATGCCGAGTCTGGTCACCATGCTTCATACGACCGGGATGGCTGCGCGCGCGCGGTGCCCCCTGAGTTATGTCGACCGCGTTGGTCTTGATAGATTTTACAATTTACGATTAGTCCTTCGCCGTTCCCGCCCTTCGGCCGTCGACACGAGTTGTCACGCGAATTATCGTCGGCGACCTCTCAGATCCTTCGCCGCCGACACTTCGACCGAGATGTTGCCGCTTCTTTTTGACAGTTGAAACAACGCCGAGACGTCGAGTCGAGAAAACAAACGAAAATAAAGTGGTGGGAGGGAAAATTTTATTTCATTATTAATAACATTGCGAAATTATTAATTAGTATTAATAAATATTATTTCGTGTTGATTCGAAATGTATTTATTTTATGTATTTTATTCAGAAAATAAATAAAATAAACGAAAATAAAATGGTGGATGGGAAAATGTTATTTAATTATTGATAACATTGGGAAATTCTCAATTCGTGTTAATAAATATTATTTCACGTTGATTCGAAATGTATTTATTTTATTTATTTTATTCACAGAAATATTCGGTACACTAACGTTGAAGTTGAGGCTATTTTATCGCGTTGCTACTGGGTCGTGACAATCCCAAAGGAGAAAGTCGTCGTCTGGTCCATTCATCGAGTCCTCCGGCTGCTCTACAACAGAAAAATCACATTCACTGTATCCCGTTTATCTATTCCGGCTTCTTCGCGGCGCGAGAGGAGCTGTAGCCGGACAATGAGAACCGGATATATCGGTGACACGTGGAACAGCCACTCGCGTCGAGCGAGCGACTGGTCTCCTCTCCCCTGATTCTTAGAGCGCAGCATCCTCCGAGTTCGAGGAGCTGCGGACTGACCTTTCTCATGAACCCGCGAGACGCAACGGACCAACGATGATCCTCTCTGAATATATTTATGCTTCGTATAAGCGGTTTGTCAGAAAAAAAAATCGTTTCTTGCGTTTTTCTCCACGAATTTTTAATTTTTTGAACAAATCATTGTGCTTTTCGGAATCAGCAGAAAACTTCCCATCGGATAGGGTTTTTAAACTTTGCGAAATCGAACATTTTTTTTTTCGCAAAAAAACGCAAGGGGTACCCCTTCTAAAAATTTACGATTTTTGAGAGTCATCTTCAAAAAGCTGAAAAAATCGAAAAATCGAGATCTCGCGTTCCGCCTTACGGCATTCTTTTCGTTGAAGAGTCTTTTTTCGAATGCAAAAAGAAAATCCCGATTATATTGAGCCAAAGAAAAATTACACCGATTTTACTGAAGTACCAAAATTCGAAAAAACTGAAAAATCATTTTTCGCGATTTTCTCCTAAATTTTTTTTTTTTTCGGGCAAACACCTGTGATTTTTGGAATCAGCGGGAAATTTCCCATCGGATAGGGCTTTTTAACTTTGTTAAATCGAAAAAAAAAAAATTCGATAAAAATCGCATCCAAGAAAAATCCAAAACCCTGATAATCCAATTCCATCCCTCAGCCCCGCAATTTTCCTCGTCCCAGCTGCACTCGTTATCGACAATGATCCAAACGTGCTCGGAAAATACGCGAAGCGCGAGATCATACTACGAAAGATACGTTAATCGTCGCGACAAAAGGAGCCGAGTGACACGCGATTACGCCGCCCGCAATATCGCGTCCACTTTCCCCCCTGGCGGTTGGAGCCTCTCGGCTTGTTCGCGCTCTTTCTTCCAGCCACGAAACGAGAACGTCTCTATCGCTTCGACGGCAGCGGGGATGAAATACTAACGCAATTAAATACCGTCGACAAGCCCGCGCCTGGTTATTGGCACTTCTCGACCATCCAATTCTATTACGTTCCTCCCCTTCCTCTCCCACCCCCTCCCCTAGCACCTCTCCTCTTCTCTATCCGTCTCTTTACCTCGCCCCGACGGCCGAGCGTCACCTCCACCAGCGGCGCCCGCAACTGGGAAGCCGTTTTCCACAAGCCTCTCGGCCTTTGCGGAAACAAAGCGAGTGCCGCACCTTCGCCGTTGCCCCCCCCCCCCCTCTCCCCCCTCTCCACCCCCCACGCCCTTCTCGCGCGTCGGAATCGTCCAATAGCCCAGCCGGAGAAGGACTCCGGGAATCCTCGATATCACTTTCCGATAGTCGTGTCGGAATGACTTCGTCGCCGCTGGAACGACTCGTGGAGGAGGAGGAGGAGTGAGAGGCGACGAGTACGTGTACCGCGCGGGCGAGAAGGGTGAGGTGAAGCAGCGGGAGGGGGAGGAATATGCACCGATCCCCTACGGACACGACCCGGTTAGCACGTTCGCTGGATTCCATTCACTCTCTCGTTTCGTCGTGTATCGTCCCGGCATCGACGTTTGTCTCCCGGGCTGACTCAACGAGAACCGCGCGCGACTTCTGCGGTTTCTTGACTATTTTCGAGAGGCAAAATATATTGGTTGATATTGTCGTAGCTGACGGAATTAATTTTACTCGTGAGTCGTCGACGATTTTGGTGACAACTGCGGTGGCTTTTCTATACTCGACTAGAACATAAAAATAAAAATAAAAATAAAAGCACGAATAATCAATAAAAATAAAAATATAATCAGACATCGAGCACCCGGTAAAGCATTTATTTTTTATTTGCCATCTATCGCAGACACTTTCGAATCTACGGAATCAACGTCGATCTTCGAAGAAAATTAATACAGAGAAACGCGTGGCGCGTCGAAAGAGAGAACGACAGACCGTTCTCGTCGACGACCGAGCCTATAACCCGGTTCGCGGCCGCAACTCAATTCTATCTTGATCAATCAAGCCGAACGAGTGCGAGGGACGATTTCGACGCGAAGAGAGAGTAAGAGAGATGTCACGCTCGGATGTTTCACTCGCTCGCAAAGTCTACCGGTAGATTCTAGTGCAGTGCACACAAACATCCATACACATCTATATATATAAATCTCTGTATATCTATATCTATATAGATGCATACGTTCATGCTACGCCGGAGAATAGTGTAGGTCGAGGCGGCAAACCGAACACCCATATTACGACCGAGTCTCGAAAGGTACCCAGAGAGAACCCTGTGGTGATGATCCCATCAGCAGGTATATACTATATACTATACGTACCCAATATATAGTATATGCACGTATTGTATACGACTGGTCGTGGCCGTGGTGAGCGTACGACTCAACAGCACCGATGTCCTCGCGCAGACCCACACATATATACATATATAGGATATATATATATATAGTCGGCTATAGGACGAGAGAGTCCGGCGTTATTACGAACGCAGATGAAAGGAAGATTGAGTTAGACCGACATTATAGGACGCGCGAGCATCTACGCCCGAGATAGTGTGCGGGGGGAGGGGAGGGGGACGGCGTGTACGTTTCTCTGATACCGTGACGTTAACGCTCCTTCGCTGGGGGAGAGGGGGAGGGGGATGCGTTGGACCAAAGCCGCAGCGGAGTCACGCGAAGGGAAGTACGAAGGGCGAAGGGGGCGAAACGGGGAAGTCGAAGGGCCAGGCCGGACGGCCGAAGGTGGTTGTTCCGGCGAACGACAGCAAGGGCGATATCCCCGCGAGAGTGTCGCCCAGGGGTCGACACTCGGTCACGCTCCCGGGGAGTTGCCCCGAGATGAGCCGAATTTGTCAGACTAACAACTTGTTAGCTTCTCCCGGCCGCGAGCGGCCCACCTCGACATCTGTAATGCTCAAAGTTAATTTCGCACCTCGGGTCTTCGCGCGGCTGGATCCGGCTGAACGCCTGGAGTTCAGGTGCCGAGGTGGATCAGCGTGAAAAAAAACAGTGGATGGAAAAAAGGAAGGCGAGGAATTTCTTGGACGTTGGACGCTTGACTTATTTCTCGTTGGGATGAAGCTTGGAGCTTCAATGATTTTTATTCGCGGGACAGACAAATCCTACCGAGGTATGAAAATAGTTCGTTTCTGAAAGACACTTTGCAGGGTTGAATGTTTGTTGGAAGCAAACAACGCAGAAATTCCATTTTTAGGATTATCGATTAAGGACCTAAGCTGAACACCCGGAGTTCAGGTGGCGAAGTAGATCAGCGTGCAAAAAAAGCGGATGGAAAAAAAGAAGACGAGGAATTTCGTGGACACTGGACGAGTGACTTTTTTTCGTTGGGATGAAGCTTGGGGCTTTAATGATTTTTATTCGCAGTACAGACAAATCCTACTGAGATGTGAAAATAGTTCGTTCCTCCAAGACACTTTGCCTGGTCGAATGTTTGCCGAAAGCAAACAACGCAGAAATTCCATATTTAGAATTATCGATTGAGGACCTTCTTGAGGAGGGCTGATGCCGACTATTGAATTTATATTAACCACGGGACTAGGTGTGACAGTCGCGTCGGGCCGTGTATAGGTCTGGTAGGAGGACTATAAATAGGGGGAAAGTCGAAGGCTGGCAAAGTCGATGGACAAGCGTCATCCTCTATCGCGTCATCAATCTGACCGAAGGCCGGAATGCAGTGGTGTAAGTGCGGTATGTTTCACGAAGAGAGGCGCAGAGGGACAGTGGAGGGACAGGGTGAGCGAGAGCGAGATGGCGCTTGCTCGCGATAGGGAAGAAGGGCAAAGGGGTTGAAGGGGAGGGGTGGTGGTGGTCGGTCAGGACACCGGGTGGATTCGACGGCACTGCCCGGCGTCGACCAGAATATTATGGACTTATCAAGCCATCCTAATAGTCTCATCAGGATGCAAGCCTGCAGATCTCATCATCCTCGGCGTCCCTGGTTCCCGCCGACGAGTGGTAGTACCAACTACCTATAGTACGTCCACGTGGAAACGACCGGACAGCGCGATGTTTCCACGCGACGCAGATAGCGCGCTTCGCACGAAGTATCGCGGTAAAGTGGAATGATCGTGGGACCTTTTCAAGAACGACCCAACAATTCCGCAGCTTCGGGGGCTTCTCGAAGCGGCTTTGGTACAACGTGTTCAAAGGACTCCTTGACGTACGCTTTGAGAGAGTCTCTAAAAATTGTACATTGATGATGTTTTTTTATTTGCTTCATGTTTCCACAAGATCAACCGAGTTCATTAATTTTTAAGGCTTCCTGACTATTTTTTATGCTGGTCTGAAAATCATTTAGGTATAAAGTTAGAATAAAATATGATTGACGTGTTTTGTAGATTTGAAAAAAAAAATGCTGTCACCATTTGCTTGGACGGCAGAACGACCGCCGCGAGCAAACGAATCGAGGAAAAGCAAACAAGACAACTTCGCGGTCAACTCGGAGCCCTCGCTAGCGCGTATTGCATACCGTGTATACTCCGCGCCCGGAGAATTACATAGTTTTGAGGTATATATTGTTGTTTAGTACGGTTTAGAATTTCCATAGATAACGGAGAATTATAACGGCAGCGCCCCTCCGAGCGCTCCTCTCCCCGCAGCCACGCGGGTCCGAGGAACGTTGCAGTACGGAACGGGAAATTATTCATGCACTATGCACATCTCCCGCAAATGGTCTCTCCCTTTGCCCTTACCCCACCTGATGGGCACCGCACCATCTTGAATTGTAAATTAAAACGTTAAGGCGAATATCTGAACCACTGATCGCTCAGTACTGATTCATTACTGGTGTTAAGAATTCTTTTTAGTCATGAGTTTCATTGGCAAATGAAGACATTGACACAGATTCATACAACAATTTTTTAGCATATTTTAAGCTGTAGCAAATATAAATACTTAAAAGTGCGAAGAACTTTCAACACTCATTTACAACACTACTTCATTATTCGCAAAAATCGAGACACCTAACGCGATCGGTCACTGTGTATCCCTCGTCCATACTTCAACGTCGTCTCAACGACCCGCCCGTGCTTATTTGCCCTTCGGATTGGTCTTCCCCGTCGACAAGAAGCCCCGAAGCTTCGAGGGCTCGGCACCGCAGAGTGACGAAGACAAGGGTCCGAAATTGCTTTCTCGGCGAATCTGTCGTTAGCGGCACGGAGACGCCGGGATGGAGAACCCGCGGGACCCGGGGAGGGTGCGAGGTTGCGACCTCGTGGAATCATCTTCCGAGCCTCTCTGACCCTTAACCGCGGCTAATAACTCGCCTTTTTCTTCCAACCAAACTACCGAACTACCAACTAATCTGCGAGGCACACGAGAGACCCCAACGCGTCGTGGTCCATGCGCGTCAACCGAACTCCTATTGACGACCCCTGGACCATGTCACGTGCTCGAAAAAAGCCTGACCAAGTTCTCGAACCCCCGGCAAAGTTCGGGTCGTTCGGTGAAGCCATTGCGAGTCGCGTTTCCGCGAAATCGAGATCCCGATACGGCAAATCGGTCGCGAGTTATCGGAGGATTTTTCTTGACCGAGGGACGAGACTTGACCGTCCGGCGTCGTAGCCTGGACGATGGTGGTAGTGGTGGTGGAGGTGGCGGCGATGGTGGTAGTGGACAGGCCGAGGCCAGGCTAGGTTTAAGCAACTCTGTGGAAGTTGCGGGCAGGGTTGGTCGGTCGGTCGGTCGGTCGGGGCGTTGGGGGGCTGGGGGGGAGGAGGGTGCTTCTGCTTGTGGAGCAAAGAGGAGGCAGGGGGAGGGTGGGGCGTGCGGCAACTATTATAAACTGTAGCACCTCGAACTACCGCCTCCGCAAGCTCGCAAGCACGCTGCTCCGGCCGGTACCGGTGCTGCTGCCTCGGCGCTGCTGCCGCCGCCGCCGCCGCCGCCGCCGCTGTCCTCCTCTTCCACCCTCTTCCGCCCGTCGAGCTCCCAGTCTCACCCTATACACAGTGCCACCCTCGAGCAGCAGCACTATACCATCGCCACTACCATCGCCGACGCCACCATCACCACCACCACCGTCGCCACCACCACCACCGAGCATCACGGCCGTTGCCGTTATCCACCCGACCATCCCCCCGCGACCCCCTCCCGCCCCCTCCCCAACGTCCCTCCAAATAACCCAGGGGCCTGCCGAACTAACCCGCACCCTCGAGAACTCCCGGCCGTCCCGACTCGACTCTCCGAGAAGTGCAGGGGAGCGAGAGCCGCGGCCTGGAGAGAGCTTTCCTTCCGCGGAGCTTCTCGTACACCCAGGTACCCTCTAATCAATCAACCCCGAGGCGTTTCGAACAGTTCGCTCTCCCCGGCAAAGCCTAGGATTCTGCGGCAGGCGTACATGCTACTACGTGCACCTGTATGCGCTGCACTACGAGTTTGCCGAGAGCATCGCGCGGGAAAAATGCCGGGAAGGAAGCCCACCCTCGGCCCCCTCACCCCCTTCACCTGCTCGCCTTCGGCCCCCGGACGACGCTGGGTGGGAAAACAGAGAGGCGACTAATGAAGTCACCGGGAGCGTTTGGGTCATTCTGGATATTGGCGGTGTCGCGGGATTGTCGGGGTTTGCGAAAAGATGGGGGTTGGTTTTGTTAAAGGGTGGAAAGGGTTTGAAAAGGGAAGGTTTTCTTGGAGATGAACCTTGGATATTCATAAAACGTCTTGATGAGACGTACATCTCTGAAGATGTATGAATTATAGTCGAAAAACATCTCAAATGATGCCCAAATGATATCCAAAGGACATCTCAAATGAAATCCAAAGGAAATCTCAAAAAATGTCCAAATCGTAGCAAAACCTTCATACCTGTAATTCCCCCAGTACGCAAATCCATCTGCCGACCGATAAAAGGTTGGTAAGCGAGTTCCACGCGATTACAATTTTTTGCAAGTCCATCGAGCTTGCGCGGAGGATGTCGCGAAGTCTGGAGGGGGCGGGGGGAGGGGAAGGGTTGTGACGACCCATACACAAACGTCAAGTCGCGCGCATTGCAGTTAATAGGTAATTATCAGGACTGCGATTTTGCCGGCGGCCAATCCCATTCATTTCCTTGATATCTTGGTAAGGTCCGGGCCGGGTCCCGGTCATTGGCTTCCGTGAAATTGCGCGGCCCGACGCGTTCGTGTGTGTGTTCGGCTTCGGAAAGCCCCGCTGCTTTTCTACCATCGATTCCGCACTATCGTGCCGCACCATGCAGCAGCAGCACGCGGCGCGCCGTACATTCCCGCCCGCGCCTCGGTTTCGGATGAACGCGCGGCGCGCGACGACGATTGTGAACGGAGGAAATGGAGTAATTATAAGGAAATGACGGGCGTTACCCGGTGGTGGGAAATATCGAGACTCTCCAGACGCGCGGAAACTTCCACGCTGTCCGGGACCCGATAGACCGTGGAGTCTTAAAAAAAATACCCAGACGACGTACTAACGAATCATTAGATTAGTTATGGGGTTCTTTTGTACACGTTATGGAGTTCTCTTACATTATTGCTGACAATTTATCGATTGTAGCGTTAATTTTGGTAACTCGTACGAATATCAGTGAACCACGACACCGACGGGCCGAGAGAGTTATAATAATCGTTTCGCATGAAAATGAAATGGGGCCTAATATAGCCCATGGCCAAAACTTGAAGAACTAAACGTCCGTCGCAGATGTTAACCCGTTACGGTTTAATCGCGCACTCGGTTCCTTCTGACAGTTACAACTCGCACGTGGATCCAACGGTACCCCAACCCCCGTGTCCCCCCGGCCGCCTTCCCTCTCGCCGCCGAATTAACGGCCAACGTGGTGTGTGTACCAGAATGGCCAATACACCGAACCTTCACTCGGGCGCTTTCTCGAATAGCAGAACCGGGGATGTTCCGTGCAATTAATATAATTACTTTCGATTAAATGGAGACGGAATGAGAGACTGCCCGTCTGGGCACCGGTGGTATTCCGACAATTCTCTCATCCTCTCCCCCTCAGCCCACCCCCCAAACCCTGCTGCCTGCCGGGCGAGATGAGTGGAAGGATCGCGACGCTCGCTAGGAGCCCCGCGCCGATAACTTTACGGCTGCGCCGTGCAAAGACAACCGGGAGATGCGACTCAATCGTTCTTAATCACGTGGGTCGAGTTATCGATTTTCGCGATTTCCATTGAACGCTACGATTTTCCACGAATTACGTTTCGTGGAATCATAGCGATCCGAAAATTAAAGATCGAAGCATCACTGATATTCCTGGAGAAAAATTATTTTGCTCGGCAACATTATTTCGATTATCATCGATCGCATTGCAATCGTCCAGCTAACCCTGAGATACCCTAAGATGGCAAAAAAAAGAAAAAAAAATACTCGAGACGTCACAGCTACGCGAAATTAGCTCCAAGACAGAAAACACAACCTCATTCTAAACGTCGCAGGATTACGTTGCATTATTACCACCCCCCCGAAACGGCAAGGAATTCAGTGGCGTACTTTACGCCGGGGCAGAATCGTCGAGGCCGCCACGGGAAACTACCCTTAAGAATTCAGCACTCCATTACCGTTGTCAGCGCGCCTGGTAAGATACCGGTCTCCTTAAATATGTAGGTAATGGCACTGGCGAACCGGCGAGCACGGGGCAGATGGTCTTTCTGAAATATTCAACACTCCGAAGGATGCTGTTCGCACCCTTATCCTCGTACGGCCGGCCGAGTTCAACCCCCCCTCCACCCAACACGTGTGCCCCCCGAGTGTGGCCCGCGTACGTTGAAAGTGTGCGAATTGGAGGACAGCCAGACTTGGGGATATTCGCCTCCCCCCTCCCTCCTAGCCAAGAGGGCGAAAGGCGAGGGGGTAGGGGGAGGCAAATAGACTCGAGCAAAAGCGAAACCAGGAGGAAGAGGGACACGAAACGAGATAAAGAAAGTGCCCGAACGTGCCACTTGCACAAACGAACCCCGTGTGTGCATAATAGGTGCACGGCGCCGCGACCTACGTGCGGCAACCGCCTGTATCTCGCGGTACAACGCGGAATGGGTCCGAGGTAAGCAAACAAATGTCTCGCTCTCTCGCGAATTCGCGCGACCATTGCTCTCGCCAGCCTCGTAGAACGAAACTGCGCGCGCGTGCGGTTCGCTTGCATGCAATTTTGACTAGATTAACGCTGCATTATTCAGCTAATTAACTACTCCGAACGCTTCCACGGTATTTCCCAACATGTATCCCGCGCTCAACCACCCTCCTCCCCTTGGCCCGAAACCCTGTGCCTCATCCCCCAACCCCCGAACCCGGCGACTATCCTCTCGGCGTTACTTACCCGACGTATGGACTAGCCATAATAATGGGATACGTGACCACCATTTGACTGGAACCTAAAATACACGTCATAGAGTGCAGCTATGCTACCAACTCGATGGCTTCGAGAATCAATTGCAAAAAAAGAGGAGAAGATGTGAAAACTGACGTCTAACATTTTCCTCCTCCTTCACGTGTCTCACTCGAATCCCGACTCCGACATAGAAACCACCCCTTACGCATTTGACAAACTTCGAGCGACTGGGACCTAAAGTACACGTCATAGAGTGCAGCGATGCTACCAACTCGATGGCTTCGAGGACCAATTGCAAAAAAAAGAGGAGAAGACGTGAAAGCTGACGTCTAACATTTTCCTCCTCCTTCACGTGTCGCATTCGAAGCCCGACTCCGAAATAGAAACCACTCCTTCGCACATTCGCCAAACTTCGAGCGACTGTACATCGTCGTATTATCATCATTGTTATCGTTATCATTATTATCCCCGCAGTTATTTGCAGATTTTCGCAGCGCGGTGTTCTCCGAGCGATACCACCGTGACAGGCGCCATGTTCTTCGCCGAACAATGTACAATTACACTGGCCTTCGACGGTTTCTCTCGAGCGCGAGCTCTCGAAACTTTGAGAGAACTAGGGGGCTGGGGGGGACGAAGGGGGTAAAGGGGGGACGAAGAACAGTTCTCGCGCTCGGCGGAGCCCCGATTGGGGATACGGAGGAAGGAGAAGGATACAGAGCGAGAGAATGGGGTGGCGAACCCCCGGGTGAGAGCCAACCGAGAGGAGTTCGAGACGGAGCGAGATCGAGAATGACCACTATGTCCGCGAAGGGAGGTGAGCACGGGGGGGAGTGTACAGGGGGGGTTAGTTGGGTGTGGGGTGGGCGAAAGGGATTTGAGAGCAGAATGGCTGAATATTCCTGCGAGAGGTTTGAAGCTGGTGCAGCGACGGCGGCGGCGTCGGCGGTGGTGGTGGTCGTGTGTCTAGGCGTAGCCGGAAACCTCGGTCTAGGAGAACCAAGGTATAGCGCTAATATAGAGCCATCTTGATACCGCATATACATCTAGCCAGGCGATGCTGCACACTCCATACTCGGCTGGTCTCACGCTCTCCATGTGTGTCTCTTTCTCGCTTGGATAGAGCCACCTATCTGTCTCTCTCGTTCCTCTATTTATGTCTCTCTCTCTCCTCCGCGCTTCCGTCTCCCTCGCCCGCAGACTCTCCTCTCGCCGGAGCTGTTTCTCTCTGTACGCGGCTCTCGGACTCCAGAGGGTAGTTTGAGGATGGACTAAAATATGTATATATAGCGATATATGTATGCACCAGTGGGCAAGAGCGAGGTCGAAAGGGCGCTGGCAAATATCGATACTTTGCCGCCACTGCTGCTGCTTCTGCTGCTTCCACTGCGATGCCGGCTGCTGCTGCTGCTGCTGCATCGGATACAGTTACCTGACTTCGTCAGATATCAGATGCAGCGATCGGAGCATTCGTATTTGCTCGCGTCTGAATACTCCGGACTTGTGTAGCGAGGGAAGAGCGAGAGAGGGAGAAAGAGGGAGACGAGTTACCCCCACGTTTCTCATACACACGCGGTTCACCTTTTTCGGCTGCCAATTAATGTCACTCCGGCGTTGGGGTTCATTGAACTCCGTTCTCCGGCTTCAATTTCATTAGACCAATTAACCAATTTGACTAAATTAGAGTAACCGAAATTGCGGCGCGAGCGAAGTTCCCGAGAACGCGATATTAATGCTCGGGGGAGGGGCGGGAAGGGAGGCGGTTGAATTCGACTCGAGGCATACGCGAATTCATTGTATCGTCTTGAAAAAAAATCGCTTGGCAACAAATAACTAGATTTATGATTCACAAGACATCTCGCAACTTGATTAAAATAATTATTATTCACTCTCAACAACAAACGTTCTCCCTTCGACGCAATCTGCGCCCGCAAATTGCAAAGTAAATTCGTTCGAAAATTTAACATGAATATGCAGAATACTCGACATATATATACGTCCCTCCAATTAATTCATCGTTATCGACTATCATGAATAATCATCATAGGCAATGCTATATTTTTGCTTCACATCGCATGTGCTGTACAAAATTGCGGTGAATTCCAGCGAAGCCCAGTGTACATATATACATGTGGATGTTCTTTAACGCCGAGAAACTCATCGTCGAAGCGAACGTCTGCAGTCGGCGCCGAAGGAGCGAGGCCCGAGGCCCTCTCCGAGGACCAACAACCGTCTGGCAAGTAGTGTGATCGCGTTATGGTGCAGACCCGGGCCTGTAGGTGTAGGCACAGACACCGCGACGTCCTCCTCTCTACGTTCGGCATGCCCCCCTCCCCTCCCCTCCCCCAACCCTCTCGCACCACCTCCGCATCTAACCACCCACCCCCGACTACCCCCGGGTTGCCCTTCCTTATTGCAAGTTCCACGAAGCGTGTATTAAACTATAGAGTTGCCTAGGCATCGACCGAGAGAGCCGGCACCGACCACCCCCTCCCCCCCCCCCCTCCGCCCCCGTAGCATCTGGATATGTGTGCCCCACGTCCGCCCGCCGCCCATATACCCTATGTACATTTCTAATCAAGCGATATTGTAACTGCGGTCTAACCTCCAAACACCACTGGCCCCGGTCGCCTCTCCGCCCTCCCTCCCCCCGCCACCCTTCCCCCTCGACGTCCCGACGTCCACCGGGCCACCGTCCTCACCCCCGGCCTTCCCCCTGCATTCCCCCTGCAGACCTCCCCCGCTGCCACCCACGCTCGCCCGACCAGCACCGAGCAACTCCGTCGCCATCACCCCCCCCCCCCCCGCGAGTACACAGGTACACCCCGTGGGGCATTATAAATTGCGACCGCGAAAGCCTCTAACTTCGATTTGGGCAACATTCGCGCGCTGTGGAAAAAAAACGAAGGGGGACAAACCGCGAAAACGACGACTTGTCGAATTTAATCAACCCTCGCGAGGACGAAAAACGTGAACTGTTTATGTAACTTTTTTTTGTTTATTTTAGTAGCAGCGATGATGGATGGGGATGATTTTTTGTGAATCTATGATTTTTGTATTTTATTATAATTTTGATATATGGATGATAATCAAAAATATATATTCACGATGATAACATTTTTTTTTTTTATAATAATAACTCCAGATGCGCGACGGGACGGAAGAAAAAGTTAAGATGCAATTTCGAGTTATTTGCATCTCCTATATTTCAGGTTAGGTGCGGTATTCCCGAGATCCGGGTCTTCGGCGTCGGCGTCGTCGGTATCGACGTCTTCAAGTGTCCGCCTGGGCCCGGATCCTCGAAGCTGCCGACCCGTGAGCAGCGTGCAGCTTTCTCAGCTTTCCAGTTGCTCCCCCTCGCCTCTCTTGGCCGCCCGCACTTCCACCCGCTCGTCGCAGCCACCCCTCTTCTTTGCCTCAGCTGCTGCCGCCGCCGCCGCCGCCGCCCAGAAACCCACGGAAAAGCAGAGACGCCGGCGCTTCTCTCGAGAAGCCGGCGAGCCGAGCTATGCAAACATGGCGGCAAAAGCGCCTTACTATACCCTTGAGCTATTCTACCCTTAAGCGACCCCACCAACCCCCTCCCTCATCCCCTCGGCTCTCCCCCAACCTCGCACACGACGTTACGTGATATTCGCTCTCCGACGAACCCTGCAACGTCCGCGAATATTCCAGGCGGATGGAATAGCAAATTTACCGAATAAATTTTCGATAACAATTTTGGCAATTTTTTTGGTTTTGTACGTCTGTCCATGATAACCCGGATAATGGACTCGAAAATGCTGTGATTGTTGTTTTATTCATAGTCACACATTTCGAGTGCCTCATGAGGCGACGATACTTGCGAATTCTCCGGGGTGGAAGATATTACTTGGCGTCAGAACGATAATTCGACGGACGGAAATTCGGCTCGACGTGTCCTGAGCGTAAAAACGTGATGCTGGCTGGAACGCACGAGGGGTCGATCGTGGGGGTCGCAAAACTCGTCTCGGTGCGCGAGACGGGAAACTCTGGACCACTCGGTTTTCTCACGCCACTGACCACTGGTCATCTCGAGACGGAGAATTGAGTACTCGAAGAATTTTCGGGGAGATGTCGCCGGGCTCGGGAAGAACCGGCGCGCAGGGGGATGGAAACTGGTCGGACGGGACGAACGATGCGCTTGGGGTGCAGAGCGGGGATCATCGAGATCTCACGCTCCCGCAGGTGCGCACTTTTTTAGTTGATTTAAAAAGGTGAGGTATGTTTAAAAAAATATATATAATGTTTTTATATATTATATAAAAATATCCGGCGTCGGAGAAACCTTGTGATTTTTTGCGAAAACAGACATTCGGTTTAACGAAGTTTTAAAACCTTATCCAATGGGAAATTTCCCGCTGAATCCAAAAATTACGAGAGTTAGCTCGAAAAATCGAAAATTTGTGGAGAAAAACGCAAAAATATATAGTTTTCATCCCTCTTTAAAAAAGTTCATGAGTAACGGAAAGTATTGTTAGCGAACTATTCGAGCTCTGATTGGCTGGGACTGTCAGACAGAGTCCAGGTTCAGTTATCCTTGATAACTTTGACAGTTTTGTCAAATATCTAATTTTTTTTTTAATCCACTAAAAAAAAGGTTCCTGGCAGTGTTTTCAGGGGTAAAATATGCGGCTTGAGAACGATGGTATAGGTTAAAAGTCGATATTTTGAAAAAATAAATTTCGTGACCCCGATTTGGGCGGTTTTCGGCCCGGCGGCCAGATCTACGATTTCTGACAAACTGTTCGGCCAAAAATTTTTTTTTTTCAAAATCAACTAAAAAAGGGTTGTAACCAGTGTTTTCGGGGGTAGAATATGCGACTTGAGAACGATGGTATAGGTTAAAAGTCGATATTTTGAAAAAATAAATTTCGTGACCCCAATTTGGGCGGTTTTCGGCCCGGCGGCCAGATCTACGATTTCTGACAAGCAAAACGAAATATTTCCTTTTTTTTTTCAAAAGTAACTGATCAAGGGTTTTTCAGTTGCGATTTACTCTTCTAAAACTTTATAAGAGCGCAGCAGCGCAAAAGTATCTCGGGCACGCGCACCAGCGCGTGTGATTAGCCTAGTATTTTATAATGATTAAAAAAAAATACGATGATCCGTTACACACGAATTTTTCGAAGAGAAGATCACAAATTCACTTTTATTAATAAACAAAAAATGTATTTATTACATCATCGACAAATAAATAAGGATCATCTCTCTCGCATCATCACTCGTGGTCAGTCAGAATCAGCCGGTGCTTAAATCTTCGCGGACCCGAATTCTAAAGAAACCTGTCTCGTTCCTGGCGAACATCGCTGGACCGCCGATAGTTCTCACGGTCCGCCGTCCGGTCCATCTCGAGCGCTTGACCAACACGGATCGAAGACGCGTCGACGAGACTCGCTCCGAGCTGGGAGCGTCGTAAACAGGTTTCGCATATTCGCGCGACGGTCCGAAAAAATCGCGATCGCCGTGGTCAGTGTCGGGGATGCTGCGGTCGACGCAGCATCCCCAGCTCGCCGTAATTTTCTCGAACGACCCGCGAAGCTAAATCACGCATCGGCTCAACCTCATCCACGTCTCGAAACCTTAAAAAATCAGTCATCAAAAATTTGTGCATAAAATTGATCCACGTTTCCGGTAAGTGGCAAAAATAATAATCATCGGTGATTCGGGCGGGAATTAATGTCTCATAATCAGAGACGTTTAGGGGCGAGCGTTGACTGACGCAAGGTGAAATTTAATATTACATCGGAGATGAAAGCCCAGGCAGCCGGAGATAATACAAGGCGCTTTGGAGAAATAATATCGCGTTACGGTGTGGAGGTTGGAAGAGTCAGGCGGTGGTCGGGGGTGAGGGTAGAGGACGAGAGTTGGGTGCCACGTACACCACGTTCCACCTTCGACGTACTAATACGACGACGAGAGGTTCACGACCAAAGTGCGAGACCCAGGTTAGAATTATTGATCTAATATTCGGTGGAAGCTAAGCCGGGTGTCTACGTCGAGTCTGCGGGACGCGTATCTTATACTTCCCAGGCGTTTCTCGCCGGTCGTACCACGCGACGACGGCCCCCCGCGTCGCGCTCAAAGCTCCCCCGCGTCTCCGCGAGCGGCACTGCTCTCGCCCTGTAATTAATCGCGTCCCGCAAGCCCCCCCCCGCGAGACGCCGAACCCTCGGTGAATCGAAATAGACCGTCGTCCGAGTATCGCGGATAAATGGACGCTGGCCAGGAAAATCCTTGATAACACTGATCGTTATAAACGTCCTCGGCTCGTGAGTTTGTCGAAAAATTGACGTAGGTCGTGAACGACAGTTTTTACTAGGCAAATAAAACTGATTCCTGACCAACAATGATTAAATTCTTCGCCAAAAAATTGACGTAGGTCGTGGACGACTGTTTTTACCAAGCAAACAAAACTGATTTCTCACCAACGATTTTTATTCAACTACCAGACCAAATAAAAAAAAACAGACAAAAATAACAACCCAAAAAAATCTTTACGTTGAAACAAAAAAATTCTCTTCCACTCCCGTCGCGACTCTCCGGGCCGACGCGCATCGTCAGTCGCATAACGAAGCCCTTAACGAGCGTGCGGCAAGTTCGCCGCAACATTTCATCGCGCTGGCGGCGCTGATTTCGTTAGTCCTGCGAGCGACCCCCGCGCGCGCGAGTTAATTCGAAACAATCGAAAGGTACGAGGTGAGCCCGGGGTGAGCGCTGCGGCGAGGAGTCCGGTGTGATACTACAGAAGTGTACACGACCGAGCGGAAAGTGCGACCAACCAAAGCCGTCGTAGTCCCCACGTCTCGTAGGTGGAGCTCTCGCGCTGTGTGGATAATACGGCGACACACGCGTCGCGTATGTACAACGTCTGCGTGTATTTATGTATGTGTGTGTGTGTGTGTGTCGTCCGGTTGGAAACTAACATGTAGCCGGTGATTACGTCGATCGTCGAAAGAACAAACTTCGGATTGGATTAAACACCCCCCAACCTCCCTTTCCCTCCCCCTCGCGTCACCCTCTCTTGGCTGCCTTGTCGCGTGCACCCTGGTCCTCTGCAGCCGCTCGAAGCAGCAGCAGCAGCAGCGGCAGCAGCAGCAACAGCAGCAGCAGCAGCAGCAACCCCTTTGCACCCCTCTTTCTCACTCTCGTGCCCAACGCCAGGGCCTCCATTTACCGGCTTGGTGCCGGACGCCCGGCACACGGTTTACCATAAAGTTTGCAACTTCTGTCGGAGGCGCTGGGACCACCCACCCCGGCCCCCCGGCCCCTGCCCCGCCTCCCCCTAAACCACCCCCTCGACCTTCTGTGTAACTCTCCGTTGGAGCGCCAACGACGCCAGGGCGAAAATGCTGGACCGCACGGGCTGACCTCAACGACTCTGGCTATATCTCGAGACGCTGGACTGAAGTCTTCTTACCTGCGACGCTGAAAGCTCGTCATGAGTGCTGAAAGCTTCTTGCAACTCGCGCGAAAATATGCGACCCGTTTCACGCTACGAGTAAGTCGAAAAATCGTTTCAGTTGGCAATTCAATGTTTATTGGAAAGAAAGTAAAAGTAGTTCATCTGAACAAACGATTTTCAAAGCTCAAAACTTCGATCGACCAATTCTTGCAAAACAGAATTTTAGCCGAACGAATCACATATACATAGAATGACGTATTATTCAGCAGAAGCACGAAAGATAGAAAAAAAAAACATGTCACGTCTCCGAGGCAAATTTAAGATGGTCGGCAGTTTTTCATCTGTGGCCGACCCCCGTTTCCCGTCGGCAAACTCCCTTCGCAGCCGGGGCCGAAGGGTCGGGGAGCGCTCCGGCAAAGTATGGCGTCCGGGTGCGCTGGCTCAGCCACCCCCGGAGCTACGAAACTGCATGGGTCGACGGGGGAGTGGGTCGGGGGCCCTTCCACCCTCTCCTTAATTCCGAGAACTAAGATGGCCGCGCCGGGCGACTGTACAACACCCTTCCCGTCCTTCCCGACCCCTTTGGTCCTATATACATAGCATATACATACATATATATTCCTAACGTTCGTTTCTCAAATGCGAGCGATATTCGCGGCCTCGCCGTTACGTTTCGCCGAAGGGGTTGATACTCTTGCTTCGCTCTCCTTTCCTCTTCATCTGCATATAGTGTCAGAATATATGTATACATTCTGTATACGTATATACATGCCATTTACAGTATATACCTAACGCGTGCGAGGATAATTTTCTCAATTTCGCAGTTTCTCCCGTGGGGTCGGTCGTTAAGGGCTCGAAGTGAGATTCTCGGGGTTGACGGGCGTCGGGGGGTGGCGGGAAGGATGGGGGGGGGGGGCAGGAATGGCCAGCGGAAGGCTCGGGTAAGGGTCGCACCGGCGTATAAGATAGTTTGATAGGCTTGGTTGCCAGGAAACCTCGCGCAGAGAGAGCCTTAGTCCGCCTGGAATAATGCCCAGAAAGGCTCTCGAACCGAGTTTCGGACCATCGTCGACCACCCATCAACCCCCGACCACCCCTTCGATATGCTTCACAGACACCGTCGATGTTCTCGCGCGTATATCGAGAACATCTGGGAGCCTTGGGCAGGACAATGGGGCTCTCGGTGCAAGGAACTGCGATCATTGCGATTATACGGCTGGCGATATGAGAACGAAGCTTAAGAATCGTGAATCGCAGCATCTGGAAGGGATTTCACATTCGTCGTTGATACTCGGATGATTCAGCGACAATTTTCAGCCTGACAATAATTTACCTCGTTCGCGATATTTTATTTAGCATTAAAGAAAAATTGTTTTTGCTCCCAGAGAACATCTGGGGTCGTTTCGATTATACCGCTGGCGATATGAGAACGAAGCTTAAGGATGCTGAATGGCAGCATTTGAAAGGGATTCCACATTCATCGTCAAAATACTCAGGTGATTCAGCGACGATTTTCAGCCTGACAATGATTTACCTCCTTCGCGATATTTTATTTAGCATTTTTTTATTTTCTTTCTTGGTTCTTCTTTAGGATTGAATTCCCATATTCGTCCCCAGACTTCGTTTCACCGTAAATGCGGCGCGCGAACGGTGAAACGTAACAATTGCGTCCGACCGCAAAATCTCGTGAAGCACGCGAAGCGCTACGAACCGAGAACACGAAGCGATATCGAGCCCGATATAGCGGCAGCTCTTGCACTACTAGCAGAGGAGGGGTAGGTTGAGGGGGGTGCTCGGGGTTGCATTCCCAGCAGGAGCATCCAGTGCTTTCGTCGTGGCACATTGAGAGAGACCCGTGCGGGCTCTCTGCCGCCGTATATACCGGTCCAGAGGTGCCCTGGATGGGAATGTAAACTGGAACGATTTCTCGAGAACTGGCTGGGGCTATCTTTCGCCTTCCGCTTTTCTCCCGTGCTTCTCTCCTTTCCACCTATCCGCCGACTCCATACGAACATACCCTATACCCACCTATACCTTTGCGCACACATTCATACACAGATAGGTGCACCATATACCCGCAACTACAGTACATATGCACCGAATGTCTCGAGAGTCTTGTATTCGCGGTACTGTCGAACCCTCGGTACATCCCTGCCCCATACAAGGAGTCCATGTACCTCCATGTATACACTCACCATATACATAGACACATGGAAAGACATATACATGGACATGTACTTCCTCGCGTCTCTTTTGGTGCATATCCATGCAAATACGACGAGCAGTCTGCAGTCTTCAGTGTACCGCGGGGGACGCGGTCCGAGGAGCCCGCGCCGAGGCACCGATACGAACCAGTTCTTCGTACGTGTGCCAATCCGTGCGCGACTTTGGACTTTGTTTGTGTGCGAGCTACGAGCTAACGCGGCGTGTAGTCGAGGAAGCAGAGACAGCATTAGAGGAATACCACGGAGAGAGAGCGCAGGGTGGTTCTCGGGGGTTGGGGGGTGAAGGGGAGGGGGTGGGGGTTAGATATAGGTCCGACCGGCGAACTCCGCGTTTACGCCAACTGCCGTGTATCCACGCCGAGAAGTAGGTATAAGGCAGAGGAGATACTCTCTCGAGCGCGCCGGCCAATGGCTGGACGCTTTTCATGGCCGCCCGAGGAACGTATAGAACAGTTTTACCGATAAGACCCGCCGTGTTTAACAGCCCCTAGCTAAAGCACCGCCGACCCTCGCCACACACGACTCTCTCGGTCTCTCTCCATCTCTCTGTCTTGCTTCTGGCTTTGGCTTCCTTCGACCCTCTCGGTTCTCCAAACCCCCAACCTCCACTCCCTCCCCTCCCCGCGCCACCGAACCTCCCTGAGTTCTCTTCTCGCAGAACTGATGCGCCCGGGTTATACCTACTCGCCTAAACCTCTTCTCGACCGCGAGAGAGAGAGAGCGAGAGACTCCGAGGTGGAACTACTTTCCGCGCGGAACACACCGTGGATACAAGTTGCGATTCTCCTTGATGTGATTACAAAGTGGACTCGGGGCCCGAGCGATTTGGAATTTCGGGCTGCTGCTGCTGCTCGAAGGAGATACACGAGTCTCCCAAGACTTTTGGTTATACGGATGTGAGAAATTTATGACAAAAACCACCAGGACTGTTTTTTTTTTGGGAGTTCCTAGCTGAAGGGTTGGAAATAGGAATTTTCCAAATGCATCAATCCTGATTAACGTAACAAGTGGTTGGATCCGAGATTAAACCGATGCTCAAAATAAATCGCGCGAATCGAGCGCAAAAGTCAGCACGACTTGATAAGAAATGATAAGAAGCGGGGAGCAAATATTTAAGACGCTAAGGCTAAGGCATCAAGGGCGCCTCTTCGGTCATAAATCAAAGGTTTAAAAAAAGGTGAAGGCGCTGAGTAAACATTGCCGCTGCGCTCGGAGCTCGCGAGGATAGCCAGGGGGTAGGTAGCAAGAGGTGGGGGTGGGTCTGAAACGTGACTCCGGGATCCTCGGAGGAGCTCGGTGTCTGACGGCGTCGCGGGGGGTGAGAGGGGGGCTGCAGTGGAGGTTAGACCCTCGCGGGGCCGCAAGAAACGACCCCCTTAGTCCCGGATCAATAGAAGAAGGGGCTGATACCGCGGCGTAAGGGTAGCTCTCTCGCACACTCGCCCGGAGTCCGAGGCAGCGGCAGCTCCGTCGACGGTGGCGACGTGGTGGGGGTAAGAGAGCTGAGAAACGGGGGAGACGGAAAAATCTTAGGTTCTCGTCGTGGCGGAGTTGGAGTGGGGGAAGAACACGGGTTCTCGGGTGGCGCGAGGCAACGTGGTGGGGCGAGGGGGGAGGGGGAGGGAAGACGGAAAAATCTTAGGTTCTCGTCGCGGCGGAGTTGGAGTGGGGGATGAACACGGGTTCTCCGGTGGCGCGAGGCGACGTGGAGGGGGGCGAGGGGGAGGGGAGGGGGTGAAGACGCTGTGGTGGGGATTACCTTAGACAAGAGGCGTGGCCAAGCCGCCGACGTCTGCTATACGCTTCGTGCATATTATCCGTATTATATGTATATCTATATATCTATGTATCCGGGTATAACTATATATAACGTGTATCACCGGGCAGCGCGGGTCGCTCTTGTCGCACTGACGTTGCGCAAACGGCTTCTTCTCCCTTGCTCCCCGGCTCGGGCCTGGACTGCTCCCCACCAGGCGACCCCAGCGTTGTTCTCCCCGAAAGACGAAGCCACTCACTCACCGCGAAATCCTTCTTACGTCTCCTCGGCTTGTTCTTGTTTTTCTCGGCGTCCTTCTTCTCCCCTCCACTCGATTTTCTCACCCTCGCCTCTTCACGCCCCTCAGTCGCCCCTCCGGCGTTGCGCTCCTTTGCTCCCTGCTGATGATTTTTCACTCTTTGCCTCGATCCTCGCGGCTTCCGGCCGCCTCACAATGCTTTGGGCTTTCGACAAGTTCAATGCACAACTTCGCGACGACTCGGCGATGAGTCTGAATATGACGTCGTCGGCGATGAGAAACTTTTGCGATGCGACAAAATGTTCGCGTTGGACAGGTTCGCGTTGTGAAAACGTGGAGGACGACGAGAAAAAAGCACTGAAAGCTCCGGGATAGTGAGAGCGAGTGACTGCGTCTCTCGGGGCACTGGGGGACCACCGCGTGACGCGAGGGCGGTCGCGGCGAGAAGCTTTTTTTATCGACACCGCGCGACGAGCGGACGCAGCGGAGGCTTCGGGGTTGCGCGAGAGCCCGGGCGCGTGTAGCACACGCGACGGGTCACGCCGAAGCTTTTTTCACGGCGCATGCGGCGAAAGAGTTCGCTCCGGGCTGCTGTCGACTCGACGAGCGGTGGGGGCGCCGCCGCCGCCACCGCGCCGCGCGGTTTCACGATTCAATCGAACGCGCGCGGCGGCGGCAGTTCCTCGGATCCGAAGAATGTCGGTCGCGCCGAGCGAAAGTTGAATAACATATCGATTTTCGCACTGACCGAGTTTAGCGTCCACGCGGCTCTCCGGCGCGGCTCTCCCGATCCTTTTTCATGCGCCGTTGCGCGGGGAGGTTTAACGGTTGAATTTAAATCGTGAGGATTGGGGAGGGCTTTTATAGGTCCTTCAGAAATTTATTGCGTTTAGGGGAAATAAGGCATAATTGAATGATGATGTCATAACATTTTTTTTATAATGTCCATGCCATCATAAAAGAATAAAAAATAGGAAAAACAATTTGACTCTTTCGACGGAAGATTCGAATTTATTTTTCTTTTTTTTTATCTTTATTTTTTATTCGGATATCAAGGCCAGTTATCTCTACATATAAAACAGAGTTCGTCGTGTCCTCAACAGAAAAACAAATTACAGTTACCTAGCCTTACTCAATTAATTTAAATAAGCAGACTAATCAACGATCCCATTCACAAATCATACCCTAATCACAATAACAACCCTCTCATCGCTTAGACCACCCGACGCGCTCCGAATAACCCACAAGTCACCATATTTCCCGGCTCATCAGAATCTCCGTCCAACGAAAATGACCTATACCCACCAATGCTCCTGCTGTACGATCGCTCAACCCGGAAGGTATGCAAACTCGCGATTCATCCGAACGAGCGTCGAGATTTTTCGTCTGCGCAATTAGCACAGATGAATATTCGTAGGGCAGACGATAAATGGCTTGAGAGTTGCGCGCCGCGGAAAGCGAGATTCGGCCAACGTGCAATGCGCCATTCGAAATGAGGCCTATGTATTAGACATGGATATCTGCAGGGGGTTGAGGGCGAGGGGGGGGGGCGTATAGGTGACTCGTCGTGCAGAGCGCGGTAGAACGCGACGGCACGAAACGTTCATACATTTCAGTTACATTACCGTAGACATCATCGGATGTGCTGACGGGAAATACGAGCATAACTCAACCGAGACTGCGGGTATTTCGCGAAAATCTCCCTCTGGCCCACTCTCCCCGCCTTCCTCGCTCGCTCTCGTCGTCGTCTCTCGGCCACTCTCTGTCTGGCTTTCTGGTTCCCGCCGCTGTGTATACACGCTGCACGGTTTCAACCCCCTCACCCCCTCAACCCTCCCCCGGTCCCTCCAATCCCGTCTCGTTCGCTGCATCACGGGCTCAACCGTACCGCCAGTATTCTCACTCCGTTCTATATCTATCTCTCTCTCCGGCTGCGTTACATTGTACTGAGTGATGACGTCATTTCCTGCGGAGCATTATACATCTCGGTGTGTATTTCCGTCTAAATGATTAAGACTCGATCGGTCGAGGTAAAACGCCCGTGACGTCTGTGCCTCATTTTTGGCGGGATGCTGGGATGAGAATTGACGACTGAAGGTTTTGGTGACGCTGGATTGGAGGGAAATGGGATGGAGCGATTGATGATGTGTGGAAAATATTGATAAGAGGGTTGGGATATGAGTTGACTAATCATAAAAATGTCGATGGAGATTGAAAACGTTGGAAGGCATTTTTTTTTTAAATCATTTTTTAGACATTTTTTATTGAAGAAAACAGGAATAGAGCGATTGATGATGTGTGGAAGTTTTGATAAGAGGGCCGTTGAGCTATGAGTTGATTGATAATAAAAAAAATGTTGGTGGAGATGGAAAACGTTGGTAGACATTTTTTATTGGAATTTTAGAAGTGATCACGGTAAGAGACCATTAATGACGATATTCGATTTGTAAGGTGAAACGTTTTTCCGGGAAAACGCGAGACAAAGGAAAATATGGCCGACAATGATACGTTCGGGGTTGTCGGTTAATTTCCCGAGAAATCGAATCCGACGCGCGAGTATCAACTGAAAGCCTCGATGCTTGCGTTGCACACGCGGCGAGGCGGGTTCGTAAACGGAAATACACCGGACAATCGGACAATTCGCAATTTGGTCGTGCGAGCAACAAGCGTTTCCCTTTCACAGTTATGGCTGCGTAAAAGGGGGAATTGTCGTTGTCGTCGACAAAATTTAGCACGAAGCGCGGACGCGCGCGCGAGGCTGCGCTATAAACTCGAGCACTTTCTCGGAACTCCAGTAGCCGTACATGTGTGCTACTTGTTCGTGAAATCGCTGCTCGAGGAGTAAAACACGAGCGCAGATGTCAAATCAATGATGCAATTTTTTTCTTGATTTCAAATGTGTCCTCGCAAAAAATTAGAATAAAGAAAAAACAATTTTTGTATTAAAAATATCGGCCCTCATTTTAATCGACTATTTTTTTCTAAATTATCTCCAATCGAGTGGCCACTAAAAAAAAATGCAATTTGTGGTAATTACTATAAATTGAATCAGTGACTCGACTTAATCACAGCGTCAAAAAGGCCAACAGACGAATAAATGAAGAGTAACGTAAATTGCTCCGCTTCGTTCAAACCGGGATTCTTTTGAGTCGTTTGCCGAGGTCCCATTCGAGCTCGGTTGTAGCGTCAAAGCGAGAGCACAAATAAATTAAGTCTCATCGACGCGGACGAAGCGTCGATTGTCGCTCCTTGGCTTTCGCTTTGTCGAATTTCGAATCCTCGGGCTCGCGTTTCCACGAGCGAATGATTCCACGTGTCTGACTGTCTCTGGTCTCGGGCGTCGCATAGAGGAGTCCGGCTCTCAAGGCACAATAAGGGTTTCGGCTGATTCCTGAACGTCAAACAGTTTCGGCAGCGAGGTCGCTCGCTCGGTTGCACTTCGCATAGACGAAAATCGAGTCTCGATAGACGAGACGAATTGTGTTCGCGCCGCCGGTTTTCACCGCTAACCCCTCGACGATCTTTCGACCTTCCAATCGACGGCGAGTGGCGACGAGGAAACCCAAGAACGACGACAAAAAGCGCAGCTTCGACTTATCGGTCTGTAATTAACGAGTCGCCCGCTGCTCGCGAGTCGTCGAGGCGCGGAGATGCGAAAAAAAGACACACAGGGTCGAGATACAATCCCGTAAATTCAAGGGTCGCGCCGACCCAACCCGGAGCCAAGCAAAAACGTTTGTTTCTCGCCGTTGCCGTCGATTGCTCGAGGCGGCGGACTTCCACTTTGCTGCAGGCGTTGAAAAATACTTTGAGACATTTTTTCGATTGATTTTCCAATTTGTGGAATTTGCTGATTATACTTGAAATCGAAAATTGTCGTTTATAATTTTTTAATCATTTTATAGGATTTTATAGAATTATTATTTTTAACACAATTTTAATTTTTGTTAAACTTTTATAAATGTTGGGCATGACTAATAGGGACTTTGTCCTTCAAATCGTCAGAAGTTCTCATGGATGAAAATTTCGAAAAATCAATTGAGGATGACACGTCCTGCCCGACTGGTGGGACCAGTTTCCTTTCATCTCGCGAAGATTCTCATCCGGCGTCGAATCTCTCGTCCAAGAGGAATTACGGCTTTCGAACCCGCTGGAGCAGGTTCCGCGCGTGGAGCACGAGATGTTCCACAGGGGTTGCAGGCTGCGAGGGTTAAAAGTCGTGAGAGCAGATTTCTTCTCGCGCTCGCATCGCTTTGGCGTCAAACCGAAAAGCTGCTGCAATCCAATTCGATATTCAAATGAACCCGCGAGACGTAACCGCGTTACATCGGCTCTTCAGTCTGCGTCGAGCGGGAGAATTGCGAATTCGTATACGAGCAATCGAATTAAAAGCCAGACAATGAATTATCCATTATCCTTATTCACTTTGCATGTGAAACGTCGCGTCAATCAATTTTGTTTATCCCAAAAAAAGCGATCTTGTTGTCTCTTTATTTCAATCATATTTATTATTTCCATTATTCCTACAATTATCATCTATATAATTACACTCTAATTTAAAAACAAATTTCTCAAAATATAGAACATCTCGTCAAATTATAATTTTATAAACATAAAATCTTGCACAAATCTTGATTCTCCATCATTTCCATGAATTTCTCTTTTTCCCTCTCTCCATCTCAGCGTCCACAGACAATACGAATGGATTAATCATCGTTAAGAAAGCAATGTCGTGATTCTTGATTCTCCTTACATGGGTATACGAGTACTAAAACAATGGTCACTCGCACGGCGAAGCGTAGAGGGACGTCGGTGTTGAGAGACCGTGGGCGTGTTGGTGTTCGAAGGTTGGTTCGGGGGAGTGAGACGGGGGTGGCAAGAGCGGAGGTGGAGGAGGAGGAGGACAAGTTGGAGGATGAGAAGGGGATGGAGGGTGGCGGTGGCGGTTTTCGACGAGGGCGAGAAGAGAAGAGCGCTTCGTGCGTCTCTTGGGTCGGCCGCTGCTGCTGCTGCTACTGCTACGAGAACGAACAGGGTGGACGCGAGGGGTGGAAGGAGCGAAGGAGGAGAGAGAGGGCGGTCACTTGGCGATTAAGAACACGTACTAACCCTGCCCGGTTTTACCACCCCTGCAGCCTAGGATCAATACAACTTAGTTCTCCGGCAGGAGAGAGAGAGCCACCCTCGGACAGCACACGCCAGCACCCCCGGTTGCCTCGGTTGCCGCCGTAGCCTGTTCTCTCGCTGCTGGTGGCCCACCACCACCCACCCCCACCCCCCTCTGTCTCTCGCTCCGCGTGTTCTTATGTCCCGGGGGCTGTCCGCCAAAGCCGTGCTTCTTACGACCCCCGGAAGCTCCAAAAGCCACGGCTCAGAGAGGTGGAACGAGGGAGAGTTCACCCTCTCGGTACAAAGGGTGTCCGCGTTGAAAATCACCCCCTGGCGCGCGATCTTACTTATCTCGACGTTGGAACAGGCGATTTAGATATTTTTTTGTCAGACGTATTTTGATTAGGATTTAATGATATATAAGAATACTTCCAAGGTATCTTCGACTATAGGAAATAGTATTTCTTTTTAAAGGGTTGAAACAAAGTTTTTTTTTAGAACTCCAAATTAAATAATTACAAAATGATAGTTTCAAGTTGATTAAGGACTAAATTTATGTTTTGTTTACTTTCCGGAATATCTAAGACGCAGCTAATTTTTCGTTGTCTTAATTCCGACCACCCAGTATATACCGCGTGCTCCGTGAAATTGTGAGAATCGTAGGTGTGCGAAGCTTCTTACGATCGATAGAGGTTAGTCGCGCCCAGAACCGAGAATGAAGCACCACCGAGACCCAACCCCCGCCTCCTCTCTTTCGGACGTACGAGCTTGGCGTGGCTTTCTCAGAGTCCGGGGTGTCCGCGTGTGGGTCAAAAATCGCGGCTGGAACGACCGACACATCCTCGCACGGCTTCTTCGGGGCTCCCCGATGTCTTTTGCGACCTGCGCGACGGACCGAGAGCGGTGTTGGATCAAGAACGATCGAGATTTAACTGTCCCAAGCGGTGGGGATAGTTTTCAACCCTGTTTTCGCTCCTTTTCGACCGTGGTACTCCGAGAGCTCGGCAACCCTCTGCCCTTCGTCCATATCGTCCGCCCTTCGCCCTGGACCCTTTGCCACATTCCTATCGCTGACTTCTTGCTGTTTGCCTGGCACCCTGATCAAGCCCCAATCTCTCGGACGAGTCTTCTCATTTTTCCATCGCTTTTTTACTCTTGGAGATCTTGAAAATCGTTCCAAAATCTCACTCTCAAATTTCGTCCCAAACATATCCAATAAAACTCCAAAATCACCCTTAAAAAAACGCCCATCAAGACCTCAAAACCCAAAGTCAGCGAGATCATCGAAATGACTCTATTCCCGTCACCTCCCGATCAATCCCCCGTAGAATAATGACCGACCTGAAAGCGGGGGGAGAAAAAAATGAAAACCATCCGTCTCTGGCTCATACGATGATTGATCTTTCGATCATTCAATTCTCCCGGACGCTCGCGTGCGCGCGCGCGCTCGCTATCAATCGTCCATAGAAGTCGTCGACCAATTAAGCCCGGTAGAATGGATTTATAATCGAATGCCGTGCAGAGGCGAGGCGCCCGACATTGGCCGGGGGTAGACGCTGGTGTATCTAGGGTAGTTTCCGGAATCGCATTGAAAATCGGCTGGCCGCATCACCGGGGCTACCATTTTGATAGAGTTCCAGAGCAACGTCGCTGCACTGCCTCGCTATGCTTGCGCCTCGCTGGTTGATGCCACTGCTGCTGCTGGTGCTGCTGCTGGTGCTGCTGCTGCTGCTGCTGCTGCTGCTGTTGGTGGTAGTGCTGGTGATGCTGCTGCTGCTGCTGCTGTACGTTGTTGGGAACGCGCTGAGCGAGTGCGGGCTGTGCTTTCACCACCGACGGACGCCGCAGCGGGGTAGTGTACCTGGGTGCCACCCCTTGGATGAGCTTCAGCCGGCGGCGTGGCAAGCCAACCCGGCAAAAGCGATTAATTACTTTGAGCAATTTGCTCACCAACTCCACTCAGCTCGTAGACCGACACTATTCTCATTTCTCTGTCCGGGCGACTACCACCGTGCCGCCCCCTTCACCCTATCCCTCTAGCCCTCGCACTCGCTTGGCCCTCTCCGCGTTTCCCCAGCAGTTTCACGAACCTCTCGCACAGCCTCGCACAGCCTCGTCGCACCACCTCGAACAGCCTCGCACACGTGCAGACATCCAACCCAGATATCCAAACGAGTGAGGGTGCTTGGTGTGACGCTCACTCGTTCCGTACGTCCGTTCCTCGGGGTACCTCTACATATACAAACATCCAGAACCTGGAACGGCACCAGCCAAGGGTGTCTTTCGACGGCCTAGCTTCGGCTTCATCGTATCGTCCAAAGGCACACGTCGAAGTCGTCTTTGCAGACCGGTGCGAAGCTGTACGTGCAACGTCACCAGGAGCTTCTGGTCGAGGAACGAGCGAGCCGAGTCCATACAGCACGCCGAGTCGCTTCCTGCGCGACGTTTGTGTGTAACACACCGTTGGAACGGTGACGACACTCGGTGCGAGAGCTGTCGAAGGAAGGAAGCGGGCATGAAAGGCCTACCGGGCCTGTGTTGCCTCGCTGCGAACTTGGAATTTTCCACGTGGACGATACGTTAGGAACTATTGGAGAACTCCGAGGTGGGAAATAAAGGGTAGGGAAAGGAAAGATTTGTATCGATCCGCCAGGCGATCCTTTTGACGGTTGACGGTTGGGAATGCGGCGCAAGAATTAGTGACCAAGGAATAACGTTGGGGTTGGGTGTTATTTCTGGATTGAAAAACAATGAGACTGTTTTCGAGATGCTATTTGTTAAATAAATTGGTTGCAAACCTGTCGTTAAATTTCATTCTGTTTAGTATTTATCGTTTAGATCCTGATATGTTATTGACATTCGTTATTTTGCTTGATTTTGGTATCTTGGAAGGTTTTTTTATTTCGAAACATAAGAAAATAAATAAAATAAGTGTTTGCGTAGTGCGATAAGCATCGAATTAATAGAGAAGAAAGATTTTCAGAAAATTTTAAATATTTTCGGAGTTGCCTGCCATATAAGTAAACTCCGAGGGGCGGATAAGTGTCTTACTTCCCCTATTTCGGCTCCGCATCGCAAACTCCAGCTCTCGCGGCCATCTTGTTACCCCGCCTTTCCTTTTAACCCTCGCAGTGTATTTCCTTTCCCCCTTCGGCGCCAACGTTAGACTCGCCGCGCCACCCCTCGCCGCGCGTCTTACCCTCCCCTGTGAAAACGGCGGACCCGCGCGCGCGTCCCCCGTCCGAACCCCGATCGCCCCACCCTCGGCGACCCCGGCACCGACTTACCCTCTCCACCGCGCGGGCAAAGTGAACGAGGGTTGGCTGAGACTCTCCCCTTTCTAAGGCACTCGGAGATAAAATAACCCTATCCTCGGTGGCGTCGTAAATACGAATTACAAGAATCTCTTCAAGAAATCCACGTATAACTCGCACACATTTTTTCAATAAATTCCTGACTTGAAAAAACATTGCCTGGATGGACGAGGGTTGGCCAAGGCTATATTTTGTACTGGCTTCGAGGGTAGAAAAAACTTTAGACGCAAAAGCAGCGTAAGAAATAATGTATTAGATGCAGCAAAGCTTCAAAGGGACTGAAAGAATTAAGTCGACAATTCGAGACATGAGCTTCGACTTTTAATTCGGATGATGGAGGCTTAGGAAGGTCATTTTTTGTCTCTTCTGTTTCTAATTCAATTAACTATTTTTTATTCCAGTGCAGGCATAAAAATAATTAGAATTCGCGAGCGAATGATCCGGAGTCTTGAAATTGCAGCCGAGTATTTCGGGCGCACATCGTCCTGTCGTCTATTCACCTCATATCAGACGCTCGAGTAGTTCGCGCGAAAGAGACGGGGCGGCAGTGGTGAGACACAGTAGATGGAATAGACGGTGGTAAGAGGGGTGGAGGGGGGGGGGGGAGGACGAAGAGGAAGCACTTTACCATTGCGGACTGGCAGTATTCCGAGAGTCCAAGCCGGGTCCGGGGATGGATAGTGGCAGGATCAAGGGATCCTTAATGACCGAAGTCTGATCCGCGCTGAGGAGAACCGGAATGTCCTCATTTCCCAGCGTGTGGCGCGGCCTTTACGCTCCCAAACGTACCCGGTATTCGCGGCAATAAAGATAAGAAAATACCTTTGACGCGGTAAAAAGGTCATTTCGTCCTGACCCTCCTGCAAAATGATTTGCGTCAACAGAAACCCCAACAAAAAACCCTAAAAATCAAACACAGTCGCCCAAACCGAAATTCCTTAAGATTCCTAAAAATTCCTTCAAATTCCTAAAATCAGATTACATTCCGCAAATATGTAATAGAAAATCTTCAGTCAATAAACAGCGCAACTAGATAACGTCAATGGTGCACACGACGCTCACTTCGCATATTGATGTCATGCACGTCAGGGTGGAGGGGTGGTGAGGGGGGAGAGACCCCGAAGGCTGCGAATTCTATATATAACACGTCGGTCAGACTCAGGATGAGAGTCTCGGTCGGGTGCGGTGTGGTGTGGCTCGATGCATCCCGCGCGCATCGTCGACCGGAGGGGACGACGTCGAAGCGATGCTACGGAGGAAGGACGAGGGTAGAGGACGCGAGGATGTGTAAGGATGCGTTGCTTTGCCGTCGTGGGAGGGGGGGCGAAGGAGAGAAGTCGGTACAACGTGTGAGAGCAGGCAGCGGCGGTGTTCCCGGTGGAACAACCCCCCCTGACGATCAATACCCAACAACCCAGCGACGGGCAGTGGTGTACGCCGCGTGTATGAGTCCGTATAACTGTACAAGTGTATTCGGTAGCGTCCGCGGTAGTACAAGGCGAACGGGAGGAACGGGGGGGAGGGAGTGTCGGGGGTAGTTGGTAGAAATAGGGGTGGAAACATCCCCAAGGAGCCGATAGAAGCTCGCTCGTACTGCCGCGAATTCCATCTCTTCCTACGTCCTCTCATCCCCCAGCAAGCATCCCCCAACCACCCCCTTTCGTACCACTGGACAGCAGAAGCAGCCTACGATCTGTAGATCTGCACTGCGAATAGGAGAAACGCTTTCTCACTTTCCTCTCGCTATCTCACTGCTTCCTCGCTGTCGTTTGCTACCTCCCTAACCCACCCCTAACTCCCTCGCCTCTTGACCGCACACGAGACTGCCGTTTTCTCTCCCCGGTGCATGTGGCCCCTTATCTCCGAGTGCGCTCTCGAGGAAATTGAAACGTCAGAGAGTAACTCGCGGGGGGGGGCTGAGGAAGAAACTGGCAACTCGAGGCGAGCCTCCGGGGAAAACGTGGGCAACGAGTTTTTACGCTCCTCGAGCCTCTGGGGGTTGGATTTGACACAGTTGCTCTGCGAAAGTTTGATGACGTGTCTGAGGGCGAATTAGTATTTTTATTGTTTTAGGATTTTAGGCATTAATTTACCTAAATGTGACACCATGAATCAAAACGGTTGGGAAACGAATAATTTTTTTAAGATTTTAGGCATTAATTAATCGAAATGTGACAACGTGAATCAAGACGGTCGGGAAACGAATAATTTCGCGACGCTATTTGTCGCCTGACCCGCGACTCGCTCGAGCATTCACAATCAAGCACACGTTTCGCGGGGGGGGAGGGGGGGATGACGGGAGGAAGCGTCGTTGCCCTTGAGAGCGAGCCCGGAGGGTGCGGGGTACACAACGCGGGGCACCTTCAAGTTTATTACGAGACCACGAGTGAATGGAGGGAGGATGATGAAGCGCGTTAAAAGAGGGTGGCGAACGTCGTGCGTCGACGAGGGCGTCCCGGCGTTGGCCTCGCCGGCGGTCGGGCTTCATTCATGAACGTGTTTTATTGTTTCAGGCAAACACAACGCCGCGAGACCGGAGCGACCGAGGCCGGATAATAGCGCCGGAGGAACCGGAAGGCATAAACCCCCGACGTAAAAGTGTTGCCGGTCTCTCGCTCGCCACTTTGGTCACATTTTCGTAACCAACGCACGGAGAAACACAACCCGGCAGCCAAGCCATCGTCGCACCGAAATTGCAGCCACGACCTTCGTCGACCCCGTCGACAATCGGGATTTCTCGACCCGACGCGACCGGCGTCGCCTGCGGATGGTGGAAAAATTCGCGGCAAGAATCGAGAAGAAAAAGGGAAACTGAGAAAATATGGAAATTGAATCCACGACGATTTTAATAAGAAAGAAAGAATTAAGAAAAAAAAATTAAGTTTTTAATATTTGTCGATTGAATCGATTTTACGAAAACTCAGATTTTACTTTGAGGATTTAAATTAAAAAAAAAGGAAAAAAATATATATTTATGTAAATCTGATCGATAGTTTTGACGACCCATTTTCTATTGGTGGAAAAAAAAAGTTGGAAGTCGCAGCTAAGACGCCGCCACGCCCAGTCAATGTCGTCGACGTCAGGCACCACCTATACGCACCCTTAGTTCTTCCCCCTCGCGCGCCGCCGTGACCGCCTCCTGTTCCGCAACCCTCGGGCCGACCAGGGCTAACCAAAACTATGACCCGACGACAAAAATTCTCCACTGGGACATTGCTCCGCTGTATCGGATGTTCCGCTTTAAAGAATTCCGCGCATTCGATATTTCAACGTCACGGTTTCGTGCGGAAAAAGAAAGGGAAAGGAAAAGAAAGGAAAAATCCTGTATCACTTTTTCCGCAGATTCGAGTATTGTTAATTTATTAAAAGCATTTTCGAAAAAAAAAAAAATAACTAGCGAATGTAAAAGTGAAGGACGTGGTTAAATAATTAATGGAAATAAATTAACAAACCAGCAGAATTCTACGATTCTTTAAGCAGCTTCAAATGATAATTTATTCTACTTGAAAAAAAACTTGTGCACCAGCATCTTAATTGTAAATCGAAAGGACAACCAGAAATGTTACTCAAATAACTTTAATCCTTGACATCAAACTGTCTCAATTTTTAATATTTAACACAACCAAAAAAACAGCTACCAAATTTCGTACTGCAAAATTAGTAAAATCTCATCCTCCACCTGAAAAAAAATTGCATTGCGTCAAATCTGTTTGAAATTTCTCTCCGAAGTCCATTTACTCTCAGCTTCCTAAATCTTCATACACGAATGAAGCTAATTGTCACATGACCACGTCACTCAAACGTCCCGAAAGATTTCCATTGTAATATTGCAAAATTCGGGGTAAAAATAAACAAAAAAAATAAAAAGGAGGATATAAGTGGGCGAGGAAAGAAGCCGAGCTTTCCAATTAGCATTTTCACTCAGGTGCAGCGCCGGGCGAAAGCGTCTGGCTCCCGGACAACGATACGAGAACGCTCGCGGGGGATAAACCGCGTGATAAAACGGTGTCGCCCTCACATGCAAACCCACACACACATACATAGGGGAAGGGGAAGGGAGGGAGGAAAGGGGGACGAACTTCCGTCGGTTCGCTCTCTCGCCTCCTTCTCACGTCGCCTCGACGTTTTATTTTTCACTCTCATTCTCGTATCTCGCGGCGTCCGCCGCGTTGCGGTCCACTGCGAGAAAGCGGTAAAGTAGAAACGACGGGAAAACACGGCCAAGAAGAGTTCATAATATGCAACGCGCGGCCCCGACCGCCGGCCGTCAACCTTTTCCCGCGGCCACCGGTGGTTCTCAGAAAACCGCGAAAAAAAATTAACAAGTCACGTAGAGTCGGTCAGCTCTCGTTAAAAAAATAAAAAGCCGTGATAGTCACTTTTTCTTATCGCTGCAAATTAGCCGCAAATAATGTTGTCTCAATTCGTGTAAACCGATTTTGCGAGGAATCGTCGTCGAAAAAAAATTTAGCGAATCGTCGCCGAACAAAAAATAGAAAGTCGTGAGAGTTCTTTTTTTTTATCGCTGCAAATTAGCTGCAAATAATTTTGCCTTAATTCGTGTAAACCGATTGTGCGACGATTCGTCGTTGAAAAAAAAATTACAAATTTACGAAAAAAAAGCGTTTCACTCTCCGCGAGTTGAGAATCATCGGGCGCAAAGTGCCGGACTGCTCTTCGCGGCTCTTCGCACGCCTCAAACTCTCGACGGAGGTTAAGTACCGTCCGTTCCTGAGCCCCGACGCTTCAGCCGTACTTTTCCCCGAGTGCGAAAAATTAGCCGGTATTTGCTCGAGTCTCGTGCGATACGCCGACACCAACCGCGGCGGTAAAACGCTCCTTTTCGCGCCATCGGCCGCCTCGCCGTGCAACCGGAAGTTACGCGCGCGGCGCGCTAATTGTTTAATTATTTATTTAGACAAGTTTATTTCACTGGATTACGGCGCCGCGAGCGAGTTTTTCATTTTTTATCGCGTCTCCGCGGGCGGCTCTAGCCTCGGGCTTGCGGCCGTCTAATTGTTTACGAAGTGCCCTTTGTGCACTCGCTTCACCCTCCCTCCCCTCCCACCTCCCCCCTCGCGCACACCTTCCACTCGCGTCGAGCTAATTAGGAGACGCATTTTTAATAGACGGTAATATGCAGCGGGGATTATTTTCGGCACGGTCGTGGCATCCTCGAGACATCAACCCTCGGTGGCAGATAAGATAATCCTCTCCCCTCAAATCCCCTTAACACATTTTTATTTCGTCGCGAATTATAAAAATCCTTCGAGCGTTGCTAAACTGAATAAATTAAATACTGAGCGATCATTTATTTCGTAAGAACTGTATTTATGTATAAAAAAAGTGGAAATATCTACCATTGTCACGCTTTCTGTATACTTCATTGAATTGGGATATCACAAGACTGATTTATAAATTATTTAACCAGTTACTCATCAACACTTATCTTTGTGAGAATTTATCATAAGAAGAAACATGAATTAAAATAGCATTTTACTATTGTCGGCTTTCAATAATACAAATTCATTATTTTTTACCATTTTATCAACCATAAACAATTTATACGAGACAATCTGAAATGTTAAAAAATTATTATTTGTATTCATCGACTGAAACAGAATTGTAAAATAAATTTCTATCATCTCAATTGTCTGTTTATTATTATTCCTTTCCTTTATGGCGCATTTGCGTATCGCGACTAGATACAGGAAGCCAGCTGGACCGGTCGTGCGTCTTGTCGCTCTGACATCTGCTGGACCGGTTCGTCGGTCATCTCGGCGCGATGTCCAGTTTCACAAGCCGCTCCGGGCGCGCGCATCGAGCGTATCATTGTCCGGCTACTGGACCATCATTGTGCCGCGAGGCCTGTTTCAACGGGATGCTGGAAAACGCAACCCCGGACGGTGTGGACGCGACTCTTCGCCGCGTGACCAGTTCATCGGGAGGAGAATGACTGACCATCTCGTCGCCCCTCGCCGCGTGAATAGGGGAAGGACTGGTTTTTTTTCAAAGCAACGCGCGCGCGCGTTATTTCGTTCTTTTTATCTTCTCGCGCTCGCACGTCCGTCACGAGGAAACTCGGTCCACCAGAACAGTCTGCACCACGTGCGATTCGGCGGCGGACGGTTTTGTCAGTGATTCCTTATTTTTTTTTTTCGCGAATAAAATGGTGAGTGAAACACAAATTTGTGATCGTTCAGAGTAAAATACGAAAAATATCGTCTTTTAAACTATTTTATTTTTTTGTGTTAAACACTGGTTGCAACCCTTTTTTTAGTTGATTAAAAAAAAGATTTTTTTTTGGCATTTCGTTAGTCAGAACTCCAAGATTCGACTGTCGTAGATCCCCTCTTAACCGGCGGAGCCGAACTGCCCTTATCGCGGTGGATACACTGAGGTTTGACGGGGCAAAACCTAGGTGGCACTGGCAAGCAATGTGCTAAGAGGGTGGATCAATAGCTCTTATCGTCTGATATAGTCTCGACTCCCAAGAGAGAAGGCTTCAAAATGGAAGCACACGCCATCTCTCAGATTTCACGAAGATAACAGTGTTCGAAGACGGATAAATCGCAGGAAACCAGGAAATGCATCTCCAAAACTGTGCGTGTATGTTTAATTATAACATTTTCACAAATTCATAAAAATCTGATCTTAACCTAAATCTACAACTCATGAAAAACTGGAATTACACTTTTCAGACTAAAATCTTTGTTAATTTATATTTCCTCTCTCCTAACATTAATTTTTTCACGTCACAATAACTGTCAAACCTATAAATTTCGCTGGTCGACGGAACAAGCGCAAAATTTCGCCTCCTCAACAGAACATTTGGAGCCGGTAGATCATTCCCCGTCGGCCTGGTCAGTCGAGGATTAGGAACTCCGGGAAAGTTCTCGGCGTTGTTTGCGACAGCCGCTAAATCTTCCGGAATAAGTAAATCACACACCTCATCCCCTGCAAGGAATCTACCCTCCACCCTCCGCCACCCTCAGCCTTCGAGGGAGGTGGGGGCGGCAACTCAGAATTAATTTCTAACGAAGTCAGTCAATCTTACGTCGACGACATCTGCCGCTGAAGGAATCCATTAGCAGGCTTAAGGGAGACGCGCGAGGCGTCTTCGGACGCGCGAGACGCTGTGTGCGGAAGTCCTCGGCGCTCCGCCTCGATATACCCGAGCGGCCGTTTCGCAGATCCGCGCTTTTGTCCGAGATAATAAGCCACCATTGTTAGGATAGGTGGCGGATCACCGACCGACCGACCGACCGACCGACGAGCGCCTTATTGTCCGCGGCGAGGAGCCCGGACGCCTCCGTCGCGACGCCGACTCCGAATCGCCGGGAGATAAGGGCCCGGGGATTCTAATCGGCAACCCTCCCGCATATGCTGCACCTTATCGCGACGCAACGAACAAGAGCGTCGACTCCCTCCCGACGAATCGTCGTCGCGATGATGATCGCCGAAATATTCCGCGTCACGTCTCCTGACTTGACGTGTAAAATGTTGCAACGACCCTCGGAAGTGACTTTATGAGGGCGTCGTTCGGCCAGGAATAAATGCATAATGCTGGCAATTCCAGTAATCCTGATAATGCCTCTCATTATCAGAAATAAATGCGCCAGCGAGTCGCGTCATCACGAAACGTACGAAATTTATTGAGTTGAGATTACAGACGCTGGAAAACTGACCCTTTTTTTTCTAAGAACTCTTACTCCTTGTATTTCGACGGACCCTTACTCAAAGAATTAAAAATACGGACAAAATTTAACAAAATTATCTCCAGCTGTGATCAGGACTTTTACGTCAGAGTTTTTTTCAACATAAAAGTAATCTAATCACCCCAATAAAAAAATTAAAATAAAAAGCAAAAATCGCCCAACCCTGCAAAATCTATCGATTCGCCCGACGCCACTCAACTTCGGCCCCGCAATTAGCCAATCGACGAGCCACCCCTCGACGCTCTTCCCATCTTACTTCCCACCCTCAGCTTCGCCAGGACGGACGCGCGCTCACGTCTAAGAATATTCCACGATACAATTAACCGTAGAAGCCGGAGTCGAGAGGCGTCTGCGACCGGTAGTGACGATCGGGGGTTGCAGGACGCCATCTCCCTCTCGCTCTGGCAATCGAGAGGAGTCCCCGTTGCACGGGAAGCGGCAGTACTACCCCCACAGGAGCAAAGTTTATATCGGCTCGCGGAGCTGCAACCCGCTGCTACCCCGTGGATAGCCTGGAAAAAGGGGGTTGTCAGGGAGGAGTAGGTGGAGGTTACAAGCGGAGGGGGGGGGGGGAGGCGTCCGAAGTTCGGTGATTACCTAGGACTCTCCTAGGAGCGCCGTGGAGTTTCATACTTTGGCCGTTGCCGGCTTCGGTAACCTAACAGTCCGGCAAAGTAACTAAGGTTATTCGTGGGGGGGGGGGGGGGGGGGGGCACTGCCTGCCGAGAAAGAGGAGGACGGAGAGGGGGTGGTGGTGGGAGGAGGTGAGAGGGTGAGAAGGAGGCAGAGAGGCTCTGCTCTGCCTGTCGAGAAGGAGGAGGGGGAGGCAGAGATGTCGAGGGGGCGAGGGGAGAGGGGCAGGGGGAGCTGCTCCCGCCCGCTGAGGAGCAGCGCGAGGGTTCGACGAGAAGGAGACTGCCTTTGCCCTGAGAAGAAGCAGGATGAGACGGCTTCGGCACTCCGGCAGCTCGCTGGAAACACAAGCGCAGCTCGCAGCACGACCCGAGCGCGCCAAGTTCAACTCTCGTCGAACGATCGGCCTCGCGGGAGCTCGCCGAGAGATCGACGTGATTGAGAGGACTTGGCCGGAACTCCGGGACCTTCCTTCGTCGCGTACCCTCGGAATATTCCTCAACCCCCGCATCGCTACATCCCCCCCCCCCCCCCCCCACTCAGTCAACCCCCTTCCTGCTCCTCCCGCCTCGTCCGACTAGTACCAAGTATCCGCGAGCAAATTAAATTAATAACCAAGAATAACAGAGTCCCTTCGGAAATCAATCGACGGGGCCACTTAAGTTGCCCCGAGTCTGGATCGAGACGCCAGCAGAGAGATAGAGAGAGAGTGGGAGAGGGATGACGTCGATGGTCTGGGGGTTGATTTGCGGGTTGGTATTTTCTTTGGCAGCGAAGACTTTGCACTGTGTCGATTTAGGGTGTGGAGAGGGGGAATGAATCTTCGTTGAGAGAACTTTGGGAGGTTCTGGTACTTTGTGGCACTCAACGGAACCTCCCTGATAGCTGGAATCGAGTTAGCGCCAAGAATGAGGGGCTATCGATTTCGTGGCACTTGAACTTTTGGACTGTGGGCAGTGGGGTCGGTTTTTGATCTTCGGTTGTGGGAATTTTGGTCGTTGAATCGTGATAATTTTTTATTGGGGCGTGTAACTTTCTTGTAGCTGGTATTTATTTATTTATTTATTTGAGGCTGTCAGTCGACTAATTCGGAAGGAATCACTGTCAAGCAATTTAACGACAATTGCACCGATCTCCTCGCGAATAACGTTGATAACGTTGATCGAGCCAATCTCGTTCGCTTCACGACGTCGATTATCACAACTATCCCGAGTCACTCGGTGAAACCACAAAGTCCGCAATCACCGCTACAGCCAAGATCGTCGGGATCAATCAATTTTCGAATTACGGTAATAAGTCTTATCAGACCTGAATAATCAGCAATAATACGATGCTGACAATAATCAATTCACTTAATCTATTTACCATTCACAGTATTTTTCTTACAATCCCCAAGGGAGAAAATAATAATAATAATGATTCTCCATCGCCGCTCGACGCGTCCGATATTCTCAAGGCCGCCTTATTCCAGGCTCCAACCCTTTCGCAGCGATCCTCGTGGGGGGTGAGTCCGACCCCTCAGAAATTGCATTTGGTCGGCCATATTTTTCCACGGTATAATTTCGCTTTCATCATGCAGCGAGCAAGTCGACTAGATGCTGGTCCATCGACTCGGGGTTGGAAAACGGAGGTTGGGGCGGGGGGGACGTCAGGACCGACCACCCCGCATACTCTCGGCCGCCCAATCAACCCCTCGCGACTCGCCGTCGTCTTACCCTCTCCCGCAGGGCGAAGTTATCTTTCTTGTTCCTGCCCCGAAGGCAGAGTCGACCCCGCGTCTCGGCGGAAACTCGGGGAAACTATATCGAGTGCCTCGGCACGATCGTTGTCTATAAAATACGCAAACGCCCCGAGACCGAGAAATTTCGCCTCAATCGAGTCGCGCGAATTTCGCGAATTTCGCCGCAATCGAGTCGCGCTTCTCGCGAATTTAGCCCGTAAACCGAATTTCGTCTGTAAACTGACGACGATGCCGGAATTTTCTCGCCTGGACAAACGCGATAACGTCTGCCTGGATGTATATATAGCGCATTGCCCGCCGCGGTGGATTCAATCTTCGTAAAAGGTCCGACAACTTTCCGCCCGGAACGAATCGTCGAAACACCTCGATGGCATTTTGAAACCGATGCACACGCGGGGCACCTACGGAGTTTCGAAGCGAGTCCCTCTTGTTGGCAGCAGCAGCAGCACTTAACCAGAGTGTTTTCAGGCTGTTCAGGTGACACTGTCGACGCTCGCATGGATTACACCTGGTGTGGAACATATATATCACGATTGCTATTACGAAACAATATGTCTGAAATTGTTTTTTTCTTTTTTTTAGGCGATGATGAAAATATTGTGGTGAATGATATTGAAAAAATTCGTTTCGAAATTTCAACGCTGGAAAAATGACGTCTTCACAAAATAATTTAATTAAACATAACTTTCAGCGGCTATTTTACACATTTTTTCGAATGATTGTTTTCATTTTCTGAATGATTAGCATTTTCCAGGTGAAACGAGCAATAAAAAATTGAAAATTATTTATCTTAGTCATTTTCAAACATATATAAATATCTCAGGAAATATTGCGATATTTCTTGCTGAACCGGAGCGTCGATAGTTCGTCGGCGTTTGTCCGAACTTTGAGGATCGGTCAGTCTGGGCAAAGTCGTCGGAATCGCAGAAGTCCGAGGGCATCGATAATACGCGAGAGAGCCCTGACCATCGCCGCTCGCGCGCTGCTCTTCCCCGTTGCCCATCCAATTTCCTTGGATATTCCCGTCGAAGGGGTCTTTCCGGTCGAACGGCCTAAGGATTCCGGGGATGCCTTCGGGCCTTCGCGCGAGAAGCGCAGCCCCAAAGAGGCCGAGTCAGCGCGCGCCGCGGAGACGATGGACTTGTATTAATTTCATATCCCTTCCGTCGTCGCGGAGGTGGACCCGGCTTCAATCATCTATTTATTGCTGGTCGCTCAATCTCGACGACCGGTTCTCGGCTCTCGACCCTCTTCGAATCTTCGGGCGATCGCGGCGTCAAAGCCATTCTGCTCTCGATAATTTCATCCCGAATCCAGCAAATCACGCGGCAGTTCTGTAAATAGAAATCCGCAGATCCGAAGTGACACAATTAAGATAGATGTACCGTTAGTGCCCACTGTACCAATTGTGGCCATTTTCATTATGTTATCCCTCAAATTAATTCTTTTACATAATTGTATGTTGATTTTTTTAACTAATTCATATAAATCCACTGAATGATCTTCTCGATATTTTTTTTAAGCGTTTAAAATGTTTTGTTTTATTCCTATAAATCTATAATTACAGATACGGTTGATTTAATATTTTTAATAAAAGCATCAATATTTGTTGCGCTGTTTGATGGGCGAATATTAATGCAAATGTGGCGACACACATTTTCGTTTAGCATCGACGGTTAATCAACGGATTCACAGGTCACCGCTTTGGATTAGGTGGTTGTATCTATATATGTTTTTTTTTCCCCCGTAATAATTATTACGAATTTGGCGTCATCGCAATATTTCGTCTCTCTCGCTCTCGGAGCGCAATACCGAGTTTGTAATATCACCGATATGAATACGGAAACGTGGCACATGTAATTTGTAATTACAACTTGAAAGCTTTTTAGATCGTTCTCGCGGCGCGAAGTAGATTTTACCGCAAGCCCGCGCGCTCTCGCGGCCCGGAGTGTTACGCGAGTAACGACGCGCTTGAATAATGCAACGCGAATGTTTACGGCCGCAGGGTGCTAAACGCGCGTGTGCGGCCCGTAATGCGGCCTATGCTTTACGGCCGCAAACTAGATGCAGCGGAAAGTACACACGAGTCCTCGAACGCAACGCGGCCGGGCCGTCCGCGACGCTTTCCACTAATCTAGTCAAATTGCTCGGCCGGACAAATCTTAGCCTTCGGAGCGCTGACTTGTACTCACGGAAAGAAATTCTGCTCGTGAAAATCTCCGGAAAAGCAGCGGAATTAAATATTCGTTGATACATTTATTTTTACATAAAAAAAGAAATAAAAATAAATAAAATATACTAAAAAAATGCGAAGAAAAAATCGGTGAAAAACAGCGAAATCCGCTGATAGATTTATTTTTACACAAAAAAAGAAGAAATTGAAATAAATGAAATGTCTAAAAAAATTCGAAGAATTTTTCCACAGTGAACATTTGTGTCTTGCTTAAAAAAAATGTCCGTGCAATAATGCAAAATGAATGGTACCTCGTTGCAATAAATATTTTAATGCACTGACATTTTTAATGCAGAGCAGCCACTAATTTGTCTGACAAAAATACATTTACCACTGGAACAGGGTGGAAATTTATGCAGACTGAAATAGACCCGAAATTCGCCGCTGCTATGGAGTGGTTTTGTCGCGGATAAATTAGAGGCAGAGTCGCGGCAAATGTGCCAAAGTTCGTCATCTTTAGAATTGAGATATCGGGGCGGGGGGGTGCTGAGATGGTCAAAGGCATCCACGGAATCCGAGAGTCCTGCGGTATAACCGCGTCGGGAAGCCGACTCGATGCTCTCGCGGAAATCGGAGAGATTGCAAAGTGCGAGAGAGAGAGCGGGAGAAAGAGCGACAGAGTGCGACGAATCGAGGGAGACGGAGAACCCGGGTTGCACCCCTCGCGAATCTCCGCGTTTCTCCGCCCCCGATCATCCGCGACCCCAGTCACCCTCAAGGCTAGTTTCTCCGCAGGGCCGCGAATACTGCCCCCCCCCCCCCTTCCACCCGCCCCCCGTCGAAGCTTAACTATCCGCTGAAGTTCGAATCGGCCTCGGTTGTGCTCATAGTCGAGAGCGGAGCCTGCGTCGCTTTTCCACGTAGGCAATCCCTTCGCGCTCCTCTCCCCCTCCCCTTCCCTTCTACCCCTCTTGCTCGCGTCGAACAACCCTCGGAAACTCGCTCCGCGCGCTGCAACCCTCGCCGCCCACCCCACCCTGTCTCACCGACGCACCGGCGTCCACATAGCCAGGACTCTGTATTATTCGCGAGATGGACGACGGCAAGATGCTGTGCGATAAGACAAAATTGCGATGGAAAAAATGTGCGATTTTTGAGGGTCGACTTTAAAGATCTGTGAATAATCGAAAAATCGAGATATCGCGTTTCGCCTGGCGCCATTCTCTTCGTTGAAGGGTCTTCTTTCGAACGCAAAAAGAAAATCCAGATTTCATTCATCCAAAAGAAAATTACATCGATTCTAGTGAAGTGCCCAAATTCGAAAAAAAGCGAAAAATCATTTTTCACGTTTTTCTCCTCGAATTTTTTATTTTCCGGGCAAATACCTGTGATTTTTGGAAACAGCGGGAAGTTTCCCATCGGATGGGGTTTTAAAGCTTCGTTAAATCGAAAAAAAAAATCCTATTCCGTCGGCTAAATTTATCAGATGAAAATTTTTTAGTCGTCGCCGGCGATATTTTTTTCGCGAGCGCGCGTCAATGTTCCTAGTATTTTAAAAAAAACGGCACACGTCATCGTCCACAAATGATTTCGGACAGGGTCCGCCGCGATATCGATTCGAGAACATAAGATTTCCGGATCGCGAAACGACCCGCAAACTCGCCGGGGCCGGTCGAGATTGAGCCGACACGGAAGGGCCACTGCGCGGGGTCATAGGGTCCTCGCCGCACGAGGACTTCGGCGATCTCTTCGTATAGTATAGCCCTTGGACTCGGTAATTTCGACAAGACGCGCGTCCGGCGAACCGTGGGACGTGTTGCAGCGCGAGGAGCGAGGACAACCAACGATCGCTCCAACCGTGTGTGTCCTATATAATACCTATATAGCTATATAGATAAAGGGCGAAAGTGGTGGTGGAATGAGGCGAGGCGAAAAGGGCGTAAAGGTGAGAGGATCGCTAAAAGAGACGAAGTATAGACGGAGGAAGGGGCGGGGGTGGGGAACAGAGGGGGCGGAGGGGGGACAACGACGACGACGACGTCGACGAACAAGATCGAAAGGACGATCGGCTATCGGAGACCCGCGGGCTTATGAAGTCCACCCGTACATCGAGGAGTTATGTCCTGGAACTGATTGCCCCGCCCGATCCTGCAATCTCGTGAGAGCCACCAATTTCCACGAGCGGGCCACCCTTTCCTTGGCCCGGGGAAGCATCACTTGGCTTTCTCTCTCTCATCCTTCTGTCTCTATCTTTCTGTCTCTGTCCCTGTCTCTCTGTCGCTATGTTCGAGACGAACGGAGGACGAGAGGTCCTGTCGTCTCTCCGCATGACAGCGTAATGGTCGAAGCCCATTGAACGCTCCAACTCGAAAAGAGAGAAAGAGATAGGAATAACATGGAAGATAGAAAGAGAGAGAAAGCGAACGATAGACAGGGACAAGCGCTTTCAAAACTCGTCGAACGTTTCGAATCGACGACAGGCGAATTAATCGAGGCCAACGGGAAGACTCGGAAAGTCGATCGGAGGAGCTTCGGGGGTTGAAACGCATCTCAATTCCGCAGTCCAGTTTGACTGTCCTGCAAATTGCGACTCGAAGAGCTGGGCGGATTTCAGTTCACCCCTCAAAAGTTGGCCCGGAGATTTGGTACGGAAAATTCGTCAGATTTCGGGTAACACGATAAGACGTTATTATTAATGGGACGCGAACGCACGTCGCTAATGACGGGTTCTCCGAGATATACCGCTCGTCGTCTTACGTGCGGGTTCCGAGGGACGAGCGCGCGCGAATTCCCCCCGGGGATTCCCGCGCGGTATTACGGGACGCGCGGAATAATATGCAGGACCGCCGGATTATGGCCTCGGGGAACCGTAAAGAGAGTCGAGAGTCGGACGGGAGAGCAAAACGTTTGCCGGTCGCGCGCCCTTTCGACAGCGCGGGCCCTTTGGAGTTTAGGGAGGACGCGCCGAGATCTTATTGCGACCGCGCTCAGGCTCGACCCAGATGGTCCGGAGTCTTACTGATCTTCCACATGATTGCCACGTCCCATATCTTGGGACGATTTAATTGGAAAACTGAAAATTGAAAAAATTTAATTGGAGCTAATCTGCTTATTATTTCGATTTTAATGTCTGTCATTCATTTTCAAAGCATTTTCGTCGAGAGGAAAAAAGTTGCATATCATAACATGAAACATTTTTTTTTCATTTTATTTATTATATTATACTATATATTAATTTAATCAATTTTTTTATTGGATGTTATTCATTGGACGTACACAAAGTAATAAGATGGAAACAAATATATGTATAAATATATCAAAATAAAACAGAGCTGCGGTCCCGGCTCTGTTTTCCCTCGAGCTGTTCGTCGACTTAGGCGCGAACCCCGCGAGGAACCAGGAGAACGGGATTTCGGCCGTACCAAATCGTTTTTGTCCGGTGCTCACTCCGGGCAAAGTTTCCGCGGAGTTAGAGACTCGTCGGCTGCTTACGAGCCGCCGAGTGTAGTACAACGCCGTAGGAAACCGGTAACCAAACTTCGAGACATACCGCAAATTTGGTTAATTGAAAACCGTCTCGGGCGAATCTCGCTCGTCGAGCGTTTGAGCGGCACGTTCGAGAACACGAGACCCAAGCTTATTGTATCTCTTTTGACGAGTGAAAAAAATTGTGCACTCTCGTTGGGGGGCAGAAAAAATTGAATCGGGGGCTACGGGAGTCGATATTGTTCAATCGCTGCAGCGATAACGACGTTATCTTGCGACTGACGTATTCATTGCTGCTCGTTTGCGTGCGATTAAGTCTTGCATAACAATCGTGTTGGCCAACAGCTAAATGACTCGAAGTCGACGCAACGTCGACTAAGAAAAACAATCAATGTCACCGAACCCCTCCGGAGTCTCACGAGTAAATAATTCCAGCAACAAAATATGATTGCTAGCCGCAAAGAAAATGTACAACAAAAAAAGTTCCAGCTGCAAGGAGCGATGGCGAAAGCGCAAAATATTTAGAATGTGAATTAGTTTCCACGAGGAACTTGCACGCCGACGACGAGTCAAGAGTTTATCGTCTCGGAGTTTCTCAACAGGCGATAAGAAGTCTCGTTAGTTGTGACCGTGGCTGAGTTTTTTCATTACCCCCCATGGAAATAGACCGAGCAACGTCGAAATTTTTCGACTTCTGGTCAGTTTCCGCCCAATCGCCACCACGGACGATCTATGAGTAGAATACTCCAAGTTTTTAAGTAAGAAAAAGGCAATTAATCGTGTGCAATTTCGACTTCATTTCCAAGATATTTTTTTATTTCCAATGTCCGACCAGTGCGCGTCGAGTGCAATTACCAAATCGTGTCTTTATCGTAATTACATAAGTGATTCGTGCGTTCGTCATATTTTGCAGCCACGTGCGAGCGATTTAAGCGGTGACAGAATCGTAGAATCGTTTCACAAACCGATGTAATCAATTAATTAATCAATTTGTCTCAACGATTACACAAACCGTGAAGGAAAAGACCCATTAAATCCCCCCAAGAAACGCGTCTTGTCACTTTCTCAAATAAAAAAGAAATCACTATAATCATATTTTGTGACTAAACCAATTTTTTCCCAAAAAAAAATCATTTTCACTAGTTCAACTCGTAATAAAATAATTAAATTAAAATAAAATTTCTATTCATACAAGATATATACATAACGTTGACCTTGAATACTATGACAATTATAAACCAATTTAAAAATAGTTTAAAAAAAAACCTCACTTCCCTCGCCGTGAGCCGTATTTATAGATTCAAATATCTCGCGGCGTAAAATCTTATGAGAACCTCTGTCACGATTGTCCCGCTCGTTTGGCGCCGCGCGAACGAGAGAGAGAGACAGAGGGAAGGAGAAAAGACGCGGTGGAAGGGGCTTTCCGCGGAGATATTACGAAACCGGTGTGCGAACGCGTGTCGTATGCGTGAGCCGGCTTGTACCACACTCGCGCGTTACGCCGGGAACACACGATAAGCGGTCGCGAGAATCGGGTCTACCAGCCACTTGTGAACCCGGTCGCGACGCCGGCGAAGCTCATTCCATCGCCGTCAGTTAACGCTCGGTAAATACGCGTCTCGTATAACGTCTCGACGCGGCTGGGATTCTATCGATTCGTCAAACTCGTCCTCCGTGAATCGGCCACACCGGTTCGACCGCATTTGACTGGCTCCTTGACTCGTCTGAAAAATTCTATTCGCATTTCCTTCGCAGATCATTCAACAGGGGAATGGCGACGGACGTGCGTGGTGTTGTGCTGTCCGGCGCGAACCTTGCCAAGTGAGTTTCGTTGTACAATAAAAATTCTCAATTATACGTCTTATAAATTAGAATTATTTTTATTTGTTTTATTATTGCTGGTTAATGGAAATTTGAAAATAGGAACGGCAAGCAATATTATTCGCGAAAAGCGAGATAAGAATCGTGGCCGCATGGCAATATTTGTTTGCCCTTGGCGGATCGCCTGGGATATATTGGATGGCGGGAGAACATAATCTCTCGCTGTCTACTTTACCTACGGTCGATGTGAAATAATCTTTTGAAAATAGTGTCGGAAGTAAAATTCAAATTTGTATAATTAGCAATTTTTTATCAAGATTAAATTATATTATGTGTTTGATGAAACTTGCGTATTAATGACGATTGTTTATTGTTTGACAGAGAAATTCGCGAATCTTTGGCGAAGGATGTGGCGGCGATTAAAGCGAAGATGCCGGACTACGCGCCGGGTCTGGCGATCGTCCAGGTGGGCGGACGGGAAGACTCGAACGTGTACATACGAATGAAGATCAAAGCCGCCTCCGAAATCGGGATAGTCGCTAATCACGTAAAGCTCCCGAATACAACGACGGAAATGGAGCTTCTGAGCAAGCTCAACAAGCTCAACAACGATCCCATTACCCACGGTATTATCGTGCAAATGCCCCTCGACAGTGTGAACAAGATCAACTCTCACTTGATCACGGACACAGTTTCCCCGGACAAGGATGTCGACGGGTAAATACGAAAGATCCCGTCGATCTACTGCGTCGCTACAATTTGCAAAAAAAAAGATCACCAGTCGCTCGCGTGTGACGTACGAAGAAACTGATAAACGATCCGCGTAAACAGGCGATAAGACCTTTGACACTCTCGTCGCAGATTAAAGTCACCGAATTTCTCTCGCAATAACTCAGCGGGGAATCCACTGCGACCGAAATAACACGAAGCACAACAATGATTTGTATTTATTGTGCTTTTTTCTCTTTCGATATTCAGGCTCAACACCATTAACGAGGGTCGCGTGGCTATTGGAGATATGACCGGATTTCTGCCCTGCACGCCCAACGGATGCATCGAGCTAATTAAAAAGTACGAGTCGAACGAGAGTTAATTAAAAACTGTCAAACATTTTTTTCAATGGATTTGTTTTTTTTTCGTTCGCTGCAGGAGCGGCGTTCCGATTGCCGGTGCTATGGCCGTAGTTTTGGGCAGAAGCAAGATCGTCGGTACACCGGTCGCCGAATTGCTCAAATGGCACAATGCCACCGTCACCGTTTGCCACTCGAGGACGAAGGATCTTCCGAAAGTGGTCGGTACCACGAGTCACTCACCCTTTAATTATGGGACCCTGGTAATTCAGGTTTTAATCGAAGCAGACGGATAACTATTCTTCTGTTGCAGGTGTCGCAAGCCGACATTCTCGTAGTGGGCATCGGTTCGCCTGCGTTCGTCAAGGGATCGTGGATCAAACCGGGAGCAGTTGTTATCGATTGCGGCATCAATTCCATTCCTGGTAAGTGACCTAGGGTAACAAATAATCAACTCAGTCACTATTTCATCAGATCAGATTTAAAAATCAATGAATCATTTCTTATTACAATTAAAAAAAAAAGCTCGAAAATCATTTTTCTCGCTCAGATGCGACGAAGAAGTCCGGACAGCGACTGATAGGCGATGTAGACTTCGAGGAGGCCGTCAAGGTGGCTTCGTACATCACACCCGTGCCGAATGGCGTGGGCCCGATGACGGTGGCGATGCTGATGAAGAACACCGTGATATCGGCTCAGCGTGCGGTCGACAAGTTGATCAAGAGCGAGTGGAACATCCGTCCGCTCCGTCTGCATCTCCAGGAGCCGGTGCCGAGCGACATCGCGATCTCCCGAGCCCAGGAACCCAAGCCCATCACCACCCTGGCCGAGGAGATCGGTCTCACGGTCAACGAGATCAGTCCGTACGGCTCGAAGAAGGCGAAGATCAGCCTAAACGTCCTGAAGAGGCTGAAGAACCAGAAGAACGGAAAATTCGTCGTTGTGGCTGGCATCACGCCGACTCCGTTCGGCGAGGGCAAAAGCACCACGAGCCTCGGACTCGTTCAGGCTCTCACGGCTCACAGAGGCAGAAATTCCTTCGCTACCCTCAGACAGCCGAGCATGGGTCCCACTTTTGGAGTCAAGGGTGGAGCCGCTGGAGGAGGCTACGCACAGGTAAAAATAAAATGAATAATTCATTCTCTTCGTAATTATAAAATTATTGGCTGTGTGTTTCAATTAAAAAAAAAACACCCTGAATGAATGAAAATAAAAATTGTTTTTCATAGGTCATTCCCATGGAGGAGTTCAATCTTCATCTGACCGGTGACATTCACGCGGTGAGCGCGGCGAACAACCTCCTCGCGGCCCAGATCGACGCGAGATACTTCCACGAGTGCACGCAGAGCGACAAGGCGCTGTTCGACCGGCTGGTACCGTCGATAAAGGGAGTCCGGAAGTTCTCGAAGATCCAGCTGAAGCGTCTGCAGAAGCTGGGAATCGACAAGACGGATCCGGCGAGTCTGACCGAGGCCGAGCAATCGAAGTTCGCCAGGCTGGACATCGATCCCGAGAGAATCACTTGGACCCGAGGTGAGAGAAGCGACGAGTCGTTCGCTGCAACGCAATTGGTATTGGTTAGCGATGAAAACGAATTGTTCGACTTTTATTTCAGTCGTCGATCTGAATGACCGGTTCCTCCGTAAAATAACGATCGGCCAGAGCGCCACAGAGAAGGGACACACTCGGGAATCGTCCTTCCGCATATCCGTCGGCTCGGAGATCATGGCCATCCTCGCACTCGCTACGGACGTCGACGACATGAAGAGGCGACTCGGCGAGATCGTCGTTGGCTTCAGCAAAAGCGGAGAGCCACTCACCGCTGAGGACTTTGTGAGTGACTCGCAGAGACAGAAAAAAATTCAAAATGGAATATGAAAGTAAAGAAATAAATTACAATTTTTTTTTAAGGGTATGACCGGTGCGATGGCGATATTGCTGAAGGACGCCGTCGAGCCGAACCTCATGCAAAGTATCGAGGGCACCCCGGTCCTCGTTCACGCCGGGCCATTCGCAAATATAGCTCACGGTTGTTCATCCATCATCGCCGACGCGATAGCGCTGAAGCTCGTCGGTCCCGACGGTATCGTCGTCACTGAGGCTGGCTTCGGTTCCGACATCGGTATGGAGAAGTTCTTCGACATTAAGTGTCGCACTTCTGGACACATTCCCAACGCCATCGTCCTCGTCACGACGGTGAGAGCGCTGAAGATGCACGGCGGCGGTCCGACCGTCACGCCCGGAGCTCCCCTGAAGAAGGAATACGTCGAGGAACACTTGGACCTCGTGGAGAAGGGTCTGCCGAATCTTCTGAAACACATAAGCAACGGCAATAAGTTCGGCGTGCCTGTCGTCGTCGCTATCAACAGCCACGTGTGAGTGAAAAAATGAACGAAATCTGCAAAGAAAAAATAGTGATTGATATTTTTTTAATCAATTAATTTTTTTTTATATACTTTTTTTGATATTAGAACGGACACCCAAGCTGAGTTGGAGCTGGTCAAGGCGGCGGCGATCAAAGGCGGTGCATTCAACGCTGTTATCTGCACTCACTGGGCCAAGGGAGGCGAAGGAGCGCTGGATCTCGCAGACGCGGTTATAGCCGCGACCGAAACGCCCAGCAACTTCAAACTCCTCTACAACGACAACCTGAGCATCGAGGAGAAGATAAACGTGATTGCCAAGGAGATGTACGGAGCGGGAGAAGTCGTCCTCGCTGATAAGGTAAATGCTGAAGAGAATTTTTTTTATAATGAAACTTGAGAGATATGGAAAATTATGATTTTATTTTGTCGTAGGTCAAGGAAAAGATTGCCAGATACAACAAATTCGGATACGACAAGTATCCGCTCTGTATGGCCAAGACATCAAACTCTTTGACCGGCGACCCAGCTGTCAAAGGTGCACCGACTGGATTCACCCTCAACATCACCGATATTTTCGCTTCCACCGGTGCCGGATTCGTAGTGCCAATGGTTGGCGAGGTAAATGATTCAGAATAAATTTGTTATCTCACATTTCCGGGAGAGTTGTGGACTGACCGCTGTATTTTCATTTTCAGATCATGATGATGCCGGGTCTGTCGACCAGACCTGCAATTTACGACATGGACTGGAACAGCGAAACCGACGAAATCGAAGGATTGTTCTAATCGCATTTTTATACAAATCCAGTGACGGAAAAATTCCTCATAGATCCGTATAAACACAGCAAAGAGTAGATTCTCCAGCTGTCCGCAATACTCTGTGTATCAGAGAAGCTCAAGAAGAAAAATCTATTTTCATATTCCTGCGTTATATTATAAAAACAAGTTGCAATAAATTTTCCAGCAAATCGTTTGTCTCTTCAGTACGTTTATTGTGTTAGTCATCTACTATGTTACAATTTCGATTTTCGTCGTCGTTCTTATTTGATTTTCACGAGAGCTCGGAACTTGGCGGATCGCGATCGAGGATTGGCCTCGACCTCGTCGCCCTTGGGTACCAGTACGTGTTTGTGGAGCATCATCCATGGTACCTCGGTGATATTGTCGAAATCCGTTCTTTCGAAGAATCTGTTGTGATCCGAATACTTCAGGGGCGAACGATTGATCATGTGTTCGGTGATATTTCCGGACAGATGTCTCTTCACGACCGTGTCCTCGAGCGAGTGAAAGGATATCGTGATTAAGCGGCCGCTGAGCTTGAGATACTTGTGCGCCACGAGAATTCCATAGTTAATCTCGTTGAGCTCGTCGTTGACGAATATTCGAAACGCCTGGAAGGTCTTGGTCGCGGTGTGAGCGTGTCTGCCGAGTTTGTCGCTGCGCACGTCATCCTCGACCACGGATTCCACAAGCTTCGCGAGTTCCTCGGTGGTCTCGAGCTTTCGGAAGGTGTAACGCGCCTCGATGATGGCTCGGGCTATTTTCTTCGCCTGCCTCTCCTCGCCGTAGGTCTTGATTATTCTCGCGAGATCCTCCTCCGGTGCTCGTTCGAGCACATCGGCCACGGTCGGCGAATCCGGGTACCGATAGCCGTCCATTCGCATATCCAGCGGACCGTTTTTCGAGACGGAAAATCCCCGACCGGCCACGTCGAACTGCATCGACGAACAGCCTAAATCGAAGAGGAAACCGTCAATGCTATTGGCCGGGACCCTTTGCTCCTTGAGAAGCTGCGGAAGCTCGGAAAAACGGCCGAGCAGAGGAATCACGCGGCCCGGATATCTTTCGGCCAGTTCCTTGGCGTACTCGTGAGCAACGGGATCGCGATCCAGCGCAAAGATCTTCACGTCCGGCGTCGACTCCAGGATTCGCGTGGAGTGTCCACCCGCCCCGAAAGTCATGTCGACGAAAGTCGCGCCTGGCGATGGGTTTAGGTACTTCATCACCTCGTCCGCCATCACCGGAACATGAGCAGCTTTCTCTGGCTTCGGTTCAACATCGAGGCTGTATGGTCTTTGGGAAATACTGACGGAGGAGGTGCAGCCACAGCCAGGAAGCGCTGATCTGACATTAAGACTATTTCTTAGGATCCTCAGTGCCATATTTCTTGCGCAATCTGTACAAGTGTTTCCTGAAGAAACCCAGATCCTCCTCCTTGAAGTATTCCTCCAGCTCCGGCGACAGAGCTATGTTGCACTGCTCAGCGGAGAGGCCACTCGCGGTGGTCTTGCGAACTCGCGCGTACTTCTGGCCGTAGTAATTGCTCGCCAGTCTCTTCAGACACGCGTAGTAACGATCGCACTGCTCCTGATTTACCTGGGCACGAGCGTCACCTTTGGAGAATCCAATTTTCACCTGATCTCGTATGTGTTGTCCCAAATCCCTGAAAGTTACGACAAATATATATTTTTTTAAATGCCTACGACACGCATCGTGTGCACATTAATTGCTGTTAGGACCCATTAGTAATCCACAAAAACACCGCGTTAACTCACATGTTATATGTTTAACTTCGCGAAACCTAACCTCAAAGCAGCGACTCGAAATCTCGCTAACAAAACATTTCGCGTTCGTAATTTTTATGCCAGCCGCCAAGCAAAGTGTCAATAATGCTCTCACCTGCCAGTCTTCGACTTGTCAAGAGGCCACGAGTCCAATAATTTGAGGAAATTCTTGTAATTACCGGCCATGATAAGGCCAGGCACACGCTAGTGTTTTGGTATCATTTTGCGCTGACGAAAGCGACGACGAGAAAAACGTAACGCGTGTTCGTCGGATAAGGATTTTCACCTTGTTGCCGACGTGGGATACTACAGTAAACGTGATGGAAAAAACACCATGTGGAGGTTATGTACCGACTTGAGCAACAGCTGATCGTGTACCACAAAATATTGGGTCAATGATCGCAAATGATAAGAGTGTGGAATTCCCGTTGGCGCCACTTGTACCGTCGACCCCCTTAAACCCCTCAGTTTCGCAGTTATCGTCGTCTGACACTCAGCTGGACGACACGATCTGTCAAAGTTTGTTCTCAATTTCTCAGAAGTTGCACAGAGCGTCGAATTATTAGTCCAATTAGTAATTAGTGATTAGTCTGTGTTGCATCCGCGTTTTTTTTAGTCGCCGCACCACTTACAGTATTTTCTGGAAGGTAAGCGAAGACACCTCAAAAAGGTTATATTTCAGTAGGTTAATCGAAGGTAACATTTTATGAATTATAATGCAATGGTCCTCAATCCGGTTGCAGAATCGCAAGAGAAACCATGACTACCATAGAATTGTTGGAGGAGCGTATCGACGAGCTGGAGAAACAAGTCTACGGCACAAAGAAAAAGCCATCGCTGGACGATCCGTTGCCCGAAAGCTCAATGGTCGATAGTTTGATGCACGTCAATACTCTGATCACATCGTCGCTGTCGGGAAGGGACAAAACCAACAGCCTGGTGAAGCGGCTTCCGGAGCTCAACGAGATGCTGGATCCCAGCTACGACGGAATAGATCTGCACAGCGAAGCCAAGCTGGAACTGATACTGGCGATGGAACCAGAAATAAGAGAGCACCTGAAGGCCATCGAACAGTTGAACGAATTGAAACCGGTGTTGGAGCTGGACAGCATCAGAAACGTTCCGGAACTGACGCCGAAGCTGAAACTGCTGACCCTCAACTACCTTCAGACTCACAAAGAGGCGGAGAATCTCGCGCAAAATATTTGGGCCGTCTTCTCCGAGTACAACAACATTATAACGAGCATCGCGAAAACGTTGATAAGCCTCGAAGCTGCGGTAACGGCTGCCGAAGTCGCCGCCACGCCCAAGAAGCAGCTAGATTAGAAATTGTATTGTAAGAATGTTTTTTTTTTATGAGTTTTAATGGAATATATATTTATGGCTGATCAATATACTTGAGGTATTTTTTTTACCGATACTTTTATTGTCCTTTACAGGCTTAACACGATAGGGACTGTAAGTTAATAATCTTCAATATTGTCCTTGTCTTACAATATAAAAATACTTGGGCACTCATCCATGACTATATGCATACATGAACATCATAAATTTCGTAATAGTAAACCATATAACAATATACTTTCATTATAAAATACCTACATATTTATATACATTTATATCCTATCTAACTAATCCTAGAGGCTGAAATCATCGTTCGCGTCGGAAATCCCGTCGCGGGATCACCGAGACAAACTGTGGAGTGTGTGTAAACGTTCGTACATAGGCAGGGGCCCCTTGCTCCCGATTGACAATATGATTGCGTACATTGTGTACCATCCGGGAACTTGAATTCTTTATTTTTTTTTTATCGTTGAAATAATCGTTTCTCGGGTTGCGCAAAGAAAATGAAACGAAAACGTCAAGGAGCCCGCTACGCTACACAAGTAAAAAAAATCTCTTATAGTTCGTATCAAACAGTCACTTTATACAGTATATACAAGTATCCTCGGCATGTCTTCGTACCACGCTTTTCTCTCCTCTTACGATCGAATTAGTGAGCAGCGGCGACGCACCGAGTGGCTCTCCGGAATGTGAAATCAACGTTTTTTTTTGCGTTCTTTTCTTTGCAGGCCTCTGTCGAGCAGCAGTATTTGTGTTGGCGAGGGTGTCGACTACGGAGTCTCACTAAAAAGTTTCGATGTACCCTGTCAATAGAGGAAGACGAGTTTGCCTGCTCCCGACGTTGTCCCGCAAATTTTTGATTGGTAATCACAGACTGATCACGGCTTCGATCAGCAAGTCGAAGAGAAGCCGAACGCTTCTTTCTTCGCTCTCTCTTCCTGTGGCTTTTTTTTTGTCTTCTCACGATTAATTCTCAACTCGGTGCGATTAGCTGGTCTAGATCTAAGTCTGCGTTTGCAAAGCTGGCACCGAGTTTCGCAACCAGGAGAGAGCTGGGTTTAGACTGGAATATATCGCCGGATGAACCCGGGAACATCTGCTGTGGTGACTGAGCAGTCCTTGGATCTCCCATCGTCCGTTCTCGGTTGCGCACATCAGTGGGGCTCCCTCGTCATTCTGCGCAGACGAGAAAAATAATATTAATCATTCTGATCATTGTTACTATTCAAAAAATGTCTTCGCCGGCGTGATAAGTTACTTACGTAACAAGATCCCTTGTCGGTGTCGGTGAAACCGGCGCAGATATTGTCTTTCGTGATAAATCCAGCGTAGTGACTGGTGGCGTTGCACTCCTGAGAATCATAAGTAGGAATCGGCAGGAACTGAAGCTTCAGGTTGACTTCCCCGTTCGTGGCGAAGCCCCAGCCGGCGGTCACGCAAAGAGCTCTCGGCTGAAATATTAACATGGCTCATTAAAAATCCAAATACGACACGAAAAAAATCAAGTTCACGTCGATTGGACGAGTCAATGGTACCTGGAAAGGCTGACTGGGCAGACAAACGGCGCTGACGTTTCTGGAGAACACCAGAGGCTCGGAAAGTTCGACAAGCGCGATGTCGTTGTTGTACAGGAACTGGTTGTACTTGACTTGCGGATACGGAATTATGGCTTTCACGGGCGTGGACTTTTGCAAATCTCTGCCAGTGAACAATTCCCAGTTGCTGTTCTGTCTGAGTCTGAAAAGAAGAATAATTTCATTACAGTCGTTCTTCGATGTTAAATTATTGGCGTTTCTGTCATATTCGTCTAGTATTTACCTGTGGATGCAAGAGTAACTAGCGAGCGCGTGCATCGGTCCCAAAACGCTGGCCGTACAGGCGACACCGTGTTTCTGTTCTTTGAGCAGAGCCACGCTCGACCATTGTCCCTCTCCAGCCGGAGTTCCGCCCACGAGACGAGCCGTGGGTCCTTCGTTCTCGTGGGGACCACAAGAGAACTCTTGGCAGGAAACTTCGACGACTTTTCCGGATTCGCATCTCTCCGCTGGCTCCAATTTCGACACAAGATTCGAGCCGAGATCCGGCTGCGCCTTGAGCTTCAGAACCTTCTGGCCTTCCTCCTGAGCCATCGTCTGTGTGCTCTCAGCCCCGGAGAATCCGAGACTGCGACAGTAGGAATCGCTCAGCTCTTCGGTCCATCCGTCGTTGCAGACTAGACGTCGCTCGTTGTCCGATTGCCTGTTGATTGAAAATGAAATCAGATGATCCCTCTATTAAAAAGTTCATGAGTAACGGAAAGCACTGTTAGCAAACTATTCGAGCTGTGATTGGCTGGGACTCTCAGACCGAGTCTAGGTTCATTTGTTCTTGATAACTTTGACAGTTCAGTCAAATATCGTATTTTTTTTAATCCACTAAAAAAGGATTGTAACCAGTGTTTTCAGGGGTAGAATATGTGACTTGAGAACGATGGTATAGGTTAAAAGTCGATATTTTGAAAAAATAAATTTCGTGACCCCGATTTGGGCGGTTTTCGGCCCGGCGGCCAGATCTACGATTTCTGACAAACTGTTCGGCCAAAAATTTTTTTTTTCAAAATCAACTAAAAAAGGGTTGTAACCAGTGTTTTTAGGGGTAGAATATGCGACTTGAGAACGATGGTATAGGTTAAAAGTCGATATTTTGAAAAAATAAATTTCGTGACCCCGATTTGGGCGGTTTTCGGCCCGGCGGCCAGATCTACGATTTCTGACAAACTGTTCGGCCAACAAATTTTTTTTTCAAAATCAACTAAAAAAGGGTTGTAACCAGTGTTTTCAGGGGTAGAATATGCGACTTGAGAACGATGGTATAGGTTAAAAGTCGATATTTTGAAAAAATAAATTTCGTGACCCCGATTTGGGCAACCTCTGATTGGTCGTTGGGAAACAACGGCAGTTCATTATTTATAATATCGCGAAACTTGACAGTTCGTCAGAAAAATAAACTCGATTTTTGCGTTTTTCTCCTCGAATTTTCGATTTTTCGGACCAACACCTGTGGTTTGTAGAATCAGCGAGAAATTTCCCACCGGATAGGGTTTTAAAACTTCGTTAAATCGAAATTTTTTTTTGCCTTCTCACCTTATTTTCAATGGCGTGGCTTGTGCAACCAATTCACCGTGTCCACTCTCGTCCAGCGCACTCTCGTTTCTCGCCATCGTCAAGTTACCCGCGAGACAGTTCCATTCGTCCGAGCGATCCGGACAATGCTCGACCCCGTCGCAGACCTGTTCCTTGGCGATGCATCCGCCCGTTTTGCACATGTACTGATCCAGCGAACAGTCGCAGAGCTTCTCGTCCTCACCGCCGGCGCACTCGGACACGCCGTTGCACCTCCACGTCTGGGGAATACACCACTTCTCCGTTGGGCAGAGATACTCGTCGTTGCCACAGCTGTCGGAGCACGAATACTCGTCGCGATGATCTTCGCAATCGGGACGACCGTCGCAGCGCCAGAGTTCCGGGATGCATCTTCCTGTAACGAACCAACCATTTAATTTAATTCACAACAGTCAATAACACAGTGAATCATTCAATTATTGCATTTAATTATCTGTCATTCATGATATTATTTTCTAGACCCACCGCTTGGACATTTGAACTCGTCGAAGTTGCAAGCCCACTGAGAGCACTCGAGCTCGTCGCTTCCGTCGCCGCAGTCTTTGATACCGTTGCAGACGAGATGCCGCCTCAGGCACTGACCGCTCGCGCACTGGAAGTTACCCTGGCAGTGTTCCTCCTCGCAGTTGGCCTCGTCGGAACCGTCGGAACAGTCCTTCTCGGAGTCGCACTTGGCCGACATACTGACGCAGTAAGCACCATCCCTGGAAGTGCCGTTCACGCACTGGAATTGGCCTGTTGTGCATTTCGAATACATGGTGTTCATCGACGGGACCGCGACGCTGGGCTCCTTCGTTGTGTCAGCCACCGTCGTGTGGAGAACATTGTCCGTCTTGGTTTCGTGGACCAGCGTTTCGGCGGTCGTCATCGCGTCAGTCGGCATCGTGGTAGCTTCCTTTTGCATCTCTTCGAGGCTGGAAGGCATTTCCGTCGAACGAATGGTATCTTCCTTTCCAGGAAGCATCTCAGTCTCGCTGACACCCTTCGCTTCCTCCTCTTCGACCTTGACAGTCGTGGTGGCCTCGGTCATGAAAATCATGGGGTGCATCCGGGGATCCGAAAAGTCTTCCTCGACTTCTTCGTAGACTGGGATGATCGCGGGGGCCTGACGCACTTCCGGTATCAGAGGATTCTCCGTCACGTTCTCCTGCATCTTCGTGCTTCCCATCAGAGTAGAAGCAGTCGTCATCTTGCTCGGCGATTCGTCCTCTTTCGTCGTTTCGGGTTTGTCGGATGCTGAAGTGATCTCGACGATCTTCAGCCTCGGCACAGGCAAAATATTTCCTTCGGTGTCGAGGAGGGTGAATTTCGGCGTTGTGCTTCCAGCTGACTCGGCCTGCGTCGTCATTTTATCGTTAGCTTCTCTAGCAACTTCGGACACAGCCTGGACAGTCGCAGGAACTTCGTGATCGTCGTATTCACCCAGAGGGATGACCCTCAAGGCTTCGTCGTCCTCCTCCTCCTCTTCAACGACATTCGTGGTGCGAGCCTGTTCCGTTGTGGTGAAGAATTGCTTGTAGTCGAACTCTGCGGGCTGGGGGTCGTCGACAACCATCTCGGATACTGGTTTGATGTCTTCGGGCATCATGGTGACACTTTCAGGCTTGATCGACTCAGTCATGTTCTTGGAAGCCTCGGTTTCGGGCACCGAAACAGTAGTTGCATCGATGGGCGTCATTGTCTCGTTGATTTTCTGCTCTTCGGATTCCCCAGCAGGGCTGATTGTGCTCGGTTCGACTGACGACAGATTTTCAGTCGTGGCCGGAGCCTCCGAGGACATTTCACCTTGCGACTCGCTGGCCATTCTCACTGTAGCTTCGGTAGCTGCGCTGGTGGTGGAGGGTTCGCCCTCAGTGGTTTGCATTTCTTCAGGAAGTATCGGAACCTGAGCCGTGGTCTTCGTGTCGAGGGACGACATTTGCGTAGTCATCGGCATTGAGGTCTCGGTAACGGACTCCTTTTCCGTGCTCATCGATTCGTGGACCATTTCCTCGCTGGTCGTGACACTAGCAGTTTCGCTTTTGTCGCTCACCTCCGTCGTCGAGATATCCTGCTGAATCTCGACTGGAAGAATCGGAACTTCCGTTGTCAATGTGCTGTTGTCTTCCGGTCGTTTTTCCGAACTCGCTTCGGTCGTCGCAATTCCTGCAGATGTATCCATACCGGTCGATGGAGTTGAAGACTCGTGGACAGTCGGAGGATTGGTTTCGCTGGAAGACGAAGATGTCTCGGACATCATCGTCGCGTCGTCCATCATTGCCTTCGCCGTGGTAGATTCCTCCTCCATCATGGCACTCGTTGTTTCCTTGACCTCCGGTACGGTGCTGGGTACAAAATCGCTCTTCGAGGTCTCGTCGCTGATTTCCTCGCGGATGGTGACGTCGTTGTCGCCGTGGAAGTCCTTGAAGACCTTCTCGTCGCCGATGTCGTTGTACTGATCCTCCGAGACGCCTTGGTAGGTCTTTCTGACGTCGTACTTGTCATTCACCGCGCTCTCTTGACTCGGTATCATCGTGGTCATCGGAAGGGACTGAGTGGTGGACGTTTCCATGGGTCTCTCGTTCGTCGTGGATTCCGAAGACGCCGGTACCGCTGTTTGCTCTTCGGGGATGTCGCCACCGAGAGGAATGACACCTGGAACTTCGTCCTCCACTTCAGGCGTCGAGTTTACTTCCGGTTGATCGGATACCGTCTTCTGAGTTGTCTCACTTCCAGGCTGTTCAACTTCCGCCGAAATCTCGGTAGTGTTCGATGCTTCCTCAACGTCATTCACAGGTGCCTTCAGGTCGTCCTTCGTCGCATCTTCTTTGCTCAATTCGTTGTTGTTCACCGTTGAACTTTGACCATTCCTACTGTCGATAGATTCGATGAACGTCGGCTCGTCGGCATGAAGCTCGGTATCGTCCTTCGCGATTGTAGGTTCTTCAGGCGCGTCGGCGAGAATGCTCGGTACAGTCGTCATCTTGTCCTCCATCGTTTCGTCTTCGTCCTCGGGCTTCATCTGTGGCTGAGATGTGTTCGAGGTGTGAAGTTCATTGGACAAATCAGTGGCTTCAGTTCCTTCGGTTCCATTGGCCGTCACTGACGCCGCCGAGTTGGTGGTACCTTCGTGATGACTGGTGATGACGTCTTCGACGTGCGGCTCGAAAGGATTCGGAAGATCCTGCTCGTCCTTGTCCAGCCTCGGCGCCTTCTTCGGCATCTCCTTTTCCTTGACGATGTCCGGCAAGAAAGGCGACATGTCTTCTGTGTGCTTCTCCTCGTGGGTGTCGATCCTATCGGTTGACCTTTCAACATTGCCCTCGGGCATTATCTCCGGATGCAGAGTTTGCATGGCCGAGCCTTCAAAGGATTCGTCCGCCTTGGAAGACATCGTGTCAGTGTTCGACTGAGTCGTCGAGCTCTCGCGCGAAATATCGTTGCTGGTCGAAGATGTGCTTTCTATCGCTTCAGGGATCAATTCGGGAATGACGGCGTGATCGACCTGATGATCGCGGTGTTCCGCGTGATGTTCGACAGCTTCCGGTATCACCATGATGTGCTCGTCATCCTCAGGCTTCGTTTCATTCTTGATAGGCTCGTTGAGAGGTTCTACGTTCTCAGCAATATTTTTCGGCAATTTTGGGAACACTGTGGACGGCATGTGTTCAATTACGTTTGACTCATTTGACTCCTGAAGTTTCGGCTCGTGAACTACGTTGACTGGTTCGATCGAATGTTCTTGGTCTCTGCTGTTCACCAGAGTTGCAGGCATTGTAGTGGACTCGTCCTTGGTCGTTTCCGAATCTGTGCCGGACATCGAGTCGTTCGGTTGGGCTTCTTCTATCGTGGCAGTTGTAACCATCTCCATGTCAGGTTCAGCTTCTATGGAATCTGGTTTCGAGTGCGATCGAGATTCAGATTCGAAAACGGGCGCTGAGCCGGAGGTGGAATGGCTGTCGGACGAAGGAAATTCGCTTGACAAGGATTCTTCGCTGGATGAAGACACAGATGAGGGAGTTTGGCTTTCCATTGAATCTTCTTCGTGTGAAGTCATGGCTGTCGGATTTGCAGTGGGTTCGGCCGCAGGTTCAGCTGCAGGTTCGGCTGCAGGTTCAGCTGCAGGTTCGGCTGCATGTTCAGCTGTAGGTTCGGCTGCAGGTTCAGCTGCAGGTTCAGCTGCAGGTTCGGCTGCAGGTTCAGCTGCAGGCTCGGCTGTAGGTTCAGCTGCAGGTTCCGCTGCAGGTTCAGCTGTAGGTTCAGTCGCAGGTTCCGCTGCAGGTTCGACAGTTGCTTTAGGTTCAGCAGCGTCAGGGATTGATGTTGGCTCAGAGGAAGGTTCGGGTTCAGATTTTGGTTCAGCGGAAGGTTCGGGTTCAGATTTTGGTTCAGCGGAAGGTTCGGGTTCAGATTTTGGTTCAGCGGAAGGTTCAGGCACAGAAGTAACGTCAGCGATTGATTCTGAAGTCGCTGTTGGTTCGGCTGAGGGTTGCGGTTCGGATTTTGGCTCGGAAGAGGGTTCCGTCGTCATTTCAGATTCGATTTGATCAGCGTAGGTTGAGTGATGCGAATGAAGCTCATGAAGATCGCTGGTTGTCATATCACTGTTGTCTACAGAACTTGCAGGTTCAGATGTCGGTTCAGCGGATGTTTCTGGCTCTGGTTTCGGTTCGGCGGAAGGTTCCGGCTCTGATTTTGGTTCTGCCAAAGGTTCCATCGTCGTTTCCGATTGGATATCGTCGATTGGTTGGTAAATGAAATGATGATCATGTTCAGAGTGTCGCGAATCAGCTGCATGGGACACTATGTGGCTCTCAGAGTCTGTAGACACGGATTTCGGCTCGGCGGATGGTTCAGGCTCGGATTTCGGCTCAGCGGATGGTTCGGGCTCGGATGTTGGTTCGGCAGAAGGTTCAGGTTCAGCTTTTGGTTCACTTGCCAGGCCGGCGTTAATTTCAGGCACGAATTGTTGTTCAACGATAGGTTCGTCGGTGGCTGATGGCTCAGGTTCGGACTTCGGCTCAGCGGCAGATTCAGGTTCGACAGGCTTCGGCTCAGCGGCAGATTCAGTTTCGGATTCATGTTCCGCTGCAGGTTCAGGTTCCGCCGAAGGCTCAGGCTCGGATTTAGGTTCTGCCGAGGGTTCAGCTTCGGATGTGGAATCCGCCGAAGGCTCAGGCTCGGATTTAGGCTCCGAAGAAGGTTCAGGCTGGGATTTCGGTTCTGCCGAAGGTTCAGCATCAGACTCGGAATCTGCTGTAGGCTCAGATGTAGGTTCCGCCGAGGGTTCAGGCTCGGACTTAGGTTCTGCCGCGGGTTCAGCTTCGGATACAGAGTCCACCGAAGGCTCAGGCTCGGACTTAGGTTCCGTCGAAGGCTCAGACTCGGATTTAGGCTCCGCTGAGGGCTCAGGCTCAGATTTAGGCTCCGCCGAAGGCTCAGGCTCGGATTTAGGTTCCGCCGTAGGTTCAGACTCGGATTTAGGCTCCGCCGATGGCTCAGGCTCCCCAGTAGGTTCCGCATTTCGTTCCTCGCCGTCCACGGACTCCGATACGGACGCCGTGTGCTCGTGCATCAACTCCTCCGGTCGTCTGGGATTGAAAGCACTCTCGGGCGCGCGACTTCTGCCCTGAACGACGTCCTGTCCCGATTCAGTGCTCGGCTCGGAAACTGTCTCGTCCATCTCGACGTTACTCAGGTCGTTCTCGTCCACGCAAGTCCTGCCACTACCGTCGAACGTCCGACCGGGCAGACACGCGCACGCGAACGCACCTTCGGAATAATCGTACCTGCACGTTTCCTCGCAGTCGAGGTTCCCGTACTGACACTCGTCGACGAGCCGCTTCAGGCTCAGCCTGCGCAGATGATACTTTCCGACCATGTTGCCGTTCTCCTGGAGCATACGCTCCATGCTCTCCTGCGTCGACTCGGGCGTCGGGGTCGGCGGATAACTGATCCTGAACATGACCTCGCCGTCGTCGCCGATGCTGTAGACCTTGACGATTGCCAGCGGCGACGCCGGGTTCAACATTTCCTTGAGGTTTTCCTCGATCTCGGCGGACACGTCGCGGTACACCCGGGACTTCGGGTCAGACAGGTCGTCGCTCCAGGCGAGATTGTCCAGCTGAATGCTACCTTCCAGGGCCTTGGGCACCGCCTCGAGGATCGTCTCGTCGGTCGTTGGCCAAGGCGGAGGTGTCGATACTTCGGGAGGCGGACTCGCTGGAGGATTCTTCATGTACTCCTGACTTCCGGCCGCGTGAACGTCGCCGAAGGGTCGCGAGCTCGTCTGCTCCGCCGTCTCCAACGGCTGCGTGGCTTCCTGGGTGAGAATGACTCCGGCTGGAAGGAAGAATTAACGAAATTGTAACATGATTTTTTTTTTCTGATAACTATATTAAATTAATGTCTGCAAATTAATTGGGTAAGAGTCACTCACTGCCGGCGAGGATGGCGATGATGAGAGCCACGGCGAGGACCAGAAGTCCGCATCCCCAGCATGCGGCTCGCCTCCAGTACGAAGACTTCGACCTCTTGTCCTTCGTCACGTACAGTTTTTCACCCCTGAAACACAAAGACCACGTGCTTGGAATCTCGGTCGGTAAGGTCATTTTCTCCTTCACTCTTCTCTCTTTCTCTCGGTTCTCATCAATGTTTCACGTGAAACCCAAGCGATTTGTACAGCTGTGAAAAAAAAATTCGTCTCACACATCCTCACACCTGTCATCATCACACAATTCGCTCTAATTGCGCGTGTCTCGCCGAAGCAGCGACTAGCCGCACGGGGGTTAGAAGCTTCCCACGGTTATCAGCCACCTCGCGATTCGTCGATTCCGAATCTTCCCAAAGTACGTTCGCTTCGTCCTCAGTATTCGTGTCATTAAAAAATATTGCAAGATGTACAATGTTTAAAAATCCGTCCACCAACATTTTTTTTTTTTTTTTTTGAGACCAAGAGAAAGCGCCGGGTTAGTGCGAGATTTCCCCGGACCGGCTTGAGTTCTCCGGTCGTGTTGGTAGCAACTCGTGTTGTGGCAGCAGCAGTCGCGATCCCTCAAAGCAGCAGCAACCCACGGGATTTTGGGGGGGTGGGTTTGGGATATATGTGATCTTGTCTCTTGCGCTCTGATTGATGGTGATGTACCTTAGGGCATTGAGCCAGTGGGAATAGTCAACCAGTCCTGCGGCCGGATCGCGCAGGCTCAATCCCTCGCGGCCGACTCCCGGGCCCAGATCAAAACGGACTCCAGCGACTGTTGTCTCGACCTCGGCGCTCGGGCTGCTGCTAATTTTTGCGAGGGATTTTCATGAGAATTTTTTATTTTTGCTTTTGCGTGTGTGTGTGTGTTTCTATTCCTTCCCACCGAAACATTTTTTTTTCTTTCGCCCTTTTTCACGAGCTACTCCGTTCCTTGTCCTCGGCATTTTCATTTGTATTTTCCTTTCGCTTCTACTACGAGAAATGCACGAGAAATAAATATTTTTCTACCAATCTTGTCTTGAAAAGCACTTTAAGTTATTAAAAAAAAAAATCTTATCGACGCGTCAATTTATTAAAAATCGAAACATCGTCGTATTTTCAGCGACTCGCGGCTGGTACAAACGGCGATAGACCGCGTCGACTCGGACGAGCGGCGAAAGACCCGCGATGACTCGACTCGCGGAACAATGAACTCACGTGCGCGCAGCGGAGTCGCGGCTGCGGTACCGCGAGCCAAGTTGGCTCGTCTCGAATCTCGCGCGCGGCGCTGGTCTCCCACGACCTTCGCTCTGGTCGTTCGCCCTGTTCGTCCGCGCCGAGCCGACGGCGCACGTACCGAATGTAATTCCTACGATTGTTACGCCGGGTCGGACGGAAGACGAGCCGCTGGGCGTCGCCGCATTACGAAAGGACCGACGTATAAGGTGCTACATCGTTTCCTATATCGTTTCTCCGTTCGTCCTCCGCGTCTTCGATCGATACTGATAGCAGCGTCGACGAAACAAAATGATATCGCAACAGCGGCGAGGATATCGCTCCTCGTGGTCCCCCCGGACGGTCCGCCTTCGTGCGTTTCCTCCGCCACTCGCCGCTCGCCGCGCGATCCTTTCAGCGTATCCGTTCTACTGGAAAATCGTCGACTCGCGAACGGGGACACCGATCGGCCACCACGGTCCGTTACCGACCGATTGCGTCGATCGACCGTTTTTTCCCCCGTTCGATTAGTCAATTGCCCGAAGTGCAAATCGACGACGCTATTCAACGACGACGAGCATTAATGTCCCGGTTATTGACCACTTTCGTGCAGGATGATTTATAAAAAAAAAAAAAAAAATGCGCGAGGCTGGTGAACCGTTCGAGCGGGTCGCAGAGAATCGAGGAGGATTTCCGGAAAGGATCAGAGAGCTGTCGGAGTCACAGCTATGCGCAAAAAAAAATATTCAAAAAAAACCCACAGAAAAAATGAGATGATTTATAAAAATAACAAAAAGCGCGAGGCTGGTGAACCGTTCGCGCGGGTCGCAGAGAATCGAGGAGGATTTCCGGAGAGGATCAGAGAGCTGTCGGTGTCACAGCTAGGCGCAAAAAAAATATAAAAAAAATACCACAGAAAAAACGAGATCAGTAATTAGTTGGAGCACGAGCGTGAGAAGAAATTTGCGAGTGCGAAGAATCCAAGTGAAAAAACAACGTAAAAAATGCGGAAAATATTCGGGATCGAATTGCTCACCTCATGTACTTCCGGTGCTCGTTGACGGGGACGAAATACTCCTCGTAGGGATCGGTGGGCACCTCGCACGCCTCTTGTCCCTTCGTCTGGAGATTGTTGCCGGTGTAGGGCCTCATGGACACGAGCTCGAGGTTCACGGCCTCGATCTGCTCCTTCTTGCCGTCTGTGGGTCAACAGGACAGTTTTCGCATTTAACACCTGTGCGTCTCGTGAGTCCTCACAAAAAAAATATCTCAACACATATCTATATGTATATCTATATGTGTATATGGCGAACGCGATCAAGGTCATCGCGAGAAGGTACCCACGGCCTCCCCCTCCCCCTCCCGACTTGGCGAGGCCGCAGCGAGCAAAAGCAGGTTCAGGTATTCGGGAGAAACTTGAGAGAGTCGCTTCCTCTCCGTGTGACCCTTATCGAATGGGGAGAGTGAGGCGGTAAAGGGGAGGGGGACACGGACCGAACGGTTTTGCCCGAAAGTTTCGATGATGCACTTGTGGCATCTCGGACATTGGCGCCCGGCGCAGGTGAAGTTCCAGGCCAGGTGAAGTTCCAGCAGCGAACGGACCTGAAACTTCCTCCCGGGGAATTTCACCGACCTCGTACGACTTCTTTCCGAACGCGCCGACGTCTCCCGTGTCCGCAATTAACGATCGAAAGTATACTTGCGCGCATGCGCCGCCGACGGAATTTGCCCCCCGCCGGGAGAAACGATCGGGGCTCGATTTCTATGATGAATATATTTTTGCATCTAATCCCGCGAGTCAACGTCGATCGCGCGAAGATCGACCGGGGCCACTTGGATCGGTTGTTCTCGGTTATCGGCTGCTTCGTGAAAGTCGTGATGCAACCAACGAGCTTCTTCGTGGCGTCACTTTACTTTGCACATATTTTCGATATATGTTTACAGTCCTTCGGCCTTCATTTTTATACTTAAAAAAAGGTTCCTTCCTCTCCCGCCAAAATCGATGTTAACTGATTAATACGAATAGCTAATAATTAATTAATACCCGGGATATTAATTAATTGATGATTATTTAATAAATAATAAATTAAATAATATCCGACTCAAAAAATTCTATATCTTTCGCATTCTCCGCGAGGAACATTTTCCACTGACCCAACCAGCCCCGGTCGCCCGTATCATTATCCGTCGTCGTGTCATTATCTCCCTGCATTATACAAGTGGCGCGTCGCGTGTAACGCAATTTCTCTTTACCATTCGTCTGAATGCTCGCGGCGCTGGTGTTGAGGAAGCTCGCGTCGTTGTTGTTGCCGTTGCCGTTCACGCCGTTGACCTTGACGCCGCTCGTCGGTCCGTTCTTCGTCTCGGCGCCGTCGGCCGGAAGCTCGATCCTCGTTTCCGTCTTGTACTGCTGCTGGTCCGACGCGTTGCGCGCCGGTTCCACGTAGTGTTGAGACACGAATGACTTTCCGTGATGCGCATTATCCGCCGTCAACGCGTCGGCCGGCGACTTGTAGTCCGGATCGACCGTCACCTGACTCCTGTGCTGCTCCTGCTGGAGACTCTCGGTGTGACTGTTCTCCAGGGCGGACGACCCGTTGGCACCGGGACTCCCGCACTCGTCGTCGTTCGTGAACGCCGGGTTGTCCTCACCCCCCGTATCGGACATTGCGACCGATTGTCGTGTTTTTTATTTTTAGTGTCTCTTATCCCTCCTGGAGTCGACGCGGTGTCGGCCACTACCTCGACGCTTCGTCGCGTGGTGCTATCATGCGTCCTGCAATCTGCAACAGAATTGTTTTTTTTTTATTATTGAATTGTTTGGCATAAATATATCATTTTTTAACACAATAATGCTTTTTGGTTTTTAAGTAACAAAAAATCTTTATATAAAAATACCAGATAAAATTAGCCTATTTAATTCCGTAATAATTATTTTCAGAGTTTTGGGTGAAAAAGTCTGCAAAAAAAATTAGTGGATCGGTACATCGCCCGGCGAACGAATTCAGGACGCGGACGGGACACCCCAACGAACACTGCTGATGGAAATGGCGAGACGGAAAGACAAAACGTCGTGTCTCTCGACGAGGATCCGGAATTACGTCTCGGAAATTACGTCAGCGGGGTGGAAAACCGGCTCGGGAATATTCCGAAACAAGGGAACCGGTTGCGAAGCTTCGGGGGTACGTAAGACGCAGAGAGGGGGGGGGGGGGGGGGGGCTAAGGCAGAGCACCCTCACGGCTCGACCGTGAATTCGACGAGCGCCGAGACCGTCGGAGGGGCGGGGGGAGGCGATATATCGGAGGCCTCTGCTGTGTGTGCCGAACCGGCTCGTTTCGTTCCCAGACGATGTTTTGTCTTGGCAATTTTTTTGCTGTCCGTCCCCCCCCCCCCTTCTCCCCCTCCCTCCTCCGCACCTTCGGCTTTCCGCCGAGCGCGATCTTCGTCCTGTGCTTCGCCCTCTTTCCCTCTTTATTTTTTTTTCCTCTCGTACGTGCGGCTCTCTTGGTGTTTCTTCTCGCTCTTTCCCTCCTTCTTTCTGTCTCTATATGTCTTCGTGTGTGCCGCAGCGAAGCCGCGCCAATGCTGCCGCCTCGACGAGCCCCGGGGATCCGGGCCAGCAGGAGAAACGCAAAAAGAGCAGCGCAGCCGCCTGTTCGGGGGTCCGAGGAGTCTCGCGACTCCCCCCCACCACCCCCCTTCCTCGCCCCATCCCGGGGCCCACCGACGCGGGCCCCGCGAGACCGAAAGTCCGAAAGTCCGAGAGTCGAGGAGCAAAACGGGCTGCGCACGAAAATTTTGAGTGCCAATTTTTTCGCGATTTCGCCGCGGATCCGTCGAGGTTTGAAAAAATCTGTCGATTGGGACATTTTTTTAAATAAATAAGTCACTAATTAATTGGCTCCTTCGCGAAAATATATTGAATTCTGCATATAATTAAAAATCGGTTATTATTGTAAAACCGCGTTATTATTACATAATTATTATCGCAGTAAAATTTAATTTTGACAAGTCTTGTCCACAACTGAAGTATTTTTATGGAAACATTGAGCGGAATCCGAGGCTCAGCTTAATGATATGTTTTGTCGGGCTGAGAAAAATAAACGAGATTTTTTTTTTTCGGTTCTCCTTCGGAGTCGCATAGTTTCCCTTTCGGCGAAATGAATGAGAGGAGGTTTTGGGCGCGAAAGCCACACACTGCGCGAGCCCGGATTCTCGTCGGGCTGTACACACGCGTCCACCTTCCGTACGTGTCCGCAGGACGAAAAGTGGTTGACCCTGAGAGAGCGAGCCAGCCACAAAGGACTGATTCACCGTAGGGCTGCCAGGGAGCCGCGGCGGCCGGCTTCGAAGCCGGCCGCCGCGGGAGGAACGAGACAGGGAAAGAAAGAGCGAGACCAAACGAGCGCGGAGTATCCAACGATATGCAAGAACTGAGACTCCGGTGTTGTGCGCAGCTATTCGACTCCTCGAGACTCGGAAGAGTCGATCAGCTATTGGTCATTGGCATCTCGATTTCATTGGCAGCCTCTGTTTTATCATTATTATTTAAAAAAATGATCATCCCATTTAAATTTCGAATTATTGTATTATTCGGTAATATTGGCTGCCTCCGTTTTATTATTATTATTTGAAAAAAATATTATCCCATTTAAATTTTGAATTATTGTATTATTCGATTTCATCGGCATCTGTCTTATTATTATTATTTGAAAAATGTACCGTTCCATTTAAATTTGATAGATATATATATTTTTTTAAACCAGATTTAACCAGACTCGAAGCCAATTTATTCGATCCGCTATTCGCCGCTTGTGAAACCGAAGTTGCAGCTCTTTATTGCAGCAACTTCGCCGTCGTAACGGGTGAGAAAAACGTCGAGTTTTTTTTTGCTTCACCCTCCGCGCACGTTTCCACGCGATATTACCGACGACGTTGACGTCAACAAAAACTCGCCACGACTCGTGAACGTCAGGAATCTTCACGTCCGGACGGGACTTTGCATGTGCACAAGAAGTTCGATCGAATTCGCATAAAAAATTACGTCGGGAAGTTTCCCGCCGATTACGACTCGCAACGAGTTTTATTCCAATAACACAACAATTCTAAAAACCTGCCGTCTTTCTCAATGCGCTGAATAATCGGCGGAGTTTCAGTTTCGTAAATAGCGAATAAGTCGGAAAAAGCAGCTTCAGCTGAACAATCAAATTCCTCGGAATTTTTTATAACAAAACTTATCTAATTTTATTTTGTAAGTGCATTTAATGTTCCACTTATGAAATAAAAACCGCGAATTAAAATAGGATTGGCTAAAAAAAATCACAACAAACACAGCCAATGATTGTCACGTGCCAATCACTGAGCCCATCGAGCCAGCCGCAGCACTTGCGGCCTGCACAGCAGTCCTCGCGGCTACAGAGGACGACGCGCGGCACGTGACGCGAGGAAACGGGTCGAGGGGGACGCGGCGAGTCACTGCACAGCCGCAGAGTGCAGTGGACACGTGTAAACCCGGTCGGTGGTATGGTCGTCGCGTCGGGACGCGACGGAGCGACACTCGACACCCGAATCCGGATCTCCGTCAATGAGCGCGCGGTGGCCGAGTCGCCGCCGAATTAAAAGCCCGTTTACGAGAATTTCGCGAGATAAAAACCCGGTCGACATCGCGCGGTCCGCGACGCGATATCGTCGCGACGACATCGACTCTGCTCGCGCACCGCGGGGACCCGGCATCGGAGTCTCCGATGTCTTCGCGGTATTTTATTTTATCTCTCCGTGGGTGAATACAAAGTAAAGTTGGTTTCGCTTCGGGTCCGCGCCGAGATAACCGCCGAGAGGCTGAGGGTGGATCCGCCGGTTGCCGGTTGTGCACGACTCGCGATGCGATATATATATGTCGATTTCGCGGGCTGATATAGCATTTGTATTTACATGCATCGTTTTACTATAGTTGTATAGTTTATTGTTTATAGATTATACAGGACAAACCGGACGCGCTAGAAGTCGACCCTCCAAAATCGCAATTTTTTTAAAGGGCCCCTTGCGTTTTTTTTTCTTTGTTAAATCGATTTTTTTTCCCGATTTAACGAAGTTTTAAAACCCTACCTGATGGGAAATTTCCCGCTGATTAAAAAAATCACGAGTCTAAGCCCGAAAATAAAAAAAATTCGGTGATAAAAAGCAAAAATAATTTTTTTTCCTGAAAAACTGCCAAATTTCGCAATATTAAGCAGCGAACTGCCGGTTTCCCAACGACTGAATCCAACCGACTCCGCCGCGGGTGGAAAATACGGAAAAATGTCGGACAGCATCGCGCACGCTGCGGCGATCGTATCGACGCGAAAGATCGCGGAATCGAAGAAGCCACGTAACGATCGGCCGATCGGTATATACGACGTACCGTATAATGGCACCGGGTCGCGCAAACTCTGCGCGGCGTCTGTGACAAATAATATCGGGGAGACCTTGCCGCTGCGAGAACCAGTAGAACGGGTTATATGCCGCGCGTACCACTCGGCCGTGTCGTAAAACGAAGCGACGAGAGGCGCGCGCGGGAAAATACAAAAACCGTTTAGTGAAATCGATGAAAAATAAATGCCGTGCGTGGAAACGAGTTTTGCCCCGACGAAGCGACGGATTTCTCCGACAAAGTCGCGCGGACGACTTGTTAATCGCTTCGTTCACGTCTAATACGCGAAGCGATAATAACACAATCATACTTACACTAATTAAATTAATTTTAACAGTAATTATTGAACATAAAAAATGACGAAAAATCGTCACATTTTTTTTCCATCAATTCCATCAAAATAATTCTAGGAAAATATTTTTTATTATCGTTTCCCCATTTATTGTAATAATTGCTTTTTTTTGCCAACCGCGACAAGTGGATCAATAAATTTAATAATGGGTCCGCCAATTCGTTGTTCCCAACGACCGGAAGGGCTTCCTACGAAATGGCCATTAAAATTTCTTCGCTCGGTGATTGTTCGACGGGCGAAGTCGAGAAGCGATTTGGATCGCGCGTTGTTGTCCGTCGGCGAGCGGAGAATGTGCCGCGGAAAAACGCTCGACCGGGCGAATAGTGGCTCGGGTGGTGCTGGGGATTGTGCGACGCGGAGGCGGGAAAAAAAACGTGACGAAGAAACGGTGTTGAACCCGCCCGTTGCGCTGAGAAGGCGAGCGTTGCCACTCGGCTATTTCATTATGACGATAAGTCGATAAGATTGACGCCCGGACACAGCTGGCAAATCAAACCAGTACATTTTAAACAGATATTTCTGTATTTTTTTAAATATAAATTATTTACGACTAAAGATTCAGCGTCTCCGCCAGTCTCGCATTGTCTCTCCTTCAGCCTTAACTAAAATACCGAAGTGCACCTGGAATTTGTACGTATATATCGCAGTGAACTCGTGACTTTCACCTCTCCTGCCCCGCATCGCGCTGACGGATCAGAAACGACATTTTCCAACGGCCTCGCAGACAGAATATATTTTACTCCCAGAGTCGTAAACACGATAAATGGATGCAACGATTAATCACAAAAAATTACTCTCGTTTTTGCTGTTTTTTTATCAGTGGAATAAAATTGAATAATTTTGACCGTTTAATTATTTCTCCTCTTCGATGGACCATTATTTCGACGGACTATTTATCAAAAAAGAAAAAAATGCCAAGTTTACACAACTTCACCATTCGAATGCTGCCGCCCTCTCGAGGATTGTCGTCAACCGCGCGGCGCAACCGCCCGGACAATCCCCGTCGCGAATTCCGCGGAAGAGTTAAAGATCAAGAAACAAGAGAGAGAAAGAGACAGAGGAAAAAAATACAAGTCTGACGAGAATTTCGTGTGACCGCGCGCTGAATGGCGCGGCTGAATAAAAAAAAAAGAAGAACAGAACTCGCGTTTCCTGGCGCGAGTTGTGACGCAACGCACGTCGCGGAGATTTAGCGCTAACGAGTGCGCGCGCGGAGTGTGCGAAAAGTCTCGTGGAGTGGGCGTCTCGCGTTATTGCACGCGGAACCGTATGTGCAACGGGGATTTCAACTCGGAGGGGTTCGAGAAACGCGCGCAGGGGGCTCGATCTATCCGCTCGTCATCTTCGGGACTTGCATTTGTCTTATATATATATTCGCGCGTCTTCCACGGCCGGGGCGCTCGCGAGCCGCGAGCTCGAAAACACGCGCGAGGGCGGCGCGGAAAAATCGCGTAAACCGGTAGATCTCCTGGCCTGGAGGGCGAAAGAGGAATAGAGAGAAAGGGAGAGGGAGGAAAAAAAAGAGAGAGAGTAAAGAAATAGAAAAAGAGGGACGGAGAGAAATAGAGGAAGAAAAAGAGAGACAGAGTGAAATAGAGATGAGCACGTTCAGCGCTGGGCACTGAATGTATAGTGCATTACAGTATAGCAAGCGACTAATACAACGCGATGAGACTGACCGGCTCTATGCGCAGAACCACCCAGCTTTGTCCGCTACGCCCGAGGTATGCGCAGCATGCAGCGCGCACACACGGACACACGGCGCAGCCGCGCGGGGGTTACATAGTTCGAATGCCGAAACAGAGAGAGAGAATACGTATATAGCCAGGCGGATTTGCCTCGCTGTTCGAGGCCTGCTCGCCGGCTTTTCTGCTTCGTTTCTACTCTGAACTTTAGAGACGACGACGCGCGGACGAGGAGCGGAGTGAAGAAGATCGGGAAGAGGGAGGAGGAAAGTGAGCGGGGTCGAGGAGTCATGCGCCGGGGGAGACCGGGGCGAGATGACACGTTCCAGTATTTTTTTCAGCTGATTTCTCGCAAGAATTTTACCGGTTCCTATTTTTTTACAGCATAATTCATTTTTTATTAATTTTGTTCGCGTAGGTAAACAAAACTTGACAATTGGAATTTTGGACAAAAATAAAAATATACAGAACCGAGAGAAGTTTGACATGTAAAAATTTGGATCAATCGCAAAACAAGATTTTTGTCTGGTTTTAGGAATGCGATACAAAATTGTTGAGGTACCAGAAAGAAGATGGGCCTGACCCATCTCGCCCCGGTCTTCTCGTGACTCGCAGTGTGTACGTTCTATGGTCGCTCCTGAATAGCTCTGCGTCAGAGGCTCGGTACACACGACAGGTACCGGCGCAAGCCGCGTGGAAACGCGCTCGCGCGATCGACTGTTGCCCCGACGTCGTCGAGGCTCTCCTCGTCTCCTCTTCTCTCCTCGCTGCTCTCTCGCCGAGAGCCACGAGGCATCGCGCGGCGGCCATCGCGAACGAAGGGACCGTCCGTGCGCACGAGGAAAGATATGCAGAGGGAGAGAAGATTTTCGCGCGGCAAGAAACCCCGGAGAGACTCGTCCTCCTCTTCGGCTTCTGGTAAACAACTTTACTGTCGTGGTAAAAGCTTCGAGCAATATAATTATCATCGACGCACGTATATACGAAACGGGTGCGCTTTCTGCTGTTCTGTGCGGGTTCTATTATATTATGTTAAAGTTTGCACCGTTGGAAAGCAACGAAAATAAAGAAAAAAATAAAATAATTCTAATGAACCCAAAGGGTCGTACTGGGTGTAAAAAGTTATTACAACGATTGATCGTTATATTAACTTTTTAGAATCGTTATAATAATTTTTTTTCTCGTTGCATTCCAACGATGCAAACTTCGACGTCACTCTGTTATAATATACATGTTATACCTATACATATGGAATTTATTTCTCCGACTCTCTCTCTCTGTCTCTCTTTCGCTCTTTTTTTTAATAGGGAATTAAATTCGCTTCGGCACAGGAATATCGCATAGTGCGTCGTCGATCGCCGCGGCCGTGGGGCCCGTACAGAGCGAGCCCGCAATAAATGCCGCGCGAACCGCGCGACCATCGGTGCGTGTCGCGTCCGACGTGGCGTGCGGGCAAAAAGTCATTTTTCCCGCACGACTCACGCACAGAGTTCATTCGCGTCCCCGACCCGCCTCGCCGTTTACGTGTACACGTATTATGTAGACACGTAACGGAATTGAGTACACAATGTCCGACACGAATGGCGCGATCCGGTGAATATTCGTTTTTTTTTGTAAGAACGTTTTTTGCATCGAACAGAACCACGTAAAATTCGTTACGTAATAGATCAGATGTATTTGACCTTTTTTTATTGCGTGAAGATTTATTGAGACATATTTGTCATGATTTTTTTTTAATTTTTATTAAGAAAAATGCATTCACGTTACCTCGTAAAACGGGTCGAGAGATATAGAGTCGCGAGACATGCATTTATCATAAGCAACGTGTAAACGTGATTTAACGTTGCGTCGCGTACAAAGGACGTTCGAGAAGCGAGAAGGCCACGCCGCGCGAGGTCCCGGAGGGCGCGCGAGGCGCGGGGCTCCCGCGACGAAAGTTTTAACTTTCACTTATCCTTCGAGTCCGGAAGTGCGAGGCGATTTAAAAAATCTGGGCTTCTCTTCTCGACCTCTTTCGTCAATAAATTCGTCATTACAAAAAATCTTATCTTATTATAATCAAAATTTTTTATAAAATCTTGCAAGAAACTAAGTCGAACTTTTCACATTGTTTGTTTCATAAAAAAAAACTTCCTCTACGGAAGCAAAATTAATTTCCAACTGTCAAACATCCTTCAGGCCACGCATTTGCAAAATCACTGAAACAAATTAAAAAAATAAATAAAAAATATACGATATATATAATACAATACATCTACATATAAGTACCGAGCGTCGCAAATGCCGAAGCGAAATGTGCATCGGCGATCGGCGAGGGAAGTCATCGCGACGTGACCTTTCGGCTGCTCCTCGCGGCTGCTGCTGATGCTCCTCGCGGCTGCATCAGCGACGAGAGAGCAGCAGCAGCGGCGGCGTCTCGAGGAGATCGTGACGCGCGAGGAACTTCGCATCGCGCGCGCGGTTCATCCTCCTTGGAATCTTCGCCTTCTTCGTCCTCGCCTGGTGCAGCTCTACTCACACCGGCCAACGCGATTCGCAGCTATCTCAGCCGGTTCATACACTTAACTTTATACCCTGCGCCTACCTATACCTCGCATTTTGCCGCGTTCATGCCGCGCGGCACTCGCGTTACTCAAGATCTCTTGCCTTTACTTTCTACATTCTTCGCGAGAGACAATAAACGCGCGCGTAACACCCACACGCGGCGCATATCGCGCATACGCGCGTCGCTATATATCGTATTACGAACCGGCTGACACGCGCGGTTAAGCGCAGCCACCGGGCGCATTATATGCAGCACAATCTTTTGTCTCTCTGCACGCGACACTTTGGATTCCGGTAACCGGGACGCGGGAATGCGAGCCAATCGTAACGCGAGATCCAGCCGCGTGGGGGCTACCGGGGCGAGTTGGGTCACGTCATTATTTTTTTTTTTTATTTTAGACTTGGAAACAAAAAGTTTATATTTTGTCTCCTGTATATTATACTGAGATTAATAATGTATCATTATTAATATCGGTAGAAAAATATCAGAAAAACATTGAAGAAAAAATCAATTTAATGCGAGTCAATCATAACGTCAGATCCAGCTGCGTGGGACCCACCGGGGCGAGTTAGGTCACGTCATTATTATTTTTTAAATTTCAGATTCAGAAACAAAAAGTTTATATTTCTTATTATTATTACCCGCGTCTGGCGTTTTTTTAATTGTAATAAATATCAGAAAAATATGAAATAAAAAATAAAATTAATTAATTAATAAAAAATCTACCCACATCGACACTGCTACAATATTCCAATTCCATCACGACCCACATTGGCCTTAAAGTCCAATTTCACTTTCCCCGCGTCCGCGTTATCAACACCAAGTGTCATTATATATATCGCTCGCGCGAAATAATCGCCAACCGGTTTCTCGAAATCCCGCGTCGAGTGACGCGCGCGCGAAACTCGGAGAGGACAAACGCGCACTAAGCATCGACGGGACGACGCGGTCCCATATCGGACACGTGGGGGTCTCCATCGGTCGGGGTGGTGGGTGGTCGATCGAATCAGCTCCAATTAAAGAATCGAGATCCCGAACGGACTCGTCGTCGTCGTCGTCGTCGGGTTCGCTGCTCGAGAGCTGCACACGTGACCCTTATCGCGAATATTAACAAGGGAATAAAAAAAAATTGTACCCATATATAAATATATAGAGACACGTGTCGCGCCCTGTTTATCGTTTAATTATGCGGGTACCAACGTGCGCGTCATCCGCTCGGCCGCGTCGCTGCACGAGATACGTCGATTAATCGCGGGGTCCCCTCGAGGAGAGAGCGCCGTGCCGATCTCTCGCCTCGTCCGGTACGACTCGCGCTCGTGGCTCTCGCGAATCGTCGATCGTGATGAGAGAGAGAGAGAGATTTTTCTCTCTCTCTCTCTCTCTCTCCGGTTTGTTATCCGGGCTCGCGTCTCTCGTTACACGTCGGATCGTCGATGTATATAAGATAAATATGTACATCCGACATAGTCACATAGACCATATAACAGGGCGGACAACCGTTTACATAATTTACCGCGCTTTTCATTTCTCTCTCGGTAAACGAGCGTCAGTACAATTACTTTTAGCCGCGAAGGCTGCGGCGGCGAACTCGATAGCTGCCAACGGGACAATCGCGGTCTCGAAGTCCTTGAGAAAAAAAATAAAAATACAAAAAAATTGTGGAGCGACGAAAAAAAATGTGCAATAAAATGTCGATTATTCAGAACGCGAGGAATTATCTGGGAATTAGTTGGGCGTGTCAGCCCCGTTCGAGACGTCGTCGGGGACGCAGGAAAAAATAAATCGCGCAAAAACAGTGCGCGAGAAAAATTTTATTCGCTATTGTAACGGGGCGAGGTGAAAATTCCGCGAAATAAAAATGGCCCGGCCTTGCCTCGCTGTGGAACGCGCGGGGAGAGTCGGTGACGATGACGAAGAACGTCGTTGTCGTTGTCGCGTTGTTGCGACAGATTCCGCACTCGACGGGACACGCACCTTTCGCTTCGCTCCGCGAGCGCCGAGTTCTCGATATCCCGAGGCTTCCGTCGTCGTTGCCGGGCGCCTCGAGCTTAACCCCCCTCCCACCCGATTTACACATATCCGCGTTTGTGTATTTGTAACCCGCCTGCGCCACCGTTAAATGCTAGATAAATCTTTGGTTTCCGAGTCGCGCCGCACGTGCGCGCCCGTTTTCTATCCCACATAAAAGGACATTTTTTTTTTCGGCGAGATTCGAGGGGTTCATTTAACAGATTTTCGATCTGGCTATCCCATCATGATTATTACGATCTGCAGACTCCGGCAATGCAGATCTTTATTGACGAGAGAAATTGCGATAATTCGGTTTTAATTGATTCTACGCGGAAGATCGTAAAAACTTGATGGCCCGAGATGGATTTATCTGAAAGGAAATCAGTGACGACGATTTTTTTTAATACTTTTTTGGTCGTTGCCTTTTTAAAATGATCAGCCACTTTCTTGATCTCATCGAGAGCAATCTCGAAAAATCTCGTGGCCTGAATAAAAATAAAATAAAAATTAATTAGACATGCAGAAGTGCACGCCTTAAAATACTGAAGCCAAAAATACTCGGCCAAAATTGAACGCATCAACCCATGGGTTTTGCGCTTGCGCAACGCCACATGCTTATTACATACAAAAAATATACACATACAGCATATATAGCCAGGCGTAAGTCGCATGCAGTACATTTTCTACATATACAAATATACATATTCAATGATCACCCAGACAGTATTTACGAAATCCCAGCGGGGGGGGGGCGTGGAAGACGACGATCGGTGCCCCCGGTCGTGTCGTAAAACCGTCGAAGGTTTGGCAATTGGCGAGGCGTGTGCGACGGGCAAACGAAACGCTCGCAGCGCGAGGAACATATACGACTCACGGGTGAAAATGAGAAAGGTGCCAAGTGGCATAATGCGCTCTCTTCGGTAGTCCCGTGGCATTCTGGTTGCCCACGGCCAGCCGGCTCGTCTCCCCTCTTCTCCCCCCCCCCCCCCCTTCCCCCTTAGAGCTCCTCGACATCTCGTGCCATTTCGATCTTCCCCGGTTATCGCGCGGCGGCTGTTTAACGTTTTCATTTGACGTTGGGACAGGTCCGCAATTAAGTACGTAATTACGGACACTTTCTGCGGTTTTCGCGTTTTTTTTAATTACACATTTAATTACGCTGATCCGAAGTCGTCGCAGTCTTGTGTAATCCGAAGCTTACGGATAATTTTTATTTTTTATGCTTTTTTTTTTTTTTTTTTTTTTTTTTTTTTTTTTTTTTTTTTTTTCAGGCACTTGGCTCACTTATCGACTCACTTATCGGCAACATTCGAAAACGCGATAGTGCAACTCTGATGCGCGGAGTGTTTGATTGGTTTGCTTAGAAAGTGGGACAAGCTTGCAGCCAGCCAGGATCGTGTCTGGCTTGACTCTCTCTCCACTGCTGCTGCTGCTGCTGCTGCCGCTGCTTTTTCAATCCCTCAGGGGCTTTGCCAACGAAACTTACGCAACGAGATTCGGAATTCGCGCTCGTGCGGACTTGGCGTGTTCGCGCGATACGCACAATAACTTTGACCCTTCGTCATGCTTCATGCTGGACGTAATTCTTCACTGATTTTTCGTTCCACAAATTACCAACAATAAAATAAATAAAAAATGATATATTTTTTATTACGAATTTTTATCATGGTAATATTTTATTCCTCACGTTTTATTATGTAAGCAATCTTTTATTACATGTCCTGCATATTTGTGGTTACAGGTGACATTTTTGTTAGGTTCGAAGCATAAAAAGCTCTACGAACGAGTAGCGAAAGTCCCACAGATTGGAGCGACATTTTTTGTGTGTGACTATATATACAATGTGTATATGTATATATATAGTCTAACGACGAGACACCTGTTCGTCGGGACGACCATCGCAGACCCGGCGAAATCCGGAAGAGCGACGACGAAGCGACCGTCCGTTCGTGGCCGGCGCGTGCTCCACAGGTGGAAATGTTGCTAAGCTGCATTCCTAAAACCCGGTAGACTCGATTATATATTGTGGCGCATTTTTTGCCGCGGAATTTTCTCTCGGGCTTAACGCGGCGGCTCCGCGAGAGTCGCGGAGGAGACGCGAAAAAAAGTCCTCCAAGGAATTCGTAACGATCGTAATCCATCGACGATCATTAATCCATTAGACCGACTCGGCTCTCGGAAAATCGCCGGACCTGGATCACCGGTCTGGATGAGTGAAAACTGAGTCACCTTATCGGACGCTAATTTATGCGCAAAAATCTCAGACGAAAAAAAATTCGAAATGCACCGACAAAGTCGAAAGTCACTTCCACTTGTGGAAAATGAGTCACCTTATCAGGTTCCACATTCGCTCCAGGTCCGCATATACCACGATAAAAAAAAAAATTGAAACGTACCGACAAAGTAGTCACATTATCTTATGGAAAATTAGTCACTTTATCATCTTCCATTATTCGCTCCGGATTCTTTATATGTATACATAAAAATATTTTTTTGAATAAACATTTCGCAACAAGTATGCCGCCAGCTAAAAAATGCATCGATCCGAAATGCAGGCGTCGAAATAAACGCAAACAAAATCCACACACGTCGCACATATGTTACGAGCAGCTGGGATTGGAAAGCCGCAGCCGATTAACACGAGTTCTTCGACTTCTCGATTTCCATTTCTCTCGAAATGAAAATTTCTCTCGTCGAGCTCGCCGAGACTCGAGACAACCGAGAGTCGCCCGGTCACCGAGTATGGCTCGAATTTACCTGCAAAAGTTTGCAGCGAGTCGAGTTCGAGTCGAGCGCCGCAAGGTTACGACTCCCGCGCGGACACAGCCGAGTGTCGAACCGAAGTGACGCAACTTGCTCGCGCGGAAAAACATGAAAGGCACACGTATCGATTGCTGGAAGCGAAAAAAAAAACTCTGACGAAGGGATCACGTGTCTCCATCGTCGCCTCCGACGTTTCTGTCGCGTCTCGCTCGTAGCCACGTATATAGCCAACGCGGTCGAAAGATCGCAGGACGGAAGAGGAAGGTGACACCTCGAGACGCGACTGCGACGACGTCGACGCGATTTGTATTCGTCTGGCGAGCCGCGCACCGAGGATTTTCAGCGTCGTCGGATCGCCGAAGATTCCTCCTCTCTCTCTCGGCCTTCTTCGGTGTCCATCCTTTTTTTCAGTCCTCTCGACGTCGTCTCGTCCTTCCTCGGATTTTTACCGCATCCTTTCGTCCGTTAAGAGCGCGTCGAGTGGGGAAACCGTCGATGAGCGACGAATAATAATTCATCGGTGAAGACGTTATGGAAATTTTACAGTTCAGACTCTTACGAATGGAGAGTCTATGGAGAATCTATTAGAGACGAGACTATTAACATTCTCTCGCTGTCGAAATAATTATCTAATAATAATTACGATTATAATTATAATACCAATCGTGGTGATGATAATAATGATGATAAGGCAATATACGAGAAATTGCCTCAATTAGACGAAAGTCTCATTAGTTTTGTCATAGCTTTTTAACCCCCTTCCGGGACTGAAACCTTAGACGTATTTTCTTTTATGTTTCACTTTCGTCGCAACTTTCACCCCTGCAACATCTTTCGTCATCGGTGCTCCACCTTAGTTACGACTGCTCGCAGCAGCAGCGACAGCAGCAGCGTCGACGCAGTTGCACCTCGCAGTCACGCGCTGATAATGACGCACCGCGAAGATGAATTTCCTAGGCGTCGACGACGAGCATTTTTTTTGTATGCACAATATGTTGTATTGCATAATTATGCAAAATCTCGACTAATGGATTTTCAACGCGGTCGTCGGAAATAAATATCTGCGGTTAAAAAAAGAAAAGAGACATTGTATCAGGTTGTCACATCAGACCGACGACAAAGTATACGAATTTAATGACAAAGTCGTGAATTTGTTTGCTGTCCTCCTTTTTCATGATTGACGCTCGCGAATCTGGGTCGAACGTCTCCGGATAAATAACTGCCGAGTGCCCGTCGCCGTATCAGAGCTGTAATCAAGGCTGCTCGTACTTATTCGCAATTTTTCTCCCTCTCTCCTCGTGAAAACTGTTCCAGTTCGATGTGCATAATACTTGCACATTATTTTATCCATATCTATATATATAAAATAATAATAATAACGTGATATGAGCGCAAGGACTCGCGGTATCTTCTCGCGTTGCGCACGTGCCCGACGTAAAAATGTCTCGAGGCGTCTGCGCGACGTGAAATTATTCTCGATGGCCATAAACAGCGAGGCATAAAAGTTGGCGTCCTGGGGGAGCGGCGCAGCAGCACCGCAGCCGCCTCCGCGCGCGTTCGACTCGCCGCGCGCAGAGACCTCGACGACGCGCTGCTCGACGACAGAGCGACGAGAACCGGGCGAGCCGCTGGTTCACCGTTCGCGGGGAGAAATGAAAGTGGTGCGCGGCTGCCGGTGTCGCGGTGCCGAGGCACCGGAGAACGACCTTGCTGCAACGACGACGGCAGCCGTCGAAGGCAGCAGCCAACACTTCACCCACCGTCCCCCACCCCCCTCGTCGCCGGCCGTTTTATACGTCTAGGTGGGCCGATACCGCCGAGCACATATTGTAACGATGGTTAAATCGTTAAACCTGCTCGTTTCTCATTAACCTCCGGCCGCGAGATTTCGACTTTGGTCGAGATCAACGTGCAAATTAGACTGGATTGTTGGAACATTTTTGTGTGGACGCAGGGCGATAATTTTTGTTGGGCAAAATGATCGGAATATTTTTTTGGACGGAGGAATTTTTTAGTTGAGGTAATAATAATAATAATTGCTATAATATTGCTATATTTACAATTATTATTAATGATTAATATAATTAGATGTTGCAATTATGCTCGAACGTTATCGTTCGAACATTTTTGTCTGGACGCAGAGTGATCATCTTTCTTGGGAAAAATTATTGGAATATTTTTTTGGAACGAAGGAATTTTTTAGATGAGGTGTATTATTAATAATTGCTATATTTACAATTATTATTATGGCAAATACCGACGACGGTTTGGTACCTGCTCATTTCAAAATATTCGCCCGCGGCGGCCGGGGATATCATTTCGATTTCGTTCGGAATCGCCGGGTCTAACGATTTATTTACGTATATAGACATACCCGCCGGTCTTAATGGACGGTTCTCTTCGGGTCTCGGCTCGCTCGGTCCGCCTTCTTGGACTTTCTAAAAAAATATTTTTGATCTAATCGCGAATGGGCATTATGAACGTGTACACTGTTTCCAAGCGAAACAGCCGCATTTTTTCTAGGGCGATCGTGGCGAAAACTCGTTATTACACAAATTATTGGTATTGAGGAGATTCTTGCAATTTTATTGAACCCAATAATAACCAAAAAATAAAAAATTCGAGGAGAAAAATGAGAAAAATGATTTTTTACTTTTTTCGAATTTTGTCACTTCCCTGAAATCGATGTATTTTTTTATGAATAGATGGCGTTTGCGGAAAAAAAAAATCGATTTTGTAAAGTCTGAAGACCCTATCAAACTCAAATAAAAATGGGAAAAGTCAAGTCAAGGGGATGAAGAGGTTAAGGACGCCATTGAAGACAACCGCGATCTCGAGGAAGTGGAAGAGTCACGGTTACCCACCTTCAAGCTCGTGGAACGCACCGAGACGCAACGGGGCGCAAATGTCCGACGACCTTGAGGACAATTTCTCACGGGGCGCAGGTACAAGCGACCGACGTATATACGCGTTCGTCACGCTCGGAATGACGCGCCGACGTTTGATGACGGAGACGCGACGCGCTGAACCGCGATGAGCGAGTTCTTCTTTTTTTTTTTTTGCCTTCATTTTTTTCACACGATTCGCGAAGACGACAAACAGCCGCTAATTCGATTTGCGTCGTCGAGTCGCGCACCGAGAGCAAACGAAAGGCGACCCGAGATCGAACGATGAGTCGTGCTCGTCCTTGAATTAAAAAAAAAAAAAAAATCCGGAATCCGTCGATGCTCACGTCACGCTCCTCCGGATCCGCTTTGCGGTATTTCAAGACTTCGCCACGACGCGTATTCGCCGTCGGGATTCGCCTCGTTGAATAATTTAGCGGCGCAGGCGCGGAGAGTCTTGACCTTGCTTCGCGCTCTCGGCGTCCGGGACACCTCCGAGCCGATCGTCTCAATTTTCGAGGGTCGCGTCACGCTCGACAGGACGACGCGGCGAGAAGCCCGATTGAGTTTTCACTTTTACCTTCGCGCCTCGCTCGCCGCTCCGAGATGTCGATTTACATTTCTCACAAATTTTGACCACTTGACATTCCGTCCGCGCGACTAAATTCGCCGTGGCGAAATGTGTCTTCCACAACCGAGCCGAAGGTCCGCGATCGGATGGCTTTGACGGTGACACAAATTATTGCAAATATAGGTTACTCAATCCTATCGTAATTTTTTTTAAAATATTTTTACGATTTCTTGATACGCTTTGCGATCCTACAAATTATGTAGGCGCTGTTTCTGTTTCCACGTAAATAACGCGACGTAATAACTTTTTTTTTTACAACCGCACGAAGCTGATTTAAAAATAAAAATTTTGTTCGAAAATCGTGATTCGTGACACCGAAATCGCATTAATTCATTACAATTACTTATCACAATTACAAATTAGTTTAAAAAATCCGAGAAATTCGCAACGAGCAGATTTGTCAAGACGCTCGATGCGATGATACTTCGACGATTATAATTATTATGCGATACTTGCATTACGGTTGACAAACGAAATTGCTGAAACGTAACGCTCCCCGGGGGAGGGGAGGGAAGGGAGGGAGAGGGGGTCACGTTCCCCGGGCGCAGCACGGCCCATTAATTACACAATCGCAACCGGAATTACTCTTAATTACCCAGTGATTACCGGCTGAGGCCGACGAGTATAATGCGCTCGCGCTCGTCGCGTCTGTCATGGCTCCGTGCTTTCATATATTTTTATATATTCTTTTTCTCTCGTTCGGTTCGGCGCGTCGTGAGTAATAATGTATAACGCATCGACGCGAAGGTGGACGAGGTGGTCGGCGAAGTCGGAGAAAGGAAGCGATCGTGGGTTTCGTTTCCTCGCGCGGCGGGTCGACGTAGAGAATCGCTCGCGCATAACCGGAACACCGGGACACTCGATAATGGTGCTCGAGGTCGCGAGCTCCGGGCATGTGGGCAGTCTGCCTAAGCGCGGACCCCGCGACGGCAACGGCAACGGAAGAAAGAGTAGGTTACCCGTCGGTTCCACTGTCGCCGCGCCGATAAATCTCGTCACCGCTAGGAGGAACATCCTCTTTCACGGAGAAAACGGCGTTTCGCAAGGTGACGAGGAAAAGCGGGGACGTCGGCCGCGCTTTGCTTGCTCGGTGGACTTGGAAGATAATTTCGAGGTCTCAGTAAAGTATTGGAAAAATTATTTTTTTGTTTTAGAAAAATATCGCGAAATTTGGCAGTTTGTCAGAAAAAAAAATCGTTTTTTGCGTTTTTCTCCTCGAATTTTCGATTCTTCGATCAAACATCTGTGATTTTTGGAATCAGCAGGAAATTTCCCATCGGATAGGGTTTTAAAAATTGGTTAAATCGAAATTTTTTTTTTCGCAAAAAACGCAATGGGTACCCCTTCTAAGAATTTGCGATTTTTGAGGGTCAACTTTAAAAATCTGTGACAAATCGAAAACTCGAGACATCTCGTTCCGCCTGGCGGCATTCTATTCTTTGAAGAATCTTCTTTCGAATGCAAAAAGAAAATCCAGATTCCATTCATCCAAAAATAAATTACACCGATCTTCGTGAAGTGTCAAAATTCGAAAAAAGTGAATAATCGTTTTTCGTGTTTTTCTCCTCGAATTTTTTATTTTTCGATCAAACACCTGTGATTTTTGGAATCAGCGGAAAAATTTTCTATCGGATAGATTTTAAAAAATTCATTAAATCGAAAACAAAATTTTCGCCACAAGAACCATTTTTAAATCGTGACAAAAAATTAGCAAAATTGCAGTCGTAAATCAGGGGCGGCAGGTGAAGTGGCACCGTGGCTGTAATTCACCTGCTCGTTATGGACATTGATATTCCAGCGAAAAATCGACTGATTCTCCGAGCAAAGCGACGTGGCGCGTGGATTTTCTCACGTACGCCGCTCAAGTCCGGAAAAATTATATTGCACCTGTAGCTGCGTCGCCGGCCCGAGGACAAATGATTTCGGGTGATGCTATATATATACACAGAGTCGATTCACGGTGCCCGGACCCTCCGGGACTGACCTTCCTCGCGGTGCGAGAATCCGAGGAACAGTTTATCGTCCGAGCGGCGATAGAACGTCGGGCCGGACCGTTTAACGTCCGCCGAGCTGTACGGTTACCTGGCTGGCCGGCGGCTCTCCGCGCGGCTATCGCGTCACTGGAAAGAAATGTCTAGGCCGCAGGATACGAACCCGGGGCGTGGCTAAGCCAAGCACGACTCTGCTGAACAAACGCGAGCGTAGGATTTCTCAAATTCTCCCCCGAAAAGAAGTCGAGAAGGCGTCGGGGCCGGCCAGCGGAAACCACGATCGACGTGACGTGATTCGGGGGGAGGAAGACGTTTCGAATGGCTGCCGCGTGGGTCACGCATTAAACTTCAAATTAGAATTTCGAATAAAAAAAATATTAAGTAACAGAAGAATTTTTTACACGTCAACAATTTTGTTTGTTTGCTGCGGTAATTGCAATAAAGAGCAGACTGAAGTCTCTGGAATATGAAAATGTGAATAAATAAACGACACTTTGCGGTCGTCTATAATCGATTTTCGAGGCGAGCCGACCGGACGATATCGACTCGATCCGTCGAGCCGAGAGCGCGGCGAGATCGGTAGCCGGTCGTTCTACGCGGGCGCAAGTGAAAGTGTCCCTCGATCGGGTTCGCGCTGCTGCTGGCGGCGGCGGCTCGCCGCTCGCTCCGCGAGTCGCTCACGCACGCAGCTGCTTAGAAAACGATCGCACTCGCGCCGATTCGTTGTTCCGGCGCTATTACGGCTTGTCCCGCGCACGCGCGCGCCGCGGTAGCCGATCGCACACACGTTTTACATGTTTCGTTCGATCCGAGTATCGGCTCTTGGCTCGCGGCGAGAACCGGACCGACGCGTGATCGACTTTCAGCGCCGCGATCGGCCTCGAGCACTTTTTTTCTCGGTACTCGAAGCCGTTTGCTCTGAAAAAGCGAAAAACCAAAAAGTGAAGATAACAGATTTTTTTTAAGAAAAAAAAATCACAACAACAGATCCAAACAGATTTTTTTTTTAAGAAAAAAAAATCTGTAGCGTACATTCGGCACGAGCCTGGTGACTGATCCGGCCCCGACCAGGGCCTGACTAGCGCGCAAGGTAGGAGCGACAGAGACTGGTTTGTGCGCATCCTGATATGATAATTAACGAGCGAAGGCTACGTCGAAGGATCGCGGCCTTTTTGTTATTCCGCGGCGAGAGAAGGTCGCGACTGTAAACCTCACCACCCCCCCCCCCCCCCCCCCCGTGCGGCTTTCGACATCCGTCGGCGTCGATCCTTGAATCCCGCGAGGATACTCGATACACACGAGAGACGATTAAAAATAAAATCGAGTAATCTCTACCGGCGTCTTCCACGAAGGATTTTCCTGGTCGTCTCGCCCGCAGTGAACTCGATACGAGGACTTTGGTTTTGTTTTTACGTAACCTCCGGGCGTCCTTTAATCGCGGCGGCATTAAAATGTAATCGATCCAATTCTGCGCGCGGCGATTTGCATTCGTAAGTGCATATTTGTGTGCATTTGTCGATGCATTATTCATTTGTTTTTAATTGAAAAAAAAAAAGAAAAAAAATTAAATTTATTCTTCTAACGTTATGAAAACTCGGTCGATGTTATCTGCAAATCGGGACTTCCGTAACTGCAAAATATTTTACTTCTCATTTAGTTGTTTTAACAATTTATCAGGAAATCCAGAATTTAATTGCCAAAAAAATTGATTATTCATTGTCATCCCCAATCGCTTTTCTAATTCCAGTCGATTATATTGCCGCATCGTATCAATCGAATTAATCTGCATGTCACGACGCAGTGCGTTCGGCAACACAGCTCGCGACCGCCGCGTAATCGGCTCCGCGACGTTGCGCAATCATTCCGGCACTTGTAATCCTTTCGTTCGCGTCGTGTGTACCTGACACTCGCGCGACGGACGATTTCGAAAATGAAATCAAGCGTCGCGCGTCCTTCGCGCCGAAAAATCGTCGATTTCCGAATCTTCCCTGAATCGAGGCTCTTGAATTTTTTATTTATTCTTTTCATCAGAAAATAATTTTCCTGCATCGCCCAGAAAATAATCTGGTAATCATTAGACCTCATCAAGAGCGATATTAATTTTATCTAATCATTTTTCAAACTCTGAGGAACTCACAACTGAGTAGAAAGCAATGATATCAATTAATATCGCGATAATCGTCGGACTGACAGGATAAACCGACTGCAAAATGACTCTGATGAATGTGGCAATTATTGCCAGATTAACCTACTCTCCTCGCTTCCGACGTTTTTCGCACTCGCGCACGAATCGCGCGTGGAAATCGGTGAACCGAAGCGCGCAGCAGCAGCTGCGCGAGGTGATCGCGTCACGTGCGCGAACCGCGAGAGGCGAGCGTGACGACGACGATGCGCTAATGAACGGCCAAGCGGCGATCAAACAGTCGCGCGCGATCCGCGTTGTGAGCTACGCGCGCAGGACATTCCCGACCCTCGTTACCTCCGACGATAATCGTCGTGCAAACGATCTGAGTGACCGATCAAACTCTGCACTTGTCCTAGTCGCTTCCATCGTTCATTCCGTCTTCGCTATTGCAGAGACGCTAATTGCAGATATATATGCGAGGTTGGTCGGTCGCGGGTTCCCTCGTCAATTGAATTCCGCACAAGGCTCTGAGCCAGGTCAAGGCGTCCGCGAATTTTCGACGGGGAAAAATATGCCGCGGATATTGAGCTCATGGCGCGCGGTGAAAGGACACTTGATTCGGGAATTATGGTTCGAACCCCGAGCGACGACTTTTTGTTTCGCAATTTTTTTTTTGTTTTTTTTTTCGTGATGTAATTAACGATATGTTAATTATTTTATTTTTATCCTGAAGATAGTTACGAATATAGTCAGAATTTTTTACTTGAGAATTATCAAATTGCGTGAGAAAATGAAAGGAAATAAAAAAAATGCAACCCAATTTCCAGCAGCGCTTTCGACTCGATCTCGAGCGGCGAATTTGGGTCACGAAATTTTCGTACAAGTGCAAATAAAACGGGCGCTTGAGGCACGTGCGGACGAGACATTGAGCCGGCGATATTGATAGTGAACGTATCCGGGTCTACAAGTGTCTGTCTATCAATTTGGAGGGCAAGTTTCAGGTTCGATTCGAGTTGCACTGGTATTTCCGGTTTGCGGGAATATTTAATGCGTTGGTGCGGTTGCACTTGGCGCGAGAAGCGCGATGCACGGGAATTCGCGTGGAATGAAATCCTGTTATGTCTGGGGAGCAACAGGTCCGCGCTCTGCGAGTCTCTCAACGAGCCCCACTACTTTCATTCCATTTTTATATCGGTGAATATATAGCAAAGTCCAACGAAGCCCAATACTTTTTATTCGTCATTTATATCGTTGAACATATATAGTCATATTGGATGCGTATTAAGTACCGCGGTATTTAGCGAGACCTACTTTTTCGGCTCCGGCTGCTCCGGAGAAAAAAAAAATATTCGGTCAACGTTCGCACACGCCGAGATGGGCCGAGAGGACCGACGAGTCACAACGACGAACGAAATTTAAACGGTGAAAGTACCGAGAGCTCGTGATGAACCGATCTCTCTCTCCCAATTCCAATATCGAAGAGCGGGTTTATCTTCCTCCTTTCGGCGCGGGTAAATCAACGCAGGTCGACGCGGACATTTTTTTTTCCTGACAATAAGGACGCCAGGACGTAATGGCGAATTGCAACGAGACGAGACGTTGGAATTCTTCGTCGATTTATTGATACAATGCATTTTTTTTTATAAACGTCGAGCGATTAATTCGACGGTTTGCGCCGCTTAAACTATTTTATTCCCGTTTCGATGTGTCATTAGCGCCGCGTAATTGTGGAGCCGTAATGGAACGCTAGTTTGATTTGTAACTCTAACAACCAGCACAGCATTTTTCCCCAGTGATGTATACGGAATTATTGTAAATTTAATGACTGACAGGTATGAAGGACATTTTTTTTACCAACCGGATTAATTGCAAAAGTGGCGGATTCTGCGTCGCGATAAACGAATATTTTATCCGCGGTGTCATAACGCATCGCAACGTATCCGGTATCATAGTTATGAACATTTTTCAGTTATTCATCTTCCGATTTCGTTGACTCATTTGACGCAAACAAAATTATAAAAAATAAAAATAAAAATATATAATTAGTCGTATTAAATACCGAACTTTATCGAGGCGATAAAATTCGCGATAACGGGACTTCGATTGCGAGTCGCGGAATGCGCCGCAGAGCGGTCATCGGTCTCCTTCGAAAATTCATGCTAATTGCGCGCGGCGTGTACGTCGCGTCGCGGGGGTGGCGACTTTTATCGCCAAGTGTACGCAGGTGCGGAACCTGACGTCACGGTCCATTGTTTAGCGTTGCGCCGGCGCAGCTCCGTCGCAGCTCCGGCAAAGTGCGAGCGACTGTATCGCGAGCAGCGAGAAGCAGGTACCGCGCGCGTGTTCGCTGGACTCGGAGAATTTTACGAGCCTTTCTTCCCGACGCGTCGGCTCGACACTCGAGCCGACGAGTCCGGTGGGTGGACGACCGCATTAAAAAAAAAATATTCGAAGACTATATATGTGCACGTATTGTATGCATATTTCTTCGGCTCCAATTGCACCTTTCCCTGAATGCGTTTTCTAAAGGCAATTACGATTATTGCTCACTGGCTACCTGTGTGTGTATAGATATACGTGCCACGCGTATCAGCGAAGACATTCACTGGCGAAACGCGTGCACATTCCCTCGGGACTCTCGTCGCTATCGCGGCGGCGAAAGACTTTCTTCCGAGCGGCTCGCGATGCTGTGTTGCAACGATGTCTTCACTCGCATTCCTAGCGACTTAATCGTGTCGATCTTTCATACTTATTTTCGAGCATTTGGAGACGATTTTCAAGTGGATTCCAAAGCTGAAAGCTAAATTGATTAGCGACGAGAAAAATTGATTTTTTCGGTGGCCGCCAATTGATTTTGGTGTAAAAAAATAGGTATTCGTGAATTCCATCGATTCAATGTCCTACGAAACAAATGTCCTACATTTTTTGTAGGGACAACGAAAAGCAACGACATTATGACAATCGGCGCTAGGGCCGATCACGTGGGCGACGCTGCGGCTTCGATTTCGAGGAATCGAAACCCAACGTAGGATCGGCTCGCGTAGTCAACGTCCTATGGAAAGTCAAATGTATATATATATCTGCGCATAGGTGCGCGCATTTCGTGTTTAGTGAATAGAGAGAATAGTAGTCGGTGCTGCGCCGATGGATAATGCTCAAGGTATGCCACAGAGGAATCGAGGGACGGAGGGAAAGAGAGAGAGAACATCGTATGAGTACCGAGAAAAAAAGACAGAGAGACAGAGAGAGAGAGAGAGAGAGAAAATCGTATGGGCACCCAGTTCCGGGGCTCTGCCCACGTAAAGCCACCGAGTTGGCCAGCAGCCGGTCCGACTGCATTTCACGCAGTGGCTGCACACAGACGTGGGACCAGCAGTACAATTTATACAACGAGACATAGTTATACATATAGCGTATCTATCTATATATATTGTATGTACGTGTATAGTTCTGCTGCTGTTCGGCCGATTCGCCTCGCTGCAACATATTCATATACCCACCGGGTGCTCGACGCGACTCGGCGAGTGTCTCGGGCGACGTTATACCTAGTACCTGTATATAGGTAACCACCGCGCAAGACAAGCGGCGACCATATGCGAGACACATTGCCGCGCGATCTCGGGTCCGGCTCGCTGAAAAGGGCCACATTTCTGTATGCATCGCGAATTCCCAGCGAGAACCGAGCAGCCCAGTCACGTCTCGCCGCGCGCGGCGGCGCTTTTCTTTACTCTCGCTCTCTACCGCCGTCTGTTGATTTTTCCTCCGCGCACACGTTGCACCACTCGACGAGGGAGATAAAGTGGCGAGAACGCGTCGGGGTGTCTCGAATGACTCAGACTGCCGAGACTCCAGACATTCGCGCCTGGTTTGAATTTTTTTACACGCTCGAATTTTTAAGTGCCTAAGTATAATCATAACTCATTCACCAGCTAATTTTCTTATCTCTCTATCAGCGATAAAAATTGTAAAATAATAAACAAATATTTCGTAAGGAAAATTATAATTCTAAATGAGTACTCTTCAATAATAATTAAAAAAAAAATGTTTTAGACATCGGATCGCCTTTGTGTTAAATTCTGTGTACGACTATTTTTATTGTGACGCATAAAACTGTGATATTAATTATGATAAAAGAATCGTAATAAAAATTTGAATCATTAACTGATAAAACTTGGTGGAATTTATTCACTGCACCGGCCCATTGAATATCTAACCCGAGATTAGAATTATACCGTCGCGACAAGTGGGGAAAATTCCCGGATGCGATAACAAAAGAGCGCGGGGAAAAAAAACGAGACCCAAAGAGTTCCGACAAATTTCAGGGCCCCCTCTAAATCATCGTCGAGACTGTGTCAGAACCGTGAGAACCGCGGGTCTCGGGTCTCGAGGCCTGAGGGACTCCTGAGGGTCCGAAGGATCCTCTGCAAGCCAGCGTCGATGCGCGGCACTCGGGAAGGACTCTCGAGATTCTTCCTCGAGGAGCAACGAAATATATATGTGTATAATGCACACCCACGTCTCTCGTTTATTCCCGTCACACGATACACATATCCCTCTTCCTCGGCGCGTATATCGCGTACGCGGCCGCAGCGTAATACATACATAATACATAATACGACGGCAACGCACACGCGACGCACGAAGAGGCGAAGAAGCTCGGGGTGAGCCGGACACTCGCGTTCGTTCGCGCCACTGACTCGGGTCTCCCCCCTCGTGTTCCTCGTGCGCATCGCGTTTCCCTCCCTCGCGCACCCTTTGGCCCCGGGGACACGCCTGGAATCACAATTTCAAATTCTCCAACCGGTCTTCTTGCCGCGCGGAACTCGCGGCGTCTCGGACAGCGATTGGTGGCTTTGACGGGCCGCGGGGTGATCGTAAACGACGGAAAATCGGTCGTGCGTGCGGGAAACACCGGCCGGAGGCTTCGACAACGGCGATGTACCGGTTGTTGACCGCCGGGGAAGACTGGGAAAAGCTGCGTTGATTTTTCGATTATTATTTTCCGGCTTATCTGCTCTTGGATGGTTTTTATTTATTTATTTGAAACATGAACGATTTAGGAATTATTTGTAATTAATTTCAATGGGCAAGAACCCAATTTGAATATCAAGGAGGAATTTAAAAGAAAAGAAAGACAGAAAATATCCAGAACTGTGTGACAAAGACAAATACAGTTATTCATTGTCAAAGACCCCAGCGCGATCAGCATAAGCGGTGAAAATTGTGGAATTTATTCGCGAGTTGAACGTGACCGGTGTGACAATTCGACGGCTTCGCGTAACGTCAGCGGGTTCAGACGTCTTCGCTCGACGAGATCGTTTCTTGCCCGGCGTTGGAATCACCGCGAGCGCTTCTCCGTCCCGCGAGAAGATTCACTCGATTTCGTCGCAACACTAATAACAATTCTCAGACACGTCTGACACTTTGTTCCTTTTTTTTTTGTCTACCGTCATTTTTCACTCGAGAAACGCTCAACCGTAAAATCCGCGAAACGTATAATTACGCGTTTTGCGGTGACTCGGGTGTACAATAAACACGGCTTTATCTTAATTAAAAGCCAAGGCACTAATCTTTCGTTAATGAATGAACGAACCGACAAATGAATGAATTTCAACGAAAAAAAAACCGTGGTAACTCACCCGTCGTCGCCGAACTAGATCCTTATGGCACTGTCCACAGATTAAAAAAATAATAATAAACTCCCCAACTCAACTGGTGTCACAAATCGATTAAAAAAAGATCGACGAAATCCCGTTCACGTCTCGTGTACCGCTCGCGGTGTCCGTAATATTCACACAACTGTTTTTCTTTTTTTTCCTGACCGTGGATCGGCGGGATTGCGTCGAAAAAAAAAAAAAAAATGAAAACACTGTTTCAGTCCAGGAGCCAACGATCACTGTGGCTAACTGGCCGAAGACTGGTCAGTCTCTGGGCCGGGCGAGTCGTGCGAGGGCCGAGCGACGACGACGACGACGAAGGAGTAGGGAGGAAGAGCAGCGGTAGACGAGAGGGAAAAAGTGGGGAAGAAGAATATATATATATCCCGCCGGTGGCTTCTCGGGGAGCGGGAAAAAAGGAGGAAAGGAAGAAAGGAGAGAGAGAGAGAGAGAGCGGAGAAAAAAAAGGTAAACTGTGCGTCGAGGTTCGCGTCGTGTTTCGCCGATGGTGCACGGAGCTCGAACGAGCGGGATTTGCGGGCCGCCTTCCCTTGCCGCGAGGCTCGCGGCGATAGAAAACGGACTTTGGGGTCTCCGACTGCCGCTGCTGCTGCTGCCGCCGCTGCCGCCGCTAAGCTCTCTCGATGGTTACCACGCGCGCGCGTGCTCCTGAAGAGTGAGTCCCGCTCGCAGTGTGCGGGCGAAAACCGCAGTTTGCGCGAGAGAGATATACACACGGGGGAGCGAAGCGGCCCATTCGCTTTCGCGCAGGCGCCCCGGCACCTCGCGCCGGCGACGTCGCGGTGATGGCGAACCCACACACGCGAGACGACGGTACGAGCAAGGTGGTTGTCCCGATGGTTGACCGGGCTATCGCTCTCTTTCACTCACTAACAATAATTTTTTTAACAACCTTAGAAAAGATTAAACTATTTAACCCGAGTGGCTTGAAACCCATAAAATGTAGTAATTGTATGTAAAATGTTTTCCACTTTAGATAAGTGCAACGTGATAACAGAAGCGATACCTAAATACTAGCTGCTAATTACGAAATATTATCAGAACTATCGTCTCGTCGGTCCGTCAACGAAATTTCCTCCTCGTCAACAAAGCGTTGAGAAAAATATTCAGAAGCATCTCGAGCACCTCATCTCCCGGTCAACCACCGGGACATCGGTCCCGCAGACGGTAAACACACCGTTCATAGTATCCGTGCAGTAACCCACACACACATATACTCGAGTATAATATAAGCAGCGAAGAAACGAGACGTCCGAGGAGTGGGAGTTCGAAGGAGCCAACCCCCGTCGGGTCGTCGGACCTGTTTCCCCGTCCCCCCTCCACCGCTTATCCACACACACACACACACACACAGCACACACAAAGCACTCACACACGTTACAGTCGTTCACCTGTGAGTCGCCCGGTCGCTGTAGACAGGGCTGCCATCATACACAAACACACAGACAGACCTACATAAACATAATGCACACTTACACACACACAAAGCAGCCGTAACCACGTGATCGCGAGTCAGCACGTTGCTCAGGTGCCGGAGAGCCCCTTCGCCCGCTCGTTCACTTATTCGCCCTCTTCTCGTCCACAGCGCCTCTCGTCTTCCTTCCAAGCGCCTCGTTCGGTGAAGCTGACCCGGTTACCATATCGCTATTCGTACGGCGCGCCTCTCGCCAGGGTCACCTTAGCCGCGCGCTCGACCGAGCGACTCCCGATCGTCGTGCCCCGATAGCGCGCGACGACAACACAAACAAGTGCACGAACGGCACACACACAAACCCGACCAATAACAGCGCAGCCGCCGCGGGTTGGAGGCTCAGGTGGCAGCACCGTCGCAGCCGAATTTTCCTCGAAACTCTTACCCGTTCGGCAGGCCTGTTTTCGCCTCGGTCCGCGATCCGTCTGGCCCGAATATTCCTCGGCGAGTCCGGCGCGCGCGCGACTCAACCTGTGCCGCTGCTGCGCGCGCATCGCGCAACCGCTTCTCGATATCCCTTCCCCCGCGCGCGGGAAGGGCCCGACGCAGGAAAGTCGCAGGTGCGGCGCGTCGAACCGTCGCACGCGCGCCGCCGCCGCCGCTGTTTTGCTGTTTTGCTGTTTACACGTGCAGCAGCAGCAGCAGCAGCGTTAGTGAGCCTCCCTTGCTGCGGATGCGTCTCCCTTTAGCGGGACAAATGCTTGTGGCTATGTTACGTATGTTGTGTGTGTGTATAAGAGCGCAATTATCATTACCGCAATAACGTAGGATACAACCGACCCTGCGTTAAACAGCTGGGCGTGACACGTGGATCTCGCCGCAGCAACCGTCGCGATTTCATCGCGTTGGGTATAATTGTTTCAGCGCGTGCGCGGGGGTACGATTTTTTTTTCACTTTTTGCAGAATTAGTGGATTTCTTGTTGTGTCATTCATTACATTTTTTGTGATTAGTCTCACTTACTCACTTGTTACTCACTTATTCGCTTAGCATTTTTTTTTTATATAGACGGCAGCCGGGAATATAATTAAAACAATTATTGACACAGATGTCAAAACGCACGCGAGAGTTCAGAAATCTCGAATGACCGACGACAAATTGGACGACTCGTGGATCTCGCCGTAGTAACCGTCGCGATTTCATCGCGTTGGGTATAATTGTTTCAGCGCGTGCGCGGGGGAACGAATTTTTTTCAGTTTTTGCTAAATTAGTGGATGTATTGCTGTGTCATTCATTACATTTTTTGCGATTATTCTCACTCACTTGTCACTCATTTATTCGCTTAGCAATTTTTTTTTATATAGACGGCAGCCGGGAATATAATTAAAAAAAATTATTGACACAGATGTCAAAACACGCGCGAGAGTTCAGAAATCTCGAATGACCGACGACAAATTGGACGACTCATTCGTTAGAAGAGAAGCGGCAGTGCAAACGGTGCAAACAGCACCGCGGGGGGTTCGCACTGCGTATATCGTCGGGCACGACGAGGGAGGTCAACGTTTGCTTGTTCTTCCCGTCAGGTACCCGGCAATTATATACATACACATACACACACATACATTATGTACCAACGTATGTACGTATACATACATCGATTCTCGTAATTTCTGTTTTTACGGGGCACTTACAGACCGGTATGGCAGTTAGCGCGGTTATCAATAGCCGCGCGCTGGGCGTTCGGTGTCTCGCCGCTCGCCGGTACGCCAAGTTCTTTGCGTGCTAGTCTACATGGATTTTACTTGGCCGTACTTTAGAAGCGCAATCGCCCTCCGAATCGTGTGTGTGTATATATATATCGCCCGATATTGCATATCGCTCGCGCTCTCCATGTCCCAAAGCGTCTCGCGTCTCCGCCGCGAGCCGCGCACTCCACATCCGCGCGGACCGCGCGGTAATTGAATATCCGCGTCGCGGACTTGCAGATTCGTCGGTCACGCTCGCGGCGCGTATTATACGAGGGCAGTGACTCCGCGCGCGAGCGCAGAGCGCCGATCGACGCGGGGATATCGCACAGCGAGCGGCACCGAAGGCCCGACGAGAGCTTCGAGTGTGTGTATATATATATATATATATACAGCAATTACGATAAACAAATGAATATACAATGCAACGTAACGCCGGATCGTAACGAGGAAAAAGTGCGAATTAGCGAAATGCGAGCCTGAAAAAAAAATCGCAATAATATGTATACGCGGCGAGAGGAGGAAAATTGACGTAGCTTCCTCCGTCCCGAGACCGAGTCAATGTTGTGGACGGAGCGTATTACGCGCGAGGAAACGTAATGCGCATTCCGGGCGCGGGAGAAGCGCGCGAAGATCCCGTCGATGCACATCGGTGACTTTTAGTCGTAGCTTCGCGGCTGCCGGACGCGAGACGCGCTAATTCGTCTTCTTTTCCTTTTCGTTTTATCGTTCTTCGTCGGCTCTGCGGACTTTTCCCTTTCTCGGGCTGTTGATGGTCAGTTTTTTATTGTCGCTTTACAGTGATGTTGGTATTATTATTATTATTATTATTTTCGCGTCGAGCTGATCTTATGTGAGTTTTTTCTCGACACGTGGAACTAGAAACTAGTTTCTGCATCTTTCACTTTCAAGCTGCTGACATTTTTATTTTTTTTAATTTTTTATTTTTTTATTGGGCGCGTCGGCTCTGGCGCACGCGACCCGCGTCGCTGTCGGTAAAACAGATTACTTTTATTCTTATTATTTTTTTTCTGCCCATAAATATCGTCGTTTGCGCCGGGAAATTCGACAATAAAATTGTGAACGACGATTTTTTTCCCACCGTTGAATGAAATAAATATCTCGCATCCGGACTTCACGTACTACGAGCAGAAAAATGAACGAAGAAGGGCGGAGATAAGATGCGAGTGATAGAATAATGAAAGAGGTCGTTCCACCGCGTTACCGTAATTTCGCGCGTTTGTATCGCGCGGGATCACCGCTCGCGCGCGCGCGGCGGGCGGCGACCGCCGCGATTACTCACCGCGCGGACACGAGGATCTCCTCCTTTATTTTCCGAGGTCACGGTCGAGGCTTCCCGCGAGTCCTGTAACGCCGCCGGGGAATCCAGTTGAACGGATCTCACGCAAACGAATTCCTCGGTAACTCCGATGGAACAGCTTCGGGCGATGGGAGAGGGGAGGGGGGGGGGGGGAGATGCAGAGGAGGCATTGCGCAGGTTAGACAGAAGCCGCGCGAACAGCTTCCGGGCGGGTCCGATGCACACGAGCGAACACACGCCGGGTTCGGCGATGAGAATAGTCAGCGCTCCTAGAATGTTGCGGGTGGCACCAACGGACGCGTCTGGTGCGAAAATTCGAGGAGAAAAACTCGAAAAATGATTTTTCATCTTGCCGTTTTTTTTTTGCGAAAAAAAAGTTCGATTTAACGAAATTTAAAAACTCTATCCGATGGGAAATTTCCCGCTGATTCCAAACATCCCGGGTTTTTTCCCGAAAAGTAAAAAATTCCGGGAGAAAAACGCGAAAACCCATTTTTCACTTTTTTCGAATTTTGGCACTTCACTAAAATCGTTGTAATTTTTTTTTTGGATCAATGAAATCCGGATTTTCTTTTTGCATTCGAAAGATAAGTCTTCAACGAAGAGAATGCCGCAAGGCCGAACGCGATATCTCGATTTTTCGATTTTTCGCAGATTTTAAAATTTGACTTTCAAAAATCGCAAATTTTTAGAAGGGATTTTCCCTTTCGTTGGGGGGGGGGGGGGGCTTGCGTTTTTTGCGAAAAAAAAATGTTCGATTTCGCAAAGTTTAAAAACCCTATCCTATGGCAAATTTCCCGCTGATTGAAAAAATCACGGGTGTTTGCCCGAAAATTAAAAAATTCGATGAGAAAAATACAAAAATCGATTTTTTTCTTGTTTTCTGATTTTGCGAGAAGTGTCAATGTCGCGGGGAAACGCGAGCGCGAAGGAAAAGTGAAATGAGAATGACTGGAGCTGCTGGCACAAGCTGCGGCGGGATTGGCCATTGCGGAGCGCGAGTCGACGTCTCGCATAAAGCGAATTGTCATTGACGTGCGTCGTCGGGCGCGTCTTCGGCGAACGCGTCGGAATTTCCCAGCGCAATCGTGGGTTAGTGCCAAGCTCGACGCACCCTGAGGAAACCCAGAGCCGAGAGCGTCGCGCGCGCCTCGAGCGGGACGCACGGTTAACGCCGAGTGTAGACGCAGAACTGACCACGACGAAATTCTTTACCCCGCTGACGCGCAACGCGAATCCAGCGATTTATTGACGAGAATATCCAACAAGAATATCCGAGCTCTACACGTGTTTTCTCACCGTGAATGAGACATTTTTACAAATATTATTGACAAGGCAATTGCACATACAATAAAAAAAATATATAATTACAATCTACGTAAGTAAAAGTTCCAAAAATTTCCGGTTTAAAAATTATTCGAATCGAGCTCGCGTCATTTATTTACAACAATTGCTCTACTTTTGTATCGCCACGACATATATTTATAGAATATATTTTACGTTCTCCAGAACGATTTCCAGCAGTCACTTTCTCGGGTAACTCGAAAAGTATTGTTGAAGCCGAAACGAGTGAATCGATGTTTAACGATTCTCGATCGTTCTCCAGACTTTGTTTTTTTTTTTTTCCTTTTTCTGTCGCCAGATCTTTCGTCCCTCTTTCGAATTGGTCGTGATGCTGATTTTCGCGTTGATCACGTCGTTCGCTCGAGGTATCTTTTTGCCCCGACCGATCCGTAGCTCTGACTGTATCGACCGCTGTACGACGCCCTGGACCAGGCGCCGGCACGGTTCGAGTAACTGTTGCACGCTATCAGTGAGTTCATTCCGTTCGGCCGGTCGATCGGCACCCCCTGGGCGTGACCGCGAAGCGACTGACTCGCGCTGTGCGATCGGCCGCTGTCGGTCAGCGACACTCGGAGATCCTCGCTCGCGCCGATCTCTGTATAGGGCTTCGGGCCCTTCGAGCAGCAGCTCAGGAATATCGAGGCCGAGAGTCCCTGTAATTAGCGATAAGAAAATTATAATTTAAATTGCTAGAAAAATTAAACTTGTTTTTTTTTTTTATTCTAACGTTGCACTCACCACGAGGAAGTGAAGAAGAACGATGAACATCGAGGCGTGCCTGAAGCCTATAACGTCCATGAGAATTCCGGCCACGCTGGGTCCGATGAACGCGCCCAGAGCGAACGCGCTCGTCCACAGACCACTGATAAGTCCGTAGGTGTCGAGATTGTTCGGAAATCCGTAGGATCTTAAAAAATAAAAAATTATCATCTGGATAAATTATTGTGAATGTTAAAAATTACCCGTCGGCGAAATAAATCCACTAAATCCCGGGATAAATAATTGATAAGTTCCAGCAGTGAAGATCAGCGACATCTGTCTCGCTAGGAAGTCGCCAGGTGGTCATTTTTACCGACTGACGGTAAGGCTGCTTTTTCACAGTTTCGAGATAAATATGGTACCGCGCTCGGTCGGTAATGAAATCTGTCTTATCGGCTCGACAATTCGCGCGTTGATACAGACAATCAAAAACCAACTAAATCGGTCATTGTGACGAATCTGGTGACGAATTATTTACTTGACGGAACTGATAATAACTCAAATTTCCGAACTTCGAATCAGACGACATTTCTATCCTAACGAACGAAATTTTGTCGCGCGCCTGCAAAGCTGCAACCACCGCTTACATGGACGTGTTGAGTGCGTCGGTGAAACTGGCGACCAGCTGGGCGGCCATGCCCAGACCGTGGATGAGAAGACCGCAGATCGTCACCCAGATGATGGTGTTGGACGGTATGAACGGCGCCGGGCCAACGAGGGAGAATCCAATCATCACCAGGATGCATCCGACGACCGTCGCAATCTGGATATTTTTCACAGAGTTGAAATCAACGTTTAAAAAAATATTGTTCTCAACAGGCGGACTAATCTGCTGACCTTTGGCTGCAGTCGCTTGTCGCAGAACCAGCCCCAGACCGGTGCAGTGACGGCGTAAGTGCCGCCGTTTATCACGAACATGAGGCCCAACACCACCGGACTCAGGTCGAACTGGCGCAGATGAGGCTCCAGGGTCGCCTGGAGAAATCCTATGCTCATGCTCGTGGCGATTATCGACGCCGTTGCTACCATCACGCCTGGTATCCTCAGGACCCTCATGAATCCTGTGGACGATCATTGAGATTCAAAGCCTCGTTTCAATTGTCCAATTAGGACAATGACAAAGATTGCCTGAACTGTTATCAGCGAATTCATCTTACCTCCGGTGTTGTGGGCATCCATCTCATTGTTCTCGTGAATCGGAAGCACGAATGCTGTCATCACAGCAGCCAGGAAGAGCGCAGAACCCAGAACTGCGAATGGGGTGACGTATCCGCCGACCTGTTTATTTAGAAAAAATAATTATGACTGGTTTCAGGATCTTGATGGATGCATTGGTCTTGATTGAAGTCGTACCTAAATTATTTATTTATGTATGTATTTATTTGAGATATTGATTTATGTATTGATTCAAGTTGTACCTGATAAAGGGCTCCACCCACGGTTGGCCCAACAATCAGCCCAAGCCCGAAGAACGTCTCCAGACTGGCAAAGGTCGTCGCCACATTGTCTGGAAACTCCTTGGCAATGATGGCGAAGCTGGCAGTGAGAAAGGCTGCGTTGCCCATGGCCTCGACTATCCTGATGACGAACGACAGGATGATGAAGGGATAGTGACCCTCGACCTTGTCCAGGAGGCCGAAGAATATCGCGCATGTTCCCGTCGTCAGGATTCCCCCGTTGAACAGCAACTTCGGTCCGATTTTATGCAACTGTTGGACCATTGAAAATGTCACTCATTTTTTTTCCATCTTCAGAAACTGGAAGGTTTCGCAAACAATCGAATGGGGATGACCTATCGATTGTTTGGCCTCTCTGCGATGTTTCCGTACGTACGCGTTGTCCATAAATGGGGCTGATGATGAAGACGACGAGCTCGAAGATCCCGAAGACGAGGCCATACTCAGAAGGCGAGGCGCCCTTTTTCTCCGCCTAATCAGACCAGACAAGACGAGACGATCGTACATTAAAATGTTCTAATATTAACGAGCCGATAAGACTCGGCGTTCGTCAGAGAAACGGGTGAATGAGAGGCGTCGAGAAAAAAAAAATCGAAACGCACTGCGCGAACGCGCTACGCAGTTCATTAAGACGTTTCTCCGTGCTTCTCGATGCCTGCGACTCTCGGCGTTTCCCTATCTCGTAATAATTAAGCGCGTCCGACAAAAACGACGCGGAACGATAAAGCCAGACGTAAACTTTGAACGTGTCCCGGTGGCAATCGACGACGTCGCGATTATCGCGCGTGGCTCTCGCACCCGTTTATCCCCGTGATGTTTGGCACATGTGCGTCGAACATTCGATCAATCACTCATTGTTGTTGTTTCGTGGATTCTAATTAAACCATAGCAACGCGCCGGGAATTTGCGACAAACGCCGAGAGAGCAGCGTCGGTATTCGTCGCCGAGACGACCGAGACGACTCGGTATCGGGTTAAATTAAATTTCGCGTATCTACCCCTCGGCGAGTACTCGACGTGACAATGGTTATCAATTGTTATCAGGCGAAACAGAACGCGAGAAATCGTATCCGGCGTAAGAGTTGCCTCGTGACTCGTGCCGTTTGCTCGCGTTGCTGTCACAGGATTTCGATTGAATCGCGATTACTGAATCAATTGGAGCGAAACGTTTAATTTTGTGGGCTATCATTGGCTCGGTCTGAATTTTTGTTTACCGATTTCTGAGGTAAACAAAAATGTTGTCTCATCGGAAAAAAATGGTCTCGACAGTCTCCGTCTGCCGGATTGAGTCGAGCCAATCGCCTCGCGAGTTCAAAGACTTTTTTCCCCGCTATCAACGAAATTCTTTCAACCCCGTCGCTCGTCCCGTTATCGCGGCGAAAGTGCGAAAACGTTTTTTTTTTGTTCGCCGCGGTCGAACGATAAATGTTTAAACGAAATTCGTCGTCAATCACGGAGATTTCTCGCGACGTATCTCCGTTTGTGTTTTCAATTCGATCTCGAAAGGTTCGCGGAAATGCGTCGTTGAGTGAATTCAACAAGCCGACGAATTTAATTAATCGCGGAGAGACAAAGTAGAAACGCCAAAATAAATCGACCGAACGATGACGAATATTGTCGTCACGCGCCGGGCGAATGTCAGTCGTGCGGCACACTTATCTCGTCGCGACAGAAATTATCCCGTAGGATTTTCGGGGGTGCGATAAGCGCCGCGAAAAAAATCGCAATCGCCGCGCAATTTGTAAACCAAACAGCCCAAATTTTCGGCGTCAACCTTATCGTGTCTTATTTTACGGCTTTCTCGTATCGTCTGGACCTATCGACCTCGACCCAGACGCGCACGCGCGGCGTTATGCAACGGATCCTAAAAATCCGCGGTCACTTCTGGTACAACCCCGACGGGAGAGAGTCGCGTCTCGCGTCGCGCGATTTCGACGAACCCGGTCGATACGCGGCTCGAGGCTTTTGTCGCGTCGTTATCGTGTCCTCGGCGACGCGTCACGAGAAAATACACTCCAATTCGGTGTCAAAACAAATATTTGTCCCACGATTTCGACCAATCCTCGCTTGCGATTGAAGCAATTTTTTTTTAATTTTATTTATTAAAACGTCGTTATCGCCTCGGCGACGACGCGGAAGCCTGGAAAATTGCGTGAATTCGTGAAAAATTTTTAGCTGACGCGAGGTCGACCCGGTGGCTGATGAAATTGTCCATAAAATTGCAACTAATACTCGTCTGTTTGCAAACAGGACTAAAGAGAGGCCAACAGTCAGACGGAAGTCGCGAATCGACATTTGGGGTCGCGGGGACCGATCGGATATCTCACGCCTCGAGAGCTTTCGACGTCGCGGAGACACGGAAATCGCGCGGCGTACTACGAGGGAGGGAGACAATCGGCATCGTTACGATTATCGTTACGGTCTGTGTACGTCGATGCAGCGAGCACGTGGCGCTGTTCTCGCTGTTTACGACCGGACGCGACGAGCGAGAACGTTCCAGCAATTGCGAGCTGATTGTCGGTCTGCCCTGAGACTCAGCGACTGCTTGTAGTCTATTTAAATCGGAACAACATGATATCCAACGATTTTTCTACCCCTACGACTATTATTAGACAATTATTATAGAAACAATATTACAGAAAGTCGGCTGCAATCGGTAACTTTATCAATTGTGATCATATTAACAACCGACAAAAATGTCTAATTATTTTTCAACACTTTTTAAAAACGATATTAGTAATAATAATAACTATTATTATTATTATTATTATTATTTATTTTCACTCCCAACAAAGGTAAATCGATTTGTCCCACAAATCATCGACCCGTCAGCAAATTCTCATCAGTCCACGCGTCGCGAACACGCAAAACATTTGTCATCCGCATTCGCGGTGTTTATCAGGCAGGTCAGGGACGTTCTATTATAGCGCGGATCGCGCGCTTATGGCTTAAGACCGCGCGGATAATCTGTCGTACGCGCGAGTGACAACAGATCTTACGCGCGTACTCACCTCTTGCGGATAGAATGGCGCCTGTAGCGAGACGCACACGGCGTTCGCGAAATCGGCGATGCTGATGACGATGAGGGTGAGCCACTGCCGCCTGGTGAACTGGCCCATCGTGGGCGCTCGCGAGGTCCTCGCGGTGGGCCACAAGCAACTTCTTCAGCTTCGCAATCTCCTCGTCCTATTATTATTATTATTATCACCAAATAATAATAATTCGTCGAATATTAATATTATCAATAATAATAGTAATAATATTTGTCGTAAATCAGTTCACTTCGACGCTATTCTTTTTGTTTTTAGTTTTGTAATTAAAAAAATTAATTTTGAAATTTGGTTTTAGGTAATTTTATTCAGTTTTACTCGACGCGAGGACGCGAGGAGTCGGAACGCGCGGTCAGGGGTTGGAAAAACGCCGACGCGGTGGAAACCGAGGAGAACCGAAGAGCCACTCGGCGAACCCGAGGAACGACTGACCGAACTTGTCACGAGTGGTAAATACACCATCGACACGAGGGCAATTCGTGGTCCCGCCGGGGGCGCGAGGAAACGCGTGGTACCGAGTACATCGACGACGTCCGACCACGGAGTGTGCGTGGTCCCCGAGCTGCCCGATGTCTCGCTGGCGAGTCGAACACGATGCTCCGGCATCGGCGGGGTCAAAGGTCGCTTCCCGATACGACGCGAGATGGCATTAAGACGACGCGTCGTTCGCGGGCTGCGAGAGGGCGACCGAAGCCACGTTGAGGGCGACCGCAGTCTCGCGTCGCCTTAATTTTATCGCCAAGCTCGGACTTTCGGGCGAAGACGACGACGAACACCGAAGTCGTTGGCCGTCCGGCGCCGACGGAAATATCGATATCGTCGGATAGTTTCGTGTTGGGCAGATTTTTAATCTTATTAGCGGCGATTATTATTGGTAGACCAATTTTCCAAATTGGTGAGATTTTTCGGTGGCGACTTGAGAATTAAGATTAATACACAGACACATTTTCTCGGGATTAAGGGATTATGGAGGAAAGGCGTCGAGGTGACTTTCATATTGTTGGGGGGCGAGCAGTGATTCACCCCTGATGGGTATCTGAAAATGAAAATGATGCATCGTCGGTCCGCAAATAAATTACTAACCCCCTGGGTTAGTAATTTATTTTTACACAAATATTACTAATCCAGGGGGTTAGTCATGCTCGATATTCGGGACAGTCACTTATCTTTCATTATAAGCGGCGAATCACGAAGTTTGCATATTTTTTATCAACCTGCCAACATTATCCGTTCAAGGTATCATTTTTTTTAAGGTCTAGGAGAAACACGTGTGAATCACCAATCAACGACGCTGCAGCGTTACATGTATTGACATAGACACAACGCGCCCGGAATTCTAGCCGCGAGACCAGTTTATCGCTTTGCCGGAATCGTCTTCACTTTCACTGCGGTCGCCGTGGATGAGTTACACGGCGCCTTGGAACGCGCGGCGGCGCGCATCGCTCCTGCGACGATTGGCTGCACCGCAGGAAACGCGATATTTCGCAACGTCTCGAGGCCCCCGAGCGGCAATTTATGGGCGGCCGGTTACGCGAATATAGCGAGAATCGTATTCCTTGTAATTATCACTAACTGGTGGAATCGCTTTCGTCGGCGGAACAACGAGTCCGCCTCGTGTTTGTTACCCGGGCAAACATATCGCCGCGTCGCTTCGAGAGTTTCGCGTAGCGCGCACGCGCGTTCGTACCATTTGACAAGAAGGAAGTCGCGAGCCGAACCGTCGAGCGTGATAACAACTAAAACACGTGCGAATTTCACTTTCAATTAAAATTTATTTGTACACAAAACTCGACGCACACTATTTATTATATAACTACGCTACGTGTCCCTACAATTAAGGTGTACACTTTATAATTAAGATGCACTGAGTACGCAATTAGTACGATGGAAATGTTGCCGCGGTGTTATTAGGGGATAATATGATATACATGTACTGGAGTGACTCGATACGTCGGAGTGCTGATGTGATACGAAACGCGCGATGACAGTCGTGGCAATTCGAATCGGAACGCTTTTTTTATATCTACGAAATAGTCTCGATGTCCGTTGGATTAATTTTTCTCGAGGGACAACGAACGTTTCAATCGATTGGATGTTAGTAAAAAGCTCGAGGGACGAGCTTTGTCTATATCACAAGTGATTTTTTCTTTTTTTACAAAAATATTTCTCCGAATGTCAAGAAAAAAAACATGTTAATAGGTTTGCTTTGAGTGGCGAAGTTGAGAAAGTAAATCAGAGGCGCCTGATGAGAGAGATAAAAAATATACAACAAATTGTTTATGATTGCGTCGCCGAAAATCGGGTTCCAGCTGAAGTTGAAAATTGAAGATTTCTCAACGAGGCAAAAAAGTGGTAGAATTTTGTTTCCAGCTGGTACCAATTTTTGTGTCTTTTTTGTTTGTTGAGATATCAGTTTCAGCTCTTTCGTTGGAACTTGCTTTTCAAAAAAAATAATTTATCATTCTAAAGTAAAAAATTTACAGCGAGATGGGAGACACGTTAATTATCGATCGTCTACGTGTCGTGAAGCCAGACCTTCATGGGCACTTTGGTGAAGGCGGTGTTGAGGAAGGACATGAAGTGCTTAGCGATACTCGCGCTAGCCGCCGGTCGCATCTCCTCGATTATCTCCTTCGCGTTCTGATTGAGAAACTGATTCATCGCCTGGCCGATGACGTTGTTGCCGTTCAGCTGATCGATGACGCGGAATCTCGCGCGTCCAAGACTGAAGTCGACGAGGAGCCGACTGATTCGCATGTAGCGAACGCCGTCACGGAGTTCCTGGACTCCCTGGACTCGGGCAATCGCCTCGACGTCACCTGGAGGCACCAAAATCATTTTTAGAAATGGCCCGAGCTCGTTCGTAAAATATTATTATCCTCCATTAAATTAAAAAATAAATCACTATTATCAAAATTAAATGTAAATATTAAAAACAAATTTGTCAGCAATCGTTGTTGTCAGAATCTATCCGGACAAAATCTTCCCGGAAAAAAAAATTAATCTCCGCGTCAAAGTTTCTAGCATTTAAAAAAAATTGTCGACATCATTGAAACAATTGTTTTTTTTTACAGAATTTCATCTGAGATCCCTCTTTTAAAAAGTTCATGAGTAACAGAAAGCATTGTTAGAAAACTATTCGAGCTGTGATTGGCTGGGACTCTCAGACCGAGTCCAGGTTCATTTGTCCTTGATCATTTTGAAAGTTCTGTCAAATATCGTATTTTTTTAATCCACTAAAAAAAGGTTGATGGCAGTGTTTTCAGGGGTAGAATATGCGACTTGAGAACGATGGTATAGGTTAAAAGTCGATATTTTGAAAAAATAAATTTCGTGACCCCGATTTGGGCGGTTTTCGGCCCGGCGGCCAGATCTACGATTTCTGACAAACTGTTCGGCCAAAAATTTTTTTTTTCAAAATCAACTAAAAAAGGGTTGTAACCAGTGTTTTCAGGGGTACAATATGCGACTTGAGAACGATGGTACAGGTTAAAAGTCGATATTTTGAAAAAATAAATTTCGTGACCCCGATTTGGCTGGTTTTCGGCCCGGCGGCCAAATCTACGATTTCTGACAAGCAAAACGACAAATTTCCTTTTTTTTTTCAAAAGTAACTGAACAAGGGTTTTCAGTTGCGATTTACCCTTTTAAAACTTTATAAGAGCGCAGCAGCGCAAAAGTATCTCGGGCACGCGCGCCAGCGCGTGTGATTAGTTTTATTAAATTTATGACATACCGAAAAGAGCCCAGAATTCGCCCTGACTCTGGATGGGAAAGAGGAGAACGTTTCCGGCGACCTCGTAGCGGCCCTGCAGTTCGATCTTCGGGATGCTCAGATGAAGATCGATCCTCAGCGACGATAGATCAGCTCGCACTTTGCCGACGGTATAATTTCCTGGCCCAAACGCGGTGATGTTGGTGAACAGAGCTCGAACTCTTACAGCTCCCTGACCATTTTCCATTCCCAGCTCGGGAATCACCAGCGGCTCGATCGGTGGAAGTTCCAACTCAGGAATTCCTGTTCAATATATATATTTTTTTTCAATATTTTTTTTACATGAAAAATATTTTGAAATTTTTACCTTTGATTAAATACGGTTTCAGATGGTTGAAGGACTTCTGGATGCACGTCTCGAGAGCCGGATCGCCGCGACGACAGGGCAAAATGTATTCAGCTGGGAAAAAACAAAAAAAAACGATTTGTAGAATATCATCAATCGCGTCGTCGTCGCGTCGTCGTCGCTTCAGCGTCGTAATTGTCAGCTCGTTAAGGCCGCGTAGATAAGAACGTCGCGGGAAAAAATATAAATTAGTCGCGCGTCGTGCGATCTCCCGAGTTTCCGCTGCCGGTGTCTTCCTGCTTCCGCGAAAATCATGTAATTCCCGAGCGAGGCGAGAGGCTTTCACTCGTCGTCGTCGCCGCGAGACGTGTCGAGTCGACGCGACAATTGAATCTTTTTTTTGCGAAGATTCCCGATATGATCGACCGTGTCTTATCCGACCAGATAAGACATAGCCCGTGACGGCGAAGGACCCCGACGTGACCCGTCGACCGTCGACTTCTCATGCGCCAAAACAATTTTCGATCGACAACATCGATCGTCACTCACGTGTGACCGATTAGCCGTTCGCTACGTGATATAAAAAAATGTTGACGAGACTCCGCGCACCGGAAGGTTTTGCATTATCACGTGGCGTCCTTGGCGCTGGATTATCATGTGAATTAACGAAGTGCGGATCACATGTCGCTTGCGGTGAGCTGACGACGGCGACGAGCGGTTCGAGGAACGTCAATGGCACGTTCGTGCTTCGAATAACAGCGTCAACATGTTTTTTTTTGTAAAATCGAGACTTGTGCCAAGTAAATTTTTTTTATATTTTAATTATCGTCTGTGCTCTTTGGACCAATCGCATTGAATCAATTAACCTTCCTGTACCTTTTTTATCAATAAAAATCTAAACCGCTGGAATTTTTCGACCCGAAACCTTTGCGGTCGAAAAATCCCTCCAAACAAAAAAAAATACCCACATATCCAGTCGACCGTACACGAATTTTCAATGACTCTCTGCTTGTCTCAACTACCACTGACTCTCGACCTTCCGGCTACCCGACATTTCCACCAGTCGCAGCCTTGAGCCCGATTCCTGACCAAATCCCGTCCCAATCCCAATCCGTCGAGACAACCCATCGTGGATTTGCATAAAAAATACGCAGAAAATTCGACAGTTTTCGCAACGGTCCGTTACAGAGGCGACGATCTTCCGAATTCTCGGCGAGAGAGACGTAACAAAGATTCATTAGGTGCCGCGAGGGGATTGCGGAGTAGAGCGCGCTTTCTCCGCCAGCTGCTGCTGCTGCTGCTGCTGCTGCTGCTGCTGCTGCTGCTCGGATTCAGGTCTGCGGCCTCCTGGCAGCCTCAGCCTTAGCAGCAGCCTCGTCGTCGCAGCAGTAGCAGCAACAGCAGCAGCCGAGACGTCGCAGCCAGTAGCAGCAACACCCGCAGCAGCAGGTAAATCCCGCGCGAGGAGTTCGCGCGAGTTACACAGACTCTTTTCGTGTCCGCGGCTGCGTGTGACTTTCTCCGCTTGCGCTCCGAGTCCGATCGGTCCTGGCGCGCGTCGCGGGTAGAGCAGCCAGCGCGCCTTCTCGGTTATTACGCAATCTCTCTGACATAACCTTCGAGCCACGCCGCACGACAGGCGCGCGCAACTCCGGGAGACTCGTGCGCGCGGCGTTACGCCACATTTGCCATTACCGTGTACGTGTGACACCAACAAAGCCGAATTGTATTCTGTGTACTTTGTGTACCTGTGTGCGTTGCGCGTCGGTTTATGTACACCGCGGGTGGCTCCTTACGCGATATTACCCTGGCTAACGCTAGACTGGCCGCGCTCATTCAGCCGGGCATCGTCCGTCTGCAATCCCAACTATCGTTGTCAACGATCGCGATGCAGTAACGCGTGATCCGCGAGCTGGTGCACTCGCGCGATTGGATAACCGGCGAGCCACGAGTTTCTTTGAGTTTTTGAAATTTACTGATCATTTTTCGGATCAGTGAAACGATTCTGAAGAACGTTATTTTTTGGGGAGTAAATTGTTGGGTTTTTGGAAACTTAGAGCCGATTTTATGGATTTTTTTTATGGACATTTTATGGATACCAAGCTTCTTCGAGTTTTGAAATTACTGACTATTTCTCGGATCAGTGAAACGATTTTGAAGAACATTATTTCATTGCGAAATAAATGGCCGGGTTATCGGAGACTCGGAGCTGATTTTATAGATTTTTTTAATAAAAATAATAATAATATTATGTTGAAGATTAAATTGGAATAAATTGTTTGATTTAAGGAATGCTTTGAGTCAGATTTTAATTAATCGCGAAATATTTGGACTAAAAAATTATTTGATATTATCGGCTTTAGGGTAAAAATGGTCACGAAGGGTCCGACGATGAATTTTCCGACGCGTTAGAGAAAAAATTGACAATTACGATTTTCCAGTCATACGTTCTTACTGCCACCGACTAAAAAAAATCGGCTTCCTCCTGGACACAATCCTGTTTATGTTTTTCGTGTGCAAAACCCTTACGCGTCACAAAGTCCGGCTCGTTGGCGCCGGGATTCAGCGGTCCCGGGGTCGCCGGGCTCGAGGACGTCGCATCCTGACACGAGGATCGCCCGGCGAGTCCCGCGAGGAGCACGAAGCACGCGACTCGTGCCCCGAACATGATTTCCCGGCCTCGGGATTATTCCCCGTGTTGTCACTCGACGATTATTCGAATCCTCGAATTCGAAATATTTCACTGTGTCGAAAGTCAAACTTTCGGTCCACCCTTTATTTCTGTTTTTTTTTAGTCACTGATTTAAAAAAAAAACTGAATTAAAAAATCTCTGTAACACACTACGCGGCGTTCGACGGAAATATTAAGAGCCGACGATTCGTGTGAGTTTCGTGCGAAATTCGGAGGACGCGAATAAAAGTGATAGAACGGCTTTGCTTTGTGATTTAAACTAAAGACGGCTCCCCTTCATATTCTGTCTTATATGCGATAGCCCCCTACTCTCCCGGGTCTCACTCCTTTGAAAAGTCGCGGGCGAACCCGGCTCCGCGCTCCACCTGTACTTACCTTCTCTCTTCTTCTTCCTCCTCCTCCTCCTCCACCTCCTCCTTCTCCTCCTCCTCACTCACTCTCTCTCTCTCGATCACTCCGCGCCGCCTATACGCGAATAGTCGTTTCGTCGTTCAAATATCCACGAGACGCGTCGTCTGCCTCGAGTATAATACACACTACGCATATCCGTATATCCGTTTTCGTTCGCTCGTCGTCGATATTACACATTGCCCGGATTCTCCGCGTTACGTTATCGATTACGTCGCGCGAGATCTCGGTCCAACCTACTTTCGTCGACGCGGGCGCGCAATTTCAGCGCCTCGGTAATAATTGTCCGCCGCGCGTCCTGCGCGCGTGTCGTGAGTCGAACGCGAACGAAAAAAAAACCCGCGGCACGGTGTGCTTTTAAAAAAATTACGGGTCATCTGCCGCGGATGTCTGCCGCGGTAAACACGAGCGATCTCGAAATATGAACTGCTGACGCTGTCTCTCGGCGCACGGAAGATCAGCGATCGTTCGAATGACCTATTAATGTCATTTGAACGTCCCATCTATTTTTTTAAAATTGTATTGTGTTTTCTTGCCTTTCAACGTTTTTCTTCGAATTATACAAAATATGCTTTTCAATTTTATTTTGATAAAATAAAATTCAAAGATACAGATATCGAAATTAAATTAAATTGCGCTGGATTACTTTTTTTCTATTTTTTGACTATTTTTAATATATATAAGTATAATGACATGAATATAAAAAATGTATATAATCATTTTCATAAAAACAAAGCTTCCTCTATCAGAAATAAAAAATGGTAATTTTTTGATCGATGTCAACTGTTCGAATCCGATTGGGCAACGATCCACATTTGGACATGTGAACAGAGCCCCATAACTGCCCTGCGGCGTCATCGGAAACCGCAGCTCGCGTCGACAAAACACCATAGATTTCGTACGTCCGTATCTGACGACACGGCGCGCGCGTTTCCAGCACGTCGTCCGCCTGTCACGACGTCCAATTTTCCGACCTCTCTCTCTCCCTCGCGTCGATTCGCGTGCGAAGCCGATCTCGGCAGTTTACCGCGCGCGATCCCAACTCGCGCGTACGGAGATTGTGTTACCGGTAGCGCGGAATAGCGAGCAGAGTTGCGACCGCGACGCGGGAAAACGTGACATTATTGTCCAACTCGTTCGTAGCGGTTCGGAGCGCATTGCGACAGCCGGGCGCGTGTTTCCGCCATATAATGGTTCGTGCGATTGGATTATATATATCTCATTTTTTTTTCTTCGTCCATTTCGTCTGTCCTCATGTATAGAAGCTGTGCGTTCGCCAGTTGAAACTTTACGAGGTGGCGTGAGCGGTGCGAGTGTCGACTGCGAAGGGTCCGTGCGGTAACAGCGACCGAACTGCGGACATTCCCGCGAACCATTTTTATCGCAGGCACTATTTTACCGCCTACAAATCGGCGGCGATAAATTTCTCAGTAATTACTTTCCAAGCGGAAAATAATTAACAATCCGGACCAGTCCTAAAGTACGAGCGTTCGGACTGGTCCGGATTGGTCCGGACGACCGATATGACTTCTCGTCGCACCTGGGAGGGCGTCGATGGTCGCATTATGAATTTCCGATGTCCCATTGTCTCGTCTGATTCGTCGAATCGAGCCCCGACACTCGATTGTTCGTTTCGCGTGTCTTCTCATTTGATCGTTTTATTTATAGCCCCTTCGTGCTCGACTCGGGATCAACAGAACTCTGATAAATACTCAAATTGTACGCAGTTTTGACGTCGAACTTGCATATGTATCTGTTGACCCATTCAAACTCGAGTGGACGGTCGCGTGCCGAAAGTTTCCAGGCTCGCCGCAAATCCAGCGTAGTATTTATTAGAATTTTCCACTAAGACGATAATATAATTGCGTCTGTTCGCGAACAGCGACGACTACTTCTTATGCGGAAAGAATCTTTTTGCATTCGTGACTTCGCGCTAAAAATATTCACGGATGTAATTCAGATAAGTTTTTTTAGATTTCAGAAGGTGAGAATTTTTTTGTTTCGGGCTGCAGAGGGAAAAACCTACGTGTGACGTATTCCGCAGACGAATAAATCGGTGACATTTGAAAGTTAAAGGTCAAAGCACAAAAAGATTCTTTATAGCCTACGTCCAAACAAAAGTATCTAAAAATACTACAGATTCTGGGTTTGTGAGCAACTTTTTTTATTCACGTATTTTCTTACTCCACTTTTTAAAAAAATTATATTTATCAAAGTTGTGTCACTAATAGAAACGAGACTTTGTATCTTATGAAAAATTAATGATAATAAAGAATTGTAAGAATGTAATAACGCTGACTTTATCAGCGCAAACGCATTAACGGAGAACCGACTGTACGATGCGTCGCGATTCAAGCCAACAACGAGGGTCATCGAGTCGAGAAACGCAAGTGATGGACACGTACTATAAATAAAAAGCCACTGGCGCTTCTGTCCGAGACGTATATTCCCGGCGATCATGCAAAGTCTCGCAACTATTCGCATTAACAAATCACAACGAGATTTATTCCCTGCTTTTTCATGACGTTTTCATTCTCAGTGCGTGGACCATCCACTGACAATTTATTCGCAGCTGCGCGAAGACAAAGCAAAAAAAAATGCCGATGCAAGTGTACGAAAAATTTATTCCACACGCTGTGCCGTCGTCGTCGTGCTTACCAAGGATCGAAGCTTCAATTTTGCCGGGACAAAGGAGAATTTGACGAGGAGAAAGGAATGGCGTTCACCGACGGGAGGCAAAAATGAAAAAAAAAATACACAGCTGGGATTATACATGGTGTGTGGTAAAACCCTCGTCATAGTCGTCGCTAAGAACCCGGTATTATGCTACAAAGCGGGCATTCGTAATGATGTAAACAGCCGATGATGGAGTTGTAATTCACGACGGGTATGTTTCGTGACACTATTGCACAGTGTATGAGTCATACAGGGTGATTCAAAACAAGTATCCAACTGACATTCGTCAACAGGTATCCATCGCAATAAAAGTGGATTTTACATCACTTTTTGGGGGATTTTTTTTTTTATTCCAACGTTTAATTCCGAAATCAACGATTTTGTGAAATTCTAATCTCGATGGTAGCGACGACGACAAAATTAATCAAACGCCACCAAGTTCAGTCACAATAATAATAATACGAAAATACTCTTGCTTTAGTATTATTATTCTTATGGCTGGATTGTTTATAGTTGTTCCATTCTTCAGCGTCGTCAGCGAAGAAGTATTAATATTGCACGGAAAAAGAGGTACCATACCATTACAACGTCACGACGCAAGGACGCTGTCGTAATGTCGGCGGTGGTCGGGGTTTACCAGATTTCATCGAAAACTTAGCGGACCACGCGGGAAAAACGAAATAACCGAGAAAGAGAGAAAACCGAGGGAGTCAAGCGTTGCTGTTGCGGTTCGTCACGTTTTCCATTCGAGAATCCGAACTATTAGGTACAAGGACGAGACCGATGGTGCGTGCGTTGCGATCGTCGTTCGGCATCGTTCAGGAGGCCAATATTTATTGTCGGGTACCCCCTAGAAGCGCCTACCGAAAGGCAACCGTCTTCACAGCTCTGCAGTCCAGAGAGTCATTCACCTGGTAGCACCCGAAAAACACGTTACGTACGAACGAGAAAGCCAGAACCTGCAGCGACATCTGGCTTCATAACGACAAGCCCCATGACCGGCTGAGAATGAAATTACGGTGGATCGATACAAGCGATTCCTGTTGTACATTTTGTAAATTACTATCGATCGGTACATTCCCTCGAGGCTTCGACAGAATCAATCATACTTTATTATTCTTATTATTAACAACATGATGTATATCACAAGACTGAAAAGAAAGACATGTCTGAACCGCAGAGATTTTTCATGCCGTTAAGGAGGAAGAAGAACGTCCAGGGGATACTTGGAGTAGATTTTGTTGGAGAACGTCTTGAAGAGCCCGGAAACGGTTTCTTCGAGGGCGGGTTTGATCTCGGCGGCGACGGTCTTCCAGTTGTCGTTCAGGAAGAGGTTCATCGCGTCGGCGAGAGTCTCGTCGCCGTTGAAGAGATTGTCCAGGTGGATGCTCGCGTGGCCGACGTCGAAGTCGACGTAGAACTCGGTGACCCTGAAGTGGGACTTCTCGGTTTTGCGGTCCTGGTAGCGCTCGCCCTGGACCGTCACTATCGCGTCTATGTCCGAATAATTTCCGCGCGCCACACCGTGACCCGTGATTGGTAGCATGAGGATCTTGCCCTCCATGTTGTAGTCCGAGGTCATCTCCAGTCGGGGAACGTAGAGCTTCAACCTTATACGATCCTTGTCCGTGTCGATCCTTAAAAAAAAGTAATTTCTCGGTTTAATAAAATACCACAAAAGTGTTTATTAAAAAAAAACGACAAGGCATCTATCTAAATCTGCACATTTTTATTTGTTAATTATAAAAGTGTTGGTCCTTTATCTAACTAAAAAAAATAAAATTATCTCACACCTGTTACCTCACGAAAATGGTAATGGCAATATTTTCTTCGACATATCCTCAAAGTTCTCGCGAATGAGTCGGTCAAACTCGTTTTCTCGATATGCACTTTGGAAACGTGAAAATGACTTATGTAAAAACGAAAAAAAAAAAAAAAAAAAAAAACAAACGAACCGGCAGTCATCTATTACGGAATTTCCTTATAATGTAATAAGTGAAAGTGACCTCAGTCGGTGTAATTCCGCCGCGAATACTCACTTCACGCTCTTCAGGATAAAGTCGGTGCCGCCGAGGACTCGTATGTTCGTGTAAGTCGAACTTATGGACACCGGACCGGCGGCCTGGCTGATCTCGACTTGGGGAACATGAAGTGGCTCGCAGGGAGGTATGTGAAGCGCTGGTATCCCGGACTTGAGGTGAGGCCGGAGAGCCTCGACGCTGCGTCTGATGCACTCGTTGAGATGCGGATCGTTGCGATGGCAAATCTTCAGGAATGGCGCTACGAAGTTGCATATGGATGAGAGTTAATTCATTCGCGCTATATAAGATTGTAACGACGCAAGAAGCGAAAATAAAAGTGCAAAAACGGCAAAAGGCTTTGTTGACGGGAGGGAGAGAGCGAGACAAGTCGAGTCTTGAAATAGACTGAATCGCCTAGATTTTTCCACCCGAGGACTCTGAGTCACTCAGACTCGCTGTTTACGCAGCTCGATCAGCAAAATGCTCTGGGCAAGGATAAAGCTTCATCCAACACTTTGACACTCGATATAAATTAAATTATCTGCTTATGTGCATATTTAAGAAGAGAGCTCTCTGGATGAAAAAAAAATTATCCAGGATTTTATGGATTTTATCCAGCGTCAAAAATTAGATTGCTGAATTATTATTCTTTTTTTTAGTTAATAAGGAAATAGACTTACGTATTTCTGGCACAACATCGGCCCGGACGGTGGCACAGTAACCCAGGCTCACCATGAGCGCGAAAACTCGGAGATCCATCGCGACAGCCCCGAAGTCGTGCGTGAAGTGACTCGAATGATCGACATCGGGTCAACGCGAAAATTCGCTGAGCCGCCCTGACGCCTCGCACGCGTCGCAATCCGCTGACGCCGCGACATTTCGTCGACGCGTCGTCCTCTTTCTCAACGACGACGAATTTCCCAACTGCCGCTTAGTCGCTTGATTTTTTTCGCTCTGAGTTTTTCGTGGAAGGCGGTCTGCAAAGTTTTAACAAATAAGTTCTTTTGCAAATAATTATTTTCGTCAAACACGACGCTGATCTGTCTGTCGTCGTCGGGTCGTCCAATTACGTCGCCAATGACGACGCACGACCCTGCACAACCCATCCAAGATCATCGAAGGACCTTGCCCTCCATAACTCGGCTGGCGGTGATAAAATGAATTAAAAAAAAAAAGAAAACCAGCTAAATGGCCGATTAAGCGTCAACCAGTTAGCGAGAGTCGGAGTCTGCGGTCCGTGGCCCAGATTGCACGCCCTTCCACCGTAACTCTATAAAAACCCCGCGTGGTCCATCATCGAGTTGCATTCAGTTTCGCTGCATCGATGTCCAAAGACATTTGCAAATCCGTCGACGGAGTTTCCAATCGTGTTTCCCCAATCATTCTGCCTCGCAAAACCCGTAGCGTAGGATGAATCCCCCAAACGATCCCCTTAAATTTCGCTAAATTCCACTTACCTTAGGTTTGGAAATTAAATTAGCCAATCATTTGACTCCCTAAAACTTATGTGTGCTGTGATCTCGTGTTTCCTGACGGTCTTCATAATAATAGCAATCACCCTGGTGCTCATTTACGGACCGATCGTCGTCTGGGAGGTGCATCCACAGTAATCGTATTCGTCGTTGAACACTTTCGTGAAAAAAACAATGAGGCTCCTGGCGGTGATCGTGCTGGTCGCGTTCGTCGCGACCGCGAGGAGCAGCAGCCTCCTCGAGATGTCGCAGACCCTTTGGTCGAAGCTTCTTCAGGGTGGACTCACGAAGATCGGCGCTCTGGATCCGCTGACGGTGCCGGTCGTGAAGGTCGATCAGTCCGAGGGCAACACGAGCTACCGGATGATCCTGAGGAGCGTGGAGATCGTCGGGCTGAACGCCTCGAGTCTGGAGAGCGTTCACATCGGTCGCGGAAGACTGAAGACCAATCTGACGGAGCACGAGGCGGGCTACGTGAGTTACACCGATCAGCGGAAGCTCGACACCATCAGGTACCGTTTTCACACTGTGGTGAAGGAGCCGAAGGGCCAGGAGTCGCAGAATCTCGAGGTTTTGCCGCTGGAAGGGTCCGAGGGTTCCAGGACGAGTCAGAGTCAGTACGGAAGAGTGCGAAATTATGAGGATTCTTCGAGGAGTCGAGACAATTACCAGACGTCTTCGAGGTACCAGGAAAGCAGACATGAAGAGGTGCCTCAAGGTTCGAGATCGTCTTCGAGGTACCAGGATGACCAGAGCAGACATCAAGAGATGCCTCAAGGTTACCAAACGTCTTCGAGGTACCAGGAAAGCAGACATCAAGAGGTGCCTCAAGGTTTCAGATCATCTTCGAGGTACCAGAATGACCAGAGCAGACATCAAGAGGTGCCTCAAGGTTCGAGACCATCTTCGAGTTACCAGGAAGACCTGGACAGCCGTCAAGGACCTCAGGGTGTGCGGTCGAGCTACGATTCGTCCAGAATACCCGAAGTGCACACTCGGTACTACAGCCAACCGCAGGAGTCCCAAAAGACGTCCGGAAACCTGAAGATGGAGTACCAGATTCCTCAGCGACAGGAGTCGTCATCGAGATTCTCAAGCGACCGGGAGAACACGAAGAGTCCGGGCCGGGTTCGCGTCGTCTATGCCGAGAGATACCACGACGACGAGTCCCGAACGAGGAACCAAGGATCCCAGGACGATTCCCAAGCGAGGAATAATCAATATTCGCAAACCAGGAGTCAGTCGCCTCAGAGTTATTCGCAAACGAGAAATCAAGGACCTGTCAATACAGACTGTCTTGGTAGCTGCATGTACAGAAGAAATCAGGGATATCCCGGAGCGAGGGACAACCAGAGGGACGAAGGTCACAAGGACAGTCAGGAAGGTGACATAGGAGTCGCTGCTTCTATGACCTTCGAGTCACGCAGGCCTTACGTCAACGTCAGGACGTATCCTCGTGGCGATCAGGTTGACTCGATGGCAGGACAGAATCGACACAATGACGGACCAATCAATGGCAACAGTCGATACGCCGCGACCTATGACCAGAAGGTCGACGAGTCCGCCAATCAGAGGAAGGCCCAACGCTATCAGGACAGTTCCTCGCAGACTCGACTGGAGAATCAACCCGGTTACGTCGACATTGTCTACGCCGATGATAAGGACCAGAAGATAAGACGATTTGGAAATTTGAAGGTCGAGTCGGGACGCGACACGACTGTCTACAGTCTCGACGACGTTCTCAGGGTAATTTTGGGGCATTTAATTTGATATCGTACAATGGATAACGCGAGTCATTCACGCGAGCATACATTTTGATAAGATAAGTTGTTGTCTTACGATCAATGAAGGAATTTTTCTTCCAGGATCTTCGCGATCATCGCAGGTTCATCATCCACAACTTCACCGAGGGCGAAGCGCTGGCCAAGAAGAACGACGCCGTCCGCACGGCCAGCGAGACCAAGAGGATCAAGGATCTCTTGAGATACGCCCGGGACTTCCAGGAGATGCAGGGTTACTATGAACAGGGCATGCAGCTGATCTATCACTACGGCGACAAGGACGACGAGGAGAGCGTCAAGGTCATGAACGGCCAGAGGACGAAGCGAGCTCACCTCGACGACGACACGGAAGAGGCAAGTTCCACGTATCACATTTATTCATTCCGTTTCTCGGACGCGATTACCGCACTTATCGTTAAACCAGACGCTCCATTTTTAATCGCTGGGAACCCCAGCAATTTAACTGCAAAGACTTCGACATTGCAGTTTTTCAACTTTGAACTTGGAATTTTTCAACTTTGCTTTCTCGTAAATTCTCCTCAGCAACAATATTAAATAATAGAAAAAAATTGCAAACAACTCGTAAAAAAATAGATAAGTGATTTCTTACCTGAAGACAATTATGTAATTATTTAAATTGCGCAATTTTTTATGTAAATCACATGTCTTTGATTATGTCTGGTTTTTCCTCAATTTCGATTTTTTTCAATATATATTTTTTTCAGGATGATATCATGCACGTGATAATGAGGATTCGCGTGCCCGTGCTGCAAGTGAACGCGGGATACGTGCTGATGGGAAAAGTTGGAAAGCAGGTTCTGCGGGGCAACGGCCTGCTCAATGGAAACTTTAGTGAGCGAGCTTGATGAAATTAAATATTGGGCACGAGTTGCACCGGCGTCGACGACGCAGCAGCCTCGAATTTTTCCATTCTCGCGATTCGCGCGTAATTGACGCCTCGGCTGGTGTGTTTACAGCGGAACTGATTGGCGACTTCACACTGGAGCTGAGGAAGGTCGACGAGGACACGATGGTCGTGCGAGCTGCGCGAGCCCGGCTGAGCGCCAGAGACAAGAAAATTACCCTCCAGGGAATGGACGAGGAAGGACCGGTCAAAGAGATCCTCACACACGGTAAAACATTTTTTAATCGATTTTATCCCGAAATTTTTGTTTTTCGATTTTACGAACTTTTAGGACCCTATCCGATAGAAAATTTCCCGCTGATTCCTAAAATTACAGATGTTTGCCGGAAAAATAAAAAATTCGAGGAGAAAAACGCAAAAAACGATTTTTTTTTCTGACAAATTACCAAATTTCGCGCTTTTTCTCTTCTTCCGCGAAAAAAATCACGCGACGTGTCCCAAAAGCTCGCGAGTCTCGGCGGGATTCGACGAACGCGAGCGCGTTACATCTCGACGAAATTCCTGCGATGAAAGCGAAGTCGCGTCGACGGCAGAAGTGGCAGAAGTGGCAGGTCGACCGGGAATCGATCGGCCAGCGGCGTCGTTACGATATCGAGGTATTATGGGTTTATCGAGCGGGATTTCAGCAGGAGCGGAGCGAGAGGACTCGGCGGCGGCTCACTTCTCTCGACGCTCGCAACGTCCAACGCCCGGTCGTCCGTTCGTACGCGGAATCGCGCGCTGCGTGTGTTACGTAAACGCGCGATTATGTGCGCGCTGCACCGGCCGCGCGACAAACGGAGCGAACGTCGTCGACGTCGGTTCCGAGGAATCCCGGGACGATATCGTTATCTCAACATTTTTTTTCCATCGATTCCCTTTTTTCTCAGATAATTCAAGGATTTTCAGTTCTTTGCGGAACAACGTCGACCATAAAAATACGAAATTTGCCATCTATATATAAATAAAATAGGGTTTTCAAACTTTACGTTATCGATTTTTTCTTCGCAAAAAATGCAAGTACGCAAACCGTACATTTTTGAAGGGTCGATTTAAAAATTGGATAACAGTTTCATCAATTAAATTTACAGATCTGTCATCGGACAGTTCACGCTTTTAAAGATACCCAACACGTTCGTGACGTATATCGCCGTCGACAGGTTTTCGTGGACTCGCCAAGCGAAGAATTAAAATCGTGGATTACGAGCTTACGAAAGTGCTCGTTGGTTACCGGTTATTATAATTGCATAATTGAGTAAACCCGGCGTCTCACTCCAACAGCATGACGGAGTCGCATAAACCGAGGAACATTCAGCTCGATAATCGTAGACAATCGTCGCAAATTCGACGGAAAAATTCGTAGAGTTGTTTCCAAGCAACATGACGATTGTTTTACTATTTTACTCCCACTCATTGATGAACTTTCTTGCCGCGCGTGTCCGACGCCCCGTGACAGTGACGCGGTTCGACGGCGGAAAAAAAAAGAAAAAAAAAGCTTCAGGAATGAGAACCGACCATTTGTGCCTCCCCACACCCTCCCCCCTTTCCACTGGACGAGGAACACGACGTTCGTTCGACGATCACGACGAGTGACGACTTTCTTGTTGGGTTGCAGGTTTAATGGCTGCGGAGGCGGTGGCTGCCATGCTGGCCGACGACCTGGCGACCAAGGCGCTCAGCGAGAAAACTGCCGATTCCATTATCTACAGAATGTACAAGAATCTGCCGGCGGTGAATTGACGACTTCGCCGCAAACGCTCAAAGTATCATCTCATCTCAAAAAACATAATCGTAAACTGTGGAATTATTTATCCATCAGCTCATCCATCAGATTTATTTATTTATTTAATATTTATTGTCTCTTTATGGTCGATTTATTTCGGACATTATACGACACACGTGTCAAAAATCGAAATAATTTGTTGGTAGTATTTTTCTGACCTTACCCTTCGGATTCGCGCCGTTCGGTTGAGCATCGGCCGATTATGGAACAATCGTTTTGGCGAGTTAAACGATCCAACGCCTTTTTTTGGTCTCCGCCGTGAGGCCAAATCGGCGCGACATCCAAGGCCCTATAATTTCCAGGGTCTCGGTGCCGAAGGCGACTTTAATTGGTAGTCTGTGCGCCTGATCTCAGAGATAATAAGTCGTAGTTACGACCAATGAAAATTAACCACAATAAATAACAATGCAATATTTGTTGTGCGACAAATTAATAAATAAAACGAGAATTGTTTATATTTAAGAAAAAAAAGTCCCAAGATTCAAAACAATTTTCAAACAATTTTTGCACGAGTCGACGTTGCGATAATCGTCCGCCACTTACCGATCCAACAATCTCAAAGATCGTCGAAACTGACTTCCGAGAATATTCGTCCGGTCACGATTGTCACCTTCCGTCGCGCATGTGCACGAGGCACCAACGGACCAACAATATATACGTTCGGCCAAGTCCGAGGATCCTCGCAGGCTTATCATTGCGCAAAGATACAGCGAAGGTCGCTGACGACTCGCGATTCCAGCGACGATTGCGGTAATTACAGGCTCGCGGGTCGCGAGCGAATCCCCCGAGACATCATTGTACGCTGCGACCAGGCATTTTTCATCTCCAATTGCAGAGAGATCCATCAGGATAATTAGGACGAGTCTTGTCTTATCTCCGTCGTCGTCAGCATTTTTTTTTATTATTATTTCTCAGGGCGTTAAACCTCGAAGCGCAAATACCGCTTCGCAGTGCATCGCAGAGCTCATCGTGTCTCGGGTCGACGCGCGGGTTGACGGATCGGCGAGAGGGAACCGGCACTCCCGTTACGGCCCTGACAGACTTAAAAAGCTACGCATTCTACCGTGATAAATTTACTATTGCGGGTTAGGCGCTGCGGACTCGGCGGGGGAGCCAACGCGGGAAAGAGAAGGGAGGGACCCGGCGGGGCCTGAGCGAGCGAGCGGAGAAAGTGCACTTACTTTATATATACACAGGCGACGGGACCATCGGGCGCATTTTCAATAACGCCGTCCGAGTTAATTGCGATTACCGGGACCAACCGGGGAATTCCAGCGGTTTTCCAGGCTTCTCCGGTGAAATCAAAAGTACCACTGAATATAAGCCAGATCGATATTATTTTATTATTTATAATATATATTATACATAATAATATATATATACAGTAGTAAGTGTGGAACAAGCAGCGAGGATGCTGAGCGTGACTAGCGTGATCCTTTTTGCCGGCCTCGCCGGCTCAGTGCTGTCGGAATTGCGTGAGTAATCGTGCCATCTTACCCTCCGTTCGTATCTTTAATTTGCACCACGCGCTCCGTCAAGACACCGCGTGTCGATCTCAACGGCGACGACAACGATTTTTTGTTTCCGAAACGTTTACCGGACTCGCGATTCGATGAGACGTGTTTTTTTTTTGTCGAACCGCCGTGTGAATGGAAAAGGTCGACGTTGGAATTGACGTCCAGTGTAAAAGTCGAAAAAAAATTATCGAACGTTCAGCTGCGAAGCTTTTTACATAATTTTTTTACTACCATGTCTACTGATCATAAAACATTACGCGGGTATCGTGGATTTTAATTAGCAAGTTTTAGTTTTTTATTTTTTGCACGTGAAGATATTATCCGAAATTGAATGGTTGGCGAAAAAGTGTCAATTATTTTTTAACAGCTTCGAAAAAAAACAAATCATGCTAGAAAAACATTTGCAATCGTCTTTGAGAATTTCGAAAATCCTCGTCGAGTCGACCGCGAAACGTTGCGTTCGATCGCTTTCACCCGAGCGGCTTTGCGCATTCAACGGTGAACCATTCAATCAGCGCGGCCTCGTGATCCTTGAGAGACATAACAACAATGCAAAAAAAATAGTCCCGTTAGAGTCATCGCCCTCGATCGTTGAGTTCGTCGAAGGTTTTTCAAGGATAACGGCGCGCGATACTACGTTGCACCGTCTCTCTTTCTCTCGTGCGCTCGGCGCAGGCGCATTGCACGCTCTCGTGCACCGACTACAAAAGGAGATTCGCTGCGGCGGATAAAAAAAAAACGCCCAAGTTCGCTGACGCAGACGACGACGACAACAACGACGACGCGCCCGTAATAATATCACTTTCTACGCTCACTTTCGATTTTAGATGTGGCACTCGATCCTCTCGACTCGACACCGCGTACGTTATACACTATAGATATAGCTATATATGCCGTACCATGCATACAGCTATATGGAGTGTATATAGCTATATACACTCGATTGCACTGGTACCAGAGGCGAATGGCTGGCCTCGTATCAAAGTGAAAACGTAGCGATTAACCAGCATACACACTGACTATAATTGATCGTCGATTCTCCGGGCATTCAAAGCACCTCGCGATCTTCGACTCAGCTGAGATCTAAGATCGACTGATTAATTAACCCTAATGATCTAATGACGAGAACCATTCGCAATTTTGCCTCATCGTCGATGTCTCCATCCGATTATTATCGATCGTCGATCCTCATTCGGAGCACCTCGCCAGCTTCGACACAGCTGAGACCTAAGACCGACTGATTTAACCCGAATGATCTGATAGACCAATCGCAATTTTTACTCATCATCGACGTGTTCGATTGACCAACAGCGCCGGGTGTCACCTCGTGTCCTCGCTCGGACAAACCCGAAGACTACAACAAGTGCGTTCTCCAGCAACTCGAAATAATAACGCCCCAGCTGGTCAAGGGAATTCCGTCGCTGAAGTTGCCGCCGCTCGATCCCCTGGCGCTTCCCTCGCTCGTCGTCGACCGCAGCCTCGAGGCCCTCAAAGTCAAAGCCAATCTCACCAACATTCGCGTCTACGGCGCCACCAACTATCTCATCGACGAGCTGCGCGCCAATCGCGACGAATTGTCGGTGTTCATCAAGGTTCATCTGCCGTACATCCACGTCAAGGGCAACTACGACGTCAAGGGCAGCCTCCTGCTGCTAAATCTCAATGGGAACGGAGCTTTCCGGGGAAACTTCAGTGAGTTGGAAAATATTTGGGCGTCTTCGAATAATGTCCTCGCCAATAGACATTTTTTTACAGCTGGTACGAATTTTTTTGTAACTAAAAAAAAATGTTTGACTCTTTTTTCCAGCAAACACCCAGACGAGGGTGAACGCCCAGGGTCGCGAGATAACTGATAAGAACGGCGTCAAGAGGATCGAGATTCACAAGCTGGCGACGAAGATTCGCGTCGGCGACGGCAACATAAAGCTCAGGGCGCCGCCTGCCCAGGTGCTGACAGGTGAGAAATTTCGCTGTCAACGAAATTGGCAAAACTGTGATAATTTTGCAATCTAACGTTTCCCTGATTTCCAATTTTTCCAGCCGACGCGGCGACGACCTTCTTCAACACGAATCCCCGCCTCGTGCTGGACATCATAAACCCGATAATCGAGGAGACGGCGGCGTCGATAGCGAAGGCCCTGGCGGCGCGAGCCCTCGGCGCCCTCACCGTCGAGGAGATCCTCCCCTAATCGCAGAGATCTCGATTTCTCCACTCTCGAGAATCCATCGATTTTTTTTCGACTTAGTCATCGCTGTGACTTTTTTTAAAAATGATCGCGTAATCGTCCTAAGAAAAAAAAAGTAGTGATACGTTTGTCCCGGTGACAAAGCGACAAAGTCGAGTTGCAATTTTTTTTTATCGTTGCTGCTCGTTATCCGCGCTTTTTGCGCGCGAAGAAATTACGAGAGGAAACAATGCTGCGTGGCTAGAGTGTAAAAAAAATAGAGGAAAGTCAGGGTCGACAGAGAGTGCAAACACGTATTGCGATGGATACGGTAGTTTCGCATTTTTTTTATGCTCGTCGCTCCTCCAGTCATATCAATCGTCCGGAAACAATTCGTCGTACGTGAACGATCTCGTGATTTTGTTGGTGACGTCGGTGAAGAGGTCGGCGAGGGCCGTTTCGAGCACCGGTCGCACCTCGTCCAGGAGCAAATTGCTGTTGGCGTTGAGCACCTGATTGCTCGCCGGGCCTGCGAAATAAATAAATAAAAAAAATCACCGACGTGTTGTTAACCAAATTGTACGATAAAATAAATAAACGAAAAAATTTAAAAATAAGAGAAAAATAAATCGAACGAGTCTAATTGGCTCGGCGCTCGCCTCGAGATAATCTGCGTCCGCTCGCGCAATTCCGGATGCATTTTTCAATTTTTTTGCTGACAATGTATCGCAGAGCGAGCGAGTATAAAACTCGCCGGCAAAAAAACAGAAACCGGTTGACTGACACGACGCGGAATCGCGACGTACGTGTGGGTCTAATTTGTGGGTAATAACGTTTCTGTGTAAGTGCGAGGAAATTATCGTGCTTCGAGCTAATCGATCTTCCGCGGCGTAAATTTACTGTTATGGCGGCGATTAAAGTCGAACGTCCGGCGTGTGGATGTCGCAATATCGGGGTCGAAGAGGACAGTAGGCCGGAGGTCGCGAGAGCAATCGAGCTGTGAGCAATCGAGCAATCTGTCTAACGAGACGAGTCCTTGAGCCGCACGTGAACGAAATGCAAATAATTTAAATACACAACTCGTACGAAACGACCAAAACCCCCAAATCGAAGCCTTTTTTTACATCAACTGGTATGCTGAGAAAAAAAAATCGTTCGATCCAAAAAAACATGTGCGGTTGCGGGAGGCGAAATAGATATTCGTTTGATCGAAAGGAATATATAATTTAACCGAAGCAATTGGTGACAGAATTTAAAAAATCTCGATTAGCATCGCCAAATATTTTGTCCAATCGACAAAATATTATTTTCGCCGCCCGCAACCGCGCGTTGGATTTGTTGGATTTGCTGGACTTACCGATTTTTTTTTTTTTTCAATGTAGGGTTGCTTTTTTCTTATCTAAAAAACCTTAATTTTAACCCCAGTGTTTAAGTCTCTACGACGCAATAAAGTGTGAGGTTTCTCAAAGGTCGTAAAATGTGTACCCATCATACAATGCGATTGTTTCAAGTGCGAACCAAACGATCATGCGTGACGGTAAAAAATAAAAGCGCATTCTGCTCGGGCCCCGCGATAAAACCTGCGGGTTTTCACCCGCGGTAATTATGACTGACGGCACGAGTTTCATTTTCAAACGGGACGTTACCGAGCGCTCGCGTGGCTAACGGTGCGCACTTTCTTCGCGTTGGATATATACTGACCGAGAATAGGATCACCGCCAAAGAGGTTGCTCAGGTAAACGTTCGCCTTTCCGATCCTTATGGCGAGCTTCATTTTCTCGAAGTTCAGATAAACTTTTCCGTCCCTCTCGACTTTCTCGGCGCGCAGAATCACGTCGGAGTCGTAGCCGGCTGCGAAACGTTAAACAATGCATATTAAAAAAGTGTTTTTCATTTTCATCGTTGATTTTCAGAAATTTCCATAGCCTCCCAAAAATAAATAATTCCATGGAAACTCAATACATTTCTTTTTTTTTTTTTTTCAATTAAAAAAAAAATGCTGATACAAATTCCAGAGCCTTACTGAAGTTTCCGGTGAGTTCTCCGTTTCCGGCCAGCCGAAGCAGCAACAGTCTCGCGTCGATCTGATACTTTCCACTGAAGCTGAGCTTGCTGAAGCTGACTTTGAAGGTGAACGAGACGTCGTCAGTGTTCGCTTTGAGATCGCGAACTTTGAAAGTCGATGGCCCGCTCACCTGCCAAAAGTAGAAAATTGTTATGCGACAAATAATAGAATAATAACATAAGGTTATCAATAAGAAAATTCCATGTAGATCTCAAAATTAATTTACACGATTTCTTTTTATAATTAAGTTTTGTCGAACTACCTGAATGTCAGTGAGATTGATGTCGAGCCTCGCGCCCTGCGGTCCCCTCAGCAGTCTTATCTGTTTTAGGGTGAGCGGCTCAATCGCCGGCGCCTCGAGCTCGGGAATTCCCACGGCGAGCTGCTCGCGAAGATTCTCGATCGCGTTGGTGATGCAATTGTCGATGTCAGGGTCCGAACGTTTGCACGCCTTGATGTAAGACGCTGGGCACGCGACATGCAACAAGACACGAATTACACAATTTATTACGTTGACCCAAACTGTCTTACATGTAATTGCAATTAGAAAAAAAAAGAAGAAATCTCGCAATACTCACGTAATGCACCGAGCGTCGTTCCCGTTATCGACGCGGCGACGCTGCGAAAACAGAAAAGAAGTGAATTAATAACCAGAAGGAATTCGGTGTCACGACGAATCAACCGAAGTGCAATTATTAATCAGGCGCTGCCGGTCCGCAACAACGGTGGCATAATCCGCGTCACGTGTCCTCTCGCAGCACCGTCAACTCGCTGCCCAACAAACGTCACGCCGGGAAAACGCGCCGAGTGCCGATTGCGCGTTGCATAAATTTCACGAAAACGATATATCTACGACAGACCAGCAATTAATTCGCGATTAGTAGAAAATTGAATAAACTATCGTTGGCGGCGTTTACGACGGCAAAAATCGGCGAACAGGTCCGGCGGAAAAAACGACAAGCGTCAACGTCCGACCGATTTCGCAACTCGGCGCTGATTTTCCCAGGCGCTAACGCATCGACCCCAAAAAAATCGGCAACGCCCAATCTCTGACACCAACGTCATCCGGCTAAATTTTTTCGGCACTTTATCGACGCGTATCCATCAATCCAACACATTTTCGAAAAAAAAAACAAAAAGCAAAAAACTCGTCCAACTCAAAGTGTCATCTACGTCCAGATTTTGCGGCCTGTCTTGTCTTTTTCGCACCAAAAACGCGTCGACCGAACTGATATCCTAATAAAATCGCGAGGATCGAAACAGAAAAAAAAACAGGCGTACCACACGCGTATGAGTAGAGCGAACATGTCCGTGCCTCGCGATCGGATCGGTACGATTGAACGGACCGGGACTCGCGCTCGGGCTAAGTGATGATATGGAATTCGCGAAAAGCCCCGCGACAACGACGACGGGTCGGGACTGGGCATGGGGGCTGGGCCAGCGGCGCTGCGCACGCACGGGGTGGTCGTATATGCAGCAGCGGCGACGGCGTCGGGCATATCGAGCGAGCCTGAAATCGTTGCACTATTGCATTCGGCCAGTTGATTACCTCGTGCCACTTTTTAGCTATTGGTCGTAGGGGGCCGGGGCCCCCATCGAGCTGGCATGGGGCACAGTTTCTGCGACGGTGGCGACGGTGGCCACAGTTGCAGCTACGCATTTACCGGACCCCCGTGATTTTCCACGGTAACGCCTCATATAGCGGAGAACGTATCGTCGTGGTGGTCGTCGACATCGTCGTCGGGAGCGCCGGTTGCGGCAAACGCTCGCCGCCCGGAGAGAAGGAGCAGCAGCGGCAACGCTATCGATCGGCCACGCGACTCGCAACGATCGCAACCGGCGCACATGAGCGACGCATGCGACTCCTTAGATCGTGCGCGCTCTACGCGTCCGCGCAGCAGCTCGCGACCGCGATGAGAGGCTGCGAGAGAGAGTGAGTCGAATGACGTCACAGGCTCGCCACCGGCGAGCACCACGGACCGCAGCGACGGATGCAACTCGCCGCCGGTGTACGATGAACTCCCCCAGCTGGGCTCGTGACTCGGACACTCGGGTTCCGCGGTCTCGGTGCGAGACTCGCCGCGGGATTGATTGAGAAAAATTCATTGCGTAAGGCGAAGTGGATCTTATTTTTTAAGGAAAAATTATTATTATTATTATTATACGAAAAAATATTTATTAAATTATGCATCTTTTTAATTAATTATTCGCGATTTTATTCGTGACTCGCGAGACGATTATTATTACGTTCAACATTATCTAATCGCGTTACATTACCGATTCGACGACTGCGTCGTATGACACAATTATAATTATATCCATTTTCTCGTCGATTACTGCGGAAATAAATGGCAACGGGGGGTATAATTTTGTCCGGCTTTATTGGACTGGCGTAACGAACAATATATCTCCGAATTGACTTTTTTTTCTAACGAATGACGTAACTTAAGCGCCGAGTGGGTCGTCACTGAACTACCTCAACCACCGGTGCGTTGCTCTCTTTTCTCGAGTCCGCGGCGCACGTCCGTCGATTCGATGTTTTCGACTCGAACGCCGCGACGATCGTCGAGGCTCCCAAAAACATTCAAATTTTTTTTTTTTCATTCTTGTTGCCTTCTTCGAAGGATCCGGCGAGATATTCAGATTTCCGCGATAGTCGTCAATGGTTTTTTCGTGTTTTCCGTGGGACCCGACGACGACCTCGGTTTTAGGCAAATGACGAGAAAAGAACGGTCTGCAAAAAGTGACGAGAATCGCGGATTCCTCCGCCGACGCATTTTGCAAAATGCAAGACGCGATTCGTGTTCATCCCGAATCCCAGCAGTCGACTGGTATTTCGAACGGACGATAATTCGTTGTTTATCGCCGTTTCGGGAAAATTTGTGGCTGACGTCCGCGGAACTGGTTTTAAAAAATGTCTCCGGCTCATCGAGCGGCGAATAAAATTTATGGAAGTCGCTGCGCGTGCGCGAGTCGCTTCGAGGTGTCCGCGCGCCGCGCGAATTTGAGCAACCGCGATCGGCGATCGGCCGCCCGGTTCACCCGGCGAAAGTGATAGTGCATTTGACGCAATGTATACGAAAGAGCGAGGAGAGAGAACCCGAATCCCGCGATCCGTAACAAAATATGTGACCGCGCTCGCTCGCTCGCTTGCGCGCCTGCGCCCGCGGCGCAGCGCTACGGCGCACGCGCGTTGCACATAACGTTCACGTGGGCCATACGCTTGGGGAGGGCAGAAAAATGTGGAAATCCCATTTCTCTTCGCCCTGTCGATATGGCCGCGGTGGCGAGCGAAAATTTCGACACCTCGCCGCGCATACGACGCATAAAAGGTACGAGATTTGTACTCGACAAATCTCGTACCGAGGCGTTTACATCGAAATAATATATATGTCCTCATTTTCTGTTTCAATTCGATTTTTACGATTTTTTCAGCATTGACGATTGAATTTATAACTTGAATTTTTGTTGATGAATTTTTTATCTGAATTTTTGTCACAAATGAATTTTTAACCTGAATTTTTGTTATAAATGAATTTCTAACAAAAATTGTTTATCGATTCATTTAATTCTCAGACATTTGATTTTTATAATACTATCCGCATAATTATCAAGACGATGCAATACGACTTGACATTGAAGACACGAGACGCTGTGAGGATATTTGTTCTTCGATGACTCGGTGATTTATGAATTGCTAATTGCTATTAACGAGACGACAGTGTCGGTCGAACACCTTGGAACATTTCTATTTAAAAAGGCAGATGCGGAATACGTGATATTAATGAGTATTCTGTGTGGGAAGATAACTCAAGTCGTATTGAGCAAGACAGATAACGAATTACTTTCCTGATTTTCTCCACTCACATTACAGCAGTCATAGCATTTTTATTTATGAAAATGATTCCGTCGAGATTCACACAAAAAAAACTCATTAAAAATGATACAAATCTCAACAACAAAGCGATTAACGAGGTGTAAAGTTTAATCCTTAATTTATGCCCTTTTTTGCAACAAATTACGGATGCAATTAACGATTCATAAATTTTGCTTGCACTTGTGCACTTCCATCGCAAATACTCGGAACAGTCGGTTTACACACTACAATGATTCACAAGTCGAAGGCCAACGAAGAAAATATTCTTGTTGTATGAAAAACCAATACAGTGAAGTAAAAAAACATTAATATCGAAAAACTGAATTGCAGTAATCGATTTTTTTATATTCAACGAACACCTGGATAAAAAATTAAAACGAGGAACATTTTTTCCAAAATTTATGACCAATTTTATTTGTTTACTTGTTGACAAAATGAAGCCGGGCCGGGTGAGCAATTGACGTCTTCCGAATAACGAGAAAAAAGCGCCATCCACGAACGTCAGCGTTGAGAATCAGCTGATGCATCGCGCAGTCTCTGCCCCGAAGGCATCTATATTTCTGCAAAGGTGACTGGGTGTGTGCATATAAAAAAAAAAGAGGAACGTTTACGAAGTGATAAAAAGTCGAAGAAAAAGACAAATACGAGAAGTTTTCCGTGAAGTTCGAAAGAGCCGGATGGCTACTTAAACATGCATATATATCACACAAACACACACAGAGACGAAGATAATAAAATTCATATGAGTCTGGGGAACTCGTTAACGAACGCGAAGCGGTGGGAGACGTTCGCGAGATTAGCGGGGAAAAAAAGGGTGGGAGAACCAGGACTAGACACCATAGGTAGATCCCGACCATGGCCCTGAATTCATTGATAGATGACTCACAATTATGCGGCTGTCATTGAACACTCTTACGTAGGGTATATAAAAGCAACCACTTGACCGAACGCCACCAGTTTCCGTTTTTCCGTCAAACCGCGAGACCTCAGTTCGCCGGAGGATACACATCGCATCAGACGCGCCGTCGATCACCGACGTTGAGCCCGTAGTCCTTGATCCTCTTTTTTTTCCATCGCTCGTTCGCAGTTCGAGTAATACGTCAAAATGGTGCCAAAATTCTTGGCTGTCGCTCTTCTCGCGACTATCGTCGCTGCTGAAATCCGTAAGTATTTTTTTTACTCTTCATTTTATCTTCCTATTTTTTAAATTAATTTAGATACTGTATATCAACATTTTTTACGGATGAAAATTGTGTCTAGAGTCGCGGTATCTTTTTTTCAGTCGTGAGGCGACGGATATAAAACATTTAGACAATTTTTTTATTTTTCAAGTGTAGATCATCCCAGGATTTTTTTCATTGAATTCCAAAATCGTTTTCAATAAAAATAAATTAAATTAATGAATTAATTAAATCGTGAAGCGATGGATATGAAACATTTAGACAAATTTTGAATTTTTCAAGTGTAGATCATCCCAGGATAATTTTTCATTCAATTTCAAAATCGTTTCCAATTGAAAATTAGTATATAACTTGATAATGTTATGTTTAGCTCCGTACATGAAAATATGCGGCCGCAAGAATCCGAATTTGTCGGCGTGTGTGAAAGACAGCGTGGAGAATCTTCGCGAGAAGCTGCGCACGGGCATGCCCGAACTGGACGTGCCGTCGCTCGAGCCTATGATGTTCGCCGCACTGCCGCTCGCGGATACGCCACAGCTGATGGCCCACGCGACTAACGTCAAGTTCCACGGTTTCTCCAACTTCGAGGCGAAAGACTTGAAGATTGATCTTGAAAACAAGCAACTCGAAATGGAGATCTACTTCAAGGAATTGATTCTCGACGCTGACTACGCCGTCAAGGCGAAGATACTCGTGCCGATCGAGGGAAAAGGACCCATTAACATTATAACGAGTGAGTTGAGCTGGTTCTTGATATACTACATTTTTTATTTACAATCAAATGCACCACTTGGTAAAAATGCCTTTATTCATTTATTTATTTATTTATTTATTTATTTATTTATTATATTTCACGTTATAACTTTTTCCATACCCCTTGCGATCTTCTCGAATTTTTTTGGTGACAAGCTGCCAAATTTCTCGATATTAAACAACGAACTGCCAATTTCCCAACGACGAAGCACAGGCGGAATAAATTGACAATAGTTGCTCACAACATTTTTAATATTTTTATTTATTTTTCTAATTTTATCTCTTACTTTTTTATTTATTGATGTAACCCTCCATCTTCTCGAATTCCAGAGGGCATCACGGCCAAGGTGACCTTGAAGTACAAGCTTATCAAGAAGAACGGCGAGGAGTACATGTTCTTCCCGTCGATGACGACCAAACTCCACGTCGACGACTACACGGCGGACTTCAGGCCGACGGAAGGCGCGGACAGCGAGGTTCTTCGACAGGCCGTTAACGCGGCTATTGAGGGCGGACACAAGGAAATTCTCGACACCATAACGCCCACCCTCGAGAGAGTCATTTCCGAGGAGGTTCTCCGATTGAGCAACAAGATCTGCAAGAACTTCACCTACAACGAGCTGTTCCCCGACCGCGAATAAGCCCAAAGTCACTCCCAAGGTCACTCGAAGGACTTTGTTCGCGCGGGTCACCGCGACCGACGACGGCGACCCGAAGACTCCGTCGTCCTCGTGACTCGAGCCGCGAATTGAGCTCGCGCGACGAATCGTTTCAATCAGTTCTCATTGAAATTGTATCTCAAGCGATTTTTTCGCACCGGCGGTTCGATCCGCCGTTTCAATCAGTTCTCATTGAAATTTTGTACAGTACAAAATTGTGACTAGATCGCGGAAACTAACTGCGATTTTTTGTCTTGTAAATTGTTATCCGTAATTGTATCCGTAAATTAGATGTTAATAGTTCCGAATTGAAAATACAGAACGTGCAGATTAGGTCTGCTCGGGTATCTCGGAAACGACTCGTGAAATGTGCTTATTCACCATTCCCGCTTGTTACCATCTAATTACATTATTTTTCTCGTATCTCCAGTAAAGCGTGAAATAATTTTCTCGCTTGTCAGAAGTTCAAAGAGGCAAAATGCCTGAGACAAAATGAATAGCTGAATGGCGAGAACCGAGCATCGCGACGGGTTTGCCCTCGAAAGAGAGACAAATCATTCGAGTTGGCGCGTAAAAAGATCTTCTGTTATAAAATATTCATCGAGCCGTTGGCGCGACGGCGAGGAGGATGAGAGAAAAAAAACTCGCTGGACAAACAGCGGCGCGTGGAACACGCCGCAAGGAGAGTCGCCGCACATCTGTCGGCAATGACGTTGGATGGATAATAGCGAAATACAAAAGAAGTAATGCCTGACCTTCGGGCGTCAGGCCTGTTATCCTTGCGTCGTTTTCCGCAATCCTCGAACGACGCGCAGGTGCTACAAATGTCTAATGGAATTACGGACGTCTCTGTGCTTGAAAAATAAATCACACGGCTGCTGCAACCACATTTTACATCGATGCGACATTTTGCTCGCACGACTTAGACAAAAAGCAAACAGCGCAAGAATAAGAATAGCGTTTACACAAATTTATCGTCGAACGTTGGTTGGAATATTTTTATTTTTTTTTTTACAATAGTCGGGGCATCTTAATTTAATAAATAACGCGGTGGAAGTCAACCTTCAATGGTTCGTTGACATCTTCGAAAATTTCGAAGCTTCTGATAAAACGTCAATTGTAGCTAATTCGAAAGTTCGAAAAAAAATTGTCCTTCGAGTCGTAGAACCGGGTTTCTGGCAAGTCATGGAAACATCATTTAACCGGTGTCGTCAACCGTCATACACCAAAAACTTTATTTTTCCTCTCGTTTTTCGTCATCGTATCAAACTCTCCGCCTCCAGGAGGCGTTTCTTTTTTTTTGGACGGAAATTCGCTTCAACCTTGTTTACACCGTAAATGAGTATATGTAAGATTCCTATTTGCTAATCGATTTGTCTAACCGTCGGGAGGTGGGAGGACCGCGTTGCTCTGAGATCGATTTCGATCTTCCGGGTGTCGTCGCTACGGTAAAAATGTTTTTCTTCCGCCTCGACCTTGACCTTGAGTCCCAAGGTGACCCCAGCGCGTCCTCGCCGGTCCATCGATCCAGGCGTCCGTTAAAATTTGTTTGTGCTTAAAAAATCGTCGTATAGCCGGATTATTGGCCGTCTAGTCGTCGGGGAACAGTTGATTGTAGGTGAAGGGTCCGACTATGCTGTTGCCGATCTCGAGGAAACTCTCGGACAGGGCCTTCTCGATGAGCGGCAGCAGCTCGCGCGAGAACGCGTCGAAGTTCGAGTTGATGGCGTTGTTGACGACGTCGCCGAGGATTCGCTCGCCGCCGAAGAGATTCTCGAGCCTGAGATTGCCGTTGCCGACGGTGACCTTCAGGTCGAAGGACTTGACGCGCAGATGATCGAGACCGTCGTCGTGCTTGACCATCTCGCCGCGGAAATTCACGATGCCGGTGCAGGAAGTGAAGTTGCCGCGCATTGGACCGGAACCGGTGATCGGCAGCAGCAGCACGCGACCCTCGACCTCGTAGTCACCGTCGACGTACAGATGCGGCAGGTCGATGTCCACGTCGAAGTCGAGATTGGGCAGATCAACCCTGTGAAGAAAAAAAATGTATTATAATTTTTTAAAAATTATACAACTCGACAGAAATGTACAATTTGTAAGATTCTCTCGCGAAATATTTTCAAACGAATACCTATCGATTTTTTTTACTCTTCGACTCGCGAACGAATTACTCGTAATGGCAAAAATGGAGCTTTTACTCGAAATACCGAGAAGCACGCCAGACAATCAGCTGATGGATCGTGGATATGCTGCACGATCGGCGCCGTCTAAGCAGCGCAATTCCGGGAACTAAGACTCGTAATAATTTCGTGCGCGTAATAATTTCCGATTCCGTGACTTTTCCGGCGAAGAGTGCGACAGCCCGAAATCACCTGACAGGTCAATTTTTACAGCATTTCCAAGCGAATTTTTTCACAAGATTTCGGAGTGAATCTTGAACATAATACGTAAGAAATTTTTATGTTCAAGCATAGAAATTGATTTTACGCTTTTATTGAGCTTAAACTGTGCGTGTCGATGCGGCGAATATTTTAGCATTCGTTAGCTCAACCGTCCCGGCAACTATAAGCACGATGATTCATTAATACATCGCGTGTCTGAGGCTGCAGGATGGTTGCAGTTGTGTGCAAGCATAAAAGACAATATTATGGATTCAGTCCCTCGACCATTGTACCCGCCATTGTTATTATAACACACAATAGTTTTATAACAATGTCGATACTTTTATGCTCACTGTCGATAGCCGATAAGCTGGTCAATGCCGAACAAAGTCGAAAAAACATTCCCACGTGAAAAACCATTTATACAATTTTTTAATAATCAATTTCAACTATTTTACTGTCGCTTTTAGACGCAAAGAATGTAAGAGTCGCGGTTTATCCACATTCGCGATAGCAGCATTTGTTTGTCATTACCGACCGTGCGTCAATAGTGCGGCGAATTCGCGATGCCGATGCTGAATCTCGAGTGCGTGTGACTGGTTGACAATCGTCGCCGGTGTGTTTCACCGGCTGTGTCATGGTCGCACGCGCTCGGCTCTACGACTCCCGAATACAAACGAGCCACGCTGCCCGCTGGCCAGTTCCCTCGCCTCATCGTTCGTCTTGTTTATTCGTCGCAAATCGAGGTCTAAGTACACAGAAGTTGAGAGAGAGATATTTTATCGGACAATCGGCTTCGCGCCCACAGCGCGCGCGATTGGACGTGGATTTTAACCAAGCGAAAAAAGCGATAAGATCGTGAAAAAGAATAAAAAAATTACCTCAACATTTCAGAGTTACATCGTTACGAAAAATATTAAACACAATTTTTTTTATATTATTTTTTTCAATAGGATGGTTCAACGTTTTAAGGGTCAACGTTTGACCGGACACGCGACGCTAAAGTAGATTTTTCATCGAATCGAACGTCGTTTATCCATTCAAAAGAAAAAAAATGTAACGTCAACGTTTCAGAGTTACATCGTTACGAAAAATATTTTAAATAATTTTTTTTATATTCTTTTTTTTAATATGGGATGGGTCAACGTTTTAAGGGTCAACGTTTGACCGGACACGCGAGGCTAAAGTAGATTTTTCATCGAATCGAACGTCGTCTATCCATTCAACGAGTGTAATCGTACGTTCTCGAATCGTAAAGAGACTCGAAACGTAATGACGGAGGTCTGTCCGTTCGCCTCGCCGAGGAGAACGAAACGCGTATAATAATGAGAGACCCGCGATCCTGAAAGGATTACGCAAGCCCGAGCTCGATCGCCGCCACGGCTGGACTATCATCGCATACGAGATTGGTGCATCTCACGCGTTCATTCGCCAGTCCGCACTGCACCGAAACACGCCGGGGGAGTTCCAAGCGCTTCCGCAAAAACTGTAGAATTTTTAACGAGTCCTGCAATTCGTCCTAGATGATTTCACCCATTGTTTCTCGATTGCTATTGTCTGTATTTCACGGCCTCGTCGACTGTGTCGCGGCGTTTCGTCGAATCGGAGCTTCGGAGCTCGATCGCAGGAAACCGCGCGCAATTGCTTTTCGCGGAGCTGCGATTAAAATCGATTTATTCACGACGAAAACTCGGGAATTCCGTGCATATGATTTTTGTTTAATCTGCAATTTTCTAAAAAAATAATTCGACGATGAGTGACATTTTTTTACCATTTTGTAATTAATTTGTGGAATAAAAAATGTTTGGCTAGTAAAAAAAAAATGTCCAGTAATATATTCGAAATATTTTTCAAAAGGGTAACATTAATTTTACCCTTTTTAGGGTAAAATTAATTATATCCTTTTTTACCCTTTTATTATTGATTTCATTGAATTCAATCGAAATTAAATTCAGAAGCTAAGGTAACGATGCCTCGTATTCGATACGACTGAATATAGATATAGCGAAAGACTTCCTGCTTCCCATTCGTAATACCCCCGAGGCTCGGAATGCCCGAGAGACCGGCAAAGAACGGATAATGCATAATTCGATTGCGCAATGCACTCTCGGCCGATCTGTCTTCGCGTCGCTAACAACGTCGGGTTCACGTCCCATTTTTTTCCCATCGCCGTCGTTATTGTCGTTCGATCAAAATTTCGTTCACTCACTTTACTCGCTTGACGTAGAAATCACTGGCGCCGTAAGCGTGAACGTTGGTGGCGGTGATGTGGATTCCGGTGCCCTGCGTGGCGACGATCTCCTTCAGGAGCAGAGGCTCTAGCGACGGCAGATGATACTCGGGAACGCCGTCCTTCAGGTAGGGCCTCAGGTGCTCAACGCTGTCCATAATGCAGGCGTCCAAATTGGGATCGTTTTTTTTGCAGACCCGGATGAAGTCGGCTGTGGACAGCGAATAAAATTACATCGATTCCTAATTATTCCATAAAAATTTGTTTTTCGCCTCTCAACATTTTTTATATCAAATTAATCGTCGAAAGACGTCACTCATTATCAGGTATATTTCTGATTTCTTTTTCACGATACAAGAAATTATTAATAAGTCACATTTTCCCCACAATATTAAATTGACTCGAAAATAAAAGTAATGATTAAATAAATTGACGAAGGGCTCTTGTAAATAGCTCCGCGGCTCCCATAAGAAATATTATCCCGCAAAGACATCGCATTTCAATCCTCGCTGAAATGTAAATATTATCGATTTTGCTTAATCCGTGAATATTGATGTACTCACGAATTTCGATGGCTGAGACGGTGGCGAGAATCGCGAAAAACGCGACGGCAGCGAATCGCGTCATTCTGGACACGGGAGTTCGTCGACGAGGGTTGGATGGAATTATTCGCGGCTGATTTAGCGATCGGTCGGAACGTAACAACAGGCGCGACGACGGACTGACGAGAGCAAGAGAGGATGAACCACGACTGATCTCGGGGGTACGTCCTGTTTCAAATATATATATTGGGCCGGATGGGCTGGTGGGAAACGCGCGATAAATGACAGAGCGACTCGCGCGCGCTGCCGGCCAGCGGGAGGAACCCGCGTGGTCGCGTATACCTCCCCCCACTTCCCCACTACCATCCCCCGTCGTCACCGCGGTGAGTTTTTACGAACAAAACTATTGTCGAGCCGAAGAGGTTCGGACGTGCGCTGCGCGACACCGACGCACGACGAGTTCGTAACTCTTCCGCGACTGGAGGGACGCCAAAGTGGGACGGAAAAAAACGTTCCGATCGCAAAAACCGACCACGTGACGAAAAAAAATGAAAAATGCCTTTTGACTGAACTTCACCTCCCCCCTCACTCATAATTGATATTTATTCATTTAGATGTCATTTTGACAATTACGAAACACACAAGGGTCATTGACTCCCCCACTGACCTTCATCTCTCAATGTCATCGTGACAACGTGACCCCCCCACTCGCAGAAACGAATTTAACGACGGCGCGCGCAAGTGGGCCGAGTCTTGTCCCTCCGTGACATTGACCTTGCCTCTCGCGAATCCTGCAGCAACAGCAGCAACAGCGTCACATCGTCCTCGCGATTTGCGTATACCCCGTCGTCACGTCCATCCACGCGCGCTCGCATCATCGGATATTTCCCTGATTCTCGGTAAACGTAGAGAAAAAAAGGAAAAAAGAAGTGCAGGACTCTCGTCACAGGATCGCACGTGCGCATATGTGACTTGGAGTCGGAATGACACGCTCGTGGAATTCGCGATTGACCGGTCCTTGCATCGTAGGTTGATACACTTCACTTTTCACTGATATGTGGAGCAGGTCCCTTTTTTATTTGGATTTTGATGCGTCTGCAATGCATCTGCATTCGGAAGGATCCGTACACGAGCAGCAACAACGGAGACACTGACGAAGGTTGAGGAAAACCGCGAGACAGTGCGGTGAAAATTGCACAACGATGCACCGCGTGCGGGGAACCCGAAATAACGATGAGTCACCGTTTGCGCAGGATTAAGAGGATTCAGCAGTGCATTTAAGTGATCGGTAGGTACACTCAAATGCTGCAGGTAGGAAATTGAATGTTACAGCTTTCAAACAAGTAAATGCATTTTTTTGCATTAAATGCACCAGTTAAAGGGCCGCGAGCGAAAATTTCCATCGCGCGTAATTTTTATTTCGCAAAACCGGATTTTTTTACGTCCGACGACAGCGACTCGCGATTGACGCACTCGAGGAGGCGGTTTATGGTAAAATTATGAAATTAATGTCCAACAGTGACTGACGTTTCGACTTATTTTTTTTCATTAACATTTTTTGCATATTTATCTCTCGAAACGACATGCGCCATTGTTTCAGAAATGTTCCTCACGTACATGCGAGTCCGGGCGAGATCAACATCCCTCCACTCGCGTCCCTATCGCTTTTCTCTCGATTCGAACATCAGAGCTCGTGGCTGGGAAGCCTCGACGCCGCCTGAAATTCGATATCGGTATCGGTTATCGAATCAATAATCATTTTCTGTCATTTTGTTTGCCAGTGATTCACGATGCACTCGTCACGTACGAAGACGACAATTTTTGTAGATGAAAAAAAGTGTCGATAATAAAGATAAACGGAATTTCTCTGCGGAAACCGATTATTAATAATCGTCGTTCAATTATCGACGGACAGATAGATAATGGCTATGCCAATCAGAGTCTTTTGCATTTCTATTGTACTTCACACGTGTCGACCGAGTCGCATAATCACTTATCCCGGGGCTGTCGTGACAAAAAAAAACAAACATCTTCACAAAAAAGTTCTGAATAGATTTGCCTGTTCGCACGTCTTCGTGTGGGAAAAATCATAAGTGGTTTAACCAAGGATCAAGAGACGAAAACCAAACGTGCTCACTTTTCAAAATACCCGGCGTCCTTATCGCGAATCATGCTCAGTATCGTTTTCCTGCAAGTCTGATTATGCGAACATCATTAACGTCAATAATTCATGTTTAATCGATGTGGTTTCTTTTTAACTCATGTCATCAATCAGCCTCTTCAATTCTTTCGGGTTTATTTCATTCTTGCATGTTTTGTATTTTTTATACAAGTTCTCATATTTTTATCTGTGCCGTTTGGTTGGTGTTTCTGATGCGATAAAATTTGCAACGTAGGATCAATCCCAACCGATCATTAAATTCCGAGGTACCGCAACAAAATCGCAAAAACAAAGATGAAAAATTGCAGTGAAGAGTCGGATTCGCAGGAGGAAAACAACGGCGACGTCGACATCAATCGGCGAAGTACGAGCCGAAAGATGGAATCATCGGGCATCGGGGGCATCGTGGAAGCTATTCCGAATGTCATAATTATTGCGTAAGCCACGTGAAGCGGCGCAGTCCTCAGAAAAGCGAAGCACTCCCACACGATCCGTCGTTCTGCCGGGATTTTAATACCTTAGCATGATTCCTTTCCGGCATCGGACATTACATCTTCAGCTCTGATAATTGCACGGTGCGCGGACTTTTGACAGACAAAATAATGTTTATTACCCCAACGGCAATGAGTTTGTCAAGACAAACTCTCAATGATTAACTTTTTTTTTGTATCATTCCCAATTCGAGCATCTTTTCGACTAATTGAAATTAATTAAAATTATGGTTGCCTAAAAATGAACGAACAGCCGAGTTTTTTAATATCATTTTTATAGACTGACAATTTTTTTTATCTGATCTTGTTGCTGAGTCAGAAATCGTGTCTCCCTTCGAACCTACCAATGACCTACGAATAAAATTTCTTTCCAATCGTGTCAACTTCCGCTCCGACAAAGTAAGGAATTCCAGGTAGCCGATCGACGACCACGCACGACACCGGACGCGGTTCCTCATGTCTAATCGTAAACACACGCCTTCCCTCGACTCGATGACAACTTTGTTGCCGCGAACGCCTCTCGCCGCGATCTTCCTGTCGGCGCGACTCTCAATGTAGGATCGAAAAAATGAGGCAGCAGCACGATAACAACACGTTGAAAAGCAGTGTCACTCGTACCTACTGATTTTTTTTTCGTTTCCCAAACGACAAAGTCGTACAGCCGGTCGCGGCGGATAAAGCGCGAGATATGAATCACGCGCTCGGTAAACCGCGCAGTACTCGCGACCTCCGCGAAGCGCCGCTACGCGAACAAAATTTCAAGCGCAATTATAACAGCGATATTGCCCGCGGCCTCGGGCAAATCGATCCATTGATTTCACGAAGGCTGCCGATGCTAATGACAGCCCAGCGTTAGAAAGAACGAATGAAAAAATTCATGAACGGTCCAGTTGCTTGAAAATCGTTAAAATATAATTCTACCGCTAATAGCGCGTATTGCATCTTGCATCGAGAAAAAAAAATAGTGGTTGAATGTTCATCCGTGCAGACTAAACTTTGCAAAAAAATAAAAACTGGGAAACCGTGCAGACGTCGCCTATGAATGGAACTATACAAATTATTTGATATTTGTCGATTCGTCTTGGTTAAAAAAATCTTGGTATTAAAGTTGTATTTTTTTGTATTAATTTCTCGTCGTTATGGTGACTCAGCCGACTTAAAAAAAATTCGGACAACTCGGTCCCCATTGCGAATCATACGCAGCGATGGAATAATCGCAGTGTCAGCCGAAGAGAGGATAAAATAATGTTAAAGCGAGATTCCCAATGACCGATGAGCCCCGACACCTCGGGTATTTCAGTCACGCTTCGAAGTCTCGCGGTGTACGGCCATTCTCGCCTCGAACGCACGGAATTCAAATGACCCCTGCCAATGGCGGGTTTCGCCAAACTCGGACTCTCGATTGCCCTCGCAATTTTTTCGCCACGGCGACGATATTTTTATTCAATAAATTAAAAACATACACAATTAACGACGTAAACCTAAGTACGAACGAGTTGGTTGCGTCGATTTTTCGCAACGCTGTCAGCAGCACTTAAGGTAAGTCCAACGACGAGAAACAAAAGAAATGTCTTCCCTTTTTTTCAACGCAGCTGTCGATCGCACGTTATCACATAGATCGTCGCTCGTGCGCGCTGCGTACTGGGATCGCTGCTCGACGCCCAACGATTTCTGCTGCAGAATCCAGTCGGTCCGGTTCACTTGAGATCTAATCGGAGATCCAGGCGTCGTAGGGAACCTGCGCAAACAGTTTCTCGACGAAAGCCGTCATCACCTGCACGAGTTTTCGTCGCAGATCGGGTTTCATCTCCTTCAGGAGTTCCTGGCTGTTGCTGTTGATGAATAGATTGAGAGCCGCTTCTGCAAAGATGCATAAAAAATGAGGATTGCAAAAAGTATCATGATTCACGGGCTGTTAAATAACTGAGCTCCGGAAAGTTCAATTTGCAAATGGCGAAAAGGTGCAAGAAAGACTCACGAAGAATCGTGTTTCCGTCGTGAACGTTCTCAACTCCCATCTTGATGTTCTGAACGCTGAAGTCCATCTTCAGTTGCTGAAGCCTCAGGTACTTGCGGCCTTCGTTCAGGAACGGTTTCGCTCGAATGAAGACTTTGGCCTTTACGCCCTCTGAAAGTAGGGGGAATGGAATTGTGAGTAAACGAAGTGGAAAGCTCTTTGCAATCTTTGGTCCGAGACGAATAGTTATTGTTACTGTTATAGTTATTGTTAGTGTTATACCCAGACAACACAAAAGGGCCTATTAGTAAGAAATTATCGCTCTACTCTTGACAGTCCATTTCTAAGCTTATGATGTCCAAATAAACATTCGTTCTTGAATGCTAGTGTTAGACCAATAGTAGAGCCCAACTCTTAGAGCAATAGTAGAGCCTGATGGTTGGACTCTACTTTTGCACTAGTATTGGAGCCCAAGTAGAGCCCAATACTTGGGCTCTAATATTGGCCTAACACTAGCATTCAAGAACGAATGCTTTTTTGGACGTTATAAGCTTAAAAATGAACGGTCAGGAGAAGAGCGATAATTTCTTACTAATGGGCCCTTTCGTGTTGTCTGGCATAGTTTCCCGGGAAGAACAATATAATATTAATTATTAATAATATGGAAACTTGGCTTCGGAGGTATCATACAATGACAATATAAGATCATACAACGACAGTATAACGGTCATATCTATGATTTCTGACAAACTGTTCGACCAACATTTTTTTTTTCTTCAAAATATCGACTTTTAACCTATACCATCGTTCTCAAGTCGCATATTCTACCCCTGAAAACACTGGTTACAACCCTTTTTTAGTTGATTTTGAAAAAATAAAATTTTTGGCCGAACAGTTTGTCAGAAATCATAGATCTGGCCGCCGGGCCGAAAACCGCCCAAATCGGAGTCACGAAATTTATTTTTTCAAAATATCGACTTTTAACCTATACCATCGTTCTCAAGTCGCATATTCTACCCCTGAAAACACTGGTTACAACCCTTTTTTAGTTGATTTTGAAAAAATAAAATTTTTGGCCGAACAGTTTGTCAGAAATCGTAAATCTGGCCGCCGGGCCGAAAACCGCCCAAATCGGGGTCACGAAATTTATTTTTTCAAAATATCGACTTTTAACCTATACCATCGTTCTCAAGTCGCATATTCTACCCCTGAAAACACTGCCATCAACCTTTTTTTAGTGGATTAAAAAAAAATACGATATTTGACAGAACTGTCAAAGTTATCAAGGACAAATGAAACTGGACTCGGTCTGACAGTCCCAGCCAATCACAGCACGAATAGTTTGCTAACAATGCTTTCCGTTACTCATCAACTTTTTAAAAGAGGGATTTTATCGAGGGCTGCTTGTAATTCTGCATCATTCTCCCTCGAAATTTGCTTCGGGGCCCCTGGCTTTAGGCAACCACTTTCTGCTCGCATGCTCCGACGCAGGTAGGTCTGCCTACTGTCAGGGGCCACGAATCGCCTGAAGACTGGAGTCAATGACCATTTTCCTTCATCTGATTATTCAGGTAGTCAATGTTTACCTCGAAAAATAAAACGACAGGCTGATTTTTTTCTACTTTTCAGACAATGATCATCTTCTTTCATCTGATTCGTCAGATGGTCAATGTTTACCTCGAAGAATCAATTTTTTGTTCGAATTTTCACTCACCGTATTCGCCCCAATAGTCACCAGCTCCGCTGGCCTGAACCAGAATCAACGTTCCGCTGGAACGATACTTGGCGGCAGCGCGAATCTTGGGAATGCTCAGGGCAAGTTGAAGCTGAACCTCGTCGTCCGTCACTCGCGTGCGAAGACCGGTAATCCGAAGAGCCGAGACTCCCTTGGCGGCGACGTCTTTGAACTGGGCCCTGTAGCCGTCGGGTCCGCCGCCCAGGGCGATGTGAACCTCGTCGAGAATTATCGGCTCCACTTCCGGATAGCCCAACTGCGGCAGGCCTGAAAAATTCCGTTAATTAATTCAATCAGTTTTCAAGTTCAGGTTCAAGTTGATTTCTCGTAAAAAGTGTCATTGACACCATCGATGGAAAGCTATTTGCTAATTCACCAAAACATGTTTTCCGTTTTTGACAAAACAATGACGATGTTTTTTTTTCAAACACGAAATATTTACATACACGTCCCAAATTATTCAAATATTATAATAAGAGCTGAAAATTTGGTTCATTTGCATAAACCGATAACCGCTTCTCGCTGATGCTTCCGCGAATCATCGCTTGAGACCCGGGAATTTTTCTTCCCCACTCGTCGAATTGTAAATATGTTAATTACGAACTACAGCCACGGTAATTTTCAGTGCCGTTAGGCGAGCCGGCGTTACATTCTTTTTCGATCGCTCGCGCGTCCCGAGATCCGCTCGGTCCGCGCGGGTAACAAACACGTGCGGAATCTAGGACACTGGGTGACCATTTGTATGCACCGTTATAACCCGCTTTTTCGCGGCTCTCGCGGCAGCGTCGCGTCCACCGCGAAGCCCTGCGACAATTTTGTACCGGTGAGAAAAGTTTTTCCTCGATTTCTCCTCACGACTTTTTCCACTCCATTTTATATGCGCGTAGAAATGCCGCGAACACTTCGTTTGCTTCGATAACTATTTTTTTTAGACTCGTAAAAATTAATTATGATGAATTTTATTTTGTATTCTGTGAACCAAAATATCCAATTAAAAAAATACAAAATAAATGTTGCTATTCAAAATTGTCGATCAAACCTTCCGTTGAAATTTCACGTGCCAATAATTCGTTTGTCAATGCTACTCACCCTGACGAAAGTGCTCAGTGAGCGTGTTGGCCGATCTGGCGAGACAGGCCTCCAAATTGGGATCGTTCTTCGAGCAAGCGTCGATGAACTCGAGGCCCCGATATTTCCCGACGGCTTCGACGGTCGAGACGACGAACAACGAACACGCGAAACACAACAGCGTTGCACCCCTCATATTAAAAAAAGTTATTTTCTATTTTTTTAATAAGAATCTAAATTAAAGATAAAGTAAAAAATTGTGGAGGACGTGGAGACGAACACGTTGGGGCTTCTTCGCCGAGCCGACCGAACCTCTTCGCCTCGAATGACCGGTTAGCGGAGACGCGTCCGGCCTTATACTACCTTGACATTGCCCCCGCTATTGGGAGTCCTCGGGTTCGATATATGTACACGACTCGAAGACGCCGCCGCCGCCGACGACGCCGACGACGAGCAAGAGTGGGATACCCCATGGGCGCCCTCGACTTTCTTCCATTGCTCGGGGTACAAAATACACCGAGCTACGATACAATAATCACGCTTTCTGGAATTCTTCGGTAGCAGTTGCAGCTGCGCCACTGAACTTGACCATCCGGAGTCTATAATTTCAAGGCCACGCTGCGGCATTAAAATTCTAATTAAAAAAAATAATATCTTGCGTTTAGCGTTTAATGGCCGAGCGAAGAGGTGTATAATTCGTCCTAATTGCGTAATTGCCGAGCTTCGCGGCTCTCGCGACTCCGAAACGACTTGCGGACTGTTTATTTTACTTTCGCGAAGGAGGAATGACCCACCGAGAGTCTGTTTGTTTGTCCGCAGAGACTTTCATCGATGTTCGTGGAAGAGTAAAAGTGGGACTCTCGCTTCGCTATCGGTCGACGGCGTCTTTTTCGTACTCCGAGTCCTCCGCAATTGAAGCTTCGACACCGCGAGAAAATCGGAGAGAGACGATAAGAATCCTCAGGCGAAGCAGCAGGATGAAAAAAAATGTCGCAAAAATCGGGGAGGGATGACGAGATTTTTCGGATGAAGGAGTAGGATGAAAAAAAATGTCGTAAAAATCGTGGAGGGATGACGAGAATCCTCGGACGAAGGGACAGGATAAAAAAAAATGTCGAAAAAATCGGGGAGGGATGACGACAATCCTTAGACGGAGGAGCAGGATGAAAAAAAAAATGTCGAGCGGGTTGTCGAAGAAAAATTTCACGGACCTTAACGCGCGGTAATTGTCAATATCGTATGTGAGACGCGCAGCGGAAGAAAGCGCCGTGACGTAGGCGCGAACGTCACCCAACGAAATGACTTCATTAGCAATCGCCCCGTTAATCTGCCGGACGCGCGCCCCGAACGCCCGAGAGGCGCGAGATGCATGCCAAAACCGACGACAAAGAATCAGCTCTGTGTGTTCACGAGATAAAGCTTGTGTTCATGAATGAATGCAACGAACAGAAATGATCGAACAATCAAAGCAAAATTTGCATATTGCTTCCTGGAGTAGAATGAAAAATTACAATGATGTCATTTTTATAGGAGATGTTTGCAATCTCAAGTCTTTTTGAAATATGTAAAATACATCTTCTCATTTTATTTTTTTTTAATATAAAATATAAAATTAATCAAATATGAAATATAACATTTTTAAAAGAACTATATATAAAATATGACATTTTAAAAAGACCGGGATATATAATTAATTTCAAGTTCAATTCAATGTTACCTTCCTTACCCAATGACGGTAAAAAAGATTGATAATAATAATTCATTATTAGACGTGTGAAAAGCGAGAAAGGATCGAAGGCTGCAGTAGTCGCTGGGTAAATCGTCATGTTCGTGGGGGATACTCGCGCCCCTTCAGAAGGAACGAGGCGCTCACTCGACGTTCGCTCTGTAAGAATGTGGGGTCAGGGACCGGCTCGGTGCTTGGCGAGATTTCAAGGCAAGCCAGCTACGCCACCGGCGCGGAGAGGATGAGTCCCGCGTGTCCCCGATGAGCTATCATCGGTATATCATCTACGGTAAAACCGTTTAGTCCTCGACACCCGAGCGATGCGACGTCTTGTGGAAGAAGTTTAGACCTTGGACGTCAAATTGTCTGTTTTTTTTAAACGCAAAACGTTTCATAACTTTTCTTGTATTTATTCTCGTTCGTTTGAGATCGGCGTAACAATAAAAGCGCTGCGAGTGTATTTACATTGTAACACTATTTTATGTACTACACTTGTGACGATAAAAAAATCTTAATTCATTTCGATATCAGCGATACTCGATATTTGGGTTTTTTTAATATTTCGTTGTCCTGCAATGATAAAAAAAATCTTCTTTTATAATTCTTTGATGGCTGATTAATTTGATTGCACGAATTATTTACTGTAGAGTAAATATGTATTGGCAACTGTTCTCCTTATATATAAACAAAATAATTCACGTGTCTTTACGAAATAAGTTGAGCATCTGTCCTCGTCACTTTAACGAATTCGTCGAACCGGTTGACGAAGATTCGTCGTTACTACACTTTTCGATCGTCCAATTCAGATTCATTCGGTTATCGTTCGTTCGGTTATCGACGATCGTGAACTGAACGACGAAAACTGGTAATACTAGAATTTTTCGAGCACTTTGTTGCTTCCGGCGCCCGACTCAAGTGCTCGTCCGCGTTGCGTTCCCACCGACCCTGGACGTCGCGCTGACAGGCTTCGGCCTTATGACTTTCTCGAATGGAAAATTTTGGAAAGCCCTGCCGAAGATGTCGGTGAACGCATTCGACACGAGATCGTTTATGAGCGGCCTGGTAACCATGAAACCCGGCTGCCATACTCCGTTTATCACCCGATCGAGCATGCCCTCGAGTATCTGACGTCCGTACAGAAGATTCGTTATGTGCAACGCCAGATCGCGGATCGTCTGCACCTCGACGCGAACCTTGACTCTCGACCCCGGAGCTTTGGTTATCGTTGTTGTCTGAATCAAGTCGTCTGAAAAAATTCATTGATTAATTTATTAAAAAATGTTATTGAAACCAATTTTACAACTCGCGAAAAAAATGTTAATTCTTACAGAGAGCCAGCGTAAACTTTCCTCGATTGTTCATTCTCGGACCCAGAACATTTCCCTGAAACTCGTAGTCACCCTCGAGAAACTTTTCGGGAAAACTCTGAGTGTAAACCACCTGAAAGAAATATATGGACGTATTATCATCTATTAAAACGTAAGTGAGCAACCATTGTTGTCGATTTATAGTGCCTCTGATTGGTCTTTGGGAAACCGGGAGTTCGTTGTTTAATATCGCGAAATTTAACAGTTTGTCAGAAAAAAAAAATTAGATTTTTGCGTTTTTTGCCTCGAATTTTCAATTTTTCTGACTAACGACTGTGATTTTTTGAATCAACGAAAAATTTCCCATCGGATAGGGTTTTAAAACTTCGTTACATCGAAAAAAAAAAAATCGCAAAAAGATGCAAAAAAACTGATTCCGTTAGCGCGCATCTCTGGCGCCTGGCGAATGGCAACCGGCCGTACGCGGCGTCACGGACGGAAACTCGATGCCGCGGGGTCTCAGCCTCCTTTAGCACCGCGCGTCGCACTCCGAGTCTTGCCACATCGACCGGTCGTAAACGTTCGTTACCTTATAATTCGGCAAGTCGCTGACGAACTTGGTAACTTTGCTGTTGGACCATCCAGTCTCGGTGACGTTTCTCAGCGTCACCGTAAATCCGAGATTCGGCAGTCCGCGCCTCGTGCTGACTTCCCTCGCGAAGAACGGATCGAAGGGCGCGACGTTGTACTTGGCCAATCCGGTCTTGAAAAAAGGGCGTACAGCGTTCAGTCCTTCCCTCACGCAGGCGTCGAATCCCTGCACGTCGACGTGACAATTTCTAAACGCGTCTTCTGCAACACGAAAATTGCACTCAGAATTAATTAACCCAATTAATTCAATTAATTCGCTCGGTTTAATTCTGGAAATGAAACTGAGCTATTTCCAATTGCGAAACGAGTTGCGCAAGTTTTTTTTTTATGCAATTGCGTCAGAATTTTCGCGGTCCACAGCGAGACTGTAATTTTGCAACGTAAATTAGCACGAACGATTGTTCAACTAATAAACGCAAAGCGACGTTAATTTGCATTGAAATTACTGCCAACGTCTACAAATTTGTAACTCAAACTCGAGACTCAACTCCTTATTTATTTAACGACACATTCTTCGCCGTCCGCCGCTAGTTTTTTTTCCCATAAATATTAACGCAGAAGTCGCCGACCGCGTCGAGATGAATATTTCGCTTTTTTTCTTTTTTATTTCTAAATCTCAGCGTGTTTGTTTATTTTATCTGGAATCTGCGCAAGCGACACGCAACGTTCGCGTCGGCGAAGTAACGTTACATTCACTCAGCTAACTCGTTACGTTCCTACGTTCTAGACATATAGTTATATAGACACACGGAGCAAAGCGCAGCGCGTTACGTTGTACTCCACATATCCGCCGATCCGCCTGTAACACACGGAGGAATGTATCACTTTTCCAAAAGAGAAAAAGAAATGAATAAGAAGAAAACAAGAAAAATAAACGTCGATCCTTTCACCGAATTACGAATCAACGACCGAGGAAAAATCTTCTTCGCGCCGCAAATCGCCTCGTCGCGTTTTTTGCTCCGCGAACAATTTTTTTTTTTCCTTCACTCAACAAATATTCGAATCTATTGATTTAATTTATTTTTCTTCATAATTATCACTGGTTTAACTCGTCGAACACGTCCTACATCTGCTCGAGGCTGTACACGATTTTTTTTTATTTTCGCTGTCGCCGTGTATTATTTTTTTTTCTCGCTGTTGCCGTATGTTATTATTTTTTTTTCGGTCCGTTTCTACTTGCCGAATTCCGCGCCGATCGAGGCACCGAGGCAAAGAGCCGCGAGCACGAGAAACAGGATCGCGCGGTGGTCGTCCATCCCGTCCAGCAAAGTGCAAGTGATTCGTCTAGTTTTCGAACTCGATTGGCCCGACTCGTCTCTCGCCGCGCAAAAGTTGTGTACCAGCCCCGATTACACACGGAGCGTCGAGCCGAATGGAGCGGCGACGGCGACGGCAAGACTCGAAGCGCGGTGGGCACCGACGGTTTGCTTTCACTCTCGGCAATGCATCTGAGCCACGGCCCCGGCACGTCCTTTATCCCGTGAATTTTTCGAGCAACGTTGCGTAACATTGTCCCGCAGCACATCTCACCGTTCTCATCAGCATAGTGAAAGACACGCGTATGGATCGTCAAAAAACAGGGGGGAAGGGGTTGACCCGAGTTTCGTGGGGTCAAACCGCTTGGCTCCTGAATTCCCAAACATCTCCGCAGCGCCGAGAGAATAGAAAAATTGACATGTTTTTTTTTTCTGCACATCGCCTGCGAATAAAAGGACGTCGGTGCGAAATTAACATGAAAAATGTCGAAAAAACAGGGGGCGGGGGGGAGCTCGAGTTGGTGGGGTCAAACCGCTTGGCTCCTGAATTCTCAAACGTCTCCGCAGCGCCGAGAGAATAGAAAAATTGACATGTTTTTTTTTTCTCCACGTCGCCTGCGAATAAAAGGGAAAAAAAGGGAGAAAGCGAATAAAAGGTCGGATGTCGGTGCGAAATTAACATGAAAAAAGTCGAGGTCATTGTCAATTCCAAACGCTTTGGCTTCTGGCCCCGAGCGCCACTTCTAACTCGTTTTTCCTTACCATGGAATATATTTTTTTTTTTCGCGAGCGAGCGAATAAAAAAAGGCGCGAGAAAAGAGTCGCCTCGGCGGACTCGAACTTGATTCGCAACTTATTGTGAAAGTCCGCGCGGGTTTTCAGGAGTCGCCGCCGCCGCGGCCAGGGATCATCGCAAGTGGGTGAACACGCTCGAGCGTGGAGCAATATCCACTCGGCCGACAGGTATATCTTTCCGTTTTCTTTATCTCGTCTCCCCTCCCAACTCCCTCCCCTTGTTTTCCTCCTGCGTCGCGTGCGTTGCCCGCGCGTTGCGAAATCGCGCCGATTGAATAAATTGGCGAGAAGTAATGACTTTTTTTTTTTACGTTAAAAAAAAAATAATAATAAAAAAATGAATGCGATTTTTATCGAACTTGTCGCGATTAACGCGCCACGTAATCTTCGCGTGATATAATCACGTTTTGTTTTTACATTCGGGAAAAAAAAATAAATTATAAATAAATTAATGCGATTTTCCGACCTCGTGCGAGAAATCCGAGCGAGCGTGCAATTTCTCCGCGGCCGGATTTCATCGAACTCGTCTCGATTAGCACGCGACGTAATCTTCGCGAGATATATACGTAACTTCGAGATTGCTTAGGAGCTACACACAGACGACTTATGTATATATGGTCCGTTAATGGTTATGCGGCTACGTTGCGCGGATTACATAGTTTTCTCCCCCCCCCCCCCCCCCCTTCTCTCCCTCCCAAGTCGCGAGTTATAACTGGGTCGAACCACGCGACTCGCCGGATTGCCCTTCAGACTGTTACGTTGACGTCGCGGAAGAAATATGCGTAACGTGTATTTTTCGCGCCAGCCACTTTTGCCTCATACAACTCGACGGATGCTGATCTCGCTATTTTCTGTCGAAAAAAAAATATATATATTCTAGATATTTTTTTGTAAAGCGCAATTATAAAATAATGTGGAGCTCACGACGTTGTACGGGGGACGTTGCACACGGAGAGTCAGGACAGCGCGAGCGAGGATTCTTGCTCAATTTGTTTTTCAACGACGTCGTCATCGGGGAACGTTCTCGCGGCGCTCGAATTATGTATCAAAGATTGAGAAACCGCATATAATTTGCATACAGGATAACGGAGGAAAGACACATCGATCAGACGTGCACTAAAAAAAAAGTGCATAAATCGTTGTGTTTTTTTCCTCCTTTTTTTGTGCTGACCGTCGTGACCTACCTTACCAACGGAGCGTAGGATTTTGCGTTCGTTGGAATGTTATAGAAATTTTTGCAAATTTCTCTAGTCACTTTATCTTCTTCATTTATTCAAAACAAATTTGCTCCGAATTGAAAAAAAAAATCGAAATCCGATTTCCGACATCGATGGTAATTGGCATTGGACGAAACAAAAATAAACTGGTAATCTTGGAGAATTTCCTGAAACAACTACAATGTTAGTTGAAGCGTTTTTTTTTTTTTTTTCGAATTCCGATTTCGACGTCGACGGTAATTGACGGCGAGATTAAGCAGCGATGTGGGTTCGAGACGATAACCACTTGAAGCCACTTGGACGTCCCGTCGACTAGAGATAAAAATTTCCCGCGGACCGGAAGTGATTTCAGCGGTGCGGGAAGAGCCGAGGCGGTCCGACCGCCCGCGGCCGGTTTGTCCCGCCGCCGTTATCGCCGCTCTCGACTTATAGACACGCGGATGCAATTCGCACTCACCGCGCTGCGCGAGTGCAGTGAAAGTGTTCGCCACCGCGAACACTGCATCTTCCACCGTTTGCACCGCCGCGTCTAACGCCGCGAGTTTCGCGGTGCATTTAGCTATGGCAATCAACATCCGCGGTTCATTTACCCGAGAGGCCACGGCACCGTCCGCGCGCGTCGGTTCTTCGGCTCCTCGCTGTGTATTATTGCCATCCGCTGCCAGCGGCGAATCCTCCGATCGTTCGCCCGAATCCCGGCGCCTATCCGCGTTCGTCCGTGACTGATCCACTTTCGCCACAGTGTTAATCGCCTTTTTTTCGTTCTCGCGCGAAAATGCAACTCGCGGTGCTCGGATTTGTCGTTCTGACGATATCGCGGCAGGTCGTCGGCGAGGAGAAGACGCGTGAGTGCGATTTTTTAAAAAAGTTGATGCGTAAAATGAAATAAATAAAATAAATAAATTAAAGTGAGGAGAAATAAATTTAATATTGATTATAGTGTCATTATTGACGTTTCTGACATTTTGGAGCGATAACATTTTGGGGAAAAGCGTGTAGATTAATTTTTATTAAAAATTAATGTAGAATGGAATAAATAAAATAAATAAAATAAAGTGAGGAGAAATAAATGTAATATGAATAATAACGTCATTATTTTCTAACATTTTGGAGCGATAACATTTTTGAGAAAATCGAGTATATTAATTTTTATTAATTCACGCGACGTTCAATTTTTTTTTACAGCCGAATACGTGAAGCAATGCTCGAGAAGCGATCCGAAGCTGAAGACGTGTCTGATAGACGCTCTTCATCATCTGCGGCCTTATCTGAGGGTCGGTATCCCGGAGATAGAGCTGCCCTCGGTCGAGCCGTTTCGGGTGAGTCCGACTTCCGGATAAAAATATCACGAAAATGATGTATTACGAGAGATAAAATCTATAAATTTGTGGGGAGCGTGCTTGACACTCGCTACCCCTTTTAACGGTACCGCTACGATGGGTTCGCTTGTAATTTCGACGATTACGGTCGACACCATACGGGGCGCGTGCCACAACGACGACCACCTTGCGAGTTTCGTGCATTTCGTATTTTTTTATTATTTTTTTTTCCTCATTCAACAGATGGACGAGCTCTCGCTGTCGCTGACAGGTGGCCCGAACGGTTACCGCGTACGTCTGCAGGAACTGCTCGTGAGGGGCGCCAGCAACTTCACGGTCGACGACATCAAACTCGGCTCGCCCTTCGAGGCGATCGTGCGAATGCCCGCCCTAATTCTCGACGCTCATTACTCCAGGTCAGCCTCGGGAGTTCACTTTTTTTCGTGCTTCTTCGTAACAACAACAACATTAGCATAACATAACACGTTGAAAATGCGTCGTTTTCAGACTCGTCTTTTTATTTGCGTCACGTGTTTATGTTTGTACTTATTTTTAGTAGAACCTTTGTTTTTAATTTCATAGAAATTTAAAGAATTAAAAATTATAGAACATTTTTTATGTAATTTTTTTCGATCTACAATTATCACTAAAAAAATTTGGATATTTAAAATAATTGCATAACAAAATTCTATAATCTTAAATTCTATAAATGTCTACATTTTTTATGTTAAAAAAATATGTTTATAATGCAACTTTTTAGGTACAATTTTTACTAAAAAAAAATTTTAACATTAAAAATATTACATTCAAAATTTTGTGAGTGACAATTTTTAAACTATCGTGACTTATAAATATTTTCGGCAGCTCCGGGGTCCTGATAATCCTGCCAGCCAGCGGAAACGGAACGTTCCACGCGAAGTTCGGTAAGGCCCGAGCCCTGGTCCGGGGCACCGTGAGTACGTCCACCCGAAACGACAAGACGTATCTGCACGTGGAGGATCTGGACGTCGAGCTGAGCGTGAAAGACGTCCACATGGGAGTCCGGAAGATATACAAGAACCACAGAATACTGAGTGAGCGAGTCTTCCAGTCACTTATTAATTCTCAGAAGTCGCGTAAAATTGCGATATTTATTTTATTCATTAATTTTTATCGGCACAGCCGAGGCCACGAATCTTTTTCTGCGGGAGAACGGCCAGGAAGTGCTGAAGGCGATGGAGCCGCAGCTGAAGAGGAAACTCTCGGCGCTCTTCGCCGGTATCGTCAACCAGTTACTGCGTCACGTGCCCGTGGAAACGTTTTTGCTGCCTTGAAACACTTTTTCTCCCCCACGTAGACGAGTAGAGCGCGTAGGCATTTAAAAACGATGTGAGAGAAAAATACTTGAAGCTTTAATAGGTGCGATAAGCGAAGGTAGAACGTAACGCGATATCGTTAATAAAAATTAATACTTTATATATCATCCCGATGACTGTCCAGACCGCGAAGCGAATTCCACGCAGCCGAGGACGAAAAAAATAAACTGGCAATCTTGGAGAATTTCCTGGAACGATATTAATTTTTTCTTGCGCGCATCAACTACAATGTTTAAAGAAAAAACTATAATTCTGTCTCACGAGTTCATTCCTGGAACGATATATCTTTTTGCATGCATCGACTACAATGTTTAAAGAAAAACTTATAATTCCATCTCACGAGTACATTCCTGGAACGATATATCTTTTTGCACGCATCGACTACAATGTTTAAAAAAAATTATAATTCCATCTCACGCGTTCTGCGTTCATAATGGAAGCTTACACCGGATTTCAAATGGAGTCGTGTTGCCGGACGGGGAGGAGAACTTTCCACTATCCGACGACTGTCTGCGAGTCTCCGAGTCAGATGGTGAGTCGAGCTAGTGAGAACTTTCTAAATCAGCGTTTGACGAGCTGACATCTCGCGAAGTCTTGGTCTTCCCGCCGATTTTTGGTTAGCATCAATAATCGCCGAGCGTCGAGGTAATAAAAATCGTGGCTGAGGTAAGAATAAAAATAGATACGTTTTTTATCGAGCGATTTGCCGCAATTTTTTTTTTTTCTTGTCTATGACTGGACGTACGCACGATCCGCATATTGATGACTCGCTCGACGAAGCAGCGAGAAAAATAGACAGATCGCTTTCGAGTCCGCGAGCACGAAAACATTTTTTTGCTCGTTGACATTGATTTTGAAAAAAAATGCGACACCGAGAACCATCGGAGAATTGGAAACAATCCGGACATATTTGATTGGCCGCTGCGCAAGAACCGTCGCACGGCGTGAAAGTACCCGAAGTGTCTATTCGCGTTTGAGAGAAAAAAAAACCAAGTGGAACATTCAGCTTGGGATCTCGATGAGGGAGACTCAAGGCGATCGGATCGATCGGAGTTTCACCGAGTGACCTTACTCTGATGAACGAAGGCTCATTGGTAAATCGTTCAATATCCACACTTTTGAATTTACATTTTATCAGCAGGAAGATAATTTAAAAAAAATGTATACCTTATGGGACTGTAACATTTTGACGATCGATCGAAACGACTTCAATCAGAAGGAAGAAGGGACACGAGACAAATGATTCACGTATCGTCACATTTTTATTTGGTCTGTCTTTGAATGCCTGCGTAAGTAACTGTAAGTACATTGTGTCTGTGTTTGAGCGAGCCAGAGAAAAAAAAATCAGGATTTTTTTAACCACCGGCTGTAAAATAGATCCTCGTTGAACCGACTGGTAAAAGCTGTCGCGTAGGTCTCTACATATATGTATTTTGTTGCCTTAATATTAGTAGCACCCCGAAGTATCCCCCCGGGAGCTCGAGGCCGAGCGAGAGAATCGTCGAGGATTCAATTAACCCGAATCGATCGTCTCGAGATCGGCCAAAGCTCGGCCGAGGAAAATCTTCGACGCGTCGAGGCGACTCTTCGGCCCGAGTGGCGGGCTGACGATCGAGCGAATATGCGCTCGGCGCTATATGACGGCGTCGCTGAATCAGGGGAAGGTCTTGGAGAACGAGAGCTTCGAGAAGATGTTGCCGACAAGATCGCGGAGATACGCGTTCCAGGTCTCCGACACGTACGGCAACATTCCGCGGTAGAGAACTGGCCAGTACTCGTTGACGAAAACGAGAGCTGCTTGGGCTGGAAAGAAAAAGAAAAAAATTATAAAAATGTCATCCCTCTTCTGTCATCTATTTTTTATTTATTTTTTGTTATTATGACTAGTGAAATTAGTGAAAGAAAAAAAATAATACAAATTTCACCCCTCTTCTGCCATCTATTTTTTAATTTTTTTTATAATTAATGACTAGTGAAACTTACTGAGATCAGCGTTGCCGTTGAAGAGATCGCTGGCCCAGACCTTCATCTTGCCGACCTCGGGCGTCAATCTGAAGGACTCGATGATCCACTTGTCGTTGACGATCGGTCCCTCGATTTCCCAGGTCGCCCTAACGTCCTCCATCGACACGTTGAACTGACCTGTTTGTTAAAAAAAATAATGTAGTACTTTTGAGTGGATATCTACCAGAGACCCGATTAGTCCGTGGTAAACAAGTTAATCATTGTGTTCAGCTGGATGAGAATAATTAGCTGACTGCGACGTATAATTACCCACTGACTTTGTGTCAATTACTTCGACATTGAATAACTTATCGACTGATTGATCAATCCCGGTGCATCCAATAAAACACAATTTTTTTTTCGGTTTTGAAGGGCGTCCTCGCGTCAAGCGTAATCACTGTGTGAAACTGTGACAGCTTGACGTTAACCCAGGACTGGAAATTGTGGCTGACGAGCCGCAATTTCACGGACAATGGAAAACAATGACTCGGTAAATGTAGCGTTTCAATTATACCTGTCTAGCCTCAATGGAAAAGTACTACCGATATCGTAAAATCGTTACTAACGAGTTCCAAAAAAATTCTTTAAAAAAATTCCTAACAATTTGAACCATTTTTTTTTGTTTTTTTACCTTTTCCGCCGATCTTGAAGGATCCGATGTTGCCCTCGGCCTTGAAGTCACCCTCGATCAAAACCTTAGGCATCTCGAGATCGACCTCGAGGGTGAATTTGCCCTCCTGATGCGTCGGCTTTACCGACAGGAATCGCGCCCTCGAGAGCCCGTACGACTTAACGTTCTTCAGCACAATTTTTCCAAGCACATCGCCGACGTGATAGTCGCTGTCCTGGAAGTCGATCACGAACGGGTCCAGACTCGGGACATCCAGCTCCGGGATTCCTGCGAAAATTTCGACAGTGTTGATTTTATTTTTCATCATTTTTTTTATTTCCCGAGACCCTCGCCGATGACCCGACGACGCGTCGGTCCCGGCGCGTTAGAATCAGCATAATACGAAGATACTCACCTTGAACGAATGTCGGCCAGGCTCCCTGAATCGCCAGTCGCAGACACGACGAGTAGTCGTCGGAATCCTTTTTGCACGTGTTCACCGTAGCGGCTGTTTGACAATTTGGAAAAAGATCCTTTTTTTAAACCGGTTTCAATCGACACCTCGACGGTCACTCCAAAACCAGCGAATCGACGTCTGAAGAGAAAATCCGTGTCTTCAGCCACCGATTCGCTTTCGGTTAATATATTAATATAACCCTTTTTACAATAAAACTATTATAAATTTGTTTACATTTTCCTTGATCCCCAATAATTTCTGAATCACTAAAAAAAAATACTAAAAGCCTTTTTGCAATAAAAATAATATACATTTTTTTAATTTTCCTTGATTCCCAATAAATTTTGAATCACTAAGAAAAAGATACTAAACCCTGTTTACAATAAAAACAATATACATTTTTTTTTCATCTTACTTGACCCCCAACAAATTTTAACAATCACCAAGAAAAAAATGCTTATCAGTATCAAATCGATAAAGCCGCAAATCGAAGGAAAATTAATTTCGTTTTCATCTCCACTCCCGAATATCCGAAGAGACAAATTTTGCCGCTGCTTCGATTTTCGTTTCTCGCGCTGCTAATCCGCCAATTTCACCAAAAAACAAACGAGATCAATTTCCGGCACTCTCGAATTCGAATTTCCCAGCACATCCGTCGTCGACGGGGACTTACGAAGAGCGACATCCTCGGCGTGGACGAGGACGGTCGCGGCGAACGCGACTAATACGACGGCGACGAGCGACATGACTGATCGTTTTGAAAATTCTGACTCTGTCTCGCGAAACCGCGGCGCGTTCGGTTTATATACTTTTCCGCGTCAAGGACGCGGCGGCGGCCGATGCTGCGTTGCAAAATTGCATGTCATTAGGCTGCTGCAGTCGTCGGTGCGTCTCGCGTGCGCCGGCACCGAGCGGCGAACGACCGAGAAAAACAGAGAAAGAGAGAAGTCGGACTGCGGAATGGCAGGGATAAGAAGCGTCGGAATAGGCGAGACGGCGAGACCGAATGGCGAACGCCTGGATCACAACGAAGAGGAGAAAACGCTTGCGCAGCTAAACACTGCGGCAAAAAAACCGCGAGACGCGAACGCGACGACCGCGACGAGGACGCGACGATTCCTGGGGCGACTTCGGCGCAGCTGAGAATCGTCCACTCCCAAGTTTCTCTATCCTCGTCGACTCGTCGTCGAGCGCTGAGGTCCCGGATCGACCGGCGGTGACGCGGTCTTTGTGACCGGCGAAAAAAAAAATGAAAAAAAAAAAAAAAAATACAAAACAATAAAGAACGAAGTTCGACCTTTCGCGAAGGTCGAACAATTCCGGTGAGTAATTTTTTTCGCAGCTTATTTTTTGACTGAGTAAACAAAAAATTATGTAACTCGACCAATGCGAAGGCTCTGATCTGCCGAATGCGGGATTTTTTAAAATCAATCACAAGAAAAACGAAACATTTAAATCTGATTCGTCGAGGAGGTCCAATCGCTGCGTCGTTTGCTCGGCAGCCCGACAGCCCAGACTCTCGACTGCGTCGTGTCGAGCGAGAAGCCAACGACGATGCAGGGCAGCCACCTTGGAGTTCCCCTCGAGCTGGAGTTCCAAATCGTTTGCGACAACAATCGTTGAGTAACCCGCGGCTCGCCGTCTTCTCTCCGTCCCCGCCGCGCAACCGGTCTCGATCCGCCTCGAAAAAAAAAAAAAAAAAAAAATCAACAGCTGCAACGTACTTCGAGCGCCTCGGTCGCGCGGAGCCTAATTCGAGCCCAATCGTATTAGGCCTAATCGTTGTTCATTCTCTCACTCTGTCTCGCTCTATTTCCCTCCCCACTTCGGCGACTCGTTCGCCCCGTTCATTGACTTTTACTTCGCGACAAACCTCTCGGTGTCCCAGCAGTCGAACTGTCGCCAGTTGTCACCCTCGAATATCCGATTCAAACCCAAAAACCAAAATTGCAAGGTTGACCCTCAAAAAAATCCGAACCGTCTTCGCCTAAAATCGAAACGTAACACAGATTTTCCGAGATTTTTCCAAAACAATTGTATCCATATTGAAGCGATCTGATGTACCGACCGAGGTGCGTCGTGTGCGTCAAATTCAACCGCGTTAGTCTCGAGGCGTCGCAATATAAATCCAGATCGGAATTGTCAACAGGATTTTTCTTTGTTCCTCGGAACAAAGCGTATCACAGATGTTGGGTTACCTAACGCGACGATTAGAAATATGTAACTCGGACAGCGTCGACGTCTCACGGAATCGTCCGCGTCTCGGTGGACGATGAATAAATATATACGTCACGTGCAACCTGCCACCCTGGGTTGCCTGCTTCAAACGACGCATTCTATTCCTTCTCCGCGCGCGATCCGCATCGGCATCTGTCTCAGGACGCACCTGCCTGTGCTGCGCCCCCCGACGCGTGTGCATCGCGTAGTAGCTCTGACAACGGACACGACGAGTCATAATTCTTCAGCTTGAGTCGCGGTGCAACCTACCCAGCACCTATGTCCTTGCGCGTCGTCCGCTCCTCATCGCTGCGACTGCGGCGAGCAAACCAGTCGACAATATTTTTTAGCACCGACGCATTCTTCTTTTTGCTATTTTTTTTTTCCTCTTCTTTTTCTTCGTTGCAAGCCGAACGATCGGCAGTAGCGCACGTGTTTTGTCGAGATGCGATATTGTATGGAAAAAAGATAGGCGAAGATCATTCGCCAGTCGATCCGTCGCATTCCGTTCAATCGGCAGTCGCATCTAACGCGCTTGCGGTGAGAAGACGAAGAAGAAAAGTAACAAAAGCTCGCCTTGATCTTGATGCTCATTATATTTTGTGAAAGGTTCAATGTGCGACTTTGAGATTTATTTGTAGGAATAAGGAGACAAAATTGATTCTTGATTTTCATTTGTTGTCCCGCTTGATCGACAACATCAACGATGTGTACGAGTACAGAGCTTGAATCACATATTTGAAGTTATCCAGATTCAACACATGGATTTTCCTGACCGTAAATATTGCGGGTCTCCGACATTGCAAAATTACGATGCTGTAGTTGATCATGGATTCCTTGGACAGATCGTACCACTTGCATTGTATGAACACTTTGCCAACGTCCTCGGAACAGGCGGTAAGATAATCGCTGCCATAGTAAGCTGAACCCATGGACAACAGTTGCACTATTAAGAAAAAAAAAAAGGCAAGCATTTTGCCGAAGTCGACTGTTTGTATAGCATCGACAAGTATGACGGCTAAAAAAATAAGTTAGCAAATTGAATGACCTTGAAAATCATCTATAAATACCCGGGGAAAACAATTTATCGTTCTTACTGTGAATGCAGGCGTAACATTGTGGTAAGAATATGAATATTGCAGATAATCCATTGAATGACACTTCAAGATCTTTGCACTGCGACAATAGTTCATTGTGCCGTTGAACGAGTCGACGGAAGACTCTGCGTCTTTCCTTGTGGTCGTCGATTTGTAGTAATTCGTTATATTGCTTCTCCAAAATTTTATACTGACCCGAGAGATGCGTAAAGAGACTCCACAAAAGTGCTTTGGCACACCAAGTTATCGTGTAACCCGTTATCATGATGAAAGAATCCAGAATCGTGTTAACCGTTGCCCATGTAGAATCGTCGGCGAATGCACACGCATTTCGTGTATCTTTTAATTGTAGTTGACTGATACATAGCAGTAATTCCCTAATAACCCCGCCGAACGCATACGCGACAGCGCCAAAAGCCATGAGCAAAGATCCACGTCTGTCGTGCTGTATCATGATGTCACGTTCTCTCGGATCGGTGACCAACGACCAATCGTGAATCATGGATTTGATCAAGGGTTTTTGTTCACTTCGCGACAGTTGCCAATATAAATGTAGGATAAGTGTGCAACTGCGCCACAGGACCTTATCTAAATGCGGGTGTCCATATTTGAGAGCGGGACACTTTCCGAGAGGATTTATCAGTAGTGTTAATAAATGCACAGCCTGCGAACAAATTCGATAAAGTACAGCAGATTAATTTTCCAAATAAGTCTAGAAAAGATCGAATCAGCACTGTAAAAAGAAGCCGAATCACCTCCAAAGATATAAAGGCCCACACCATGATTGTTGTGCCGATTGTGTGACTCGACAATGGCCAGATTCCTAAAATGACCGTACATTTTCTGTACAGGAAAAACATATAGCTTCTATCGTTAAGGTTATCCATGTTATTCACTAAACGCTGCAAATAATTTGAACACATGTACAAATTTTCTTGTATAATGGACTAGACCCGTAAAATAGATAAATAAAGAAATAAAAAAATATTTTCACTTTTCGAGACAAAGTCGTTTTTCAGATTTCGCAATGGTACGATACTCGCGCAATACAACTCGGTACTGAGCTTTTATGCTGGGAGTAAAACGACGGTGCAGCGAAAGCGCGAAAGTTGCGCCTAAATTTTTTATGTTTTATTCTATATTTTTTGCTTTACCGGGAAAATAGAGCGCAGCGATAACCCAACAACTACGATTATCGAGCTGTTCCACAAAATTGATTTTATCGATATTTCGAACGCGACTGCGACAACAGCGTCGTCAATGTCATCTGCATATTTGAATGTCAACGCGCGCAGAGTTGTGGGTTCTGCGTTACACGATCGATTCGCAAACGCGATGCCTTCAGCCGCTCGCGTGCGACACCTGCAAATCTTTGCATCCATCGTTGGGTATTTGCATAGCGAACAAAACAAATCGCGTCTTCCGCGTCGTCGTTCCCCTTTACTCGTGTACATAGCGCGAGGCAATTGCACAGCCGAGTTACACGAAATGTCATGTATCCTCGCTACGGAGGAAGCGGGATCGTATCACCGTGGCGATAATACAACAAGCACGTCGAACGGCTCTATCGTTTTTATGCAACGAACCGCGCGGTAAGTATGGTTAGATATCGAAGTGGACGCCCTTGGACATCCTTTGTAGTATGAAAAACGAGTTTCTTTTGAGGACGTACGCTGCCAGTCTCGGCGCGCGAGGAAGAAACGAAGCGAGCCTTGTGCAAACGCTTTGTGTAAATCGAGATATAAATAGGCGAAACGCCGGCGAATAAGGATCGCGAGAAAAATCCGTGCGTTTGATGTGTAAACGGGAATCCGCTCCCGGCGCCTCTGCATCTCGCTCTTCAATTTCTCGTCACTCTGGAAAAAAGTAGCAAAGCAAAGCTTGCATTAAAAAAGATGCTTCAAGTTTTCGAAGCAAATCGATCACTTCAATAATAATCACAATGGCACAAAGGGCTCAGTCGGAAATGCAATGTGACACGCTGCGCGAGTGACGGTTACGCGAGGTGAACGTTAACAGCCTCTAAATAGTTAAACAAATGTCGTAATAACGATGCATAATTAATCGGCGCGGGCAGCGTTATAGGTGCGAGATATCGAGATCGAATGAAAATGCATTACGGGCTCGCGGCTAACGGGGACAATCGTGATCGAGCTCGTGGGCGCGCGAGCGCGCGTTATCTAAGTCAGTCTCTCTCGGCGAAGTATTTAGGTCCCCAGAGACGTATGTTACGGGCGGTGCCCACGATGTCCGCTGCTCGACGAGCTGTGTATTTTATCGAAGCGAGGCGTCGCGACCTCCGCTCGCCGATCGTCGCTAGCGCGACGAGTTTCGATCGTGTGTCACGTTTATGTATAAAGCGTTAGATATCTCGTCGAATCAATCGAGAGATCGACGTCGATCAACAGGTGGAAACACGACGACGCGGGACAACGAGAGGAGATTTCACGCTGCGAATGGCTCGCCGTACTTACCGATAAACGAGCTCCTCGATACGCCGCGATGGACGTCCGAGCGCGCGAGGCCCTCGCTTCGACCAATAGCAGACGGCTTGGGTTGCTTGTGAAACGAGCTCTAGTCGCGCGGCGAGTCGCGCGAAGCCATACGTGACGCTAGTTACGCGCCGGCCTTTAAGGCGCTCGCGCACGCGCCGTGACACCAGCGACCGGCGGGCGTTGAAGTCTCTGGAATCGAAGCTTATGTGATGATTCCGGAAAATCGACTGGACCCGAGCTTCCGGTTCGCCTCTAGGAACTTTTCGTCTTGCGGAAGCGATAAGGATTTTTTTCCTTTTGCGTTTTCTGTAATTAGCAGGAATAATGATGCGAGATAATGATGCGAATAATGATGCAACCAGCGTAGGAGGAGGTGAAAAAAAATTCGATTTAACGAAGTTTTAAAACCCTATCCGATAGGAAATTTCCCGCTGATTCCAAAAATACCAGATGTTTGCCCGAAAAGTAAAAAATTCGAGAAGAACATAACGAAAAATGATTTTTCACTTTTTTCGAATTTTTGTACTTCAGTAAAATCGGTGCAATTTTTTTGTTGTTGAAGGTAATCGGGATTTTCTTTTTGCATTCGAAAGAAGACTCTTCAAGGAAGAGAATGTCGCCAGTCGGAACGCGATACCTCGATTTTTCGATTTTTTGCGGATTTTCAAATTAGACCCTCAAAAATCGCCAATTTTTAGAAAGGGTACCCCTTCAAAAAAATGCGAAAAAATAAATTTTCCATTTCGCAAAGTTTAAAAACCCTATCCGATGGGAAATTTTCCGCTGATTCCGAAAAGCACCGTGCTTTTTCCAAAAAATCGAAAATTCGAGCAGCAAAAGGCAAAAAACGAGACCCAAAATTACATTTCCATGATTCCTCGAAAATGACCGAAACAGTCCAGCCTCTCGTTTCCGCCGCCGGTAAAGTAACCGCGGCAATATGTCGGTCACATGACCGCGTCGAGCGAGTGTTCGAATTTTCACGCGCCGTGCGCCGTTGGCTAGCGCGTCGTCGTCTCGGCTCTCGCGCCGCCAGCGTCGCGTTACGGTATCAATCGTCTCTGCGACGGCCGCACTCGGGCGGTGCTGCCACCGGTCGTAGTAACGGTACGCGCGAGAACAAGCCGGCGCCATTGATTGTCTGTCAGTGAAAACAGCTGATCGGCCGGCGCGCGTGGGAGACGAGTCAGCTGTTGAGCGCATCATGGACGAAGTGACGGAGTCGGATTTAGCGCTGCCGCCGGCCAAATACGAGTGTAAGTACAAAACGAAAAAACAACACCGTGTCACTCGCGTCGTCCTGCCGACGACGTCCAAGCGTCCGAGCGACGACTCGCGCTCGTCGCCTCGAGCGATCCGCGAGCCCGGCAAGACGCGCGGCACATGGCAATTTGGCGGGAAATTTCATGGCCAGTGCCGTGCTGCGCGCTCGCGCACCGCGAAGATTTCCCCCGTCGAATTTTCTGCCAACGACTGATTTACCTGTGCATTTTTTTTCCAGATCTCGATCACACGGCGGACATACAGTAAGTTTCCGGTATCGCGGCGGAAATCTCGTCGCCTTGTTTTTTTTTCTTTTCTAGGTTAAGTGGACTTAACCTAGAAGAAACGTAGTCGCGTCTCGCGCGGTCGGTGGCGAAGTTTTCGGCGACCGATGTGAATGCGAAGTGAAGCGGTTTGCGCGCTTTTTCATTAGATTCACGGTAATTCCAATCGACAGATTCCACGCATGGGGCGAGACGATGGAGGAGGCGTTCGAGCAGTGCGCGATCGCCATGTTCGGGTACATGACGGAGTTGGATAAGGTCGAGATGAAGCAGGTGCACGAGATCGAGGCCGAAGCCGAGGATCTGCCGGGTCTGCTGTTTCACTTTCTCGACGAGCTGCTGTTCATGTTCTGCGCCGAGCCCTTCCTCGTCGCTCGTGTAAGTGACTCTCGGAAATTTCTAGGTTATTTTACCATCAACGTTGCTCGTTTTATTTATTTATCATTTTATTTTGCAAAATAATATTTTTATAAAATATGATAATATTATAATAAAATTATTAAAAAAAATTATAATATTACACACATACTTTTTTTATTATAAAAAATATAATAAAATATTTTTTTGTGCAAATCGCAGAATGTGAAAATCACGGAATTCGATCGGACGAACTTCAGGATCAAGGCGCGAGCGATCGGCGAGGAATTCACGATAGGGAAGCATCCGCAGGGCGCCGAGGTGAAAGCCATCACGTACTCGGCGATGCAGATTCACGATCGTCCCGAGGTGGAGCGCCCGGAGGTCTTTGTCATCGTGGACATATGATCGCCACGAGCCAAGGCGGGTGCCCCGAACGTTTATTGCTCTTGTTCTCATTCGCCCGAGTCCGTCTTGGGGCACCGAAGTCGCCCCGCTCCCTCCTCCGTCGGGGCTTGGGAAAAGAACGCGCGCGTCTGATGGCGGAGGGGAGGGGTTTTTTTTTTCGTCAGACGGTAGGGGCTGACTGCCCCTCGGTCTCCAAGGAGGGAGAGAGAGACCCGGCCGCCCCTACGTCGTGGGACACCGGCCTCCTCTTTTGTGTACTTGCGCAGGGTTCAAATAAATACGTTACGAAAGAAACACCGGGCCCCCTTCTCGGCGATCCGGCGGTTCAGTCCCGTGATCTCCGAGTCACGGACCCCGGGCTCCCCTCGGGCCTTTCGTCGCAATAACTCAACGAGAAAAAAATCCCATCTCCCCGACGACTCGATATCTTTCGGTACCGTCGTAATCGCGCGACCGTCGTCATTGTAATTATCCCCGGGCACTTGAGTACTAATTTATTGTCATAAATCAACGAGATGCTTACTATACTCACTGTAATTAATACCTCGCGTATTAAAAACACGCATTTTTGCGTGGCTAAGAAAGCTTTACAAAAAATCGACTCTCCCTGTGAAAAAAAAAAAAGAAAAAAATAGGAACATTGTTTTATATCTCTCGACGCGAATCTTTGTCCTGCGAGAACGAGGTTGAATGTAAACCGTGTGTGTTTTCGTCAAGACGTGTGTATCGCGAAAAAAACGTCGTCGTTGGACGTAAAGCGCGATCCCGCGCAAACGCGCTCGAGCGCGACGGCACGTTCGCCTCTTCGTCGCGTCGTTTGCCAGCGTATTTTCCAGGCCGGACGAACATGCGCAATTGTTACCGGATCATTCCCGAGCCAGCACCCAATCAAATGAACCGAACTCGCTCGGTCGGGCCCCGAAATATCCCGTTTTATCACTGGCCCGCCTTTTCGACCGCGAATCCTGTGCAGCAAAAGTCGCGAGGCGAGACTCGTTCGATAGCGCAAAAAAACACACGAGATATATAATATAACCACCGCCGTACCCGCTCCAATCGTCCCTTCTATTTCCGTCGACGCGTTGTTTACAAGGAAAAATCTCGCGGCGGAAACGCGCAGCAATTGCGGAGAACGCCGACGGTGGGGATAGAGCCCATCGCACAGGCCGCGCGCTCCACTTTCGCGCCGGGGGCCCCCAGGGCGCCCGACTCTAGGCACGGACCTGGCTTCGGCTTAGCATCCCTGCCCCGTGGGAGACTCGGGCCCGTGCGTCGCTGCTTAGTTTTGGCCAAGAAACCGAGGGAAACGGGGAACGCCGCTGCGACGCCCCGTGTTTATGCCCCGACGCCGCGTTCTCGGGTACGACACCCGCGACCTGCTCGCCCTCGTCTCCCCGCCGACGACCTCGGCGTGAAAATCATTCTCCAAATTATATAATATCGTCGTTCGAGTGCGCCGTTGGGGAACAACGAAGAAAAAAAACAGAACGTCCTCGTCGCTCAATTTTCGTCTCCGCCGTAACCCGAATTCGCCGGGTGGCCGTTGATCCGCCGATTACCAACGTCAGAAATGCGCGACGCGTCGCGCGGAGTCGCCGAGACGACGCAGGACGACCAGGTGATTCAATAACCAACTTTAATCCGCGGGTGACGCGGCGACGAGAGTGTCGCCTAACGAATTCCGCGATCGTGGAATATATTCTTCGGTGCTCCGGAAAGGAACAAAGAGCGACGACAGTGAACGACGAAAGGCTTCTCGGAGATTTTCAAGAATCCCGAGAAAGGTCCACCGAGTGCCACGTACATAGCTCGTCGCCGGACGCGTCTCGCCGAGGGTGATATTTCTCGTGGCTCGGATTCTCCCGTGTGTGTGTGTGTGTGCTCTGTGCTGTCCGTCCCGGGTGTCCGTGTGTGTGTGCGGCTCTGTGTTTTCACCTGGTGCGTTTAACGCGGTGGAGTCGGTTAGGTTGGCAGCGCGCATTGCGGGAAATACGAGCTGGCCGTTTTGGCGCGCGATCGACTTGCGGCACGACCGGCAGATGGCCATTGCCGGCACACGTACGCGCACACGGGCGCACGTACACCCGGCCGTCAGGACCAACACGACGACGAAGGGCCCGTCGCCGCCGTCGTCGTCGTCGTCGTCGCACGTCTATCGGGGCTCCTAGCTCGGCCGTAGCCAGTTGCCAGCGCGCGCGCCAGCCCGTCGTCCGCACCAGTCTCGACCACACGAGCCGGCCTCGTGCATCGCGAAACGCGCGCGCGCGCGAGCACACACGCGAGACGGGGGGACAAAAAAAAAGAGATATTTTTTTTTTGCACGGTGTAACAAAACGCGGGCGTAGCCGGGATGACCGTGAGTGGCTGCTGCTCGTGGTGAGAAGAAGAGCGCGCGAAGCTGCTGCTGCTGCTGGCTCGCGACCTCCCGGAGTTCGTTAGAACGGTATCCGCGAGACGGGCTCACGACCGTGAGCGAGAGAGAGAAAGAGAGAGAGGGACACACACACAGAGAGAGACGAGGGGAGAGAGAGAGAGACTCGCAACGATGGACGTGTGCGATCGTCGCGACTACCAGAAAATGGATACCGCTCGAGCGGCGCGGTAGAAAACGGGCTCGAGAGCCCGTGTTTCAAAAGACCCCGAGTGCCTCCTCGAGAACTCGAGCGTTCTTTTTTTCCCGGCCGCGACGCGCGCGACCCACCGACGGAGAAAACGTAAGCATATTGCGTGGGCGTCCGCGGTGTCGTCGCGAGAGACGAAATTTTCAGGCGGAACGGGAAGAGAGCAAGCGAGACGGAGAAGAGTGCGAGGCGGGTGGGGGGAGAGCGAGAGAGAGAGAGCGGAAAAAACGGGAGAGAGAGATATAACACAGTCACACGCACACACGGAGAGAAGCCTGGAGTTGCGGGAGAGCCACGCAAGAGCCCCGCGCGCGCGACGTTGCCTCGACGGGAACGCGAGAGCCTCGTTCGTCGGATTGTGTCAGGTCGTTTCGTCGCAGGCCGTCGAGACGAAAGCCGCCGAGGTGCACATCCTCGACCGGGGATACGAGAAAATCTCACCCGGAGACACACACTCGGGCTCGTCGCGGAATCGCGGCGACGTGGATTCCGGCGCACGGGAATGCTGCCACGGTGTGCGAGACTCTAACACCCGCCGACTTTGCCACACGTCGGGAAGAGAAAGAGAGAGAGAGACGACGGCGGCGTAAGACGGAGATAGCGAGACTCTGAGCGAGAGAGAGAGAGAAAAAAAAAACGACGACGACGACGACGACAGAGAGACGAGATTCCCCCGGAAGAGAGTGGGCAACGTCTCAAAATACTGCTGCACGTATAAACGCGAGCCGCGGAGCCAAGTAAGTGGAAACAATACCCCCTCGAGTTTTCTCACGGCTCTCTTCGGCAAACCCGGTTGACAATCGCGCGCGCGTATTTTCGTTGAAAAATCCGACTTTATTCACGACCGCTTTTTTTTTTTTTCGTTCTGCACATTTAAATCCCCGGTCACGCGAGAACGAGAGATAGAGAGAGACGGAGACAGCGATTCGTACGGTTTCTGCGGACACGAGTCTCTCGGGACGAGATTCTCGTCGCTCTTGATATTTCATGCAAATTAACGAAACAGCTGGGTGATCATTTTGTTGGCGTTTTTTCTTTCTTTTTTTTTCGGGGGGGCCGAGGGACGGAGATGGAGAGAGTGAGAGAGAGAGAGATGGGACACGCGAAAGCCACGCGCAGCTCGGCGGTGTCTCGTGGTCGTCGCGGCGAGGCGCTTCGCCGACGCAAAAAGCTGAGCTTGGAAACTCGGCGAAGTAGGCGGTGTGCGTGACGCGTGCGTTCTCCCTGCCGAGAGTCGTGCTCTATGGTACAGAAGCGCACGGCGGTGGTGCGCACTGTTCACCGCCGTTCGCCGCTGCTGCTGCTGTTGGTTATATTGGCGGTGGTGCGCGCCGCGGTGGTGGCCCTCTTGCTTTTCGAACCGAACTCGGCTGCCACTGCCGTATCAGCGTGTCGAGTCCATCGGTCCTTGCGTACTTCCAGTCCCGCTGTCCACGCTTTAGCCACACCGACAGACCGTAAAGGCTTTACGCACCACGCGGAGAGAGATAGAGCGAGAGAGAGACGGAATCACAGAGACGGGGAAAGAGAGATAGAGGCAGCAGCGCCAGCAGCGGCACGTCGAGCCGAGTGCCGGGCAATCTGCTGCCGCTGTTGTCGGCGGTGCTGCCCGACACCAACGCGGGCGCCGATAGTGTAGCGCGGAAAAAGAGAAACAGGAGAAGAAAGAACGAGGAAGGAAGAAAGAAAGAGCCTCGGTATGGAAGTCAGCGAATTGACAAAAGTGATTAACCGAGCGCGGAGCGAGAGAGAACGAAAGTCAGGCCGAGTGCGTTCGTGTGGCTGTGTGTACGACTGTTCGGTGTGTGTCTCTGTGTGTGTATGTGTGTGTGTGTGTGCGAGAGTGTGTGTTGGGTTACCCAACGTGCGGCCGTCGCGCCGCTCGACTAACGATCCTTCCTCTCTCGCGCGCGCGGTATCTTTTCTCTGCGTTTACTCGGTTGCCCTCGTCTTACGCTCGGCCACCGCCGTCGCCGCCGCCGCAGCCGCTCGTATCGCGTCGCGGCTCGGCCCCGGAGAGCTCTTTAAACTCGCGGGGTCCTCGCGGCCGCCGTCGGCGCTCTCCATTCCCGAGCGACGCCGACCGCGTGTGCGTGTCGCTTCGGCTTCTTCCTTTCCGCTCGCGCCTTCCGCTTTCGGACAGTGTCGCCTACAGTTATAAATGTATATAGTGTGCATGGATATATGTACATTCGTATATAAATATATACACACACGGACACTGTATAAATAAAAATATATATATATTTTTCCGCTGGTTCGCATCGTGGCGATCGCGCTCAGGCCGGGCGGCCGGGAAGGGGAGGGCGGGCGGCGGGGGGGAGGGGCACGAGGAGACCGAGAGTGAAACGCGACGGTCTGGTGTGTAGTGTAGAAGCAGCGAGGAAGAGCCGAGCGAGCGCGCGCGCGCGCGTCGCCAGCGACGCGCGTGTTTGTGCAGCGGCACCGCGCGCGCGGATCGCACGTGCGAGTGTGTGTCGGCCTGCTCGGCGAGGCTCCCCCCGAGGTCGTGGTATTTACACGGCGAAGCGGTTGCGCGCGGACGGCGTTATATATTTCGGCGGTACATCTCGGAGAGATAAGCGGGGTGAGAGAGAGAGAGAAAGAGCGAAACATAGCAAGTGAGTGAGTTAACCGTAAAGTATTGTTCCCAAAAGCCTGTAGCCTCCTTTTCTCTCAACTTCCCGTCGTAGTCGCTTATTTCGCAGACTCGTGTCCCGTGTCTCTCGCCGTAAAATCGCCGCCGGGTCGTCCTGCCGCCGGCCGCCGGGGTCGATACTCGGTGTACTTGTAATTGTTAACAGCTGATCGAGTGAGTGCACGTCGGCGAGGAGACGAGGCTAGCAGCCAGGTTTCTCTCTGTGTGTATGTGTGTGTCGCTGTGTCTGTGTGTCGAGTGACGATATATATACATGAGCTGTGCGTGGCCACTGCTGTGTGTGTCGTGTGTATATATATATATACGCATACACACGTATACGTTATATCTGTAACCGGCGCGGGCCAAGCCTGCTGCTCGACATAGTCGAGCACAGTCGCCCGGCGCACAGACCGGGTAATGATCTTCTCTCCCTGCCGCAAAACCGCCTCTCCTGGAAACAGCCTCTCTCTCTGCATGTCCGTCGTCGTCGTTCGCGGCGGCAGCGGCGGCGGCGGCGACGGTGCCGAGTGAATCGCGCGACGGCGGCTGGAACACGCGTAGTGCGAGAAGTTCGATTTTCTTTATATTCCACGAGGCTGTGCGGCGAGAGAAGCGCGCGCCGAGCCGGCGAGAGAGTCGCGTGCACGCCCCGGCGTGGCGTCCCGCGCGCGTCGTCCTCCATGGACGACTCTCTCCTCGCCGCCGCCGCTGCTGCTGCTGCTGCTGCTGCTGCTGCCGCCGCTGCTCGTGCTGCTCGCTTCTCTCGGCCCCCTCGAGGCCTCCGGGCCAGTCGACACGGGGAACACACGGCACACAGGATCTGGCGGCGGCGGACGGACGAGCCTTTCGCGATTATTTCGGGAAAAATCAACGGGATAGAAAAAAAAAAAGAAGGAAAACGTGAGTGCGCGCGCTTCGAGTTTGTGCCGGTTCCCGCAACGGACGCGGATGGGGTTAACGTAACCGGGCGGTGCGTTCGACCGGCGTGTTGGTGCCTGCCTCTCTGCGTTCTCTCCCTCTCTGTCTCTCTCTCTGCCTCGTTCTCTTACTTTCTGTGTCGTGCTCTCTCTGTCTTTATTCTGTCTCGTTCCCTCTTTCGCTTTTCTGTCTTGTTCTCTCTTTTCCTCCGTCTCTCCTTCTCTCTCCGTCTCGTTCTTTCTCTGTCGCCGTCTCCCTTTTTTTCGTCGCTCTCTCTTTCTCTCGCTCGTTCTCTTTCCTCGCCTCTTTAAACCGGGCCCGGAACGCCTCGTGTTGCTGCTGCTCGTCCCCGGGACCGCTTGATCGTTTTTTCGAAAAATTCTTCGTCTCTCTTTCTTTTTTTCCGTCGCCCGTTGTCTCTTCTCGCTACTCCTCGGGTTCGCTTCGCGTAGAGGATGCAAGCAGCGGGCGAGATCTCCCTGTCTCTGTTTCTTTGGCTCTGTCTCCCTTTTGCGCGCGCGAGCCTCCTGGCTCAAGCTCGTCCTTTCTCCCTTCATGCATCGCGCAGGGGTCTCCCTCGGCCCGCTGCTTTCTCCGTCCTCGTCTCTCGACTCGGGGCGGTCTCGCTCCTTCGCCCACCGAGTGGGTCCCCACCGATAGACCTTGCACCGACTTCGGCGCAGCGAGCGACGAGGCTTTTCTGTTCGGACGGGCGTTAAAAAAAATACGCCCGTGCGCCGAGAAAATTATTATTGTCTGCTTGCAACAATGTTACATTAATCGCACGTTCGATATTTCGTCGTGTGACATTGTATACATATATATTTTTAATATTTTATGAAATATCTGATTTTCTCTCAATTAAATGGCAAAATTAATTAGCATTCAATTTAACGTTCTATACTTCGTCGTGTAACACTGTAATTTATTTTGGCAATATTTTATAAAATATCTGATTTTCGCTTAACTAAATAGCAAATTTAATTGGCATTCAATTTAACGCTCTATACTTAATCGCGTAACATTTTAATAAAAAAAAAATATTTTATCAAATATCTGATTTTCGCTTAATTAAATAGCAAATTTAATTGGCATTTAATTTAACAAGGACAAAGTCCCCGGTGCAATTTGCAAAAAAAAATTACAACATCTGGTTGAAACCCTAGCGGCGACATGTCGGACGATTTCCGGTTCTTTGAGCGTATAGCGTCAGCTCGAGGCGCCACGTAAAGCTTCTTCTTGGCCGGCCGATCGTCGCGCCGGGGCCCCCACGAACGAGAGAGAGAGAATTCTCTCCCTCTCGCTCTCTCGGCGCTCGGAGAGCGCGCCAGAAAAGCGTCTCGCCCGAGCGCAGCGACATCGTCGGACTCTCGCTCGCACCCTCTCGACGTCGCTGGGATAAAACACACGACGGCGATGCCCGTCTGGGTTCATCGCCGTCTCTTCGATGCTCGAAGGGGGGAGGAAAAACGTGGCGCGCGCGGCGGCGCTTTACAAAAATACATGGAATTTATGAGCCCCTGGGAAAACGTCGAATTTTTCCCGGGGGTCGGTCGGTGCCCCTCGTCGAAAATCCGGGGCCCCGGCCTACGTCGTTTTTCGCTATACGACCGCCGCGCCGGTGCTTCCAAGGGTGCGAACACCAGATGTTAGTTTCGCACAATGGGCACCCGCCACCGGTCACGCAGCCGGCAACGGGGCCTCAAGAAAATTCTCAAGGGACTCTATCCCTCTCCCCCTCCCCCCGCGCTCCTGTATTTGGGTGGATTCGTCTCACGACGCTCTCCGTAAAATTTGATTGCCCATTGAGCGTCGATAGTCAACGCTCAATGGCATGTTATTTATTCTCTGCGCCACAGGGTCGTTGGGCAACGACGGAAAAAAAAACCGGTAAACTCGGATGAGGCCCCGATGCGATTATGGAAAAAATGTCTCCTCGCCAGGAGGATGTACAGATTTTTTCGTCGCCCTTCCAAACGTCGCTGCTAGCGTAGCAACGCTCTCCCGCTGACCACAATGGTGACCGCAGGGAATGCGACTCCAGCTGAATTCTCCGCGGCTTCGACGCGTAGAAACGCGACATCGATCCCCGCGCCTCGCCACTGAATTTCCGCGCGTTTACGCGCTCCTCGATAATGTTAATAATTAGATGAAGAAATGTTAGGGTGTCCTGCCGAGCGTCTTCGCCGTCGAGACGACGACGCAAAGCATTTCGCAGCTTCTCTTAAAATGGCACACTCGTTATCAACAATATATATTTTTTTTTTGTAAATTAATATAGCTCATAGATTTATAGGAATTAATTTTGTTATACATAGAAATTCAATCGATAAGGGACGAACGATATTAATTGAAGATTCTTTGCTCTGTGCAGATCCTGAAACCCCGCCAAGATGCCTCGAGGAAGGAGACAAGTTATTCTGGATGACCCTTCCAGGCCGGTCACTCCAGACATGGCACAGACTAAATTAGGTAAATTAATTGGGTGCTCGAAGATGGAGCAGGAATAAAAAATGGCTGTGAGACGTTGTACTAATTTTTTTTATTTTTTTATTGCATCTAGTGAAAGCAGAGTACATCGAGGACGGATCCTTGGACGAGCTTCAAGCACAGAAGATCGCCGAGGAGACGCCCAGTCCTCATTTACAGGATCATCAGTACGGTCAGACGCCTTGTTACCAAGTGACCAGGAGGCCTACGCAGCCGCTACCTAGGGCAGAGGTGAGCTTAAAAATTCAATGGAATAAATTTTAAACCGCCTTCGGATAAATATACTGAGCGTGCTTTTTGCTCTTGTTTCCGCAGCAGGTATCAGTCCAGGCAGTTAAGAGAAGATTAAACCTGGAAGTGGCGTCAACGGGAACCAGTCAAACGACCTTTAAAGCGCCACGCGGCAAACGCCGAAGATCGGGCTCGAGTTCGCTGTCTGGTCACACACCGACGAAGAGCAAAACGGTCGAGAGGACGCGATACGACACGTCGCTCAGTTTATTAACGAAAAAATTTATCAATTTGGTGGAGAGCAGTAACGACGGCGTAGTCGACTTAAACGTGGCTTCGGAGAAACTCGAGGTTCAAAAACGTCGGATATACGACATCACAAATGTGCTGGAAGGCATCGGGATACTGGAGAAGAAGAGTAAGAACAATATACAGTGGAAGTGAGTAAAGTATTCTTTGTGCAACGAGAAGAGTCATTTGTTGATAATTTGAAAAACGCTCGAAGAATGTTTTTTCCTACATTTCATCTACGTAACCATTCTCTAATTGTGAATTTCGCCCAAATTACAGAGGCGGCCAATTACCGGGTGAAAGAAACGACATCCAGGACCTTCGACGGGAGGTCGCGGACCTCGAGGCGAAGGAGAACACCCTGGACCGGCTTATCCACGGAGCGGAGAAAAACCTGAGGGAGCTCTGCAAGGACAGGCATTACGCTTACGTCACGTACCACGATTTACGCTCGGTCGCGGCGTACCGAGACCAGGCGATAATGGCGGTGAAAGCGCCGCCGGAAGCCACCCTTCACGTTCCAAAACCCATCAATAATCTCGGCCAACCGAAGGTAAGCGTCCGAAGATTTCGCCGGCTTCGTTGCCGGCGATTTTTTTGTCCGGGCAGTCGTGTACTCATCGTCGACTATTGGATATTCGCAGCTACAAATACACATGAGATCGTCGCACGGCGAGATCGAGGTTTTCCTGTGTCCGGATGACCCCGGCACGAGAACCCCCCAGAGTCCAGCGACGGCGACGGCGACGGCGACGACACAACAGCTCCGGCATCAGCCACAACCGCGGCCAGAGTTCACGGTCTGCACGTCCACGGAAATGGGCTCGTTGCCGCCCGAGCTGTTGGTCAACAGCGTCAGAAGCAGCCGCATGGAACCCGCGGCTGTGAAGGTCGAGTCAGTAAACGTCAAAGTCGAGCGCCGCGACGAGATGACCGTCATGTCGACGTCGACGGGCATGAGGCATGACGCACTGCTGTCCGAATCCGACGACTATGGACCCATGGGCGGCGGCAGATTCCAACTGCAGACAGAGGACCAAAACTCGACGACAGGTGAGAAAGCCTTTTTATCGAGAAGAAAAAATTCTTATTTCGCGTGTGGACTGAGAGGAAGCCATGTTTTTAATTATGACCGTTCCCTGGTGGAGCTCCGACTGTGACTTGTGTTACTTATCTAATGTCACATCACAGGCTGAGTTCTAGTTAGGTGACGGTCTCAAGCTACAATTTCCCGGCGACGCAGTTCACGAGAAATTCACGAGAATTTTAGGTTAACCACAGCTTCATAAAATGGCGACATCGACGCATTTTTTGCAAGACGAAGAAAGAGCTACTATATCGTTTCTCGTGTTTCAGACATTGGGATACTGGACTTCGGGGAACCTCTGCTGTCGTTGGAGCCGCCACTCTCCGAGAGCGACTACGCCTTCACCCTGGGCACCGACGAGGGACTCTCGGACCTCTTCGACTTCAAGTTCTAAGATTAAAACGCCTCGCATAGTGCAAGCATGATGATGATGATGATGATGATTTTTTTTATTATCGTTTACTCTGAGTTCGTCTCCCCGGAATTGCCGGGCAAGCCCGGTGCTTATCGGTGAGTGGGCCACGACGCGCCGCGTTGTATATTCGAGACGCAACCCCGTACTCGCATGAATCTAGTACGGCTCGAAGTACGCGGAGAACCAGTGTGTCGATTTCGCTTTTCTTTCGACGTTAAACTCATCGAGGTTCGAGCACGCCGAGCCCTCCGTTAAAATTACTGCCGCGAAAGATTCCGGGCGCGATGTACCGTATCATTGATCGCCGCGCGTCGCTTCCGTCATCGCCACGTTTCGGGGTTCTCGGCCCCGTCGCTTACAACGTATGAACAGAGGAAAACAGAAAAATTCGTTGTCGCGCGAGGTTCAGGAAAAACATATCAAACGACTGGCGCGAGCGCGACGCTCCGGCGGCACGACGCGTAATTCTATCTTGAGACGCTGTCCCGACAAGTCTTTCGCAGCGGACAATTCCGCCGAGGATATAATTCCTCATCGATTCGAGGTCGCGAACGAACGCGAATCGGCATCCCGTGCAATCCTTATTCGTTAGTTTAGTTAATTGAAAATCGAATCGCGAGAAAGAAATGAAAAAATTAAAAAGAGCAAACAGAGTTGATCGGAAAATGCGAAGCGTGTGATCGAGATATTCGAACGAGGAACGAACGAGATGATCGGTCGTCGCGTAACTATTATATTATATATATATAAAGTTTTTTTTTTTCCACGCGATGAGAATTTAAATGGCGTCGGTACAGTGCGTTATCGATGGGAATGCTAAATTATTAATTTCGAGAACGAAAGAATTTCGGAATACCGTTGCGGAGTTCCGGGCCGAAACTCTTTTTTCCTTCGGGTCATTGAATTGCGAATAAAAAGGGACGAAAAAAAAAGAAGAACAAAGTTTGTATATTAATTCGATGAAAGCGCCATAGTCAATTGTAATGTGTTCACAGGAACGATCGTGCGTACGGTTCCTTTTTTATTTTTTATTTATTTTGTATTCGCCGCTTTTTGAGTTCCTCTACCACGGAGAAAACAGTTAATCTTCTTTAACATTTTTTTTTTTAATTGTCCTGCGCTCTCTGGAAAACTGAAAAATAGTCTGGAACCTCGATAAGGTGTGTTTCGACGAAGAAAAAGAACGAGCAAAAAATAAAACATAAACGGAGACGAACTCAAAACTCGTACAAGAAACGAAATCACAAGATTTAAGAATTAAAAAAGAAAATACAAGGAGAAACCCTAGGCTATCGTCTCGTGTAAACGCATATTTAATATTATTCTAATAATTGTCTAAGAGATACTTTCAGGATCGAGTACTAATCTGGACCTGATTAAGGGGCTCTCGAAGAGGGTCGCGAGATCGAGCGTGTCGAGTTCGCGATGCGAAGCTCCTCTCGTTGCCGATTGGCCTCGAGATTCAGAAAGGAAAGAGCGACAGAAATTCAAAAAAAAAAATCACAAAAGACTTCACGAAATTCGTCTCCGCGTTACGTTTTCTTCGCGAGCCCTTTAAGGATGTACCCTAACGTACAACTTAGTGTACGTCCAAAGCCATAGTGCCTACACCATTACGATCACACACACACACACACAAAAAAACCTCTGCACTTGTAAATAATTTACATACGTAAACGAAAAATTGAAAAAAAATGCAAAAAAAACAATACATGTGTAAGCATACAAGTATGAGAAGATGATGATAATGATGATGATGAAGTGAAAGCGAGAACTTAAGCATACCCGAACGGACAAGAGACAGACGCTGCTGACTCCACATTACGGTTATTCATAGGATATCTATTAATTAATTATTTTTAATTATTATTAATATTATTATCGAAAACAAAAAAATCATTAAACGAAAGAATGTTAGTTTATATATAGATTATATATATATATGTATATTATATATATATATATTCGTTTGCACATATAATCGAGCGCCGTGCAGAGGGATGACGATTCGTCGGACTCGTCGTCTTGTACAAAGAGAATGTGTTAACGGTGATGGACGAAAGAAATTGCGACATCCGAGCGACCGCGACGCGTCGCTGGTGCGCCTCGTCGCGCCGGTCGTCAACCGAGACGTGCATCCCTCCGCACGCCGATTTGTTATAATACGTACCAGCGACGAGGAAAGGAACGAACCGCGTTAATTGCGTTTTACTTTGATTTTCACGATTAACCGGCGCGCCTACGCTTCATTTTATTAGCAAAGCGAGAGTATGCAAGGAGAGAGAGAGCGAGAGAGAAAGAAAGAAAGAAAGATAGGATGAGAGTGCACGAGGGGGGAGGCTGGGGTTTTACGATTTTTTAGAAAGACCGCCCCGCCGCCTGGAGATCGAGATATTATAATATTTTTTAACCGAAAGTTACGAGCGCATTTTGTAACTGCGGCATAGAGACAGTCGCGGGGGGCGAACGTCGTGCGAGCTGTCTGCGCCGAGATAAAAGCCACTAAAAAAAAAAAAATAGAAAGAAAGAATGAACAGCCGTATATTCCAGCAGTCTGTCGAGAAATCGTCCTGTCGAATAACTTTGATACGATTTTTTTTAAAACCACGGTCCAAACTCTTGTGACCGCGCCGCGTTGTGGCTCGTTGTCGTTGATTTGTCGACGAGGGGGGCAAGAGCGACGGGGGATGCGAAACGGCCGAAGAACTGTTAGCCGGATAAAACGATAGTGGAAAACACGAGCCGTCGTTTTCGCGTGTTTGATAGACTGTTGCGAATCGACGCGTGTGTGTAAAACCGCACATTGGGTGCGTGTGCATCGCGCTTACCTGATTGGCGCAGCCCCGGTGTGCAACGCGCCGACAGTACCAACGAGAGATCTCTACCAGATTATCTCTGGTTCCCTCGTCCCCGACGTTGGGACAGGGGTATAGACAAATCCAGAGGAGAAAAAGTTATAAAAATATAACCTTGTGTAACGTGAAAACGGAAATGCCAGCTCGTATTTAATCATACATGTACACCTCCCACCCCACGATCCTTCTTGTGTTCCTTTTATTCTCAGCGCTGAAGTTTGCCGCTGAAAAATACATTTGACTACTCTTTCTTCACTAAAGATCTAAAAAAAAAAATCAGTCGAGCGAGCTAAAGTTGGGTCAATAATTTTTCGCATAATATTTTATCGATTTTTTCGTCTCGGTGTACGCCGAGCTTGACGTCTATTATTAAGGCTTCGTATTTCCAAACGGCAACTCTATCCGCTTAGCTTCGCTGCGCAGGCAGCGAAGTCAAATTATAGGTTTCACGTGTAACGAATTCCGTCGTCGAAGCTTGGAAATAGACAACAGTGTCTAATAATGATTCTCACACTAGCGTCGCTCCAAAACTAACGAAATCGTCGCATCTTCCCAATCGTAAGTATACTTTCCGTGCGCCAATTCGAAAAATTTGCGCCACAAGTCGCGCGAGCCAATCGCGAGTCGGTCGCGAATGCCGGCCCGAAAATCCGCAAGGTGAGCGCTGATTGGCCGGGCCCGTCGCGTCGGCGGCAAGCGTCGGCGACGGCGCGTGCGCAAACCGCGAATCGCGCCGTTCGCCAATGGGACGCGCGAGCGAATACGCGAGTCAGACGGAGAGAGAGAGAGAGCTAGAGGAGCGAAAAAAAACATGTCGGCAGTTGGCAGCGGCCGTTTCTAGCCGAGACTGCAGAGAGTGCGAACTCTGGCACGGTAATCGCGGTGCATCCAAGCACGCGAATAACGCGAATGCCGGTGGACGCGCGTCGCGAGTCCGTGTCTCGCTGTACATACCTGTGAATAGTGTATTTAGGGATAACAATGTAATATATATATGTAATAATGTATAGTTTTTGAGAGGACGAGACAAAAAAATACACACAACATATATATATATACACATACACACAACACACACACACACAACGGTGGTGCGTCGGTGTCTCTGAGTTGTCCGGTGACGAGGTTGCATTACGTTGCGGATCCGCGGCTTGGTTCGCGATACTACCACCTCGGAACAGTGGTACACAACACTGACTCCCGCACACCGAGGAGTCATCGTCGCCGTCGCCGTCGCCGTCGTCGCCGTCATCGTCGTCGTCGTCGTCGTCGTCTCCCTCCGGAGTTCAACTCGTACGGGGCGCGAATAAGATCGCTAAAGAGATTCCGGAAAGCTCGAAGGTTCGCATCGCCGAGATCCGCGCTACGTTCTATCTCCTCCGTCTCTATCCTCTCTCTCTTTCTCTCTCTCTCTCGCGTTCTACCCACGGAAGCGGCCGTCCCTTTATACACAGCGGCCGCGCGCTGCGCACGCGAAAGGACAGCGAAACGACGACGAGCAGCGGACCAGGAGACCCACAGCGTTTGAACAGAATGATTCTCTGTCCCTCTCTCTCCCCGCTTCTGCCCAGCGTCTAGCGCCGGGAATACAACGTCGAACGGCGGCTCTGCCGTTAATTAATAATCGTTCCTCGCCGACGCCAAAGCGTCACGTAACCGCGCGGCGTCTCGGCGGGACAGCGGCGAAAACCCTACCCCCGCCCGCAAAGCGAGAATTAAAAATAAAATAAACGAACCTAAAAAAAGAAAATACATCTTTTTCGTCTCATACGCAAAAAAAAAAAAAAAACATCGTTTCTCGGCGAACGAGTGTGTCCGCGGTGCTAACGACGGAGCTCGAGTGTGTGCAGAAGGGCGAACTCGCCGCTGGCACTGGGTAAAGATAGAGGAGGAGAGACTGTGCGTCAGCGAGAGGGAGAGAGAGACAGAGAGAGCCGGAGCCCGTCGGTAGTCCGGTGCGGTGTACCACGACGACCGGTCCCCGTACACCGGGTGGCGCGACGGAGCAGCAGAGGGCCAGCCGCCCGGAGACTGTGTGCGTCCCTTTGTCCGCGGCGAGAACGCCAGAGAGAGACACGGCGAGAAGACTCCGAGAGGCGCGCACACCGCGTAACCGAGTCCTCGCGGCGCCCGAGAACACACCGAGAGTCTCTCTCTCGCTCTGTACCTCCCCCCCCCACCACCCCTCTATCCCGTGTGTGCGCGATCCGCGAGATTGTGTGCGTCGGTGTGTGCTGCGTCGACGCGCGCGCGTGTGTCCGTGTGTGTGTGTGCGCCGCGCAGCGTGCGTGTGAGTGTGTCTGCGTGTTGTCAAAAATTCCGGCAGTAGCGGCGGCAGCGGCGCGCCGGACTAGCTGCCATTGCTCCGTTCGTCGGGTGGCGTTTCGCTCTCTTTCTCTCTCTCTCTCGCGCCCGCGCGCGCGCGCCGTTTCCCAACCGTTTCGCCGATTTGGCCGCGAAGCTCTCCGACAAACACGCCTAGCGCGCGTCGTTTCCGCGCGTAACACCGACGACGACGACGACGACGACGTCGCCGCGCACGACGGAAAGTTCGCGACTGTCCGGAGAACGACGACTGCGACGACGACGACGACGAGGAGGACGGTGATAATACGCGAGACGCGAATCCCCCGGGGGCCAACCGAGCGCGGGCCCGCAGGAGTTTTGTGGTCTGTGCCGAAAAAACATCGAGAAAAAAATATATCGCAGAAGCAGCAGCATCAACGCGTATACGTGGAGTGCGAAACATGCTCTGGACTTGAAGCGAATCGGGTGAGGAAGGCGAAAAAGTGAGGAGAGAAAAAAGCGACAAGGAAAACCCGAGAGAGAGAGCAGCAGCAGCAGCAGCTCCTCGAAGATCCGGACGCCGGTAGAGACGTCGACGGAGAGGGAGAGAGAGCGAGAGAGATAACCTTCAACGAGGGTTTCGACTCGTCGTCTATACTCGTGCCTCTCTCTTTTTAACCAGTGTCTGTCTTTCGTTGTCTCTCCGGTCTCTCGCTCGCTCGCCTCGCGCCGCGCATCGGCGTTCTCGCTTCGTTTTTTCCAACGACACGAGCTCTCTCTACGCTCTCCTCCCCTCTCGCGCCTCCCCCCGCGCGGGTTAGAGTCGTCGAGGAGGGCCCTGGCTTCGTCGGCGACCAGCGGCGAGGATTGAAGAAGGAAAGACGAGGGAAAAGAAGATAAAAAAAAACAAAGAAAAACGCGAAGGAACGCCTGGGAAATATTGAGAAGCGGCGTTTGACAGGACGATGAAGTGGCTTGGTGCGGGAAGCGGCGGCGGTGGCGAGCCGGCACCCCCTATGCAGTTGCACTATCCCTCTGCCAACGGTCACATACCAACCGTACGTATACATATATTACACGTAGACATATATATATGTTTGTGCATACATATACGCGCCGTCCGTGCATATATACACCGCGATGTACCTACGCTCGGTGCGGGATATCTAGATGCTATATTCGCTTCTTTTTTCTTTTTTTTTTTCGTCATCTCCTTCCCTCGCGCTAGTCGCGCGCGCGTAGCCGTCCGACAGCCTGCGCTAAACTCCGCGAATCCGCGCCGTGTAACCCGTCCCCGAAGCCCGCTCTCCGGGTCCTAACACGCACAAAGCCGCGCCGCGTTCGCGCGCCACGAGAATTGTTTCCCCTGCCCCGGCGTTCGTGTCTGTAATTTCGCCGTGTGTGATTACGAATTACGAAGAATGTTGTGTCGTCGCGTCGCCGGTGCCGCGTTTCGGCTCGTCGATTGTTAGGAGAACGGGCGAAATTATGATGGTGAAAGTCTCGACAGGTTATGTACGTTCGCGTTGCGTCGATACCGTCCGCCTTTGTTCGCGAATAAAGTCGTTTGGCGGCGTGAATTCGCGGGCACGGGCGTGAATACGCGCTTTTCACGTTTGTCGCGACGAAGTTCGCGTCACATTGAGCTGAACAGCGCTGCGTTGAGCTTTCGTTGGGTTCTCATTGGGAATTTTTGTTATTCGTCTCGCAGGATTCCGAACAGTGCGCCCAGGTTATGGCCGGAGGCGACGGTGTTCGCATACAACCAGGACAGACTCACCAGATGGGCATCAACAGAACCCAGGACGACGCTATGGTCGGCTATGTCTTTCAACGGCCCACGGAGCCTGAATTCAACGCTCAAGCCTCGACGTTTCAGACTAAACAGGCGCCGCGCGCCTGGGCGCTCGCCGACGACGCCATTATCGACAACGTAAGTATGGCCGGTACGTCTGGTGGCTCGGGCGGCGATGCCACCAACGGTTACCTGACACCTGCTCTTCAGAATCACGAAAAGTGGAAGTATCCGATGAACAAGCTTGGCGTGCCGCAGCAGAGTCAGCCTCAGCAACTCGGCCTCCAGGCGATGAACAATGTTCACCTGCCTTACGAAATACACCCGATGCAACTGAAGGTAAATACGCAGAATCCATGTTTTTAATGAGATATTATTGATCGATGTTCTAGGAACTATTTGCATTTACTGCGTTCTCATATTTTGTACATGTCTGAAGTCCATCAAAGTTCAAATCTAAATACCACTGCGCAATGAATTCAAATTTTATTGATATATCAGAATATCTTGAACTATTGTACCTATCGGCTAGTTCGCAAATCCAGATCGTGAGAATTCCGTAGTTGAGTAAAAAAAAGTTACACAAGATCTTACTGACGCTACTACAATCATAATTATCATGTGGTATGGTTCTCATATAATGTGGTAATGAATTACGGTCTATGATTATCTATTGTTCAACCACCTAAAGCTTTTCCAGTCACTGATAACTCCTATGTTTTATGAAGAATCACTAAGGATCAGGGAAATTAATTATATTAATCAGTTTTACTGTAATGCATTGAAATAAATTAATGCCTTGTTCTCATTTGATACTTTTCAGAGCGGAGCTCCTGGAACCGAGCACCTAGTTTACCTAAACAATCAAATGACAGCGCAACAGCAAGTAGCGCTCTTTCATCACCAACAGCAGCAGCAGCAACAACAACAGCAGCAACAGCAGCAACAGCAACAACAGCAGCAGCAGCAACAGCAGCAGCAACAGCAGCAACAGCAGCAGCAACAATTCAGAAACGGACAGGTGAGTCGCAAACTCCACATTCAAGACCGTTCATTTATTTTATTTCACATTTCATATCGCGGGGCAAACCGAATTTACGTCGTATCCAAAAAAGTGACTAACAAGAGTCTGATAACAAAAATCTTTCCCACTAATCTCGCTTGGTAACTATCAGTCGCTTTCCCTGCGCAACGAAACCTCGAAGAAACGGCACCGTTAACTTCGCTGTCCAGATGTGCGACCGCCGGTCCAGGATCTTCCGGGCAGGCAGCTCCCATTCCGGAAACAATTTCCCACTTTATATCCGCTTAGATGTCGCGTTGCACGGCCTCGGGTGCATCGCCGCCCCTAATACACCGCCGCCAAGATGTGTTCCGACTTCTGGCTTCCTTCTTCATCCGCTCGTACACTCACACGACTGCGTCGCGTGGGTGGGTGGATACTTCGTCCTGCCGCATCTGTTATTCCGCCAAGGAGAAAGGAACCTCCTCCACCTCCTCGGAGGTTGAGAGTGGCGCACCGTATCAATAATCAAAAACCGAGAGCCTAAAAAATGAATCCACGAAAAATTATAACTAGTGGTTTAGAAAAATTGGAGAAATCTTTAAATTCAATGTTCATCGATGGATCAACTAATAATTTTTAGTTTTGAACAATTTAAGAAGTCCTTAAATACAATGTTCATCGATGGATCAACTAATAATCATCATAATTCATCATAAATAAGCAACTCAAAATAATTGCAGCATCGATTCTCGATCAATGTTAATCTTGGCAAGGATTGCATTGATTGCAAAATTAGTTTAGTCCGCACGAACTCTCGATTCGTGGAAGATCATCGAGTCGGCGGGTGTCCTACTTCGAAATTAAAGTTCCGCCCAGTTTCGTGTACGAAATACAGGGGCACGGGAGAGTGAGATTAGCTGGCCCACCGGAGGAAGTAGCCGAATTTGCGCGAAGTTATCGCGGATGCACCGTAGGCGATCGGCTCTCTCGGCGAGCAGTAAAATCCCACGCGTCTCCTACGGTTTCGCTTTTACCGGTCGCCCACGAAAATCGCAGTCCTGGGCGCACGGCAATCCAGAATACGCCTTTGGCTGGCCGGCCGGCTGTTCCTTGTGTATATCGCCGCGTGGCCGTCCCTTCCGATGTCACCGAGCATAGTTATGCAGCAGTCGTACCTATCGGCCGTCCACGCATGTGTTTCTCGTCTAACCGACGGTGGCCGAGGAGCGACGGTGGGAGGAGAGAGAGAGAGAGCCAAAGAGAGAAGAAGTCGCTCGTCACTCGTCGGCGGCGAGGCAACCGGCGTCACCGTCACCTCGGACCGAGCAGCCACAACCCGAACCTACCTTTTTAATCGCTTTGCTTTGTCGAAGGTGTGCAAAAAGCGGATAAACCGCCCGGTTGGCTGACCTCGCCGGATTCTGTATCGAATCGAATATATACGAAGCTCTTCTCTTTGGCTCTGACTGTCGCGCGGCGCGCATCGAGACGGAGAAACTGGTCGCTCTGTCGCCGGTGACCAGTTTGTATGTGTTGTCCGTGGAAAATAGCGCGACACGCGACTCGCGCCGTATACGCGCGAATCCGGGCGATTAGGCGGTTCACCTTGTGACTCAATTACAATTGGAATCTATGACCGGGTCGATATACTTGTATGATGTTGAAGTTTGCATCTTTGGAACGCCAAAAAAAGTAAATTATTCTAACGATTCCAAAATTATTCTAACGATTCTAAAAAGTTATAACAATCAATCGTTATAATAACTTTTTCGAATCGCTAAAACAATTTTGGAATCGTTAGAATATATGTATTTTTTTCATTTTCGTTGTTTTTCAACGATGTATACTTAAACATAATATTCTTGTTCGACACAAACGCGTTCGGCCACAAAATTGCGTCTCGTTGTTTTCGGCCTCGGCGTTTAAAACTCGTTTTTATTCGCAAGGTCAGAAATCTGCGTGGAATCAATGTGATCGAATTTTTTTTTGTTGTGTTTTCAGATCCTCAGGTAGATTTCGCTTCCACAGAAGACGCGCTCGAGCGGAACGCACGAATTCTAATGGTCGGGCGGTCGCGGCAGTGGTTTTCGGTCCGTGGAAAGTCGGAGCGCTCGCGCGCTCCGCAAGCGAAAGTCGCGCGCGAGAGCCGGCCGCGAGGGCCTAACTCGCCGCGCACGCCGGGAGTCCCGTGCGAAATCGTGTCAGGGCCAGAATTTGGCCGTTTGGCAAGGGGGTCGACCGACTGGCAGTCGCCCGGCGGCCGTGGAGAGATAGCGACCTTCGAGACACACCGGGACGACTCTCCTCGGCTTCTCGCTTCGGCGGCAATAATTCCCTCGCGATAAAATACGTTTCTCCTCAGACGCGGACGAAGGTCCCCACCGCTCCGGTGACTTGCCGAGCGACGCGCATCTTCGTCTCCCGTTGCGATTAATCAAATTTATTCGCGAAGCTCCCGTGGATTTTAAAAAATCCGGAAGTCAACAGATAAAAGACACGTGGATTCTAAAAAAAAAATCTGACGATTTCTTTGCGTAGATTAAATTCACGTCACTCACAAACGTTTCGTATTTGATGAGGTTATTTCGAATCTCCTTCAAAGTCCCAATTTTCATTCGAACTTTTTTTTTCTTCTCATCTCTGTGGAACTGCTTCGAACGAAGTCGCCACGATGGCCCAGCGGCCCTTGACATAAATATTTGTTTTTGTTAGCCTTCCTCGGTCCAATTACATAAAGAGACTTCATAAAATCTCCGAATAACTCGACGACAAGAGAGTCCTATTTGTGCTTCTCTTTCTTTTCTCACAACACTTATCTTCGTTTGTGTCTACGTTTCCATGGACCGAAACCCTCGCGTGTATATTCTTAATGTATACAAAAAAAGACGTACGTGTTTTTACATCCAGTTTCGGAGAATGCTTACGACTTTCACGGTCGTAACAAACTTTTCATAAATCTAGCAACAAAGTATTTACTAATAATTAAAAAAAAAAGATCGCGTGATCTCGGGAAAACGTCGCAGCTTCCACCGAGGTACGCACGGCCGAGTCCTAATTTATTTCCACCGGTGAAACGTGTTTCACGCCGCCGAACTGGGTTCTCGCTGCTTTTCAACTTGTCGAATAAATTAGCTCGGCAATGGCACTTAACCGTCCGTACTTACATTAAGCGAATTCACGAGCAAAGTATCAAAAAGCGCGGGCGTAAAAGGCGATTCTCAGGCTTTAACCGACTACACCGAAAAGCACGTAATTACGGCGTCGCAGGTGACGCATTTCCGAGACCTCCACGTGTACAAATTCAGTCAGCAAAAATAAATAAGAGCCAGGAAAAAAAAAATACAAGCCAAGAAAAAAAAAATAAAAGCCAAGAAAAAAATCGCGACCTTGAACAAAGATTTGATAAAACAACGATGCCGTCTCGGCGCAGCATCTCGAAATAGCAACAATTTGCGCAAGAATAAGGTCAAGTTCTTCGGATCACTCTGCATATTTAGCTTTTTTTTCCGCGGCGCACAAATACGAGAATTGCGAGAGGCGACTGCGGACTGCGGATAGCGTGAGTGCAGCGGTGTTTGACTATGGATGAAGGGGGGTATGGACGGACTCACCGGTTGGTTTCTCGATTCGCGGTACCGAGCCGAGCGAGCGGCCTCGAGGCGACGCGTACCTGAGCCGCCGCCGCCGCCGCCGAGAGACGCACCAGCGTCTCGGCGAAATTGAAGCGGCGGCTTCGGCGAGTCTCGAGACGCGCGCGCGGTCCTCGAGCGTCGCCGGCTTGCGGAGAAAATGCCTCGAGAATCGTTCGCAACCTGACTCGGGCGATTATCGCGCCGCGCGATCGCCAACCGCACGCGTGGCTATAGCGCCGCTATCGCCACGAACGTCAGATTTGCCTGCGAAAGCGGTGGCGGCGGCGGCGGGAGGAGCAGCAGCAACGAGATTGCGGGCGCGTCACACGCGCCGCTGTCGCGGAATCGCCGCCGTCGCGATAGCCGACGACGCCGTTTGACCGATTTCGCACGACCGAGACATCGTTGATCGGCGTGTACTCCCCCCCCCCACACTTGAGTTCCCCCCACCCCTCGGACGCACATGGAACGTCTCGCACACGGATTACTGACACAAATAGATAAGTCACGGCAGGGAAAGAGAGAGAGAGAAGAGCGAGAAGGAGGGGGGAGTGCCGATGATACCGTTGCAGCGATTACGCCGACTGCGTTAATCTTGGACAGATGACATTGACGATTGTAATTGATAGTTATAATTAGATGCATCGGTGCGAAGATGCTGTTTATTTGCTTCGGTGATTAATTATTTTTTTAGTTTCCTTTTCTTAATCGAAGTAACTAGATTGTCGAAAATTGCTGAAATGGTATTTAATGACTAAAATTATTGCATTTTTTTTAGTCATTCACGAATATTTTTTCGCTGTCTTAAAAAAAAAGTAAGCCAATCTCGTTTCCGTATCTTATCAATTTTTTGACAATTTTAACAAAAGATTTTTTTTTCCACGATAGTCACTTGATCCAGCGGACATTCACATTCGACATGTGCAAAAATCTCGTTGCGCCAAGTAAAAAAAAAATGATCCAATCTCGTTTCCCTATCTTATCACAAATTTGTTACAATTTTTACAAAAGAATTTTTTTCGCCACAAGAGTCACTCGATTCAGCGGACATTCGCATTCGACATTCGCAAAAATCTCGTTGCGCCGAATAAAAAAACGAGAGCCAGTCTCCTATCTTATCTTTTCATCATCGACAAAGGCGGTGTTCCTGCAGGGAGCAACCGGTCACCGGGAAAACAAACCCCCGCGCTCGGCCCTGTCGCTAAACAGTCGCGCCGTTCCGTGTTGTAGCTCGAAATATTGGCAAACTCGGGCCGAGCGCCAGAGCCCCGCGACTAGAGCGGCTCGCCTATAACTCATAAACACGCTGGTTGTACAAAGTAGGCAGGAGGGAACGCGCCGGTGTGCGTTGCGTGTTCCGGTGGCGCGTACACGCGCCGCGCGATAAGTCGAGCGAAACGCGAGAGAGCTGCTGCTGCTGCCTCTGCCTTTGCCTGTAACCGCCGTCGCCGATGTGCTGCTGCACGCGTGGCCTCCGCTCGACCCGCAATAAATACATGAATCATAGTTGGCCGCGAGAAAACACCGACGACTCGGGCCAACTCCGCCGATAGGTAAAAAAAAAACAAAAAAAAAACCTAAACTATACATCATCAACGTTTGATCTCGTTGAGACTCGACGATGTAATTAATTTAACGACGACGTGAAATAAACGACGGAATTAGTCGTCGCCGATCGTCGGGGCGCGTGAAAGGGAAGAATCGTTCGAGACACGCGTGGAGAGCGAAAATTCGTCGAAAAATTTCACGAGAACGCGACGGAACGAAACGAAGCTGAGTCGGCGGCTGCGGCAGCGGCGGCGGAATCGTCGGCTATTGGCTCGTGGGCCGACGGTGGAAGGGGGCCGCAGCCCCGGAGCCTCCGCGCTCTCACGCCGAGCGTCGCTGAGATCGAGCGCGTCGTTCTTTGTTTCGACGGACGAGGCAGTCTCCATCGAGGCGGACGGCCGGCTAACGAAAAATTTCGTCCAACCGTCTTCGGCGAGTGCGACGAGCGCGGTTTGCGTGTCCGTGTGTGTGTGTGCGAGTGCCCCGCGCGTGTGAAGTGGCGGGGGGTCTCCGGAGCAGCGACGGCTTCGAGCTCTCGAACTGTCGGCGATAGCGAAAAACCCCGCGTTGCAGTGCCAAAAGCGGACGCGAACGGCGCGACCGGAGAGTGAGAGAGAGACACACACAAACGTCGCCTACGATTTGTAAATAGCGTTGCGACGGTGGATCGGAAGTGGCGTTGGAAAATCCGAGTGACGGAGAAGAAACAGTAAAAAAAAACAAGTGCGAAACACAGGTAGCCGAACGGAAGTGCGGAAAAACAGCGACAAGAGAGACAGACAACAGTGTGTATTTGTGTCCGTGCGACAGAGACGGAGAGACCGGTGTGGAGAGTGAAAAAAGACTCTGCTTGTTTCGTGCAGCGAGCGACGTCAACACGGAGCGCCGAGTTTCCATCCTAAGGACCCCGAAAAATTTTGACAGAAGAGCCACCGACAAGAAAAAGCCCGGTGCGACAGTAGCAGCGGCAGCGGCGGCGGCGGTGGAGGGGGGAGCGACACAACACGCGCCGGATCCGGTCAATGACGGCTGACGTTCCTGTCAGGTTCTCGAAGCCCGTGGATGCCAAGCAGCTCTGAACAGAGCGCGAAGGGCAAGCACGGGAGGGGGAGGGGGAAGAAAACAAGAAGCAGCAGCAGCGGCGGCGGTGTGTTTCGAGAACGAGCGAGTGCGCACGAGTGAAAAACCCGACGCCATAGCCGAGCGGCAAGCGTGTGTGTCTGTGTGTGTGTCTGTGTTTCTGTGCCGAGTGCGCGGGTTTCGCGTGGTAACGAAGTAACGAAGTACGGCGGCTTCCCGTGCGGAAAAATAAAAATAATAACAATACGCGGCGGTGAACTCAGTGCCGGCTAAAACGACGTCCGCGCCCCCGCAGTCATCCATCTCTCTCGCGCACTCACTCTTCTCTACTCTCGTCGTGTGTCCTCACGCCCTCCCGGCTTAGTCCACGGCGTGGCCTCTCGTGCTTCTCCGTCTCGTTCGTCGCTGTCTTCTTCGTTGTACTCTCGTTCGTTGGAATTGCCGCTGGATATCTTCGTCGCTACGCCGGCTATACGTCGCCCCGTGTCTACGTCCCTCTTCTGTCCGCGTATCCGTGTGTGATATACACACACGCGCATATATAGACACGTAAAATCGACGTATTCGATATCAGCGAACCTCGTGTGCGCGTCGCGCGCGCTCGAAGCCCGTCCCCTCCTATCACCTTCGGTATTATTATTGTCGTAGGCGCGCGCCGAACTCTCCAGGCGGCGGCGGCGTCAGCGGCTACGGCGACGGCGCAGGAGGGGGAGGAATCGGCGGAGACGCACGGGCCGCGCTCTCACAGTGGCCGAGTCAGAGTGGCGGCGCGGTGGTGTTTGCCCGAAGAGGAAAAAAAAAAGGAGACTGATATAACGAGGGAAAAAAACGAAAGAGAGAGTGAGAGGGAAGATTGAAAGAGAGGACAGCAGCGCCGTTAACGGCCGGCCCTACGACCGTCGCGCGTGTCTCCCTCCCCTCCCGCTCTGACGCACCTCTCGACTTGCCCGCGCGAATGTGTTTATCGCGCCGAGTTTTTTTCTCCACTCGTTTCGCGGTAAACGAGGCGACTTGTGTGTGTTTCGAGTGAGAAGGCAGCTTGTCCCCTGTGCCGCGTTCTACGTGGGTGCCTGTATTTTAGTGCCGGGCAGTGGAGAAAGGGAGAGAGAGAGACACGAGACACATACGGCTTTGCCAGCGTCGACGAATCCGCCGGACTCTTGGACCGCAAAATCGCGTTTCCCGCTGAACGCGATTTTCTTTTTTGTGCACATGTAAATACGTGTTCTGTATTTGATGTGCGTGGCGGTGATTGGGGAGATTGAAAAGGAGGATTGAAGCGACAGGAGCGAGAAGATTATTGAGGAAATAAATATATATTTGTAGATATATAGATCAGTGCCGGGCGGTGGAGACCGAGTGAGACACGAAACACACACGGCTTTCCCCTGATTCGACGAATCCGCCGGACTCTTGGACCGCGAAATCGCGTTTCTCGCTGAACGCGATTTTTTTTTGTGCACATGTAAATACGTGTTCTGTGTTTGATGTGCGTGGCGGCGATTGAGAAGATCGAAAACGAGGATTGAAGCGACAGGAGCGAGAAGATTATTGAGGAAATAAATATATATTTGTAGATATATAGATAGATATATATATATTGAAGATCGAAGTTGGCTGACGTTGAAGTGAATTGAAGACCGAAGTTGGCTGACGTTAAAGTGAATTTACCGGGTGTTACTCGGCACGAGGCCACCTTGGAGACGGTGGAGAGTTTCGGCGTTGGCTACGGGCAGGGAGCTAACACCGGCGACTGGATGAAACCGCCGGGGGATCTTTTTCTCTACTGCGACATGAAGGACCTGGGTGCCGATATGGTATTTCGAATTGTGTTCCCTCTTTTTATATTTCCTTTCGTTAATCTTTGTCGAACATGTCGAGGATATTCTCGTCGGAATCGAGATCACTGGATCGCGCAACTGGATCGTGAATCACCATGAAATTTATACGGAATTCATTAGGACGTTCGTTAAGATTCTTTTTTTTTATTGGGATGGAATAGAAATTGGAGAAAATCGCGGGTTTCTATTGTTGACCGCCTTACGCCGCGTCCTTCGCGCAATTACGTGACTTTCGGGCGCCCATTAGCGAAAAAAAAGCGGAGTGGCAAATGCTAATCGTAAGGCTTACGTTTTTGGATACGTTCGCGGAATGCCAATGCACATCGAAGACCGGGAAGCTCGTTTCGGTGGGAATATCCGTCGTCGAGTGTTGGATACTCGGAGGTTCTCGGTATCGTCGAGTCTGCTGACTAAATCGCGATCAAAAACTTGAACAGCTTTTGCCTGCAAGCAATGCCACTTTTACGTCAATTTTATCTCTTTAAAAAACATTAAACATTTTTTTAAAAGATGCAAATTTTTTTTTTAATTAATAAAATGATTTTTTTTTTACCAAAGAATTCAACTAGAATTTCGCGCACTTCGTCCCGCAGCCTATTTCGACGATAACGAGAATTCGTCCGAAAGTCCAGACCACCGGAATGTAAACACAACTGCAACTACCAACCAACTGCGACGTAATGTTTACCGTAACGCGAGTTCCGTGCGGTTCGGCGCTGTGCGCGAAGCGCCGAGATCGCGTCTATTATACACGCCGCATCGGCTAATGGGCGAACCACTTTACGACGAAAGTTGGTCGCCGTTGCGCATAATACACTAGATGCTTTGCGTTTTTTTTTCTCTCATTTTTCTTCTTCGCAGTTCATAATACGACCAGCGCTACTGTTACCTCGCGCGCCGGGAGATGCGCATTTCGTCGCACGCTTCGCGCTTTGTCTTCCGCGCGCGTCTGTGCCGTCTTCTTTTCTTTCTCCTCCTCCTCCCGTTCTCTCGGCACTGCCGTACGCATCGCGCGATGCCCCCCCGCGCGTTATTCTATACGCGGTAGGTGGGCGCGGAGATAAAGGGGGAAAAACGTGCTGCAACGTTCTGACACGTTTTGACGCGTTCTCCGTCCTTTCGAAGCTGCTGCTGCTGCTGCTCCTACTTCTTCGTTGCCTTTGCGATTCTCATTTTTCTTATTAATTTTGCGAAGCTTTTATTTTATTTCATTTTTTTTTTTTTAGCTTTACTTGCAATCTTTACATTATTGTTCGTGAGTCTCGTGCTACTAATATATTTTTATATATTACTAGGAGGAAATATAACTTAATTATTTTACTGTATTTACTAAGAGCACAAACTGCCAAATTTCGCGATATTAAAAAAACTGCTGGTTTCCCATCGACCAGGATTATTATTTCGCTATTTTCTAATCGTGAAAATCGTTGGCAATTTTTTTTCGCTCGCTTTTTTTCTCTGCCGAATTTTTTCGTTACTTCTGATTGTCTCAGCAACGGTGATCCTGATGCTGCTGCTGCTGCTCGCGGCCATTTGTTTCTCCGGGCGAGATCGTCGACTCCCTCGGAAAATGAGGATAAAGGACAAATCCCTCGCATCCTACGTCAAACACGCGAGGGCGCCCCTTTGTTTGTTTACCGGATTATTGTGTGTCAATGGAGAGAGCGACGGGGAGGGAGAGAGATGGCGGCCGACGCCGCCGAGAAAGCGAACGCGCGCCGAGGGCGGTGGGAGAGTAGGGTGGAAAAGGGCCGGTCCGGCGCCATGAGGCATCGCGTAAACACACAACTGCGCACCCGCGCGCTCTCGCCGCCCACAGCCGGCGCTCCCTCCCTCCTCCTTCCCGCTTCCTCCCCGACCAAAGCCACCCGGAGAGGACTCATTGATTTCGGTGTCGGACATGGAAAAAATAACGACGAAAACATCTTATTCGGTCCAACGTTCATCGCAATTTATTTTTATTCATTTTTACTCGCCTTTTGATTTCCACGGGATTTATTTTCAGTCCTTTGAACTTGATGCAGTTTAGTGGGATTTAAAATGTTATTAACGTGAAGAGGGTTCAATCTATTTTTTTTTTAGTCGATTACCAGGAATATATTTTCAGTCCTTTAACTCGAGTTCAATGAGAACTGACGTTTAAAAAATATAAAAAAATCTCTGCTGTAATTCGGAACTGGAAAAAACATGTCAAAGTTGATTTTTTGTGAAGAGAATATATCTGATTCCGCTTATCGGATCGGAAACGTCGAGTGTTCAGGTTTCAATTCGCTCATGTCGGGCTAAAAATATTTTCAACTCCGACGAAATCGCATCGATCGCTTATCGCGATTGTCGGATCATCGTTTCCATCGTCAGATCAACGTTTCCAGCTGCTAAAAAACTCTGCATTCGCAGTCGCCGTCGTCATCGGTACGGGGCAATCGAGACCCACGAGACGAATTTCGCTGGGTTCAGGCGCGGCAGGCGGCGACGACGCACAGAAACGTCGCGATCGGCGCGTCTCATCCTTGAGCTTTTCAGTCGCGACTTTCTAACTGCTACGCGCGTGGGGAGAGGGGGGGGGGGGGATAGATTTCGAAGAACCCGCTGAGCACGCCGCACGCGTCCATTCTGCGTGGAATTACGCAATGTACATATATATATTTGTACATAGATATACTATAGCGTGCGCACCGCGGTAGACGGATCTAAGAGCGTGAAGAGTTTCGCGGCCGTCTTCTAATATTCCTGGAGAAGGAGGCGGCGGCAGGTGGCCGCCTCCTCCTTCTCCTTTGCCTTTCTCTTCGCGCGATCTAACCACGAAAAATCAGTTACGAAAAATGTTTCGATCGTGAAAAGTGAGAATCTCGATCACTGCGTCCCTTCATTCTATTTGATCGTCCCGATTGTTTCGAGTGCGAAATTCTGGATCGTTGGAAATACCGCTGGATATCTTCGTCGCCACTTATCCGGGTTCGGGCCACGTGTTGCCAGCGCTGAAACCGTTTCCACTGCGCTTTCACGCGAAAAAATCAGTTATGAAAAATGTTTCGATCGTGAAAAGTGAAAATCTCGATCACTGGTCCCTTCGGCAGACTCGATCGTCTCAGCTGTTTCGAGTGCGAAATTCTGGATCGTTGAAAATGTCGTTGGCTCGCTGGAAATGCGGCCGGATCGTTGGAAATGCCGCTGGATATCTTTGTCGCCACTTAACCGGGGCCGAGCCACGTGTTGCCAACGCTGAAACTGTTTCTGCTGCGTTTCCGCTTCCAGCGAGAAGAAGCAGCAGCAGCTGCTGAACGTTAGACGGGTCCACAGTGACTCGCGTTCACCGCCGTCGTCAGACGAGATTGCGCTCCGGCCCAATTTGCCTCCGACCGCTTCGTCGCGTTCCCCGAGCTCGGCCAATCCCCCGGGCGCTGTACTACAAACCCATCGGCGAACTGGTCAACGCAGATCGCACCTGCGACACCCACGAACACTCCGAAGGGGAGACTTCCTTCCTTCCACGTGCGATGTGACCATCGCACATAGGTGAGAGAGAGAGAACTTGACAGGTATCTCTCTCTCTCACCGCATTACGGCTATTTGACCCTGAGAGCAATGCGAAACACGTGCGGGTGACGAACCGAGATGGACGCAGATTGCACGCTCGAAGCGCCGGGCGACAGACTCTGACAGGCGATATGCGCTGATGTGTTTCACGTCGTATCAGGGAGATTGAGACGGTGATCCGATCTGATTGATATCTGAAGCGCAGGAATCGTGGGTTTTGCACGTGGAGATGTTAATTTATTTTATTATTTTATTTTTTGCCTCGGATCCTTTATTTTCGGCAGGCTGTTCATCGAGATTTTCCGCCGCGACTTCGCCTGATTTTTAATTTGACAATTTATGGTCAGATAAAAAATCGTTTAATAAATTCTTTTATTTTTTTGCCTCGGTCCCTTTATTTTTGTCAGGGCTTCATCGAGATTTTCCGCCGCGACTTCGCCAGATTTCTAATCGGACAATTTATGGTCAGGAAAAAAAATCCCGAGCCCCCCAGGCAACGCAATAAAAGACACGCGACCCGCGAGGCGCGCGCTCCTGATGTCATTGTGATTATGGAGTTCGTTAACTCGGTGGAAAAATTATTGTGATTAAACTCGGGTGAGATTAAAAAAAAGTTTTCCGGAATTAAACAAAAATATTCCGGCGTTCGTTCGCTCGGGAAACTTTTAAATTAGCATTTAAAAAAAAGTTAGTCAACGTCTCTATTCGTCGGTCGATAATTCCATTTCGAAAAAAAAAAAATATGTCCGAGGAAAAAAACAGCGACGAATCACAGCTCGGTGCTGCGTCGACAAAAAGGGTTACGACTTGGCTGCGATTGTGGAAAAATAAACACGGTTACTCAAGTCGATTGCTATAATTTTTTCCCTTCAGTCCAACTAACGAACGAACGAACGAACGACGAAAATTACAGTCTCATTAGTCTAAACGGTGCAAAAAAAGTCGTCGTTCGTTTGTTGAAATTTCAGGCGCCGCTTGACTGAGACTGCAAATTATTGTAGTGACACGAGTTTAGCGAAAAAAAAAATCGTAAAATAGTGTAACGCATTTCTCGAGGAAGTTTTAAAGTTGTATAGATTTTTTCGCTTTTCGCGAGTTGCTCGGCGCTTCCGCTGCAATATTGGAGTTTGGATCGGTCGGGTAATTGAAATTAAACGACGTGGCTCGGTCACTCGACGCTGCCGGACGGACGCGGGCGACCGGGGCGGCTCTTCTCCGGCAGGTGTTCGCGATGGCAACGCTATCAACGTGCATCGTGGTTCTCGCGTTGCATGATATATACAAGGCAATAATGCGCGACGGTCGCCGCCGCCGCCGTCGCCGCAGCGGCAGCCGCGCGCGAATATCGATTCGCGTGAGTCACTCTATCTTCCCGGTGACTCGCAGGGCTGACCTTACTCGGCGGCTGCTGCTGCCGGCTGCTCGCCGGCGACCGTGAGACTTTGCCATGATTTGCCTCGCGCTCCTTCAACGCTGGCCCCGATGACAATACGCTTTTCGATTTTCGTTCACGAGCCTCCCGATTTTTAATTTCTTTATCAAGAAACGCTATTTCACAATGCAATAATTCGTGAATACGACTGAACATGGTATCTTATTGATTTTTGAAACTTACTTTTTAATTTTTAATTTTCTAATTTTTTTCCGTAAATGGAAGAACGGGAATTCCCGCCGAAAAGTGCCACAAAACTGAACCCATTTTTTTTTGTCATTCGATGTCTTTGCTATTAGAATTGTTATTATGAGAAGAAAACAAGCTGAAATCAATGCCTCGAAGAAATTGTGCAGCGTCGTGTAAAAAAAATTTAGCTTTTTTGTGTAAAAGCTGTGAGGTATAACAAGTAAATCAAATTCCGTCCCCCTAATGGATGCCTTTTTCCTCGTTTTGGCCTGTATAAAAATATATAGACACTTATGTACGTTCATACATATATATACGGGGGGCGCGCTCCCGGAAGTTATTTTTGTGTTTCCCAAGCGTGGCGAAGGCTCTCGTGGCAGTCTCCCGTGTATACGCGCCGTACAATGTGGCTATATACGACGCATCGAGGCATCGAGTATCGATCGCGCAATTACGTCTCTCGTCAACGAACCAAATCAGTGGCGCACCCACGGACCATAATATACACACGCAACGCGCTTCCCGCAGTCGCTCGGGCCTAATACGCCTCATTCCTCATCTCGCCCTTCTGTCTCTGCGTTCTCGTCCTCGGAGGTCGTTCACGAATCTCAGAACTATATGACAGTCGATCGGTTGGCGAGATCAAACGATTTCGTGAATAATGGGATCTCCGCAAACAAAATTCGCGTTCCTTGGCGTTTTTTTGCGAAAAAAAAAAAAAATTCGATTTAACGAAGTTTTAAAACCCTACTAGGCGAATCACACCCGCTGGTGCGCGTCCCCGAGATACTTTTGCGCTGCTGCGTTCTTATAAAGTTTTAAAAGGGTAAATCGCAACTGAAAAACCCTTGTTCAGTTAATTTGAAAAAAAATAAAATAAAAATTTTGGCCGAACAGTTTGTCAGAAATCCTAGATCTGTCGCCGGGCCGAAAACCGCCTAAATCGGGGTCACGAAATTTATTTTTTCAAAATATCGACTTTTAACCTATATCATCGTTCTCAAGTCGCATATTCTACCCCTGAAAACACCGGTTACAACACTTTTTTAGTTGATTTTGAAAAAAAATTTTTTTGGCCGAACAGTTTGTCAGAAATCCTAGATCTGTCGCCGGGCCGAAAACCGCCGAAATCGGGGGCACGAAATTTGTTTTTTCAAAATATTGACTTTTAACCTATATCATCGTTCTCAAGTCGCATATTCTACCCCTGAAAACACTGGTTACAACCCTTTTTTAGTTGATTTTGAAAAAAAAAATTTTTTGGCCGAACAGTTTGTCAGAAATCCTAGATCTGTCGCCGAGCCGAAAACCGCCTAAATCGGGGTCACGAAATTTATTTTTTCAAAATATCGACTTTTAACCTATACCATCGTTCTCAAGTCGCATATTCTGCCCCTGAAAACACTGGTTACAACCCTTTTTTAGTTGATTTTGAAAAAAAAAATTTTTGGCCGAACAGTTTGTCAGAAATCCTAGATCTGTCGCCGGGCCGAAAACCGCCCAAATCGGGGTCACGAAATTTATTTTTTCAAAATATCGACTTTTAACCTATACCATCGTTCTCAAGTCGCATATTCTACCCCTGAAAACACTGGTTACAACCCTTTTTTAGTTGATTTTGAAAAAAACATTTTTTGGCCGAACAGTTTGTCAGAAATCCTAGATCTGGCCGCCGGGCCGAAAACCGCCTAAATCGGGGTCACGAAATTTATTTTTTCAAAATATCGACTTTTAACCTATACCATCGTTCTCAAGTCGCATATTCTACCCCTGAAAACACTGGTTACAACCCTTTTTTAGTTGATTTTGAAAAAAAAATTTTTTGGCCGAACAGTTTGTCAGAAATCCTAGATCTGTCGCCGGGCCGAAAACCGCCCAAATCGGGGTCACGAAATTTATTTTTTCAAAATATCGACTTTTAACCTATACCATCGTTCTCAAGTCGCATATTCTACCCCTGAAAACACTGGTTACAACCCTTTTTTAGTTGATTTAAAAAAAAAAAATTTTGGCCGAACAGTTTGTCAGAAATCCTAGATCTGTCGCCGGGCCGAAAACCGCCCAAATCGGGGTCACGAAATTAATATTTTTTAAATATCGACTTTTAACATATACCATCGTTCTCAAGTCGCATATTCTACCCCTGAAAACCCTGCCATCAACCTTTTTTAGTGCATTTAGTGGATTAAAAAAAAATACGATATTTGACAGAACTGTCAAAGTTATCAAGGACAAATGAACCTGGACTCGGTCTGAGAGTCCCAGCCAATCACAGCTCGAATAGTTTGCTAACAATGCTTTCCGTTACTCATGAACTTTTTAAAAGAGGGATCCGATGGGAAATTTCACGCTGATTCAAAAAATCACAAGTGTTTTCTCAAAAAGTCGAAAATTCTATGCGAAAAACGCAAAAATCGTTTTTTTTCCTGAAAAACTGCCAATTTTCGCGATATTTGGAACGACCAACTTTTTAATAGAGAAAATCGTCGACAATAATAATAATAAGAAGCGTTATAGTGCGAAGGTCGAATTACTATTTATCGAAGCTAATAGCAAAAGTGGAACCTCCAGTTCTTTTGCCTTGAAACAGTCCTCTCTTTAAAAGTAAAAGATCGCTGCGACTCTTACCGAGAGTTTGCATAGTTTCGTTTTCGTTGGCGCGCGCGAGTGTAACGCCCTGGCTACTCGTCCTCTCTCTCTCTCCCTCCCTTCCTTTCTACTGCGCCCTCCTCCTCTCCCTTCCGCCCCTCCACGGTCTCCGCTTCGCGCTCGCGAGTCTCGCGCGCTGACATTGACTCGCGGGCGAAGCCGAAAGCGCGTTTCTCTCTCGCGGCCGCCGCGCGCTCGGTCCTTCCGGCTTCGTAATAACTATCGCCGCGGCGATGGGGACAACCACGCAACGCGCGCGCCGCTCTTACGTGTATATCGCGTATTCTAACGTTGCCTCGCTGCTTCTCGCCGCCGGATTATGCCACTCACGGGACGATGCCGTGGCGAAAATTGAATGCGCGCTTTCGCGTAATACCGACAATTTGTCGCGAGACTCGATAGCCGTCGGGTATATTCGAGTTTCCTTCTCACGCGTTGCGCAGCTCGAAGAAATCGTCGGCGTCGGGGTGAAACCCGAATTTTGCGCAATTTTTGCCGTGCGATTTTTTTTTCTTCGGCCGACGACACGAAATTCCGCATTCTCGATTTAATTATTCAATAAAAATTTTTTTTATTTCATAAAAAATAGTTATTATTATTATTATATTATTATTATTTTATTATTTTTTATTTCTAGACTATTTATTTTTTAAATTCCGTCGATTCAATGATGCGAAAAACAGGCAACAAGTTACCGTCAAAATTAATTAAGTCAGAAATCACCGACAGTCACTTAGCGATAACAGCGACCAGCGTTTTCACTGACCAACACGCTCTCCGTGTTTGTCCCTTGTCGCTATATCGATTACACGAGTGGCCGTCGAGCGTTAACGACTTATTTTCCTGAGCGCGAGTTCCGCGGGCGCCGAGAGAATTCGAGCGCGTAGATTCGACAGAGCCTCGGGCGGTATTACGAAGCCTCGCGGCTCGTTCGAAGGTCTCGCCACCGCCACGCCATCGACGTCTCCTCGTCCGTCGTCGGTCGGCTCGTTGTGTGCGAGGAGCGCGCGATATCGATTTCGTCGGGGCGATGCACGTGGCGATGTTTGCCCGGGGACCACCCGACGACGGTGCGTGCCACGTGCCGGAATCTCCGCCGCGAACCGCCGCGTTTCGCTTTCTTCTTCGTTTTCTCTTATCGAGTGTCTCGTTACACGCGGCGAGGCCCTGTCGATCCCACCCCCCGAAGTTTTCCCGGCTTTCAAACGCGAACACGCGCCAACCTGTACAACATATCTTGATATCGGTATTAAATTTCGTGAAATTCCCAACACGTCTATCGTGACTGGCAAAACTTCCCGCGATATATATATCCGAAGAAAGTAGAACAATCGCCGAGAGTTTGGAAGTTTGGAATAATTATTTTACCGCGTTGAACCAAAGCAGCTTTGGAATTTCGGTTGATTAAATTTAATTCCACACAAAAAAGAAAAGTCGTGACTCATAATTCTAAAAAAAATTCTTGGAAATTGTTGGAAATTCAAGAATTCCGAGAAACGGCGGTGGGTAATTAAAATTAATTCAGCTCCTCGAGTGCCGCGGACCCCGACGGGGAATTTCGAGGGCCAAGTAAATAAATTTCCGGCGAGGGCGGCTCCCCGGTGGGGGGGGGGGGGGAGCGTTAGCGTAAAGTCGAGAGCCCGGCTCGACTCGCGTACAATGCACGCGAGTTCTCGCTGCAGGGGAAGAGGCTCTCCCCGAGTGCTCTCGGTTCTGTAACATAATCAGGTAGCGGCGTTGTAATCAGTGACCGGATGCGAGTGGAAGAGGAAACCGCGAGATCGCGAATCGCACGGAGAGTCCGCGATAGCAGCCGCCGAGAACTTTTCCCCACCGACTTGTGATCGTCTGGTTACGTTCTTCTTCTGGTTCTTCGCAACATGTTGGATCTGGCTCTGAAAGGCTGGAACTAGGTTGGAGCTAGGTTGGAACTAGGCTGGAGCTAGGTTGGAACTAGACTGGAGCTAGGTTGGATCTAGACTGAAGCTAGGTTGGAACTAGGTTGGATCTAGACCGGAGCTAGGCTAAGACTAGGACCTAGGCTCGAACTAGGTTGGATCTAGACTGGAACTAGGCTGGAACTAGATTGTAACTGCAGCGCCCTTAATCCTTGCGCCTAATTGATACAACGCAGGTTCGTCCTCTGCACAGAGGAGTCTCCATGACAAAAAACAAGACGACGCCGACCGGTGCACCGGATCGGCGAGCGCATCGCGAGCGGCATCGACGCGATAAACGAACGTCGCGCCTCGTCGACTCTCGACTGTTTCTCGCTCTCTCCCCTTCCCCCTCTCCCCCTCTCCGGCAGCTTCCCGGCATCGACAAGCGATGTTTTCGTCGCGAGTCGCCGAACTCGCGCGCGCGTCACCGTGTAAATTTGTAAATAGCCCGCGCCCGGATTGCCTCGGATTAATCACCGTCTGATCGTCTCTCGAGGCTCGCCGGATCTCCGCGAGGAAAACGGAAAATCCGAAGAACACGTGGAAAAATTCTCGTCAGTGAGTCGCTCGATCGAAAGATGATGATCAGCTGTGCGCATTTCTTACTCTCTGGAGTCTCTGAAGTGAAAATAGGAAATAATTTCTGTAAAATTTCCTGGCAGTGAATTTCGCGCTTTCGCGTCGTCAGTTCTTCGGGCGAGAGCGCAAAAAATTTTTCGACCAATTTCGAAGTCAAAGGTGAAGCGCAAACATCGTGGAAAAAAGTGTAAATTCTCGTTAGCGCGTCTGCCTATTTTTATCGTTATCGCACATTTCGGTTGTTTGCCTCATCTCGAGATATTTATTCTCCATCTCTTTCACCCTCCTCCCCCTCCTCGTTTTCTTCTCATATATATATCTCCACATCTATATATAGCTATATACGTATATAGCACCTTTACTGCTTTTCCGCGACTAGTCTCTCATTCCGATCGTCGTAACTCAATCGCACGCGCAATCTCGTCCCCCGCGCCTCGCGCTCGATCTCGTTTCTTTTCCTCCTTCGCTCCTGTAGCGAAATATCCCTATCCTTCTCTCTCATTCTCTCATTCTCTCGCCATTTCCCCGTGTGTTCCGTCTCGTGGAACACCCAGCCGATCACCGGGTGAGCGGTCGACGGGCGGGAAGGGGAGGGGGGCGAGGAGGGGTGGGGGGGCATCCGCGAGAGAGGACAGTGGCCGTGACCCGAGCGCCGGGGTCTGTGGAGGGGTCGGCGGCCCCGCGCGGCTGGCAGCAGGAGCCTCCAACGCCGCCGCCGCCGCCGCCGCCGCGGCTTAGCTACGTCGACTCCCCGATGCCGTCGGTGTGGCTGGCTGATTCCCTCGCGCCACTGTCACTGCCGTTCGTGCTCTGGCAGCCGGCAACCCAGCAGCTACCAGAGTCACCTAGCCGGCTGCTCCGTCCGCTGTGACTCGGCCGTGACGCTCGGAGAAGAAACGTTCCTCGCGGGAATAACCGCGACCGCGGAGTCCTTGCGACGATCTGTACGCGGGAAACCGGCGACGAGAAATAGTTGAGAAAATTTAATCCAAGAGAGAAGATGATAAAAAAAAGATGTTTTCAAAAAATCTTTGCGGCTGCACTGATTTTATTGACCTGGTTCAACACGATTAAAATTGCACTGTGCGAATTTTATGATGTTGAAGTTTGCATCTTTGGAATGCAATGCAAATTTTTGAAAATAATTTTTCGAACGATTTAAAGATTATTCTAACGATTCTAAAAGGTTATTAGGACGATCAATCGTTATAATAACTTTTTATACCCAATACGATCCTTTGGGTTTATCCGAATTATTATTATTATTATTATTATTTATTTTCGTTGCTTTCCAACGACGAAACTTCAACATAATCGAATTTGCACTCGACTTCCGGAAAATCGTGTTAAAAAATGTAGGCCGCGTTTTGTCTTTATTTGCGTGTTCCATGAATTACGTCACGCGTTGCAAAATACCGAGATATACCGGAAGCGAGCGAGGGAAAAAAATAGAGACAGAAGACGACTCGCCGAGTCGGCTGAAACGCGAAAAACGTAGCGCAAGAAGCTCGGAAAGCTCCGGGGGCCTCGACGCGTTTCCGGTTCCCAGTGGCGGGGGGGGGGGGGGGGGGGGGACACTTCGCTGCAGTTCCCGCGACATTGGCGCCGCGGGCGGAAGGCGAGATGAGTCGCGGGGGACGCGACGGGAAAATCGCGAAGGTTCCTCCGGTCGCGCGGAGACACGTTGCGAATCCGCTTCGCTCCGCCGTTCTCGCGTCGCCCCTTTCTCCCTCTCTTTCTGCTTTCGATTGTCCGTTCGCTCTCACTCTCGCTGCGAGCGCGCGACCGGCTGTTGGCCACCGTGACTCCGGTCCGCCAACCCCCAGAGACGAGCAGCGGCACCAGCAGCAGCAGCAGCGCCAGGGCGGCTCGTCGCCGTCTGCGGCTCCCGACGCGGTCGATAAGCGCCCGCGCCGCTATCAAACTCGCGCCGTGCGGAGAGAGATAGAGCGACAACTCTCTCTCCATCGCCGCCCTCTCCTCTTTATCATCGGTTTCCTCGTTCCTATTTTTTTCCGTCCCTCCCCCTCCACCCTCTCTGCCTATTATTTCTCGTTGCCGCGGCTTTACCCGTCTCTTCGCCATCGAGCCTCCGTGTGCTTCCTGGAATTTGGTGATTCATCGCTGATTTTATTGCCGGACAGTCAGAATACGATTTTTTTTTTAGAGACGGCGAGATATTTCGTAAATTAATCCTCGAAATATTTGTTTGGTAAAAATAATTAATTAAGAAATAAATGTTGGTCAATAAGTTTACATAATTTTCGAAAAAGAATATAAATTCGTGTTTAAAAATAATAATAATGACACTTAGAAAAAGTCTCCGAGGCTCTGCTACTTTTTTTTCGCTCTCATTTTTTTTTTGTTCCCTGAGGATTACTCTGACATTGGTTTCCCGTCTTTCGCTTTTCCTCCGCGCTTTCTGTCTTATATTTTCATCGCCTTCCCTCTTTTTCTCTCCTTTCTCTTTGCCTGGATCATGGATTTTCCATCAGGCAGAGCCTCGCTACTTTTTCTTGGGGCCGCACGCGCTCGAAGGGCAACCCCCTCCCGCTTCTTATTCTCGCGCACCCCTCTCATCGGGTCCCCTTTTTGATGTCAGCCTTACCCTTACCTTACCGAACCTCAGGCGACTTCCTACCTACCCTACGACCGTCACCGTCACCATCACGACCAGCAGCAGCACCACCACCACCACCCACAACGTCCCCCAGGCAGTCCCACCTCCTGTCCAAAATCCCGCAAGGATCCTACGGAGGATAACCACGAGAACAGGATGGGAATTACCGGCTCGCCCAGCTGGCCCGAACACCTCTTTCTGGTATTATGCATCACTTTCTACATGGATTCTTCCTCCGTTTTCTAGTGGCCATTCCCATTAAAACCAATCATTATCACATTAACAACATTTCATAACATATTTTTTATCTACAAAAAAAATCTAAAAAATGCCTTTTTGAGGCTGTTATTTAATTATAAGCGTCATTGATTGGTTCATTTTTATCAGCAGGAAATTTCATTAGCGAGGCCATTTTGGTCTGCCGCTGGGTTCATTTATTCAAGTAACGAGTGTCAATATTCATGACAGAAGATTTTAATACCACATCGGAGTTCGGGTATTTGTAGAGAAGCTGACTATTAATGAAGTTGGGTTCGACGAACTTGAGAGGGTTCATTTTTCGTGGAAGATACCGAACCGTGAGAAGAAATGTTAAATTGCGTTGCTATGATTAAAAATAAACAGGGAATTTGGCCGTGAGAAATTAGGATTTTATGCACGTAATTGAATGTGTCAATCGCAAAGACCATTCGCCTCGTTTCACGAGCAAAATGCATATCGTTGGATTGCAATAAAACGGTGGGTCAATTAAAATTAATGAACTGCGAAGTCGACCGTTCTCGCTCGCTATCTTCTCTCTCTCTCTCAGTCTCGACCTACAAATCGTCGGTATTATTAAGGCAATTTCAATCTAAACCACCGGTGTGCCATTACCGCGCCTGGCGATAACGTCGTGGCTCGCGTGACTTTGGGGCTCACGACGGTCGCGTAGGTTCAATGGCACCCGGCGAGGTCGCCCTCGACGATTAACTGCGGCGCCGTTTTTCCGAGGAAAATTTCGTGCATATCAAACTGCAAAAAAAAAAAAAACAATCAAAATCTATAAACTTCGAGGGGAAACAAAAATTGACTGCGGAGCCGTTTTTCCGAGGAAAATTTCGTGCATATCAAAGTACAAAAAAAAAATTAAAGCGTGTAAACTTTCAGGGGAAATAAAAATTGACTGTCGGTTGCCCTTATTTCGTTTTCCAAAAAATTGCATTTTTTTCCTCGTTTTTTAATCCAACAAAAATTGTAGAATTAACGTAAATTTCTCAAAATCGAACATTTTGCTTGCAGGATAGCTGGCAGGATGCAGGACTGGTTTGTACTCGCTTAAGAAAACTATTCGATAAATCCGTGATTATCATTATCATTATTATCGTCGTCGTCACTGAAAAAACTGGCGTTTCCACGGATCGTGCACTGAGAAAAATGAGTAGTTGCGATTACCAATCATTGGTTCGATCTACCAAAATATTGGTAGCTCTGACCAACGATTGGTAATCACAACTGTTAATTTTTTTCAGTGTCTCGCGAGTCGCCGGGAATTTCGGTTGCGTCGGGCCAATTTTTTCGATTGGCACAGATATGCGACGGGGAAATTCGCTTTTGCATTCGCGCGACGCTGGCGGTGACGCGCGATGCGGCGAAAACATCCCCCACGCGGGGATGGTGGAGAGGAGGAGGAGGGTGGGGGGGGGGGGGGGGGTGTATCGCGAAGGAGAGAACCGTATTAGGCAGAGAGTTGATCGAACTCTGACTCACGGATGTCGCGACGACCGGTCACCAGTCTCCCTCACAACCCCCTCCTCCGCTCCTTTCCACCCTCTCCCTCCTATCCCCTTCCTCCCCGACGCGGGTCTCCGCGCCTCGCGCGCTCTGACGTCCACCCGGCGGATTACACGAACCCTCCGAGCTATACGCGTTATAGATTCTCACGTGCTGACCGCGGTGGGTTATAGATTTTTCACTTTTGCACCTGCTGACGTGCTTACCGAGTAGCTTCACCCTCCCCCCCACTTCACAATCCTTCCCACCCCTTCCGACCCTCTCGCTATTATTTTTACAATATCGCGAGACTTCCCTTCTCCTCTCCTCTCCTCCCGGTCTCTTCTTTCCACGACGAAGTACCCCCTCCCCCCTATCCTTCCACTCCACCCCCCACTCCCTGCGGCCAGCTGCTATTCGCGAGATAATATTTTAACGCTTCGATCGAGTGTCGCCGCCGCCGACGACGCCGCCGCCGTTGCCGGAGCGCACTTTAAAGTTCAGGCAAAATCGATTAAACTAACTTGCTCGGATGGAAAGGAAAATTTGCGGGAATGGAAGGGAAAAAGGAAAATTGAGTTACGAATATTTTAGAAGAAATATCGCGATCGCCGGTGTAATCGAGGGTCACGGGGTTACGGCGCGATTATACTAAAGATAGAATTAACTTTTGCGAATCTTTGGTGCGTGCATAATTAACGAGCTTGAACTTTTTTTTTTTTTTCTTTCTGAAGTCGTGTAACCCGGAACGAGTCGAGAAGTGACTTCTGCGCGGGGCATTAAACCGCAGTTCGCGTCACGTGACACTGCGACGATGCGGGTACTTGAATAAAAAAAAAATACTTGTGTATCAGAAACGCTACCGATAAATATTTGCTTAACTGACATGATACAAAAAAAGAATTAATATTTCGATAAAATATTTTTGAGGAATGGTGAACATTTTTGGGGTGGAATAAAAATATAAATTTGCGTTTAATTTCTCGCTCGACGAATCCTCGGTTCGGTAGCTCCGCGTCTTCCCTGATTATCAGATAAACTCCCGCGATAACCAGTCCGAGAGTACCAATATCATTACATTTTTTATTTCGTCAACAACTCGCCGTCTGCTGTCGTTAAGGGCGTCGGATGACGTCGATGCGCCCCCCGCATACCATCCGCGCGATACACGCAACTCGAACGACGCTTTTCTCAGCTGGCTGCGGCTCCCGCGTCCTCCTCGCCCCTCCTTTCCCCCTTACTCCTCCCCCCCCCCCCCCCCCCGCGCTCGCGGTGAGACCGCCAACCGGTTAACCCGGCACCAGGGGGGAACCCGTTCGATTTTTCCAACTGTCCCCGCGACTCGCAGTCTCCGCGTCTCGTCGTCGGGCTTCCATCTCGTCGCAACGCGATTTCAACTTTTGTTTCGCACGACATCACGGTTCGGTGTTTCAGAATTTTTTCGGGATTTTTTCCCTGATTCATTAATATATAAAAAAATTATTAAATGAGCCGCTTTTTTATGTACAAATTCGTGACGGTAGGAACGAAAGGAAGGGGTGGAGGGGCTGAAAGGAAAGGGGAGAACGCGATTTCGACTTTTGTTTCGCACGGCGTCACGATTCGGTGTTCAGATTTTTCCGCGATTTTTTTTCTATGATTTATTAATATAAAAAAATTATTTTACGACCCGCTATTTTTTCATGAACAATTTATGTAAAAATTCGTGAGGGTAGGAAGGGTTAGACGGGTGGAGGATAAGGGGAGAAGCTCTCGAAACGGAAAATCGAGGCGCAGCCCTCGAATGCGCCTCCCGCCTACCCCTCCCCCACCCTAAAATAGACCCCCCAAAATGCTGAGAGTCTCACTCGACGCTCTCCGCAAAAGCGACATTGGCTTTCAACCCCTTTCCGATGATTTTCGCGAGCCCGGAACGCGCGAGTGGCATCGAGATAACTCGGGAAAGCGCGGGACGGGATAAATTATTTAATAACACTCCAATCGGGGGGAAACGATAATTGACGATTCGACGAGAGCGAATTTCGCGGAGTTGTTATTATTGTCGGGGACCTCGTTAATATCGAGCCGGCTCGATATTAACGAGTGACACGGATGTAGATTCGCAAGGCACGAACGATTATCGCCAGCGCTCTGTTTTTATTCTCTCCTGATTTTCCTCCCCCGTTCCCTCTCTCTCCCCCCTCGGAGTCTCGTGGGGGTCGCTAATGGACGCGACTCGCGCGCGCTTCCACGTTGCTGCGCACCGCCTAGACACCGCGAATCCGTAAGAATGCTCCAGGATCTACGTACGACCGCCCTCACCCCCTCTCCCCTCCCCCTCGGGTCACGTCGTTGACCGCGCGCGTTAGCCGAGGTCAGTACCGGTGCACGAACTTCCAGCTCGCTCGCCAATTCTTCAGTAAATTTTTACTACCGTTTTGCTTCACGAGTTCTCGCGTTTGTTTTTTTTTTTAATTATTTTTCGTTTAATAGAAAAATGTTTCGAGGAAAAAATTCGTTGGTATTCAGTGGAAGCTAATTTTTTGAAGCGCCGTCGAATGAATCGCGGGCCCGAATAAACGCGGGGAAAAATGTTTCGCAAGTGGCGAGCCGCCTATTGAATTAATCGCGCTTTTTTTATTCGCGCGCGCAGCAATATAATTTAATTCGACGTTTTTCGTTAAATTTCAATCTCGGCAGAGTTTCGAGTCTCCGGCGCCAATTCACTTTACGCGGGGAAGAATTTATGCGAGTCAAATTAATTTCGACGAAACGCGGAATTCTCACTCGGGAATTAAATATTCGTTGAACTCTCGCGAGTAAACAGCGCGGGGTGGGGGGAGGGAGGAGGGGGAGGGTGAGGGTGAGGGTGAGGGTGAGCGCGACGCGGGATTCCGACGCGAGCCTCAACTTTTTGTGTCTGTCGCAGACGCGGCCGGAGACCGTCGCACAATGGGACGAGGTGCGCGTTATTCTTTTCTCATTTTTTTTTCACCCCCACTTCCACCCCGTATTTACCCGGCCTCGGACAAACTACTCGACGGGGCAATCTCCGAAAGAGCAAAGTACGGCGCGACAGTCGCGTCTCAGTGATTCGCTTTTTTAAAATTTTTTTTTCTTCGTCAATCAGACGCCTCCATTGTCACGACTATTTTCCAGATTTTCCTTTCTTCTTCGTACGATTTCGCGTCGAACGCGTTAACAGCGGCTTTTATCGCGTCGTCTCGGGGCCCCCGGGGAATTTAATGACATTAGGGGTAACACGCGAAACTCGTTAACAGGCGATATTCGTTATAGGCACTTCGTTACCTTATCGCGCGACCCACATATTTATCCTCGACTTTTTCCTCGATCCAGCTTTGTGCATATAAATATACATGTATACATCTTTTTTTTTACACATTTTAATCACATATATTTGAGTCTAATGAAAAAAAAAATCACGTGAACCAATCCCACGGGGTTGAACGTTCGTTGAACTCCGTTCACGTACCGCAAAGCGCGGCGTGTAATAGTACTTTGTGATACAAGGGCGAGAAAGCGGCCATTACGCGCGGAGGTTAGGAAGCGGCGCACTCGCCAAATCGAGTGCTACAACGACACGAGGCGAAGCCGAGTGTTGTTTGTAGCACGAGAGGAGGCGAGTGCACTGCTTCCTAACCTCCGCGCGACGGCCGCTTTGTCGCCCATGTATCACATATTACTTTTTGTAACGAATGTCAGCGTGATGTCGCACATCTTCGTGCCTGCAAAGCGTGCGTGAGATCATCTTGTAGATAGTTTCACGCACGCCAATGTGTGCGTGAAGTAATGTAGATACCTTCACGCACCAGATGGCGTACGTGAAATTATCTACGTTGACATGAGCATAATACGCGATCTCACGCACGCTTTGCGGGCACGAAATGTGCGACATTACGTGCATGAGTTACAAAAATATTTTTATACATAGCGTGTATATTACGTGCGTGTCTTAATAATGATAATAATAATGATATAGCAACGACCTCTTTTACAATTTTCTCTCGCTTCGTTGCAGATCGCACCCTCGGCGAAAAAGCTGTGGGGCGTGGACGAGGGCGGCTCCAAGGACGAAGGGGGTGTAAAAGGCGGTGGGATACTTCATCTGGGCGACCACCAGATGTGGCGCGACTCCACCTGGAGCACCCCAGGTAATTCAATCCCAGCGTGTCCTGATGCTATCTCCGCGCGCGCCGCGTCGTCTCCGCGCGATTTCCAATCGACCACAACCGGCGCGCGAGGTTCGCACTGCATCGCGGATGATGCGCTCCAGCTTCGAGGTCCACAACCACCACCGACGACGACGACGACGCGACGTGCATTGCGAGAAACAGCGAGAGAGCGACGACGCAGCCGCAGGAAATACACCGCGTCTCATTCCCTCGAGCAATAATTCCCACCAGAGTTGTAAATCCTCATCAATTCATGAGATATAGTTTATAGTACAATTTTTGTTGCAATTATTACTTTATAGTAACGTGTAGTGATTATAAAATAGAGTGTAAAGATTTGAATACCTGAAAAAATACTAAAAATCGAAAAAAGTAATGGAAATAATGCAAACGTTTACACTCTAATTTATAATCCCTATACATTATTATTATAAAAATGATAATAATAATAATTATAAAAAAATTGTTCTGTAAACTATATCTCATGAATTAGTGGGGATTTGCAACTCTTATTCCCACTCCTTCCGGCTGTGTTTGTGAGCTCAACGCACAACCGAGGAAAATCGTGTCACGCACTTCCTGCTCGTCTGCTATTATTACACCGTAAACATGCCGAAGAGAGAGAAGGAAAAAAATCAGCTTAAAACAAAACAAAGATGAATTCCGCGATCTCCCGACGAATTGTCAACAAATGACGTGGGCGATGATAACGGCGCGGGGCCCGGTGACGCGAGCGCTGATAAAATTGATAAGGACGGTTCGCGGCGCGAGAGAGTCTCGCGCTCGACTGTAATCGACTGCTACGCAATGAATGACGAGGCGGCTGCGCCTCGATAACGATGACGACGATGACGACGACGAGACGATAACAGTGTTGCTCGAAATTACGCGCAATGTTTTTATTTTTTTTTCCATATATATATATGTTTTTTTTAATTTCATTTCCACTTGTCTCGACTGCCCACGCGAGTTGAATGACGATAATAGTGTTGCTCGAAATTACGCGCAATGTTTTTATTTATTTTTCGCCATATCTATATTTTTTTTAGTCTCATTTCCACTCGTCTCGACTGCCCACGCGAGTTGTATTCAATATCTCCCTCGTCTCTTTCTCTCGTTATTTCGTCTCGATCCTCTTCATCTGTAACTTCGACGTACGATACTCGGTGATGTCTGTGTGTGTATATGCGGTCGGTTTACACAGATGCGCACGCGAGAGAGCCTCACGAGCATCGGTGGCTCTGCAGGCAGAACGGGGAACCCGAGTGTACGTGAGCAGCGCGCCATGGTTTTTGCATGTGTGATATTGCGATGGGTGCAACGCGGCTGTTGCCATGGCGACAGACGCCCGGCATCGGCCGCTGGGTGGGGGCAACGTCCCAACGCCCAGGGTCGTACCTACTCATCAACCCTAGGGCGTACTCCACCTACCCTTCGCCCTCCCACTCTTCCTCCCAATCCTCCCCCTCCTTCTCCTCCGCGCCCCTCCATCCGCGCCTACCGCGACTTCCTCTCTCCTCGCAATTATCGGAGACTTTACTTGTCCGTAATTGTAGTATAAGGATGCGCAGCCCAAAGGATCTTAATGGGAGTATCGGGTCGGCAGGGAGGGAAGCCTGGAATGAAAACGTCGAAGCTCGCTTCGCGTCCGCGAATCGATGAATATTTTTTTAATGCATCTTTTCCCCTCGTCTCGCTATATTCGAACTTCTCGGCGTGTATTTATCTGGGCATCGGGAATTCGCGGGAGAATAATCGACAAGGACAAATTGTAGATTCAACCGCTGCCGGGGTAATGACGTACGTCGTTCGGTTCGGTTTGCACGTAGAAATTGCGCGGCGAATTTATTGCGCTCACTCGCGTAACTCTGACGCGGGTGAATCTTGACTCGCGCATAATTTGGGTAACTAATAGGTTTTTTTTGCGGTCGGTTATTTTTTTTGCGGTTAGAAAATAAAATTGAGTCACTGTGTTTTGATGAACTACGGAGGTGGAGCTGCGTCGAATAGACGAGTGATTGCAGGATATTCGACTGCTTGTATCTCACGATTCTTTTTTTCCACAATAATTTCAGATCATGCAGTGTCACAGCCGATATCGATGGGCACGGGGAGACGAGTGGGCGTTGGAACGGGATATCATCATCAAACTTCGGAAGTCGGGGCTGTTCTCAGTCCCAGGAGCAGGTAGAGTAAACTTTGCGTTACTTAAAAATGTTTGATTCCCTGTTTTTTCATAACTGTAACTCATTGCTTATCCTTTTATATATTTATTGCAGTGAGACTGGCGGACTCGGCGTGAAAATGGTCGAGTACGTACTCGGATCGAGTCCCACTACTCCCAAAGATTTGGAGCCGCGAATGGTCTCGCTCAGGCTGGTAAGAAAAACATTCATCTTCATTTCTCCGACCGTACTCTGAAAATATAATCACTCGCAGACTCGAATTTACACGGCAATTAAATCCTTCGCGGAATCGATATTTCGAAAAATTGCCGACGGTATCTTTTTGCAAATTCACTTTCCACGTAACGTCGGTTACCGAAGCAAATATTGCGGTGCAAAAGGTATCTCGTTTTGTGCCAAGTATCTATACGAATGAAAGCAAAGATTTTAAGCCGCAGCAGTAAACGTCGAATTGGTCGTTACTTTGATTTTTCGTTATTTATCGCGTGGCTCGGTCGTTCGACTCGGAGTTATCCATGCCCGACTAATTCCGTGTACTCTTCGGTTATTGCAGAACGCCGACGGCGACAAGAAGGAGAAGGAAAAAGGTTCGGCGAGCCCGTTCGACGGCTCGAAGGACGACAACGGGCCGCAAGGCAACGGACTCGCGTCGCAAAATGGTCTCGACGACGACAAAGGATTCAAGTGAGTGAAGATCGGATCGTCAGCACCGAGGCAGCGTCGTCGGGAGAGCCGTTTGATAAGGTTTCCCCGGGTCTCGCGGCGGTCGCGGCTACGATGGTTAATGGGTAGCTTGATACCTCGGAGAACGGGAGCATTATTCGCTGGCGCTTCGTCTCTCGGCGTCTATTCTGTAAACCGAGGCGACCGACGAGAGCTCGTTGCTCTCGGGTGGATCGTTACGAGCGGAAAGACGACTCGCGCGAACGAGTCTCCGTAACGATAGCTGTCAAGGGCGGACGCACTCCACGCGGCCGATGACAGCGCGAGCCGAGCGCTAACGACCGCTCGAACTGTCGCCGCTGCCGCGTCACGATTTCACGTTTGCTTCGCGCCCGCTTCTCAAGCTCCTCGCGCCATCTGCTGAAGAGCCTGCAGATTGCAAGGGATTTTCCTTACCGACGCGGATATCCGAGCTCTCTGCCGTTCTTCCGATAACGCCAAGCCGCCGCGGTTCTTTCTAGCCCGTCGCGGATTCAACGGAGAGCTCTGCCTCATTTTTGCCGGGGACCGGTCAATTCGTTAACTCCCTATTGTTCTCATTCGTCGACACCGCAGAATTTACATTTTTTTTTTACGAAGAAAAGTTTTGTATTTTTATTTCTGTTCTGAGTAATTTTGATTTTTTTATTTTTCGGAAGTCAACTTCCCGGAGTTGCTATTTATTAATGACATCAATCCTCGGCCTCGCCTGGAGAACGAATTTTGAGAATGCAGTTTCGAAAGAAAAACACGGCTCGCCGTACGATGATCGATAATTTAGGAAACTCGAACGCGATGAAGTTGGGTGCGTTTCTGATGTAGGTTTTCTGCATATTTCACGGCGTTCAAGCACATTAATAATTCCGCGAAGTTTCGAAGTTTTCATTTATGTTCGATATTAAACGCCGCGGCGAATTTACGACGAACTCGAGGAGCGGATACAAGCGCGTTGCTTGACTCCGCTGCGCCTACCCTCTTTGCTCGACCTTCTTTGCTGAACCGGCAAAGTACATAAGCACTTTCTTCAGCAAAAATAAGTTGTAAAAAACGAGAACGCGACGATGTCACTTTCATCAAAATTGTATTATGAATTAAAAGTTTAATCGATATTTATAACGGTCGTCCGCATAGGATTTGTCGGTGAGTCGGTCGCGTCGGTTTGCGCTTCCCCGTTAGTTAATGCCGCTCGTATTACGGAAAACGTACCGTTGTTTCGCGCACGAGGTATGTTCGTCGGCGTAACAGGCTTCGCTCGTTTCATAATTTGCCATTATTCGGAGAGAAGGGGAGGGCGACGCACTGCGCGCATAAAGACAATAATGGCTCGAGCGACGCGGTCGTTATCATCGCGATCGTCATTATTATCATCGCCGTTTATTGTTTACTCCGGGCCGTAATAGCGGCGCAGTAAATCTCCTTTCGGAGAGTGATTCATTCGGCGCGCTTACACCGCTCGCTCATTCGTTCCTCGTCATCGGCACGCATCCTTCTATTTTTTTTTTCTTCCGCCGCACGGCGGCTGGTATGTCGATGAACTAATAGCGGTAAACTGTTGATGATCGCAACGTTATACGAGGGCAAACTCAGCGTCCGTCTCTCTCTTTCTCGGCGCGAACGAAGCTCTGACATTTGCAATTGCCGCGGCGTCGTTCGTATGGAAATAGAAATAAATGTTGATAGTCAAGCGAGTTTAAGTTGCGAGTCAGCCGAGGATTCTCTCATCGATCCTGAACGTCACAACGAGCCGCCGGTGTTCGTGTAATCGTCGCAGTTTCTCTACGCGGGTGAAATACGCGAAGCTGAAACTATTTCATAAATAAAAAAACTAACGTAAAACATTATCCTAAGTAAAAATGTCGATAATACTATTTAACGCCTCGTCCAATTAGACACAAAAGCGTATTGATAATGAATAATAATTTAATGCTCTATTAATCAACTGTTCCAAATAATAACTCCGTCAATTATCCATCGACTACACTTTAATTCTCCAGTTATGATCTCGCCGCGGCGGAGATATTGAGTCGGCGAGATTGCGGATGAATGAGATGTTCGCGCTTCGATGCTCATCCCGGTAACACTCGATGAATTTCATTAGGCTTTCTAGAAGCCCCCGGGGCTATTTATTATCGCGCCGGGTGGCGTGTATCGCGCGCGCGCGCGCTGTTATTTGGGTCGGCGCAATCGGCGACTGAATCGTCGACTAAAACGACCACTTTCTCGTTGCAGCCGCACACCGGGCAGCAGACAGCCGTCGCCGGGCGAGGAGGAATTCCAGAAGAACGCGGCGGCCACCCTGGCCGTGAGCGCGGGTGGCGGTGGGGTCGTGCTACTGAAGCCGGGAGTCGACGTGGTCGGTAGCGAGGAACACTTCATGGCCGCTTTCGCGCCCGCGCCTCCTCACCATCTTCAGCATCATCAGGCCCCGCCGACCCATCATCTTCAGCATCCGCACTCGCACGCGGCTCAGCTGTTCGGCGCCCAGGGTCCGCCGCCGCCGCAGGGACCGCCGCCGTCGCAGCAGCAGCAGCAACAGCAGCAGCAGCAGGGACCGCCGCAGCCGCAGGACACGACGACGCACTTCGACGTCCAGGTAAGTGACGACATGGATAACTGGCGACAGGAACCAAGAAGAGCCAAGGAATCGAAGCACCGACGAGAGAAAATAAAAAACACAGCGTCGTTCCCAGTATTTGGGAAACAAACGATGACACATTTTTTCCGAGAGGAATGCGCGGGGAGTTCCTTAATTTGGCGGACGGGCTATTTTTAAGCAGCCCCGCGACGCTAACGAGCCGTCCAACCAACAACGCTCGTCGGCCACTCGACATTTCTTTTTAGCACCTCGTCGTCCCGCGCGACGCGGGAGCCGCCACTCGACTTGTGTACGGCCGCGAGCCACTGGCTTTTTCGCACGTACACACAGGGTGATTAGTGGGGAATGGGTATCGAGGCATTTGACTCATTGCGGAGTTGTGAAACGTTAATTAAATTCGGAATTCATATTTTCTTGCAGCACTTGGGGTCAAATCTGTAGTTTAACGTCGAGTGCTGAAGTAATTATTCGGTTTCTAAATATTAAAAAAAAAAACAGCTGTCATTTTCTTTCATTAAACATTTATTTGCTGCGCTCGTAAAACAACGGATCGTTGTATCCGCGTCTGAACGCATCAGGCTTGAACGATTGCCCGGGCACTAAAAAATAATGGCAACTGTAGAATCGATTTAAAAAAAGATCGCAAGAAACACGAAATTATCGATTCTAAAAGTAATTGAAGTTTCGCGAACTTTTGCCGAAGTGGCGACAGCTTTGATTAACACGACTCGACTGTCTTGTTCATTGTTTACCATTCGAAGAGGCGAACTCTAACTTTTTCAACGCTCTTGCACCATAAAAGTGGAAGATAAGAACGAAGACGCGCTCAAAGACAGGATAACAACTTTATGATTGCCACTTTTTTTTTTCGAGAAACTGCCAAGTGGTTATTAAAGTTCAAAAAGTTCGATATTTATTCTGGATCACTCCGAGGCATCGTGGGCTTCTCTCAGTCTTCTCTCGGTCTGTGTGGGCCCAGTGGACAAAGCTTTAACCTGCCGCCGAGAGACCGAGGAGCAGTTTCCCCCGTGTCATCGGCCTTGCAACGTCGAGTTTGCGACTTTTTAAAAATTCACCAACACGTCCGTACCCTCGAAAGTAACTCTTATCCTGGGTCGTCGTTATTTTTCCCCGTGTCTACTCTACTTCCATCTCTCAGCGTTGATACACGCGGCTTTTTTATTATTATTTCTAACGTGTTCCCGATACGACGACGGTGGCGTGGCTCTCGTCGCCCGGTTAGAGAACCGTCCGCGTTTATAATAATGTCGCAGGGCGAGGCAGCCACCGTTCGTCGCGTTACGCGTTCGTGTGACCCGTCGACAGACGAGCATTAATCATCGAGTGACAGCTCGATGCCTGCGCTGCAGCAGCAGCAGCAGCAGCAGCGACAGCAGCAGCAGCAGCCCCGACGTCGTTCTAGTCAGCTACTAGCCCGGCCCAGCCAGTGAGGCAGCCTCGAAAACACGTTTCCCGCTGGCATCGACGAATTCGTTTCCCTTGTACTTAATTAATTCCCATTCTCGTGAGGATTCCTCGCGTGTCGGTCCGGTAATTTGTCGGTACACGCAACGAAAAACGCGAAAAATGATTTTTCACTTTTTTTTTTCGAAATCTTTCCCTTGCCGTTTTTTTGACGAACATTTTTTTTCGATTTAACGAAGTTTTAAAACCCTATCCGATGGAAAGTTTTCCGCTGCCCGAAAAATCGAAAATTCGAGGAGAAAAACGCAAAAAGCAATTTTTTTTTTCTGACAAACTGCCAAATTTTGCGAGATTAAACAACAAAGTGCCGGTTTCCCATCAACCAATCAGAGGTTCTATAAATCGAAAACATCTATTACCCACGAACTTTTTAACAGAGAAATTTCAGCGCGTTTCTCGCGACGCTTGTAATTCACACCGGTCGCTTGAGATTGAAACTCCAAATTATATTACTCCGGTGTGTTCGCCTTCCGCCGTGGAGCTTTTTCCACCGTGGCGAGCGAATTGACGCGTGAGAGCCGGGGAACCCATCTTAAAGGGCAGCGGCGCGCAGCGCGCGTTTTCCTCGCTGCGTTCACTCGTGAGGCCCCAGCGCGCGCGCGCGACGTCGAAGGGGTCGCCGCGTCTGAAAAGCCTTAACCCCTTGCTGCCGAGAAATTGACGCAAAGCGCCTGTAACGCACCGGTTAAAGGGAAATGGCTCGTGCATTCCCCTCGTTGAATACCCGGCTTCGCTCGTGACTGTGTGTATGTGATAAAAAGGCTGCAAAGTGGAGACTCGCTCATGGCTGCCCCGTCATTTAGATCCGGGGCCGCACGCAGTTTCCTCCGTACGAGAAAATATGTTGATAAATGTTGCGTCCCGGCCTTAGAATTTTTTTTTCCATAATCCGGCCTGAGAATAATTTTTTCCATAAGTTCTGTGTCAATTTTGCACGTTTATAAACTCAAAGTGTGTGAACTAAAAAAAAAATGTTAACAACCGCTGACGCGAAAAGAATTCTTTTTCCCGTAATTTTTGCATCTCGAGAAATATTGAAAGAGCAAGAATCAGTTCTGTTCCAATTTTGCACGTTTATAAGCTCAAAGCGTATGAGCTCAAAAGAAAAATTGTAACAACTGCTGACGAGAAAAGTCGTGGGAAAAATATATTTTCCACGTGAAAACAAAACTTTTTCACCAAGGAAGCAGGGCGAGACGCGAGAAGTGGTTTAACTATACGAGGTCGCGATGGGGTCGGGGTAGTTTTTCCGAAGATTTTTCCAAAGTTTTCACCGAGCAGTCGTCGGCGCCAAGATGAAGCTTTGAATCCGATGCTCTCTTCTGTTTCGCGTCTCTCTCGCTCTCTCATGCTCGGAGCAACCCCTCCGGGTTCTTCTCGCCGGTAAACCCTTTTCTCGGCCGCCCCTTCCGGCTTTCTCCTTCCTCCGCTCCTTCCCCTCTCCCCCCTCCGGGCGTCTTTTTTCCCCGAGAATTCAACGACGATTCGTCGTTCCGCGAGTTCTCAAGACTCACAACTACCGCTCAACGACGACGCTACTCGAGCAGCCTCGTCCGACCCGAAACGAACCTATTCTACTGGAAGTCGACGACGCTCACTTCAACTCTCGACGCGGCGGCGGCAGCCGACGACGTTTGACTTTTCGCCGAGGATTTTCCACCGGCAAAATGCTCGCAACAGTCGCGCAGCGACCGACGTTGCCGCAGCAGCCAACCACCGACGTTCACAATAACGTAACGTCCGGGGCGTTTGCGAATTAACGCGGCAATTCGGGGTGTACAATGAAATCCCCGAACGATACAAGCGTAACAGATGTACCCGCTTCGCATTCACAAATGCACTTTATTAATTAACTCTCGCTCGTATCGTCCGTTTACCATCAACCCGGCGCGATAATGCGCTGGTTGTTGCGAGAAAATTATAGTTCAGAACTCCATTCTCCAGTAATAAGCCATAAATTCAGCCGTTATAATTAGGATAGTTAACCGGAGGCGGGGGGAGGGCGATACAGCGGAGAGCGAAAGGCCGAGGGAACCTGGCGCTTGTTTAGCGTTTCATGGGTGAAGCACAAACCGGCGCCTGACTCGGCCTTGGGTCAGGTCCTTGACTCAAAAACCTTGTTTTTGTTTTTTTTTTTTTTTTCGAAGAATTTCCCTCGCTTCAACGTTGCTCGTCACGATTTTCTCGCCACGGCGACTCGACTCTTCATCCACTTTGGAATGTCAATGCTGCGTTCCGCAAAATCTTTTTGCTTCTAGAAAATGCTTTGAGAAAAATAAAGACTAAATATAGAATGACGTCGAAAAGTGCCAGAAAATATTTACGACGGTGAGAGAAACATTTTCCAAATTCAAATGAATTCAACATGTGCAACTGGTGTTGAATCGATTCCACTCGGCTAACGCAAAATTCTTCTTTTCACAGAGTCCTCGTCCTGGATGAATGTAAATTCGAGACAACAGTCGAGAAGTTTCGTAATGTCAGGCGAAGTCGCAGGACGAAATTCGTCACGGGTCCGACGTCACGGACAACGGATGTTTTAGCAGTCCGCGAAGGTTCCACTCGCTCGGCAATTCACGAGCAGCGAGTATTCCGTCAAGATGATACGCCGTGATCGCGTTATTACGCAGGGGGCTCGTGCTCGCCGGCGCATGAAGCGATTCCCCCTTCGAGTTGTTCTATCCCTGGTTGTTCCCCGATTTCCCCCCGCCCGGCTGGCCTCGTCGACGGAGGAAAAACAAAAACGACGGGCGATGGTTAGATACAGAGAGTTAGACGTAAGGAGCCGAGGGGGGAGAAGGGGAGAGAGAGAGAACGCAGCACGAATACAGAAAATATATATTTACACAAACCGTGGCGAGGGTTGTTGACTCGCTGCCCATTCAGCATGAAGTGCAATGACTTCCTACGATGAAAATCTGTATCATCGCCGCCGCGCGCGCGTTCCTTCCAACGTGTACGAAGAAAGGAAGAAATTCTCAACCGCCAAGGATTGTTTCCGGTCAAGGGATTCCGGCGCGGTTCAGCGCTTTTTACCCTGCATTCCCCGGCGATGTGGATATTTCAAGCATTTGTGCGTCAAACGCACTCAACTTCACTTAACCGCGTTACGGCGATAAACCGGAGGAAATTTAACGTTTACTTTATTTTTTAATTTTTTTTTCGAGTCACGCGTTGGAACGTCTTTGTGAAAATAAGGAGCTTTAATGTTGTTATCAGACGTCTCGGCTGGATCTTCGTTAAAAATGAATCGCAGCGGCTAGGAGAATATTAGAAAATTCTTGAGGCGATCGCCCCGCGGGCCATAATCGCGCCGTAGTTGCCGCGCGCAACACTGTTTTTCCACTCGGCTGTTGCCGACCTAAACTTCCGTCGATTTTCCGCTCCGTAAACTCGAAGAATTTAAACGCTTTTCTCGCTCGCAGCTCGAACGCCAACGCGGGACGGAGATTCGGTGCCAATTTCCGCGCTCTTAGCGTCGTTAATCACGAAACTTGTTGAGTCGCCGCGACAACCCGACACGTTGTATTCAATATTGCACAGCTGCCGTGCGACAGATTTCGGAGATTATTATTGTTATCAAGGTTATCAGGCTCACCCGGTCCAAGCCGTATTATCACATGATAAAAAAATTTCGCACGCTATCAAAAATGTCTATCGTCGACTTTACGATTGACAAACGACTGAAGAAAAATACATTGCTCTAAAAATTGCGAGTACTTGATAGTCATCGAAATAAAAATAATACGCGCAGTCAGGAGTCGCGCAAACGGCTGTAAACATCCGTCATGGCTTTACAAATCTTCGTCTCGCGATGATCGACGCCCGGGTCGTCGCGGTCGGTATGCTTTACGTCCCGATTCGCTTGTGGCCAAACGCCGATCGTTTTACGAGCGGCGAGGATGGTCGGTCGTATATTTAGAGTGTTTTCGGCTTTCAATATTCCAATGAGACGAGCAACACGCGTGGGTCTGCATATGACGCCGCCCGGCGGTCGGGTTGAGCGCCTCGCCACTGAGAAAATGGTTCATCGGAGACGTTGACTCTTCTTTTCTGTCATTGTGCGACGGTTTCTCGCGCGCGCGTCTGTTGCTCGAGGGAGGTCGAGTGCCTGTCACTCATCTTCACGATATTTTTGGGTCTCCGACTTGCGTAATCTTTCTTACGCCGTCTTCTAAATTTCCTTGTAACTCCGTACGTCGACGACGACAGACGAGCCATTTCCCCTCGTTGTCTCTTTCCGTCCGTCTCTCTCGCTCCTTCGTTGTCTTTAACCCTGTTTAAGCCTCCTACGTCGAGCCTCGCTCGGCTCGGCGGTCGCGAGTTGGCGATTGAGGATTATGTTGAAATTTGCATCGTTGGAAAGCAATGAATAAAAAAAAATTATTGTAATGAACCCAAAGGTTCATACTAGGTATAAAAAGTTATTATAACGATTGATCTTTATAACTTTTTAGAATCGTTAGAACGATTTTCAAAAATATTTTTCGTTGCTTTCCAACGATGCAAATTTCATGATTGAGGTCTGGTGGCATTTTTTGGTGCTTATTTTCGTTCGCCGGGACCCTGATGATGTCCGACACCTCTCCGAGGTTCGTAGGGCTCCAGTGCGACGACGACTGCAGTGCATTTATTTGTTGCGGTCGTTCGTTATGCGCCTGGTGCGAAACTCGGCCTCGATGTGGAAGAACCAGAGCTCAGGGTGTTCTCACCAGAAGTCTGGTAGCTTGAGAGGAGTGACGGCCATAGCGATAGCCATAGAGAGCCGCCACACGCCGCCGCCGCCGACTGCTGCAGCTCCCCGGACGCTCGTCGGAAGGTCGCGCGAGCCGGGGGGGTGTCTTCACTTCACGAGGATCGTTTGTCGTGTCGGACAAGCAATCAATTTTGGTCGCGGCCCCTGCAACCGAGCGCTAACTTCGCTGCAGCCGCGTCGAGATCCCCCCTCCCTCTCCACCCTCCCACCCCCGCCCCCTACTTCCTATCCGACATGCTGCGGCTAGCCCACTTTTTCTCAATTACTTAATTCCTCGCAATTACTTAGGGGATTTTTTAGGGTCAGATTGACGGGGCGTTGAAATATAAGACTCCTCAAATTATTTTCCTCAAAGACTCCTCAAAGGAAAGGGATTTCAAAGGAAATTGGCCTTTTTTTTCTTTCTCTTTTGTTTTTTTTTGTTTTATTTTTTATTTTATTCTATCGATACACCTTGCACATAATACGGGAGCTGGATTTCCCCGGGGCAGGTTGAAAAGTAGATTTCATTTTTATCTTCCGCATAGGCGCGGTCGGGGCCGAGCGCGAAAGGTCAGCAGCAGCAGCTCGGCTTTGCCATTCGAATTCTCGGTTGTCGGTGGTGGCGCCGCTCGCCCGGTTCTCTCGATCGAAAATTACAATGCACCGCGCGATACGGGGCGACTCTGGGTCGCGCCACATTCGCGCACACCTCGAGAGCGAGAGAGAGCGAGAGAGGGAGCAAAAAAAAAGCAAAGAAAAAGGGGGCCACAATCGGCGCTGTATTAATGAGTCGTAAAGTCAAATTACACTCTGTAAAAAGATTTCGATTTGAGAGCCAATCGATATCTCGACCATTTCCGCGCCCTGTTTGGCGAGCAAACAACTGTTCCCTCTCGTCCTTGAGCAACAATCGCGCGTTTCTCGCTGCAACGCGAATTCCAACCGAGCGAATAATAACCAAGACACCAAAAAAAAAAAAATCAATAACAAAAATCAGCATCAGCATTCGCTGAATTCGAATTAATTCAGCGATAACAACGGCGACCTATCTTCTATTTTCTCTTTTCTATTTTCTGTTACATCTGGCAAAAAAAAATGATAAATAAATCGACCGCGACACGAGCCGATTTTTTAGTCAGCCGCGAGACTCGCGACATCGCGGAATTTCGCGCGTCGGCGCTTATTAAATTTGACAATAATTCCGCTCCAGTCGCGTGCCGCGATAATTACGTTCGCCGCCGCTGGCAATGCCGGAATTTCCATGTTGCGCGGTTGGCCGTTACGCGGGGGCGGCAAAACACCGGCGTTACGATATTGTGGAGTAATTGATGATCGCATACGGGAATCATTAGGCGCGGACAGCTCCGGTCGGCCGTATATCTTGGCTGCCCCGCCGCTTCTTTCCGCGAGCGGCTCTCGCGTGTCAGTGTGTGTATGTGTGTGGGCGCATGCGCGAGTGTTACGAAGGTTCTAATTAAAACGGCGCCCGCAGAGTTTCCGCGAAATCTAGGCTAGAGAAACGGCGCGAGGATTCGCGCGCCCGTGCTCTTTCGCCACCTTCACCTCCAACCCCCTTTCACCGTCGACCCCTTCGTCGCCACCCTCCCCCCCCCGGCTACCCTTTTGCCTTCTCTCTCTCTCCTTTCTCCTCGGCTTCTCTCTTTTCCCTCCCTCTGCCTGCCCCCTTTCAACCCTTTCTCGCGGTCCACCCTCGTCCTCGTCCTCCTCCTCGTCGCCGTCGTCGCCGCTGCTGCTCTCGTAAACACTCGGCGCTTGCACCGCCAGCGTCCCCAGGGTGGGTGAAGAGGGGGAGGAAGGCAGGGAAGGAAGAGAGAGTAGAAAACACAAAGCAAACGCTGAAATCGTGACCAAGTGCGAGGTCCGAGATTCGCGGTTCTCAAATTCGTGTTATCAACCCCCGCGAATCTCTCCAAAATGCAACCCCCCCCCAGTCGCTGGGTTCTTCTTCTGGTGTTTCATTGGATAATAAATTACCCAATGAAACGCAAAAGCCGAGGAGCGTTAAGCTCCTCCAGCCGAGAATCCAAAATTGTTTTTAATCCTCCCGCGAGCTGATTAATTATATCACGAAACGCCCCCCCAGGGGAGCGTCGACGGCGCCGTCGCCGTCGCCACCGCCCCGTGAGCCGTTATGCACTTAGCATGTTACATATTGATAAACAAAAGCCACTCGGAGGCTCCTACTTTTTTTTCTCCTTTTTCTTTTTTCCTCTCTCTCTTCTCTCGTTGTCGCGGCTTCTTTCATTCCGCTCGCCTTGATTTTCTCGTTTTTCCTTTCCACAAAGGTATTATTAATTCTCAGGCCGCATGTGTGTGTGTGTATTGTGTGTTTGCGTCACGTACGTGTGTGTCTCTGTGTGTGTGTGTTTCTGTGTGTGCGTGGGCTTATTTATTGCACCCCGCATAAGCACACAGCGAGGCGGTGCGACGAGCCGTCGGCCCGGTAAGCACATACTCGGGGTGTATTTATACGCGGTCGGGCGAACGCGGCCGCAAACGCGGGGCCAGTGCTCATGTGGAAATTTTTCTTCTCCTTGTTTTTCCTTTTTTTTTTCTTCTCTCTCTCTCGCTCCTCTCTCTCTCCCTTTATTATTATAATGAGAGATTGCAGGGTGCGGGCCGCCGGGTTGTGCTTGTCTGTTAACGCTTGTTCTCGTGCCGCTGGCGTGTCTCACGAGGGGGTTGGCAAAGGAGTCGAGGGGGCGGGTGGGAGGAAGGAGGAGAGAGAGGCGAACGAGCGAGAGGAGTGCCGATGTGTAACACGCTAGCTCGCGTGCTCGTCCATCCCTTGGAATCCGGAGGTTCTCAACCACCTCGATTCGTGCCCCCCTCCGAAGACGCCGAGCGTTGATCGAAGCCTCGAGCTCGCCGAAGGCAATCGCACTGCACACTTCAGCGCGGAAAAATAAGTCAGAGAGACGATTTAATCGGGTCCGGCGGCGGATAAATCGCGTTGGGGGAGGGGGTTGAATATAATTCGAAGCGAACGTCGGGGAGACGTTGGCGCGAAAAATTCGCCGCGCCCCGTCGGCGGGCGAGATCGGAATTCACCCGCGAAAATGTGTTGATGAACCCCCTCTTGTCCCCCTCCCCTCCCCACCCGCACGAGATGGGCGCGGCTTCCGCCGTGTCTGGGAATTTAATTATTGTCCTAATGAATTCGGAAATCTAATTCGTCCTCTGCCTCCCCTCCAGGTGCGATATGGAATATGCACTACAAAAAAAAATACGATAACTCCAAGATTAGAATCAGAATTCTAATTTTTTATTTCTGTCCGAGAATTCGATTATCAGTAATAGGACGCAATAAACACGACTGCAATGGGGGTAAGGGAACGTTGGTAGGGCTATGGGGAGGAGGAGGGAGGAAGAGGGGGAGGTTCAAGTGTGGAGCGTATATAGAGCCCCGTGCGGCTTTGCCCCGGTGATGCCGGGTGCCTCTTCCACTCCGCCGTATCTGCAGCGTGCCGAGAGTTCCTGGCATGTAAATAATACAGGCCGAGCGCCTCCTCGCTCCCCCCCCCTCCCCTGGTTTCCCCTTGTCCCCCTGCTGGCTCACCTCTGCGAGTTTCCTTCCACCCCTCCCCTCCCCCTCCTCCTCTCCGGTATCGGTACGTGCCGAGCCGGGAGCGAGGAAGGGACCGCGGGGGGGGGGGGGGGACGCTGCTGCCGTCGCTGCCTCTAGACAATAGGCCGTTGGCCACAGGCGACGACAATGTGCTCGCCTCTCTGGGACGAGAGCGGTGAGAGGGGCGACGAGGGGGACGAGGGGGGTCGCGGGGGTCCCACCAGAGAGACAGAGTATCCTCTGGCTCTTCCCCTCCCCACTTCCCCGTCCTCCCCCGCTTCCTCCTCACATTTTTTCTCCCCGCCCACACGTCCCTCGGTGCCGAGCGCGCGACTCTTCGCTCTCCGCTCTGTTCTCCTCTTCACCGTCGTCCACGAGGACCCTCGACGCGCGAGCCGCGCTCGCGCGCGCGCGCGGCGCCGGGCTCACGTCGAAATTAAGGCACGGCCAATTAAAGCAGCGCGAAATTATTTTTTCGCCGACCTCCGTCGCGTATTTTTATTACGGGTTTTTTTTTGCGCCGACCTTCCTTGCGAGAGAAAAAGACATTTTTTTTGTCTTAATTTCTCATTTATACGGCGAGGTGAATTTTTTTTTGGAAACTTTTTTTTGGTGAATATTTGGAGGGGAGAATGTGGAGTAAATCGGGATTCACGATGTGAGGTTATGAAATAGCAATGAAATGTCTGTCTTTGGAATCGAGTATCGAGATGACTGATAACATGTTGTTTTATTCACTCGAACGGGGATGAATTTGACTAACATGTCGCGAAACGCAGAGTCAATGACTTCTCGTCCCGTTTCGCTGTCCGCAGTTCAATTTAATTTCACCCAGGATTCTGGTAACTCGGATCGCTCCTTCGTAGAAGTCGACGAGGGTTGTTGTGCGAAAGACGGATTCTCGTTTATTTCTCCAAAAAGATCGCTCGGATCTATCCATACAGTGGATATGTTTTTTTTTTTCTCTCTCTCCCCGCCGACAAAAGTGACGCGGGGCACGAGGACCTCGACCGGGCGAGTCAGGAACGCGCGCTGGGTACTTGAGAGTTTGAACGCGCCGTGGGGTGACACAGAATGCGTGGGCGAGCGGGGGAGGGAGGCGAAAGAGACCTGGAGGGTAGGGGGCGGAAGGGTTGGGAAGGGAAGGGGATGAGGGGGGCTCGTCTCATCTTCTTTGAATGTCAGGAAACTGAAGCCTTTGTCTCACCCTTGCCAAAGTAGACGAGTGGGCTGGCAGTGAGAGGGACCGTGCGGACACACAGCGGCAGCTACGTCGGTGCTGCTGCTGCCGCCGTCGCTGCTGCTGCTGCTGCTGCTGCTGCTCTCCTATCGGCGGAAAGAGCGGAAAGAATGGCGAGCGAGCGGGACGTCGTTATGCGAGTCCCTCGCTCGTGCGACGAGCCACGAGCGAACTACTTGAAAATCTCTCTCCTATCTCCTCTCGCGCACCACTAGCGACGTCTGCTCTGTCCCTCTCTTTCTCTCCTTCGTCGTCTTCCCTCGGCAAACAGCCCCCCCAACCCTTTCTTCACCCCCCTCCCCCTCGGCCGTCTCCGCGGGACGTCAGGGCCGTACACTCGGCGGATCACACGGAAAAAAAATGCGTTACACGCGAGAGAGACGCGAGTCTCTGGGATTTGAGTCGCGCACGGAGACCCCGAGACACTTTCGTAATTCCCGGTAGCGATGTCTGAGGACACTTTTTTTTTTCTCACCCTCGTCGAGGCTCTCCTTTGCCTCGCGCAACGGGCGACGAATTTTTTGTTTCGGAGCGTATTTGCTTTACGTCGATTACTTCGCGATGATTGTCTGGGAATTTTTCTGCGGTGATATTTTGGGCGAAATGAGCGTCTTTTTCTGCGACTTTTGCTATTTGTATATACAAAACTGAAGAGTAGAATAAATGTGAGGGAAAAACATTTGCAGTGGCTTTCGAGTTTCTACGATTTTCTCATTTTTTTAACTTCATTAATACATTTATTTTACGCCAATAAAAAATGCGAAGAGATTTCTGATATTTATCATTTTTCCGTCGCGCCTCATCAAATGGCTCGCCAGCTCCTCGATATCATTTCAAAGTAGCAAACGTAAATGAAAAAGTAAAAAACGGGAATTAAAAAAATTAAACATCCTCGTCTCGTCGTAATAAACAAGCGGAGTGCGAGAAGGAACCGAGGCGATTCCGTCGGTGCGCGCTGCGAAAAACACTCGTCGACGTCAACAAAGTTTTCTCGAGTGCCCTTATTAGTTGCAAAGGAAAATCTCTCTCTCCTTCTCGATCCGCTCTTTCGTCGACTTCGCCGGCGAGAGCACGACGCTCTCTTCTCATTTTCAGAATGTCTTTATAATCCATCGACGTGTATAATTCCCTCAGTGAAAGCGACTACTCTTGAAGCCGGGGGAGCTGGGAGCCCGGGAGCTGGAAGCTGCGGAGTGTGTCGCACTCGAGATACCCATTCAACCCTCGAGGAATTAACAAGAAACACCGGGAGGTTCGAAAGAAGGAAAACCCATACAGCCCAGGGAGCATTTTCCCTCCCCTCTCCCCTCTCCACCCCCTCCACCTCCCACCACCCTGGACACAATGTATTCTGCCGTGTCGCGCGCGTTCAGAATTCCGTATAATCGCTTGAATATTCATCGGGCTTAAGCCTCGTCTGGCGACTACGACTACGGCGACCGCGCGACGGACGCGCGAGAAACCCGGGACTGTCCCGCGAATCTCGGGACGCTGAGTCGAGAGAGGGAGAGAGACCCGGATAATAGATTTTCGCCACCCATACGTTTCTCCCGCTGCCGCCGTCGGTTTGACCCGTCGCGCCTGTCCCGTCGTCGACGTCTTGCTTGCCGCTCGTCGCCCCGGACACAATGCAAGCGACGCCTGATGCTGGATTTGCCAGAAATCTGGAGAGAGAGACACCGGGGACCAGTCGACTCTATCGTTTCAACCCTCCCCTCCTCCCGTCCCCCTTCTCACTCGCACCTCGCGGCCCCTCCGACGTCCTTAAGGGCCTGTCACGCGCCGTCGGCGTTGTTAACGGTGTCTGGAAATCCGATGCGCACCTCGAGTGTCTTGAATGTTTTTACTCGACTCTGGCTGCATTCGAATTTTCGGTACATTTTGGTCGACGTCGTTTTTCGTGAGTCAGACGTGAAATCAGTTGCGGTGTACATTTTTATGCGTGAAGGCGGTAATAATTTGTCGAATAATTTTTCAAAAGTGTGACAAGGTTTTTTTTGGGCTCGTCGCAATTTTGTTCTATGTTTCATAGTCGCTCGTCTGCGTTTAAGAATGCCAGACGCAGACGGGAAAAAAATCGCTCATCCGCGAGTTTCTCTATTTTCGCACCGTTTCCATCGGCGAGTCTCCATGTTTTATCCACATTATCGAATAACGTCGTCTATTTTTTTCCCTATCACTCCCTGAGACAACATTATGCGAGACAGACATTTTGTTTCCTGGCTGAACCCTTCATCCTCACAATTTGTCCCTCGTCATTTGCATCGACAGATTCTAATCTTCATATTTAATTCAATTATAATTTATTAACGAATTACTCCTTTCATTTTACAATAATTGTTTTGATATGGAGCCACAGCATAAAAATTCCAGATTATAAAAAAAAAACACAATTTTATATATATCAATGAACAAGGGTCTTCTTTCGAATGCAAAAAGAAAATCCAGGTTCCATGCACCCAAAAAAACGACACTGATTTTCGTGGAGGGTTAAAATTCGAATAAAGTGAAAAATAATTTTTCGCGATTTTTTCCTGGAATTTTTTATTTTTCGGGCGCACAACATAATTTTTGGAATCTTTGTTTCATTGTTGCTAGTATTAAAAAAAAGTGCATAGATTCAAGTAAATGCAATACCCACCTTCCTTAAGGGAGAGCGAGAGGGATAGACAGAGTCAGGAGCTCCGCGAGCCGCGATGGAAGGGAGAAACCGAGCGAGCGAGCGAGCCCGAGCGCCGAGTGGGGAAGGTAGAGGGAGGCTCTCGCAGCGTAGGAGCGCGACTCCGCGCGCGGCTTCGAGTGCAGAGAGGCGCGCGAGCGAGACGCGGCTACGACGAGCGAGCGAGGGTGGGAGAGAGACGGTCGCGGCGGCGGCGGCAGCGGCGGCGTACGCGTCACACCGGCCGCGTCGCGTCACTCAAACCACAGGCCATGGGAGCGAGGAGGCTCGAGCAGTCAGTTCTCAACTGCCTTTCTATGCGGCAGCCGTGGCGAGCGCGGCTTAAGCCCGGATTACGCTGGACTTAGCGGGTTGCACCTCGATCGTCGCCAGTACCACTGGATACTCCGTACACCTCTCTCTCTCTCTTTCTCTCTCTCTCCACCTCTTTCTATCCATCTATATCTATATATCTCTCTCTCCCCCCTCGTCTTATCGCTTTTTATTTATTTCCCTCTTCTCGCCAAAAAAGAAAAAGAAACGGGTTCAGTGTCTGTGGTGTTTTTGTGTGAGAGTGCGACGTGTGTGCGACGAAATAATTTTTTGTTTGATTTCGCGCCGCGCGAACCCGGCCCTTATCACTTCCGGGTAACTCTGGATTTATCTTGACTATTTTTTTTTTATGCGGTTCGCAATAGTGACAGACGATACGCGGGGAGTGAGAAGGCTGTGATAGGGTCCGTTTGGAAATACGACGGCGATAATAATCGCACGTGAGACCCGATCTCACGGGGTCTCTCTGTCTTTGTCTCTTTCTCTCTCTCTCACGCCGCACGCCGGCCCGGAGTCTCGGCGGGTAACGGTACAACCGGCGCCGCGATAGAGATCAGTGAACCGAATGAAGTAACCGGTGGACGACGATCGGCGCGCCGGATTCCGCGGGATTCTCGAGCCGCGAAGAAGGATTTATCAGACGGAGATGATATATTTATGTACAAATAAATAAAACAAATCTATATTTTTGTGAGTGACGAGTTTTTACCGAAAACGACAGAAATAATTAGTGAATAAGCGGAGTAATCAGTGAATCGCGTCGACTGATACTGATTTTTTTTTTAGTGGTTGATTAAAAATAAAAAAAATTGTGCGTGGTTTCAACTGTGCGAAATTATCGCGCGGTTTATCGCGCGGAAATTCCTGGGCGAGAGTGAGGACGCCGTCGTCGCTGGTGCTCTGGGGTCACGTGTGTCCCCGACCTCGGCGACGAGGACCCCCGGGATCGGGACGAGAGGAGAGGAGCGCACGCGGATAGTCGGTCCGCACACGGTGCGGAGTGGTTGAGCGCCCGCCGCAGCCGCCGCCACCGCCGACCGGAAGTCGACGGGATACGCGCCACCCACGCTCCGGCGATTGTTTTTATTCGCTCGGCGGGTATCACCGATTTTTTTCGCTTCTATTTTTTTTTTTTTTTTTTTTGTTTTGATTCTTTATCTCCCGAAGTGATCCGGATTTTTGGACCACTGTGACGCGGAGGGTAAAACGAACGTGTGATTGTGTTTCGGGTGAAATAAAAAAAAAAAAACGGAGCAATTTATGTCGCGGGGATACGACGAGTGCGGCCGCGATCGGCCGAGGGCTCGAGGGCCTCGAGTTCCCCGACAGGGAAACGCCGACCAGAAGACGGAATAGGAGAGGAATAAAATAGAGCAAGAAAAAAATAGCGAGAAATCGCAGTGAACAGCGGTTCGATTTTTTTTTGTGGTTAATAATCGCGAGAACGGAAGAAACATGGTGGTTCTCGAGCTGGAGGCGATTTACGCCCAAGCCGCGCCGCACACGAAACTACTGAACAAGCGATTCCTCGGCGCTCATCACTGGCTCGGACCGCTCAAGGAAGCGCTCGTTGCCAGACTCGCCGCTGACAAGGTACGACGCGTCGAAGTTTCAATTTATAAAAAAAAAAAAAAGAACTCAACCCAGTCTGCGAATATTTTTCTCTCCCCGAATTGCGGCCTCGCTGCCTCCGAATGCGAGAGGCGCACTGAAATTTTTTTCCAGTATCACTGAAAGCTCGTTTGAAAAAAAAACCCGCAGCTCTCTCGTTTCTCTGTGACGCAGCGTTATTAAGTGAATGTTTTAACCTCACAAGGCCCTCGCGAGGCTTTTCTAGTCCCTGGAAAAGCTCACGTTATTTTCCGCAGAAAAAAAGAGGAAAATTATAAAACAAGCAAATAAAAAACAGAAAAGACGAAAAACATAATATAAGCTTTTCGACGCTTTTGCCGTCGTTGTCGCGGCGACGCTCGGCGAGTTTCTCGCGCGTAAAAACTGACTGATAATTAGACGACGAGGGCCCCCGCGCGGTTCTCGCAAGGGGGGTGGGAGGGGGGCGAGAGTAGAATTTTTTTTTTCCGCGCATGGGATTTTTTTCGCGCAGGACCCGGCGAGCACACGAGACCGTCGCTCTCATTGCATAATGTACACACACGCATGGAGCTCGGGGAGCGGGGAGGGGTGGGGGAGGAGAAAGGGAGACAGAGAGAGAGTCGTACGCGGTAGCCGCGCACCTCTTGTTGCTCTTCGACGCCGCGGAGATTTCGCGTGTGCCGCGCGGACACGGCCGAGCGCTCGGCTCCGGCGAAACAGCGGAGCGCTGGAAAACCCTCCAGCAGCTCGATGTTCGCGCGGTCCTCGTCGTCGTCGTCCTCGTGCGCTGACTGCGATTTTTTCTTTTTTTTTTTTGCCTCAGCCAGTATAATAACCAGCGGCGAGCCCGGGTTGCCAGGCGAGCTCTTTTCGCTTTATCCACAACCCTCCCCCCCCCCCCCCCCCCTCCTCGCTCCCCTTGGATGTGATCCGCGCGACGCCCTAAATACACTGAGGAAAAGCTACTGAGTCCAACCTTTTTTTTTTTGGTGCCTTTTGCTTCAAGTGTATACAGAGTGCGACTCGTTACGTGCGGACTCCGTTAAATTTACACTTAACACGCAGATTCTTCGTCGATGATTAGCGAGCGGGCGCCTTTTTTACGATCTGCGAATTTTTTGCTTGGCCAGGGATTTTTTTTTCTGAGGGAATTCTTTGACCCTGGAAATTTTCGGGCGATGAAAAAAAAATGCTTTGCTGGGCCTTGAGAAAATATTTTTCATTCGTTTATTCTATCGCAACTGCCACAATGATGTTGGTAATTCGGTACACAATTTTCTTTTCTCGCCATCTCTTTGAAATGCTGATAAAAAAATTCTCTCAAACTATGGAAAATCCTATTATCGCCGCTGCGCCGCGTGGTTTCGAGAGCGCGTCATCTGCGAGCGTCGAAGTGTCTTTCCCACGACACGAATTCCGATTTCGTGAGTGTATATCGTCCCGGTTGTCTCCCTGGGCGAATTAGCGGCAAATGCACACTTCGTGTTTCTTTGAAACAGAGGATTGAAGTTAGGGGGGCGGCGAGGGGGAGGAAGGATAGCGTCCCGAGTCCCGAGTCTCCTTGAGTGTCTTCGTCGTCGTTCCCCCCTCCTCTTCCTTTCCTCCCGTTTCTCTTACAAGTCGCATGTTCGCTTCGACGCTGAAAATTAAATTATCGCGTAACCAACCCGGCGGGGGTTGGTTGGTTGCTGCGAGGAGAACGACCAACTCTCGACGAGGACGGCCAACTCGACGACGACTCTCTCGTTCCTCGTGAAAACGCGAAGCGTGAAACGACGGCGGCGGCGGCTTCGTCGTTCCGGCCGCGCGTGTTTCTCTCCTGGATTTTCAACACAGCCCCCTCTCTCCCCCCTCGGTGCCTTTTCGTCGGAACGACGAGAGCTCCACGCTCTGCCAAACCGCCGGGGACGTTTAATTCCGGCAGAACGCGCCATTATCTGTACCTCCGCCGCCGCCGTCGCCGCCGACGCGGCCTCCGCTTGCCCCTCGGAAAACCGCATCGCGCGGAACTTCCCCCGGCTCGGCGCGGTCTACATCATCAACGCGCTACCAGCCAACGCGAATGTCCCATCGCGGCAACGAGTCTCGCGCGACTCCACCGCCGTTCGCGCGCCATTGTCGAAACACGCGCACTGAGCTCTCCGGGTATTCACACGACTTTTCCCCATTTTTGTATTTTTTTTATTATTTTTTTTTTCGTACCCACCGCGTCTGTTTATTTTGTTTCCATTATATTCGCGCGGCGGCGGCGGCGGCGCCTCCGAAATTCGCAACGCGGGAGCTGGATAATCAAGTACAAAAGGAACTGGAGCTGTAATGTTTTTTTTATTTTATTTTTTTTACAGGGTTTTCGTCGGATGTGAGGTAATTTTTTCGTTCCTGCGAGTTAATCACGCGTTGCAGTTTTAATTCGCGGTTTGAAAACGCACAGAAGACGCCGTGAATTTTTTTCAAATTACATTGTCGCAATTTTTTATTGCACAGAAATAAAATCGGGAAATAAAATATTTCCCGTTCGATGACAAAGCGGTGCGAGAATTAATCACGTATTTATAATTACGGGGTGGCAACCGGCGGATAATCATGTACAAAATGAACTGGAGCTGTAATATTTATTTATTTATTAATTTCCAGAGTTTTCGTCGGATGTGGGGTACTTTTTTCGTTCCCGCGAGTTAATCACGCGTTGCATTTAAAATGCATTTAAAATTCGTGGTTTAAAAAAGCCCACAAGACGTCGTGAATATTTCCCAAATTACATTGTCGCAATTTTTTCATTGCACAGAAATAAAATCGAGTCTATTATTTCTCATTCAATGAAAGAGCGGCGCGAGAATTAATCACGTATTTATAATTACGGGGCGGCAATCGGAATCGGCGAAACATTGGGTCTCTCTCTTTCTCTCTGTCCCTCTCTCTCTCTCTCGTTTTCACTCTCTAGCGGCGTTTCCGCAATTTTCGGAGCTTCCATTCACCGGCTCGACTGGTCGACCACTTCATTAGTCAGTTCTTTCGTCCGCGTCGCCGCGCGCGGCATCGAGTCGACGGCTCCACCCGCCCGACCATCCAGCTTCCGCGGCGGCGGCATTCATCAATCTCCGAGTCTCGCTGCTCGTCGCTCGTCGTTCGGGCGCCGGTAATAAGTATTAGAGTCGCGCTCCGAGGCGACACCTGGGTGTCCCCGCGTCGAGCGGCGATGCATCAGCCGCGCGCGGCACTGCACACACAGAGACAAATACAGACACACACACTCATACACACACACAGAGAGACACACATCACCCCCGACGAGCCCTTGGAAAAGCCGCGGGAGAAACGCGGCTCGAGCCAGACGCGACTCCCGCGGCGGCGGCGCCGCTCACTCTCTTAATTACTCGCCCGCGCGAAGCCACCAATTAACGAGCCGCGAAGTAATAAGAAAGAAAGAAAAAAAAAAAGAAGAAAAAAAATGTAGAAAAAAAAATGTGGAAAAAAAAATTACAAAAAAAAGTACACTTACAGGATAGTCGCGTGCATTCCGCGGTGCAGTAATGCACATGCATCGCGCTGCACCGCTGCTGCAACGACGGCGACGGCGGGTTTAGTGCACTCGGCGCGGCGGATCTCGTCGAGTCTCGACCACCTCGCGCTCATTTGCCTCTTTCTTCGCGCGCGAATGAGATTCGCGGGACCGAGCGGCGAATGGCGAGAAAGGAACTCGTACGTTCGACAAGTTCGTCGGTTCGCAGTCGACGCGGCGGCGGCGGCGGCGGACGGGCGCGTTGATATAGAATTAACGTATGCAATTGCGGGGACCCGACGCGCGGCGCGCCGGCTGATCAGCTTAATTACAGTTTTTACTGCATATTCTCCGTCGGACAATTTCGTTAGCTCTACGCGTGGCTCGCCGAACCGCGATGTATATCTATGTATATTTTATATATGTAGTGCGTGGGTGTTTGTGTTCTATGATTTTGTCTATGTCTGCGTATTATATGTTTCGCGTTTCGCGTCTGGGTTTAAGTGTGTCCAGGTGTACAGGGTGCGCCAAAAGTTTTGAAATTCCGGTTGGTTTACCCTGTTCGCTTAACCCTGTATATTTAAAATGCAGTATTAAAAAATTAAAATTGATATGTAATTACATAAAAACTTTTAATATACAATACAAACGATACAATATAAAAAAAATTAATCCTGTTCATAATGAACAGGGTCAAACATCCGGAAATCATAATTCATGGGACATCCTGTATTTCGCGTTTCCGTGTCCGCGTTTGACTGTGTATTACATGTTTCGCGACGAGCGGAGATTTTCGCGGCGAAATCTCCCCCCCGAGTGGCTGTTCGCCCCCTCCCCCCCTGAATATGTACATACTCATCTATACGACATTAACCCCGCGCTATTCTATATTCCGCTCGCCATAGAATATTCGATGAGTTCGGTAGCTCAGCGCTCGCCTGTTAAACCCGGCGTCCAGCGAGCGGCTGCTGAGAGCTGCTGCTGCTGCAACGCCGCGCGCACTCGAGCACCGGAGCAAGGTTACACCGGTGTATTAAATTTAATCAGCGCGAATTTATCGGCCAATTAAATCGCCAACCCAATTATCCACCGCGCTCTTTCCTTGTCCTCTCCCCCCGAAGCGTATCCCTCCGCCCTCTCTTCGGAGGCCACCCTGTTGAACAAGTTGAACGTCCTGGTTTCTCGCCGGTCGCTTCCTTCTTCGTGTTTTCTGGCGATTTTTTTGACGGACACCGTAACGACCCGGCGATTTTTCAGCGCCCGGGCGAATATGTCGGACCCTCTCATCACGCGTTGTGATGGATTTTTATTTTTTATTTTTTATTTCTGATTTTTTTTTGTTTTTTTTTTCCCTCGAGTAACCTGAGGAGGTTCGTTCCTCGCAATGTGTGGATTCCTCTTGGTGTTTTTTTTTTAGTTTTTTTTCTCTTTCGCTTTCGTTATTTCGTTATTTCGTTCGAAAGCCCCGGAGCTCATTTCGCGGAGCGGCGACCCGAACTACCGGGCTTCTTTCCTCGGCTGCGACTTTTTAATTTTTTTTTCTTGGTCTTTTTTTTTCGTTGCCTCGCGAGCCGCGAGGTTGCTGCTCCTCCTTCTTCTGCTGCTCGATAAGATTCCCGCGGATTTCTCCCGCCGGAGTCGAAAAGTTTCGCCTCTTATTTTCGTCGAAGTTTGCCCGCAGCGTCACGTATGTTTGCGCGTCGGACGCCGGGAAGAGGAGGAGGAGAAGGTGGAGGAGAAGGAGGAAAAGAAGGAAGAGGCGAACAGCCGGATAATGGCACGAGAGACGCGTGGCCCAGTCGCTGACATCGACTTGCATTTCACATCTCGACTGTATTTCAAAGTATATTTACATTTCCAAAAACCCGTGAATTTTCAACGTTGCAAATATTTGCGAAGAATATTTTGGACGTCGCGAAAGCAGCAACAAAAATATTTATTTCAATAAAATAAAATACTAAAAAATTCTCTTTAAACATCAATTTTTACACAATTTTATCATAAAAATGTTGCTTCCCTTTCGAGTGACTCTATGAAGCTCTGAATTTGCTCTCATCCTTTTTATATCATCCTCTGCAATATTTATAATAAAAAAAAAAATATCCATAATTTTCTTCTCGATCGGTTCCGTCCGCCCGAAGGTTCTTCCTCGTCGTCATTAAATATCTATAACTCCCTTTATCCGAGAGCGTCGGGCGTGTGTGTCGGCCTTTCGCTACATTCGACTCTTCCGTCGTCCTTTTACTTTTGTTCCTTCGCTCTCCGGCTCTCACGCTCGGCCGGTTGAACCGATACGAAGGGAGCGAAAAAGTCAAACAGTTCTCGTGGTCTTCGTGGTCCTCGGAGGAATCCGATCCCGGCGATCGGCGACGAAGAGGACGGTCCGTTCCACATATCCCCCCTTCCCGGTTCCTTCGGGATCTTTTCGCCTCGCAATTTCGCAACCGTACACACATTAACATGTCGCAGCATTACGCAGCCAAACGAGATTGCGTTCGGCTCCGCGTTGATATTTCGCACCGACGATTTATCGGCCGAGTCGTCGCCGCGACGACTCGGCTCGGTTTCGCTGCGCATAGATAAATTTTCATTTATTCGCAAATGCAATAAAGCCTCCGAAATGGTCGCGCGGCGTTGTACGCGAATCGGTAGCATCGCCACGGCTTTCGGCGTTTCACATGTTTCGAGGGAGAGAAACGGAGACAGGGACACGTACAGAGAGGGAGAAGGACGGAGACAGAGTCACGTAGAGGGAGAAAGAGGGATAGAGACACAGAGAGGGCGAAGCAGAGTGAGCAGTGTCGTAGTGGAGGGGGGAGGCGAAACCCGGTTGAACAATCCAGAAACGGGACAGTCCAGTCGACAGCTTGCGTTGTACTACGCCCGGCGTCGAATCGCCGCCAGCTCGGCTGTCAGCTTTTCCCATTCCCGCGCTCTTCTGTCTCACTCTCTCATTCTATGTGCCTGTCTCCCTCTTTCTCTCTGTTTCCCTCCTTCGTCCTGTCTCCGTCGATCGTTCCGTCTCCGTCCATCGCCTCTGTTATTTGCAATGTAAATACGCCTGGGCCACAGATGATTCTTGCCCGGCCCTTCCGGACATTTACATCCTCCGGCGCATATACACCGCGTATTTTCCAGGCCAAGAGCGAGCGCGGGGGGAAGGGACGCGAATTTTCCGCGAAAGCGAACGAATAAATAGAGTCAAGATACCGGAAGGGAGGCAAACGCGCGGCGAGCGTTGGAGCGCAGAAGCGGGGATCTGTCGGACCGAGGAAACCGAGTGGCTGCTGCTGATGCTGCTGCTGCTGCTGCTGCCTCTCGCCGCGTCTGTCGGAGTCGGAGGTGACGAGACGCGAGCGAGCGCTGCTCTCGAGTGGCCGCATCCTGACTCGATAGCTTTTTAGATAACGCAATATCGCTTCGCGAGAATTTGCCACCGCGCGTTACGTCTATTTCCTCACTCCGATCCGGGCTAAAATATTAACTTAGTATGTTTGTATTAAAAATATACATAAATATGATTGAGCCATATTTTAATAATTTTGTTTAATGACACCGAAGTCCAAAAATTTTTTTTTATTCAAACTTCTGTCAGCTTATATATTTATTTGCGCTCAATAATTTTCATTCCCCATACATCCTCATCTATCGAATTAAAAATATGAATTTTTAATATGATTGATCCCATATTTTAATCATTTTCAAATGACGGCAAAATCCAATTTTTATTTATTCAGATTTAGCTCAAAAAGTCAATTTCATCGCCAGACAATATTTTGTAAAACTTACGTCAAATTCTACTTTTATTTCCACTCAATAATTTCCCCATATATCGAATTATTGGTTCATTATTCCACCGTTTACGTCGTTCGCCGTCACCGTCAGTCTGTCTCTTCTCCCATCCACCTGGATACATTCGCACCTGCAGACAAAACGTTTCTCTACCCACAGTCGTCATCGTCGTCGTCGTCGATTCATCCGCTCCGTGTCGTCGTCTCTCGAATTCCGGCGGTGCGATATTTCGCGTCTCGTTCGTCGCTTCGTTATCTGCATTAACCGCGCGGTAAACACACCCGCCCTCCACGGTCGAGTGTGCATTATACACAGAACGAATCTCCAGTCTCTCGCGGAAACTCTCCATCTGCAGCAACAGCAGCGGCAGCAGCCAGAGTCGCACAGTGTGTTTCCCTTGTCGCTCGCGCCGCGTGAGCACACAAACCGTGTTGTAGCCGGGACACGGCGACGACGGCGGCGGCAGAGCGGCTCTATGGCAGAGTCTATGGGGGTCTCTGTGTGGGGTGGTTGGATCCCGCCGCAGCCGCGACAGAACTCGCCACCTCCGTTTCTGCGGTTCGGCCGATTCTCTCGTCCCGCGCGTTCGCCGTCTCGTCGATCCTCGCAGCTGGGCTCGTTCTTCTCGCCGCGTTTGCTCTCTCGGCCCCATTGTTCCCGACCGGCGCGCCCATTGATCACCGACCGAGCGCGAGAGCGGCGCGAACACCGCGTCTGCCACACCGAGATCGAGCGAGCGGCCTCTTCTCAATGGGCTCGAACTGCGGAAAACTATCGAGCAGTCGAGGTGCGTTGTTGCTTTCGTATTTCGAGAAGAGCGAAATTCGCTCGGTTGCTTTGTTTCGTCTCATCGATTATCGTTTGGTGTGAGTTGACTGAGGCCTTTTCACTCGGATGGGATGACCGATTGTGTTGTTTCTAGCAGGTTTTTTTTTTGGATTTAGTTTTGCAGGGGATGATGTAGGGGCTTTTTCTTCAGGTGGGGGATTCATGGGCCTCAACAGGTGATCAGGATTTTCATTTCATTTTTTTCCCTGAAGAGAATTGATATTATTGCGTCACTCGGACGGAATGACCGACTGTGTTGTTTATCGTAGGTTTTTTCTGGGACTATTTTTTCGGATTTTGTTTTGTAGGGAACGATCCTGGCAATTTTTCGTCATGTGAGGGATTCATGTGCCTCAACAGGTGATCAGGATTTTTTTTCCATGAGAAGAATTGATTTTATTTAGCCTTCACGGCGGAATAAGTGAGAGTTTCGCTGTTTACGGATTCGCCGCGTGACTGACTGACCGACCGCGAGAATCGCGGATTTATTTTTCGCGCTCGCGCTCGTCTCGTTTATTCCGCGGCGTGATTTTCATTATGCATGCGACGAAACCCAGCGGTGTTCGAGGACAGACGCGCCAAGGAAACGATGAGAATAATATGACGCGAGCGCGGAGAGAGAAGAAGCCTGGTCGGTGGTCCGCGAGCGGATTCGTATGGCTCACGAGAGAGTCGAGATAGCATCAACCGGGGGACGACGACGACGGCGGAGCGTCGAGCGAGAAAACCAGCACACGCGGGGCGAGCTCGGCACACACACGTCGCGGCTGCTCCGATAATCGTTTTACCCCGTGACGATAATCCCGGCGTCACGTGTCTCTCGGATTTGCTCGATCGCTTCGACGTTTTTTTTTTAACCCTCTCCCCCCACCTAGTTAACCTCATTTCCGTCCGTTTATCCGTCTCTCTTTTTCTCGGTCGACCTTGCGATGAAAAAGGCAGTTTTATTCTATTCGATTGAAAAATTTCTTTAAACTGAAACCTGGAAAATGTCGATAAACCAAATTTCGAAAAATTTGAACATTCAATGTAGAGGATATATTAATTTTTTTAAGGAAAAAATGATTATTAAAAAATTAACTAATTTCGATCATTTTTATATTTAGGATTTTTTTTTAACCACAATTAGATACTTTCACGATAATTAGTCCCGTCATTCCGCGCGACACAAAACAAACCCGACGACTGTTGTTTTCCGTTCTGCGTGAAATTTCCGCGCCGCATACTTCGCGTTTATCGAAATTGCGCATCAGACCTTGATAAAGTGTTTCCCCGGGGGAGCCGGGAGCCAGCGACGGGATCGTAAACGCCGCAGACTACGCGTCGCGAGTCTCTTCCGCGCGATATGCAGACAGAGTGTCGATGTCATATAAGCATGAGGAGAGGACGGAGAGAGAGAAAGAGTAGAAGGAGCAGAAGGACCGTCCGCATGGTCCCCGTGACGAGGGTCCTTTACGACCTTCGTCACGCGAGTGTTCTGCCTTCGTCTGCCGCAACGTGGCACGTACCACGTCCGACATTGTTTCATGCAACGTGCAGAGCGGACGACGAGGGTGCAGAGCAACAGAGGGGAGGGGAGGAGAAAAACGCGAAGTCGGCGACGAAACCCCGAAGACGTCGAAGGGGGCGGACATTGTATCGACATTTCGCGACCTCGTTTCCACTGAAAAAAAAAAAACCTCACATCGCGTTCTTTCTCTCATTTTACAATTCTTTTTTTTGCAAAAAAAAATTCATAATAAGCGATTGAGGTGGTTCCAAGTTTTCCAATCCAGCCATAGCAGAAAGCGAAAAAAAAAAAATTGTATTCTTCTATCCTCCTGACTTTTTTTATGCTTTCGCCAAGTGCCGCTAAAAAAAATGCAGTGGGAAAAAAATGTTCGTCACTTCGCGCGTTTTTTTCACGCTTGGGCTTCTCAATCCCACGATTGGCGCGCGCGGCTCCACGTCGTCGTCGTCGTCGTCGAGAGCCGGCGACGAGTCGCCTCCTTGGTCGCTCCCTATCGTCAGCTCCTTTTTCCGTCTTCCTTCGCAATCGTCTTCGTCTTCGCGCTCGACTCGGACGGTCGTCTCTCTTTCTCCGGTTTCCGAGGATCCGAGAAGGAGGGAGGAGGGAGCTGGGGAGCCCTCGCTCCCTCCTCCCTCCTCCTTCTCGCTGGATGTATAATTGCCAAGCTGGCGGCTCTGATTACCGAGAGCGTCTCGCATTACTGCTGAATAGTCGAGCGAGGCCCGCGACGCCGCGCGGCATCAGCGATAGAGTCGGCAACCGTCGGGCGCGCTCTCACGTTTTACCTGGCTATCGCTTCATGTCCTCTGCGCATGTTTCGCAATGTACCGGCCGTTCCTTTTTTTTCTCGCATTCTGCTCGGGATGACGAGAGGTCGTATTTTTAGCGGTCGATTTGTGAATTATATATATTTTACTGGGAACAATAATGGCAAATTTCCCGCTGATTCTCTTGCCCTTTTTTTTGCGAACATCCTTGCGTTTTTTGCGAAAAAAAAATTTCGATTTCGCAAAGTTTAAAAACCCTATCCAATAGGAAATTTCCCGCTGATTCCAAAAATCGGTGTTTGCTCGAAGAATCGAAAATTCGAGGAAAAAAACGCTATTTCGATGAAATAATTCATCGTCTGTTCCCCTTGAACAGGTTTCCCCCGAGGTTAAGGGCAGCTCTCCCCCGACTGCGGTGCACGCAGTCACACAGAGAGCTTTTAAAATTCGAGGTCATCGCGGGGCTCTCGGTCCGCGCGATGTGCGACTCGCCGCGGTAACGCCGGTGGCCACTTTTACTCGCGGCTCGTCCCGCGCGAATTCGTGCGCGCTCCGATCACGCGAAATGCGACGAGAAACCCGCCGACGGGACTATATAGCTATGCACGTATATAACGGTTCCGTCGTGGCACGGAAAAATGCGCCCCGTTCAGCAGTTTGCGCGGGCTCGCGATCTGCAACGCCTGGTCCGCGTATCGCGTTATCGCCCCGGCACTTCCGGTCCGCGGTTTTTTTTCACGCCCCTCCCCCCTCGTGCGGTGCATACCGGAAAGTCTCCGCGTCAGGGATTTTATTTATACCGCGACCGCCGGTGTCGACACCGACTCGTAACAATCGCTCTTCTAGCATCTGATATTACCATTAAAAAAATTAAAAAAAAATTGGCGAGCAATAACCACTGAATTGGGCAAGTTTTAAGGCAAACGCGGGCAAAAATAAAACAGTCGATATTGAGAAATTCTGTTTACCGAGTCGTCGACGGGACATTGCGATATATCTGTGAATTCAGGAAACCACTTTTATCGTTTGTTCGCCCAAAGCATCTGCAGTAGCCAAAAAAAAAGTGCAAAAAATAATTGCGACTACTTAAAAAGCACACCGTGACCAAAGTATTTACCAACAGTTTTACGATTCTCACTCCGCCCCCAGGAATCGTCGCCTCGATCTCTGCGATCCCGATTGTTCAATTTTTCCGGTCGCAGCCTCAGCTGCATTTTTTTTTCCCCTACGGCTTTCCCAAACGGTATCAGCGACGACGCATCTGCTGTCAATCTCCCGGCTGCCTCGTGGAATTCGCGAGTTCTCATCCATTGTATGCGCGAATATCGCTCTCATTTTTTTTCTCCCCTCCGATAGCACTCGGCCCGTCGACGTGGAGACTCCCACGGTCTTTATCGTTCACCCCGGTCGGGCCGCGAAGCCGCGTCGGACGCGCCCGTAGAATTCTCGAGACGCCGCTCTCTCGCGTACCTGTCGGCCGGAAGTGCCGAGCAACCCCGAAGAGTGGCGACAAATTATCTCCTCGCGGTGATCTAAACACGCGAGCGCGCGCAACGCGCGGCACACGAGTCGTGGGCGGAGAGAAGTCGTCGAGCGGAGCGAGACGCGCGGGTGAAACCGACGAGGATGAGTTCTCCGCAGGAGAACGAACCTACGTACTGTCAGACCCGAGGGAGAGAGAGAGAAGAAAAGAGAAAGAGAGAGAAAAATAAATATAGAGATAGAAAATGAGAAAGAGAACAGGAAAATGAAAGAGGTGGGCCCTGCGAAGTTCTCTGCTCTCGCGCGTGGCAACAGAACTTCCGGTCACGGTCTACCCAGCAGTCATCTCGCGATTTTTATTATTTTTCATGTACTGTTATCACCATCGCACAGGAATAACTCGCGGTCGTTGCATTATCCTAACGTTGGCGATTCATTCCTCGCTCCAGTCTGTATGGAATTGATTCCTAGGAATGAATCGACATTGTCTCGGTAAACGCGTTCACGTTTCATTCGGTATAAATTATTTCTGCGTGGACGACGCTTGAGACGCGACGATTTTCGATTTTCTATATTTATATATTTTGTCTAACTCTTTATTTTTACTTTATAATGTTTTATTCGTTCGATAAATCACCATAAATTTTGCTGATATTCGCAATCACGATTTTTTTTTGGATCTTTCCAATGAGATCCAAAAATACCGAGATTCCATTTTCCGATTTCCGCCGAGTTGGTCTATTCAAGGATTCGGTTTAGGGACTTGAACGTTGCGCGGCGAGAGCTTCGCAACAGGCCTCGCGATCAATCGGTCGACGATCGACAATGGCTTCCTTTGATACCCGAGACGAACCGACGGCTCCGGGTGCAGAGTGCGCAACGATTCTCGACGCGCTCGGACAGTGTCCGAGGGTGTTGCGGACTCTTTCTGCTTCCACTCAACACGCGACACACTGAAGAGAGTGAGAGGATTCACTGTGCGCGCTCCCGAGACCGAAGAGTTACGGCGCGGCCGGAACGATCACGACGACGACGTCGACGCCGAGGGATACAGTCGAATAGTGATGACTGGCGCCGATAACCGCGGCTGTGTTTTTGCCGCATGCATGAATTTTCCTTCCACATACGTCGGACATGCACAGAAACGACTTTGCTCGCGATATTCCACGCGACTGTTTGCATAGTCGGCGTTTTATGTGTCTGTATATATGTTGTACATTACATACGTCCGTTATATACATTATATGTACGTTGCGCATATGATGTATGCTTACTTATATACGAGGCATTCCATATGGAGCGGTACGACTTTGTTTTCCCCCAAAAAAGACTGAAAATTATTCCAAAAATGTCATCATAAAGTATATTTAAATACCTAAACTTTCATCGCAACACAATTTTTGTGCATTGGCTAATTTTAGAGATAAAGACAATCAAAGAAAAAAAAACATACACACACTATTAAATTTTCGGTAAACGGTAAGATTTGAAAATCTGAAAAAATGTATGGACAGTCTTGACACTTCGAAAAACTTACATAAAAAATTCTGAAAATTTTTTTATACAATTCAAAATTGGGGTGGACCGCTTCATATGGAATGCCTCATACATTAAACACAAAGTTATGTGCTTATATATACATTATACACATAACGTTACGTACCTATATACACATTATATACAGTATATGTACGGTATGTACAACTATATGCACACGTCTGCGCTATAATAGTGCATCGAGGTATTCAACGTTATAGACACACGACGAGGGCATACGCGATTCGATCGTTCCCTTCCTTGGCCGTTGCGAATGGTGCGCTCCACATTCGCCCCGCGGTTATAACGCCGCGAGAGAGAGACGCGACCGCACACGAAACACGCTCCGCCGTAGGCATAATAACGATCGTTATTCGTGTCACGGAAAACGCTGTCGGTCGTCGCGCGCGCGGCTTCCGTGTGCTCCTCCTCCTCCTCCTCCTCCGACCGCCGAGGCTCGCCGTTCCCTTTGACTCACGGTTCTTCAATATTGACCGCCAATTTCCCTGTTTTCTCGATCAATCCCCGCCGCGCTACGCGCGCCTCGATCGACCGATTCCCCGCGACATTTCCCCGCTCGGTTGTATCGGATATCGACGGACCACCGCGCATCACCCTAATGCCGAATATTTAATGCACTCGGCTTTTTCGTCGTCGTCTTCCGCCTACGACACCGGATGACATTCTGCTCGGCGGCCGTTTTAGCGAATTTGTTTGACGATCGCCGGCGAGTTCGAGTCGAGACAGCCGAGGAAAATGAGCGAACAAGCACGATTTGTTGGACGGGGGAATTTTATTTGTCCCACTCGAACTCTAAGCGACGAAAAAAGTCAACCTACGAGGATCGAAAAAAATGCATCCTTTTTTTGTGTCGAATGCACCGAATTTACCTTTTCAATTCCTTCGAGCTAAATCGCCACTCCGACTGAATAATTTCCCATCGTTCCCTCGCCGTTTTCCATTTTCCGAAAATTACGCCCAGGGGAGACGCGGCGAACGACGGAATAAAAAAAAACAAGGAAAAAGATTCGTTCTTTGAGAACGACACAATCGCCCGGATTCTAATCAGAGATAACGCTATTTTCGTTACAAAAAGAAAAACAACCAACGAAAATCGTATGTTCGATTCTCGTCGCGCGTCCCGCGATCCCGAATTCGATTACATCCCTCCCTCTCTCGCCGAGAATAAATTCCGGTCTCGTCGGAAAAACGCGTAACTGAATCGAAAAGTAATCGCAATATTTCCGGGGACTCGTTCGGACTTTTTCATAATCCTCGCGACTTCTCCGCGTCGCCCGCGCGATATTTTTTTCCGTCCCTGCCCCTCCCCTCACCCGCTCGTCTCCCTCGACGGTTCTTCCGCGATATCCACGTCAACAGGTCAAAGGGAGGATCTCTCGCTATGCGGGGCACGTAATATCGTCGAGAGGGATGGAATCAATTGAACGACGAGGACTCTCGATTAAAATACCTTGAGCGACGCCGATGCCTCCGATGCCGGCGCGTCGGTCCACCGTACCGTATCCTTCAACCCCCTCCCCCCTCCCCCTCCCCCTCCCCCTGCTGCCCCCCGTTTCCACTTTCCCCACCAGCGTTGTTCGTATAATATAACACGCGCACTAATTGAAGCGGTTTCCAATTCCAATTCGCGTTCGCCACTCGAAACCACCCCCCGCGCGCAACCCCTCCCCCTCCTCCTACCCCCGTCCGTTTTCCCCCGGCGCCGAGAGTCCACCGCCACTGCGCCAGCTCTCACGCTTGTTCCCGGCTATAAATTGCGAATTAGGAGTTACACGGTGACCCCGTGATGTCAAGAGAGAGTGAGAGAGAGTGAGAGAGGAAGAGAGACAGAGAACGAAAGAGAGAGAGGTAGATAGATAGAGAGGTGTTTATATCGTGACCTGGGGCACAGCCTCCTAAAAGCATCGTGCTTACTTCATTCATTAGCATACATAAAAAATACTGCAAAACACTACAGGCCGTACATAAGTAGAAAAATAAAATAAAAAAAATGAAGAATTAAACAATATACGAAAAAATAGAACAGTGCACGCAAAAAATAAAAATAACAAAATAAAGCAATACAAGTCATGTGTAGAGCTTACTGCAGAGAGAGAGAGAGAGACTTCATACATCATTAACATACATAAAACAATTACCGCAAAACACAGCAGGCCGTACATAACTATAAAAATAAAATAAAAAAATAAATTATAAAATTAAAAAATTAAATAATATAATTAAAGAATAAAATACAACAATAAAAGTCATGCGTAGAGCTTACGGCAGAGACAGAGAGAAAAATAGGCAGTGTTCGCTTCGCTTCCTCTCGCAGCTCCCGAGGTCCTCGCGCCTCCAGGCGCCCCGAGGTGTCGTCCTCCCGCAGGGTTCATAATTTTCTTCGTCCCGTCCGCAGAGAGAAATCCATTACCTCCCCCCCAGCGTCTCTGTTTCCTGCGGCTCTCTCGCCCGACGAGTCTATTCTCGGCTCGCTCCTAGTCGAAGCCTCCTCTTCCCGCCGGCACGGCTCGAGACTCGAGCCGCGGTTCCAGCGGTGCCGTTGCGTTTGTTGACGCGTAACGGTTCGACCGCCGCGCACCGGCTTTTACGATCGGCGAACCGAGCCAAGCGATTCCCCGAGTACCGTTGCCCGGCGAGAGACTCGCGTCGATGCCGAGCGCGAACCTTCGTCGACTTGTGTGATTCCGGGAAATCGCTCTCGGGCTGCACTTCTCTCGGCTCCGGGAAAAAGTCACAGACACGACAGGAGTTTCTTTTCCCTCCGTTAAGGCGATGTGTGACACATCTTCGGTCTGAGCAATCGGTGACTTCGATCCAATTCATAAAATCACGATTTTTATTTCAGACCCAAAGCAAATTTTCCTTCATTTATTCCGTCGACAAATTAAATGAAAATTACTACCATTTATATTTATCACAAATAATCTCGAAACAGATTTTTCTTCACAGACTAAAATTAAATTTCGCTGCACTCGAGCTAAGTAATTGCGCAAAAAAAAAGAAAATCACACTCATTCAATCCCGTTGAATGAACTCCTCGCGTTGGGATCAATGAATTTTTAATCCGACTAACGACACAATTACTAATCAGCGGTTAATTAAATCTTTTTTCTCAGCCCAACCGACAGAGAGAGGAGAGTGCATTAACCCCGGGCGCTGTTTGATGTGTCACTTATGGCACGAGAGGGTTTCTCGGAAATCTCGGAAGTCTCGTCGTCGTCGTCGTCGACGATGTCCGTCCCACTCGACGTCTTCTTGATTAATTCATTTCGTCCTTTGTCGCTCTGCACGATTCGCTCAATTTGCTCAAGGTTGGTGGAGAATGTTACCGGCTCGATGGGGTCGGGCGAAGGGATGAAGTGGGGCGAGAGGGGTCTCCCCCCTCCGAGAGGCTCGTCACGCTATCGCGAATCACGAGGAAAGCGGGATGAGCGGTCGCAACCGGAGACCGAGAGCAGCGGCGACGGGAGAAGTGGACACTCGTGGATTCCACGAGCGCGACTGTCGTATATAAACACACATATATATATATGTATATCCATCTCTCGCCGCGTAATAATATCAGGGCACTTTAGGCCTCGCGCGAGCGCCCCGAGTCGATCCGCCTGGTCGACCCCTGGAACACGCGGTACCGCCGCGTGTTCCGGGCGGAACTTTCGAGAGTTCGCGTTGAGTTTCCTCCCCCGCTGCACCGGCTCCTCCTGTTCGTCGACCGGAGCTCGGGCTCTCGGTCTCCTCCGTCACGTTGCTCTTCCTGGCTTCCATCAACCCTGTTGTCCCACTGGATTCGCCTCTCGGAGTCAGCCGGTCCGGTCACATCGCCGGGGGATGTTAGGGGAAAGGGGAGAGGGGGAGGGGGCGGCTCACCGCAGCGAGTTTTAACTTCCTAATCGAACTTCCACCGGCATAACGACCGCATCTGGGAAAACTCATCATTACGACGTTATAGCGACGGGCCAACACGCGGCCGCCACTTCGCCCTCGAGTTCACGTTCATTATCCTCGAAACCTTTACCAACCCTCCGACACCCTCCCCACCGAAAGACCTTTTAGCGAGTAACGTGTGTGGAGGAGGCTCGAGAAAAACTATAACTGTAGATCGCAGCGCCAGGAGCGTTTTTGATGTATTTCGGTTGCCTGCGTGATAAGGGTAATAGTCGGGGGTTACGTATAGGCCGAACGTTATCGATCGCTCGGGCCGCGAGGATTTCTCTGGGTCTTTTGGGCAATGGTTCGGGAAGGTCGGACGGCTTTTGCGCCTCGATTCCTCCGTTTGAAATATATTTTTTGAGGACGTGATCAGTTGCATCGAAAAATATTTATCTTTATTCAGCATCATTTTTTTGTATAAATATTTGAGTTTATGAATATTTGTTTAGAGGAAAAACATCAATTCCACCAAAATCAAGTCCCTCTTGCAAAACCAACTCCCTCCCTCTATCCCTTCCTCGTCTCTCGATTTATTTCCCGATAACTCACCTATACCCACGATTTACTCTCCCGAAAACAGTCGTAATTCCTAACAGAATTCTAATACGACAATAAGAAATAAATAAAATTGATTAACGACCGTCAGTGTGCTGTGGACACTTCGGGGCGCGCGCCACGTGGCTACAATTTCACTTGTCGCTCGTCGAACTCGACGTTATTTCTCCCGGCTTTGCTCGAGGGTTCTCGGGGAAGAAAAAAAAATCTCTCTTCCTTTCTTTGATTTTTCTCCTTATTTTTTCTGCGTAATATAGGGTAGATGTACCGTTAGTGGTCACTGTATCTATCGTGGCCATTTTTATTATTTCATTCTGTAAATTATTTTATCCCCATAACTGCATGTTGACGTTTCGAAAAAATGTATATAAATTCAGCGATTGATTCACTCAAAGTTTTTTTTTTATGCAATTAAATGTGTTGCTTTATACGTTAGAATGTAATCGGCTCTGAGGTGGGCAAAAACGATACGTCTACTCTAAACACATGAGCGATGTCGGCCGAAGGCAAACAGAGACTACGACTGCCAATCGCCGTCGATCGATGGAGCGGTGTATAATACGTCGTCGACCGTGTTCGACGTGCAGCCGACTCCTCGCGGAGTCCGCGGCGTGTAAGAGGCTGCACGAAACGGCTTCTGGCTTCTGGCGCTTCGATTCCCGGGGCCTCCACGCTTCGCTGGGCTGCCCCGGCGTGGTACGAACGATCCTACGCTACACACGGCCCGTGTCGTGCATACGCCGGAGCGATATTTCGACACCGAAGTCGAGCTGCCGAGGCAGGAGGATGCGATACCGTCTCGCACGCCTATCGTGCAAAACGGCGCTTTTTCACGTTACGGAAACGAGAAGATAGAAATAGAGGGTACACAGCGCCGCAGTTATTTCCATATACGCGCCGTATTCATATCCTTTTCGGAAGAACACTAACATTATCGCTTGCATAATAACACGGTATTACGTTCCGAGCCCCCGCGGTTCGCCGGGAACGGTATTCAGCGTGTTTCTCCCCCCGGCTCCTTGAGAGCCACCAGCCCGGGAATCCAGTCATCATAAAAACACTCTTTTTTTTCTCGATGTTGTCGGGAGATAGGTAACTGGGGTCTTTGGTTTGTACTTTCCATCTCTGGAAAGTCGAGGGACTTTCGAATGATGGTTGGGAGAAGTAACATTTTTTGCATCTGATTTATGCAGGAAAAAATACATAGCTTTTCTGGTTTCTTTGATTGATTAAAAATTCTTGGTCGGGGGGCGAAAAAAAATTTAAACAAAATGATGGCTGATAAAACTGAATTTCGTCGAATTTGAATTTTTGTGGAAATTATCCAGTCGTATCGATACATCGATACTTCCTTCGACAACATTCCTCGCCCGGTGCAGCTGCTAGAAGCAGAGGAAATATACATACGTTCCCGGCGAAGCCGCAAAGCCGACAAAGGATTCCGATAAAATTTTATCCGCGCGATTCACACGCGACTGAGAATTGTCGACCAAAAATAAAATTCCGTCACGGAATTTTCGCCAAAAAAGAAACCAATAAATGCTACTTGCAAAAAAGTTGTCAAGTCGCTCAAACGAATAGATCCATGTTCAAATAAATATAAAAACAAAAAAAATACGTACAATATTATACTAAAGTCAATATTTTTTTTATCCAGTCAACCCTTGAAACGCTTCTTCCCTCGAGAATAACTTATCCGCCCGTCTTCGACATCGAGAAGGACTCGGACAGTTTCGTGCGCGGAAAATTTTCGTTCCCAGGGATCCACGTGAGACCGAGAGGACGGAGAGGAAGAGAGAAAGAGAAAGGAAAGAGAGACGGGAACACGTCCCTCGTCTCTCGCGTGTATAAATATCCCAGCGGAGTTATGGAAAAGCGAGCGGGGACGACGTCTACCTGTCGCCTCGCGAGCGTCGTCGCGTCGTTTCGCTGTCTCCTCCCGGTGTGTTCCTCGGCCTCTCCTCGCTCGCGATGCCAGCCCTACATTCGTACGAATGTCCTAGAGCGTAGCAATCCGGCCATCCGGCTCTTCGGTCTCGTGGATTGAACGAGGCCGTGTGGCGGGCGACGGGGATGAGGGAGGAGGGGGGGCCGGGGGTTGGCGGGAAGGGGAGGGTGAGGTCTGTTCGTCGGTCTCGCTCCACAGTTTCCCCGAGAAGAGCAATCAGGGCCTCACAAAGGTTGTAGCATTTCATAAAGGTCACAACGAGCCCTCGTCGTCCTCTCTCGCGGCGCGTTCCCCGAGTTCCCTCGGGGGTATTAAAATCGGAGTCGCGCGCTTCCTCCACAACCCCTCCTCCCCTACCCCTTCCCCTCGGTGTGTCTCACCGATGAGACACGTTGAAGAATTTCTCTTCAACGCTTCTTCTGCTCATCGTCCTCCTCCTTTTCTTGTATATCTCATCCCTTCACCCTTTATACATATATATTTTTTTTCTATTTTTTTTTACACGCGAAGAAGTCGATACGACCGCGTGTAACTCGTCTTTCTCCGTCTCTCTCGCTCGCCTCGACCCATTATTCTCATCTCCCGTCGCCTCGTTGACGCCCGATGGTCTGGCAAATCGGAACACATCCTTTTTATATCGGCCAACTACGTGCGACACACACCGCGTGTCTTACCCGTTTCTCTTGCGCGCGCGGAGAAATCAATTTCACAGTCATCTCCCCCTCTCCCTTTCCGCTGTTACGGGGGAGAATGCACATTAGAAGTCTCAAAAAATCTGATTTTTTCAAATGAGAAAAAAAATCCAAACGCCTGTCAAATTATTATTGTAAGAAAAAAACCTTAATGATTTCGGATGAAAGTTGGAATTATTCAAAAACATTCACTAAAGTAGTTCGAAATATGAATAACATGATGGCTAAATTTGATTAAATTCTAATAAATACTTTCAACCCAAAAAAAAAACTTAAAAAACCCGTGAAAATGAGCCTCCTAATGTGGCTTCCCCCCTTAAACAGACCTTGATCCTTTATCAGCTGCGCGTCAATTTTATTTCACGAGCTCTCGTCGCGCCAAGTCCGTCGATTAGGTTTCGCAGTGATCGTCCTATCGATTCGAGCCTAATATTAGCCTCCTTTCCCTCTTTTGTGATGCGTTTTGCTGCGCACTTGGTATCCTCGCTTCTTTTTTTTTTATTTTTTCTTTTATTATCTACGGGCCCTTTGATTTCTCCGAAGAGCCAGAAGTGGCGGGGGAAGGGGGGAGGGAAAATCCCGACCCTATCGTATCACTCTCCGCTGCGTTCTTATTCTCGACCGCACCGAGCTGCTTGCGCACCTATCAGCTGCCGTTGCCGCTGCTGGGAGCAATCGGAGCTTAGCTGGCGCTTTCTCCCTCGCTCGGAGCTGCTGATAAGGATAAAGGATAAATTGTATAGGCAAAGGCGGCTTCCACAAGGGTTGCTACAGGCATGTATACGCGCATTGGCGGCTCCGTGAACGGCTCCGCGTCTTGCACGCTTCTCCACCTGCGCCTGCTCCCCTCCCCTCTCCCCCCGTCTGTATTCATACAACCAAGGGCGGGAGAGGGGAAGGGGGGATTCTCTGTGCCCCGCCGACCGCCCATTTACTTGGTGATCCAGACACGATATATCTATCCATCTATTCATCCGTGGCACACATATAAATTTATGTGTATATAGATAGGGTGTGTAAATATATATATAAATACCACACCCCATCTACGTATCTGTGTATAGGTGTTATATATACACTATATATATCGACGTGTATGTGTCTATTGTACATAGACAAGTGTCGACTGGCCTCAGGCTCAACACACCTTCGTTACCTGTGTATATATATCACATTCGCTAACCTCAGGCCCTAAAAAGGTATATACCACTCCCCATCTACGTATCTGTGTAAAGGTGTTATATATACACTGTATATATCGAAGTGTATGTGTCCATTGTACATATACAAGAGTCGACTGGCCTCAGGCTATATACATCCTCGCTACCTGTGTATATATATCACATTCGCTTACCTCAGGCCCTAACACACCCTCGGGATACCTGTGTATCCGTCCGCTTGCCTCGCATCCGGCGCAGGCCTCTTCCACGTAGTCACGTACTTTCCCCACCTATTTCCGAGCACCCCCAACCCCTCCAACCCCCCCCCCCCCCAACCTCGCCTCCCGCTCCAACCCCTCGGCCCTCGAGCCGTCTTCTCCGTATCCTCACCCAGACCATTCCGCGATACATTGGAATATATCGTAGGAAACTCGCCCCCCCCCCCCCCCCTCCCACCCTCCGGGATGGCCCAATAAATCGGGCGCGTGATACGGCGAATCCATCGCCGTGCGGATCCGGCGATTCTGCGTGGATTAGACGGTAAAAGCGATTTCTCGGTTTCCCACTTTCTCGATTTTTCGCTGCGTGGCCGAATCGTTTAACGACACCGGCAGCTCCGCACGATTTTGACATTAAGCAACCCTGCTTCCCCTCTTCTCTCCTTCTCTCCCCTTCTTCTTCTTCAATGGGACTATAAACGGCACTTCTGTTACCCACAATTCGTTCACGCTTTGTCGTACGATATTGTCGACGGGTATTATATTACGTTTGTGTGTGTTTGTGTGTCGCTGCGGCGAACGCGATGACGAAGAGCGAGTTGCGTGGCGTGGATACGCGAAGCTTTTTGTGTAGTCGGGTTTGAGTGACTGACTTACGGGGCGCGTGCGGATCGCACGGTGGAGGCACCGACGAATCGTAGGACGACGACTCGTGTGAGCGATGATTCAGACGGGGCATCGACGTTTTTTTGTCCGCTGGAACAAAAGGTCGTCGAGGTTAAGTTGCTCGGTGATTCGCGGGGGAAGTCGAGTTGGCTCGGTTTCTGCGACGTTCCTATTTAAAAAATAAAAATAAATAAAAAAAAAATAAAACAAATTTTTTAAGTTGTTACAGGTGAGTTGGACAGATTCTAATTTTGAAGATTTGACAATTCTAGGCTAAACGTCTACCCCTGAAAACACTGGTTTCATTATTATCATATTCTCTTAAGTTGATATTAAAAAAAAAAAAGAAAAAAAAAAAGTTTCTTCGTAATCATCGGACAAGTCCGACGTCCATTCAGGCGCGAGACACGGAAGCCTCTTGCATTATTTACGCTCGTGAATCTCGCATTTACCGTGAAAAGTAATCCACTCCCGGGCGGCGGACGGAGTCAGCTGCCTCCGTCCCATGCATAAACCACGTCTTTTCTGTTACCATTACCGTCATCACGGTGGCCCCGTATTTTTTTCCGAGAGTGAAACTGCACGTGTGCAGAATTTACAAACAAAATCGTACAGCAAAAAAAAACAAACCAATCTCGTCCCTGTCGACGATTTCCGAGGCCGGAGAAAAAAAAACACCCCGCGCCGATTATCACGACGACTAATGGATCGAATTACAATATTATTATTATCGCGGCGCGGTTATCGGACTAAATGAACATCCGGTCGCTATCGGCGAACCGTTCGATACGTGTTTTTTTAATTACCTCGCGGCACAGTCGCGCGTCGCGGTTGTGATTCGCGGCGGCCGTAACCACGGCGCGTTCGCCCCGTGTGTGCGTCCCACCGTCGCGTTGGACGGGGTGGGACAGGCAGGGGACACGCGGGACACGGACGAGCGTTGACAAAGTGGCAGAGTAAAGGCAAACAATTCGTCGTCGTCGCGGCGGCGCGATAACGGCCTAATAAAAGTCTATCGGGCGCGCCGCGTGGACTGCGCGACGGGGGTGGGAGAGGGGAAAAGAGGGGGAGGGAAGCAGAGGGGGAGGAAAAAAAAGAAGCCGAGGCAACGCGCCCGCGTAGAGTTACAAAACATCCCCTCGGTGTTATATATAATGCCAGCCGGTCGCCGTATAACCGGCTTCGATCCCTCGGCCTTTGCTTTGCTTTCGCTTTTTTTTTTCTTTCTTCTTTTTTTTTCTTTTCTCCTAGTCACCAGCACCAACGCGTCGCACTAATAAAACAAATTGGACGCGTTGCCCCGTCGAGTTGTGCGACGACGGTGACAGAGGCGATGGCCTCCCAGGGTGGCGGGGGAGGGGGGACAAGGGGGCAGGAAGCGGTCGACGAGGCCTTCGTGCTTTTTTTTTTCTTTCGACCCGCAAAATCCGTGCGTGTCGCGCCTTCATCGTCGTCGTTGTCGTCCCGACGTCTTCCGGAAAGTCGATGACACCGCCGTAACCCGCAAAGCACCGAGTGTCACAGCGACTGTTTTTTTTTGTTTTTTTTTTTTTGTTTTTCTCTCCAGGTGTGGGTCGCGACACACGATCGGCATTTTATTCGTCACGCACTCGCCGTTAATCAAAGTCCCGCGATCTGAATACTCGGGACTTTTAATCGCGACGGGAAAATCCATTCGGCAGCGCCGCTCTTTTCGCGCGGCTCTTTTCTTCGTCACAAACTTCTTTCAGTTTTTTCTAAAATAGCAAAAAGAAAAAAAAAAAACAAAAATTGTTTCATCATTCTATTGACGAATTTTTGTTTCCTCAACAAAATGTTCCTCGCATCGAAAACCACAAAAATAATACAGACGATCTCAACCTCAGAAAAATTTCTCGAACATTTTTCATCCCCACGCCCAGTCACGAAATTTTTCAATCGTCGAGTTAATCGAATTTTCGTTTTTTTTTTCACCCCAACTCGAAACAGCTCGGCTCTAGTCGAAGGTTAATTTCCGAAAGGATGACTCGACGCCTCGAAGCTTTAATAGACGTCGATGAAAAGTCGAGCGTGCCGGGGTCGTCGCTGCCGGGTGGCGGCGACGGCAGAGCTGCGGGAAAGGGAGCACGTTCCGCCCGGAGACACAACTCGAATCAACAGCCAAGAGCACCGCGGGATCCCATCCGACGGGGGGGCAATTCCCTCCCCGCCGGCTCAGCCTTTTAAAACTGCAGCCGCGCCGCGGCGCTCCACTTTCCCGAAGTTTTTCCATCGTCCTGTCGGTGCCGGGTATCGCTTTCAAAAGTCGAAAACTATCGCGACGCGACACAACCGAGAGACGAGGACGACGAGTAGGAAGGCGAGGCGAAGGAGAAAAAAAAACACGGAGGGAAAAAAAAAGAAGAAGGAGGTTTCCTCTGTCATTGGATTCCCAAGTTCGTATCCTTCGGCTCCGGCCGCGTGTCACCGTCGCCAAGATTTTGTCGCCGGGTCTGAGGCGGCGACGACAAAACCGTGTTTTGTGTGCATCGCGTCCCAGTGGAAATGGCGAGCATCGAGCGGACACGCTTTCCGCGTCAGACGACGACGACGACGATGATGACGAGGAAGGGGACACGCTTTCTCGAGTCATCGGCGCTCCTTCCGACGCGTTGCTTCGACGTGCCTCGCGCGCTAATTGCTCGCGGCCCAGGTGCCTTAATTGGCGCCGGCAACAAACGAGCCGGGAGATAATGAGAGAAAAAAAAAATGAGGAGGCGAAAAAAAATAACGCGCACGCGAGAAGAGAGGTCAGGTCGGTTACGGCAGAGAAAAAAACGAGATACACAGCGGTATCCGCGCGACTTCCTCGCCTGGCGAGTCCATTGTACGCGCGCCTCGTTTACCTCGCGGAACCGCAGGTAAACGAGCCACCTGGCTTTACGTAAGACGCTCGAGCGAAATGTTACGAATTCGGCGACGACCTGTTTCGCTGCGCAAAGGTCAACGGCGACAAGTTCGCCGGCTGCTGGCGAATCGCCGATGTAACTGGCGGGTTTGTAGACCCGAAGGGCGAAACGACGGGAGACTCGAGAGCCAAATGGAATTGGCCATTGAAATAGAATCGGAGTAACAGTAGGGGCTATTTTTTTTTTTTTTTTTTTTTTCCTTTAATGAACACATTTTCAAAGACAAGATTGAGCGGTTACTTCTTCTATTTATCGTCCTAAGGACCACTACCAATAATTTGTAACTGATTTTATAACTAATGTACTATGGGAAAGGGTTTTCCCGTAAATAAACAGAATAAATAATTCAAACACGACATAGGAAAAAAATTGCCTGCCGAGTGTACCGTTATTATTATTATTATTATTATTATTATTATTGTTATTATTATTATTATTTATTTTTATTATTTTGCACAAACTCAACAGCAACAAAAACAACTTTCGCTTTTCCAATTAGCGAGATAAGCATTTTTCTCTATCGTAAAAAGTAAATAAATTCAGCAGTCCCCACGTGTAACGTAATCTCGGGATGATAATTCGTCCTCGCGTTAGACACCTCGGCGGCTTTTGCGTAACCGGACGAGTCCGGGAGGACGACGACAGGACGGAAAGATATATTCATGGATCATGATTCGCTGTCTACGGTCGGTTTTAATCGTCGTCTGGCGCGTAACACGAGATCTCGATGATAGCGATTCGTCCGGCGAATCGTCATACATAAATATATACGTGTATACATATAAATAGAAATATACGTGTATTTCTTTAAGAAATCAGCGAACGGGCAACGTCGTACAAGCCGAGACATAGAAAAGTCGCTGCCCGCGATGAATTGCGCCAAGGCGATTCCTTTCTCTTATGGTTTCAGTCGGGATCGCGCGCGGCCAATCCGCAACAAACGCGGCCTGTGCAACACTCGTGTGTCCCGCGGAACGTATATAATACACTTTCGTAATATCTCCCGCATAATAAATATATAAAGATAGCCCCCGCGGGCTGTTATAACAGAATAGAGCGGCGGCGGCGGCGACGTCGAATGTGCGGCGAGTTCTCAGCGAATAACAGGATATATTTCCTCTCGTAGAGCGGCTCGGCCATAATGGCCACAGTCCCTCGCGGCTATACGCGAGCGCGTTACCTTCCCCGATATTTTCTTTCACTTAAGCCTCTCCGGTCAACGAGATTAAGCTAATGCAGCATTAATATTTTTTCAACGAACAAACCCGCGCGCGCGTCCGTGCGCAACTCGGAAACGACGTCGGCGAGGAGATGGTAAAAATGTTAAATACAGGAAAGAGATTAAAAAAAAAAACGTCCTTGGAATTTGTGCCGAAGGATATTTATATTATTTTAATTTTTCTTCTGGTTTGGTTTCAAAACTAATAGCTGAATATTAATTACTAGAATTAAAAAAGATTTAATTGTTTGGCATATTATCAGCAGCATTTTTTTTTCTAGGCAAAAAAAAATAACGACAAGACCCTATAATTTTTTTATTTTCCCAAAGTAAACAAATCGCAATACCAAATCACACGAAGCGTCGGACTCTCCTAAAATATTTACCTGCGTAAAAATATTTACCTACGTTCCTCGCCACAAAAAAAAGTGCACCTCCCTCGAATAACGCAAATTCACCGAGCCAAGATTACCATCTCCGCTGTTGTCCCCGAGTGGCGTCGAGCGTCGCGCCCGTTCGCACTCAATTATACAGACCGCGCACAGGTGATAAATTCTCCACCAATTATTAGCTTAATTACTCGCGGTACGCGCGACTGTATCTGTGGGGGTGGAGGAGGGGGTAATCATGTTTATGACGAGGATGAAAAAAAAAAGGCGTGGTCTGTCAGCTGTCGCCCATTAAGGGGGCTCGCGCCCCGGCGCACCCTGTGTCGGGCCATCCAATAATAAAATCCCTCGTCATTTGGCTAAAAGCCACCCCGGGCGGCTCACGACCCCCGTCACTCCCTCCACCCTCTTCGTCCAGGGGTATCTTGTATCAAGGTGTGTCCTGAGGAGTCCTTTATCACGCGACTTCCTTTTCGGCTCTGTCACGACCAGTCTCGATACTCGCCTCTTCTCCAGCCCCCTGTCACCACCCCCTCTCATCCCTCTGCCACCCTTAGTTACTACATTTCTGCGGAGTCAACGCCTCGAGCCACTCAACCCGCTTATTATATATATGTATATATGATGTATGAAATTGCTTGTTCTCTCGTCTCCACTCTTCTTCTAATATACAGAGTGTTGCAAAAGTTACGAAGTTTCGGCTGCTTAACCCTGTTCATATATAGGGTTAAGCGAACAGGGTTAAACAGCCGGACCTTCAAAACTATTTTTAGTACAATACAATTTTTAGGATTCGGAGGGGGACGTTCAAATCAAAAAAGAAATTTGATCCATCATTCAAAATGGCGGAGTTACGGCGTCCGACATGTTTTTTAAATGGAAATATGACTTTTTTTCTACCAAAATATTCGGCATAAAACTAACAACTTTTGTGGTAAATGCTTTTTCGATCAAGCCGTATTCATTTTTTGAAAGACCCTATAAAGAGCGAGTGAATCTCGCGACGAGGAAGCGAAGGGTTCGAACGAAACGTCGAAACAACCGCGGCAGCTATGAAGAGGCCCGAGGAAATCGCGAGCGAAGCGACGTGTGGCGGAGCGAGAACGCGACGTGTGCGCACGGAGATGGGGAAAGAGAGCAGCAGCGCGCCCACCGCTCCCGCTGCAACGAGTTTATTTAATTGAATTTTGCAACTAGGCTAACGTCTAACGGGAAAAGTGCTGTGTGACGAGAGAGACCAGCAGCTTCTGCATTATACCCGGGCGCTCCATACAATACCTATTGTCCCACTCGTCGTCGTCGACGGCGTCGTCGCCGTCGTGTATATTATCCGCGGGGAGTTGTCGCGTCGCGTTGCGAGACTCGGAGAATCGTCGAGAGGGAAAGAGACAGCAACGGAGAAAAAAAAACACACACAACGTTCGAGCACAGGTGGCCCACGACTCGCGTGTTACTTTCAAATTGTTACCCCCTCCCCCGCTAATTCCCGGCGTTTAATTACATTATTATTTGCCTCTTTGCTCGGAATTTCTTTTATTTATTTTTTCTCCACGCGGCTTTTCCGTCGCCGACGACAGCGGAATTAAATATCCACCCGCGGCGGCACGAGCGATTTTCTCTCGCGGTTTACTCGTCGCGACGTCGCGTCACGTGTTTTCTTCGCGAATGAATTATTCATCGAGTACACTTTTTTTTCCCATTACATTAAATGCGTAGCATTGAAAAAAATAAATAAAAATAAAACAGCAAGGAAATAAATAAAGCGGCGAATGTCTCTTTGACGTAACGAGAGAAAAAAATACGACTCTCAAGAGTCACGTTTTATTCCGCGCTACTCGCGAAATTAATGCAAACGAACGGGGGATATATAAATCAGAGAGGAAATATCTTGAAAATAAAAAATTCCCGGAGCTGCGCGTTTTCCATATTTTTTTCTTTCGCGTTAATATCACTTCCGACTTTCGTGAGGAAGTGCAACCGGCGATTCTCGAAGTGCATTTAAAAGTCACCCGCTTGCTCTCGTCGCGCGCATTGGCCGGTAAATTCCTGTAAGTTAATTGAGCCTCTCGCGCGCGCGCCTCGGGTACCGCTTAATGGTCCCCGACGACGAGGAGTAAGTCAGACCAAGCAGGAAAGGGATCGCTTCGTGATTTTTTTCTCGGGTTGCGACTCGGGGTCTCTCGGGGAGAGCGTGGACCAGCCGTGCGTGCGTTGTCCGCGAGTTTCAGGGTCGGGGTCAAAAGTACCCGCTGATCTTTCACTCTCTTCGTTCTTTCTATATATTATAGTATTTAATTATTTTATTTTTTACAGTATATTATATTACTTTTATTTTATTTGTTTTTTTTTATAGTATATTTTTGCTGTGCTTTATTTTTTTAAATTTGTTATGGATTGTGTAAATGGGATATCGAATATTTATTATGCGAAACACACTTATTTTATTTTATTCGATTTTTCCTTTATAAAACGAATGCGATTTATTTTATTTTTTATTTTTTATTTTCCATTGCGTGTTATCCTGTACTGCAAGGTACTCTTAGAGGTTCTCGGACCCGGAGTACGAAATCCTCTCTGCTCTCTGTGTCTCACGATGTGACCCTCGCCAATGGAGACGCACGGGATTATATCTGGCGTTCGGGGAGAGAAAAGCAGAGAGAGAAAAGCAAGAGAGAACGAAAGAGTCGAATGCGGAACCGGTTCCTCGCGCTCGGAGCTCGCCGCGAGACGCGCTAGCGGGACAGCGGTTCTCCAGCTTCGTCGTCGTCGTCGTCGTCGTCGTCGTCGTCGTCGTCGTTGCTCCGGCGTCGCGCAAACGAGCTGGGGAACAAAACCTACGGTTACATCCGGTCTAGAATCTCCCGGCGCGGAGGCTCTTCAGCGTCTACGGTACCGCGGTGCTAGGTCGGGCCTCCTCCTCCTTCTCCTCCTTCTCCTCCTCCTCCTCCTCGACTCGCAGAAACTACGCGGCTCGCGCTATCAGTAGCTGGAAGTAGCCTGGAAAGTTTACCAGCCTCTCTCTCTCGCTCTCTCGTTCTTTCTCTCCTGAAGTCCCCCCTCCTGCCCCCTGGTCCCCTCTGGTGCCCCCCTGGCTCGGCGCTCGCCGCTCCGAGAGAACTGGAACGTCCGTGTGCAACACAACAGACACAACACCGACCAGAGAAATTCGTACACGTGCATCGCGGGCGAATAGCGTGAATCGGCCGACGTACTCGCGCCGCTCTATCTCGATATCTCTCGGTCTCTCCCCGAGGCTCGGGCGTGCATTCGCACCTGTGCGCAACGGGCAACTCAAGAGGAGGGCAGGGGGGGGGGGGGGGGCTCGCCCTCCCCAGACGAGGATTAACAACCTGGAACACGCGATAATCGTGCATGCAGCACGCAGCACCACCGCCGCGCAGCCTCGAACGAGCCTCGTGAGGTCACACTGACTTTAATTTTCGTTGATTAACCACCCCCTCTCCCCCATCCCCTCGCATCATTTAATTTAACGCCAAAGCGGGGAGTGGATTTTTTTTAATTTTCAATTTTTCTTTTCTATGGAAAAAATGAGGTTTAGTAGTTACATTAAGAGGAGAGACGCAGGGGGAAAAGTCGCACACGCGATTATGTTGAAGTTTGCATCGTTGGAAAGCAACGAAAATTAATAAATAAATTGTTCCAGTGGACCCAAAGGATTGTACTGGGCATCAAAAGTATTATTATAACGATTGATCGTTATAATGAATTTTTAGAAACGCTGGAATAATTTTCGAATCGTCAGAATAATTTTTTTTTTGCATTCCAACGATGCAAACTTCAACATCATCACACGCGACGACGGGTGGCGGGATCGCGCCGGGTGACCTGGCGCGCATCGATCGAGCGCGCCGGGGTTTTCTCCGTTGTGTTGCGGCGAGTGAGACGCAGAGGAAGAAAATTGCTAAAGCATCGCGCTGGGTTTTTATTTCAACTTGGGAAAGCCGCGGCGGAGATTGGGCGCGTCGGCTTTTACGACGCGCTTTCCGCACGCTGCATCGGTCGTGTTGTTCGCCCCGGGCGCCCGGAGCTTCGACGTGCGGGGGTCGGAAAGGGGCGGGGGGCGACACACAACGCGCGAGAGCCGCGTGTATTCCGTGCACGGTCGTCAGGTGAGCTAACGGTGCTCGGACCGCGGTTAAGTAACGGGCTGCCGGCGCCGCCGCCGCCGCCGCTGTTGCTGCTCCTCGATGCCGATTCGTCGCCTCAGTCGTAATTCCTCATCCCTGCGCCGTCGGCCAACCGCCGACGTTGCCCTGAATTTATCGCATCAACGGCCGCGATCCGCGTTAGAGACGCGACGGGTTTTTTTTTTCGCCGCGGGGCTTGACAATGTTTTCCCGAGAAATGGAATTTGTTTTTTATCGGGATGTCGTTGGGTTGGGAACGTTGCAGTTTCTGGTTCATTACCAGACCATTGTTATTGGTTTTTTGCTTTTGTGGAATTTCGAACAAGAAAATTTGGTCCTTTTTTTATTTTCTCAATCCTGAATAAAGTTCGATTTTTTTTTATCACAGAAAATTATTTGGACAACATGGACATTTTTTAGTCGCTCAAATTCTACGACCGAATATTAACGACATAAATAGTAACAATGCGTCTGCGGCAATTGTGCATCGTGCAATTTCGTCCAGTTCGCGGAATCGCAATTTGTCATCTAACGCGCGCGCGCGCGAGCGCCACGAGCAATCAGTCGCGCTCCGAATGGCAGTCAGCTGAAATCGCCATCGTTAGTGTCACTCCGAAGACCAGCGGGCTCTTATTTTTCACGGGGCGTAATAAAACGGGGAGCACGCGATAGCAGAGGCGGGGGCAGAGGGAGGGGGGGAGGGAGGGGTGGCCCGCTTCTCATCCCGACGATGAGAAGCTCGAGCTACGATCTCGAGGGACGAGAAACATCGGCGTCTTGTTTCGCCACAATTCGCACTGGGACCAAGCGCCGCTTCCTGCAGGCGGCGCGAAAAAAATGTCATCTCGCGATAGCATGAGAAATGAATTGGGTGCTGCGAGGTGGAGCGGAACGGAGAGACAGAGTCGTCGCGTCTCGTCGTTTGGTCCCGGCTCGTGGTGCGGAGCAGCGAACCAAAGGACAACGCTCGCGAGGAGCTCGCTGGCCCGTTTGTCACGACACTTGCACCCTGCGCTCTAAATCATACGCCACGGGGTGCGCGTAATTGCGACAAGACACTGGCTCACCGCGTGAATTGGATAACAGTCTGACTCGCGTAAAGCTGAGGACGATGACATGGCGGCAAATTTGTTCGCTTCGCGCAAAGCGATTTTAGGAGCTGTATTAATATTTATAATAATAAATGGTATTCATTTTATTAATAGTACTAGGCTAATCACATGCGCAGGCGCGCGTGCCGGAGATACTTTTGCGCTGCTGCGCTCTTATAAAGTTTTAAAAGGGTAAATCGCAACTGAAAAACCCTTGTTCAGTTACTTTTGAAAAATAAAAAAGGACCTCAAGTCGCATATTCTACTCGTGAAAACACCGGTTACAACCCTTTTTTAGTTGATTTTGAAAAAAAAAAAAAAAAAAAAAAAAAAAAAAAATTCGTCGAACAGTTTGTCAAACTGAAAACCAATTTTTAATAATAATAAATATGTCTCACACGGGGAGACCGGATCTCGCGACCAGCTGTCCACGTCATTGATTTATCCCCGACGATCGCGAGACGGAGCTTCCGGACGGGAATACCAATAGTCCAGCGTCGTACTCCGCACCGAGAGCATCGACCTTCTCCTTTTTCTCGTTTTGTTTTTTTTCCCACTCAACGGTACATTTTATTCGTCTCCTTCCTCCCCGCGGGGCCTTCGGACGCGTACGACGCGCACACACATTCCCGGCGTCTCGTTCCCTCCCTCTCCCCGCGTCCCACCTCCGTGTGGCGTGATTCCTAGCCTCGAGACACACGGCGTCGGGGCCCGAGCGTCGTTGTACCCACTCTCGAGTGCATTTCGTGTGTCTGCCGTCTTTCCGCATCGAGCCAATCGATACACCCGGTGCCCCCCGGCCCCCCATGACCCCCCCCCCCCTCAGGTGGCTCGTTATAGGCTGCTTTGTGAGCTTCCGACGGAAACCTTACACGTCCGAGTCCACGGTGATTCACCGACCCTTCCGGGAACCTCGAAACCCTCCCCCCTTCCTCCCCGCTCCCACCACCCCGTCCCGGGACGCTAATTTCTTCATATTACACGCGTGGAATAATTCACGAGGACGGTGCCTAACGAACGACGCGGTTTTGATTGAATTTTGATTAATCTTTGATCGCCTTGGCTCCAGCGGCAAAAGTGAATTCTAATGGCCGTCACGATTCTCAACAAGAATATTAATCGTCGCCTATTATCAAGTTTAACTTTTATTTATTTATTTAAGTTTACATTTTTTTTTTTTTTTATTTTTTTTATTAGGCGGCAAAAGTTAATTCTAATGTCTATGACGATTCTCAACTAAAATCTTAATCGTCTGTCAATTATCAAGTCATATTTTATTTTTTTCTTGATTATTTTTTTTTAGTTTTTATTTAATTTTCTCCCCCACGGCGACTGCATGGCCGACATGCAATTAATTGGCGTAGCTTAGGCGCTCGCGGACAACCGGCGTGTAACCTTGGTCGTCGGGTGCCCAGAGCGAGAACATTAACCATCCGAGATGAGGTCGATAGCCGAAACGCATCGTTGCCTCGGGAGAGGGAGGCGCCCGGGGGAAGGGGGGAGTCGGGCTCGCGGCGAGCGTGTCACGAGTCGCTGGGCTCCGTGAGCCTCTTACGTAGACCGGGAATTACGTGTAGCTCTTCGACTCCCGCGAGGGCAGAGGAGCGAGAGAGACGGAGCCGAGGAGGTACGAGGCGTTACGCCGATACATATTCCAACATCGTCGTAATACCTGTCTCTCTCTCTCGCTCCTCGCAGTCTCGCATGTCCTCTCTCCTCGCGTTCCTGGCGTTCCTTCCCACCCGCGTTCACCGAGAGTTCGTGCTCTGCTGGACTCGCCTCCTCTCGATTATATATACAACGATAGAGAGAGAAAGAGAGAGCGAGAGAGAGAGAGAGAGCAGCGTGTTCACCATTCTTCTCCGGTCGTGACCGCCTTCAAGGTCAGTTCTCTCGCTCTCTCTCTCCCCGAGTGTGTGCACCACGTGGTTGTTACGACGCCGGGAGAGAGAAAAATAAATCGCTGAATAAGCGACGGAGAGCGATGAGCGAGAGACCGGAGACCTCGACCTCGGTGAGATCCCAGACTGCCTGACGACTCGCCGTCTTCGCGGATCTCGATAATCGTCACTTTTGGAGAACCTTAACCCAGAGCCTCTCCTCCGTTCTCTCTCCCCTCCCCTCCCCTCGCACTCCTCGATATTCTACCCAGCCAAATTGGACTTTCCTCCGGCCACGATTTAATACCCAATTCCGAGGCAAAACGCCTAGACCCTCTCGGTTATTCGTCTCTATTAAAACGCGGAAGTAGTTTGTAGCCCGAGAGAGGAAGAGGAAGAGAGAGAGAGACAGGGAGAGCGAGCGAGAGAGAGAGATGACCCTGTAATTCAGCTTTGCCGGAGTAGTTGGTTCACCGAACTTGATTCTACGGTTAGCGGTCAATTAAAGTCCGGCGTTACCGTCGAACCAAGAGAGAAAGAGAGAGAGGAAGACGGAGGAAGAGAGACACGGAGCGTCGGCAACTCGCGCGAGGCGGTGTAACGCAAAACAGCAGAAATGCCTCGTCGGTGAACGTCCGCGCGGGTTCGTCGACCTCGGACCACAGAGTCCGACCGACTCGTACTCGCGTCTCTTTCGACCTCCGAGCAACGTCGGCTCTCTCGTTGCGCTGACTCGAGCGCCTCCCGGACGAACCTCGTCGGTCTTCGATTCCTTGGCTATGACCTCGAAGAGCTTTTGGCTCTTCGCATTAATATCGACGCGTTGCGATTGACGTTAAACATTTTTTTTTTTTTTTCTAATTCGTTTCTCCTTCTCTGTTCGCGTCTCTTTCGAACAACGTCGGTTCTCTCGTTGCGCCGACTCGCGCACGTCCTCCGGACGAACCTCGTCGTCTTCGATTCCTTGGCTACGACCTCGAAGAGCTTTTTGGCTCTTCGCATATTAATATCGACGCGCTGCGATTGACGTTAGACATTTTTTCCTAATTCGTTTCTCCTTCTCTGTTTGCAGCAACTGTTCCGTAGTCAGCCGCAGGGAGCGACGCCCCAGCAGCTTCAGCTCCTTCAGCAGCAGCAGCAGCAACAGCAGCAGCAATATCTCGCGGCCTCGCAGGCCCAGCAGCAGCAGCAGCAACAGCAGAACTTCCCGACCGCCCCGTACACCGTCATCGGCGGACAGGAGCCCTACGTCGGGGCACTCATAGCCGGCGCGCCGTCCGTAGTTCCACAATATTATGGAGTCGGCCCGTGGGTTTATCCCGCGGGATTGCTGCCACAGGCACCACCACAGGCGGCCGCGCCGCCGCCACCCCGGAGACCCCTAACACCATCGTCAGCCGCAGCTGCCGCTGCCGCTGCTCAAGACAGCGCGAATAATCTTGCGCAGACGGTGAGGAACTTTTCAACTCGCGTCGAAGGACGGTTCGCCCGGTTATCGACACTTCCGGAGTGGGTCGAAGCCTTTTCCGTGGTCCCAATGTACGATCCGATTCCGATCGGGGTTTCATCTGGATTCCTCAAATCCGGACTCCCTGAAAGAATCCAGAGTGATCCTGATGTCGGTTCTCCAAAACGGGATTCGATGGAAACGATGTTAGGGACGTTGATTCCCAAAAACGGGATCCCTTGCGGGAATTCAGGCGGGATTTAGCTGGAACCGAGTGGAAATTTCTGCATGGGTTTCCGTTCACCCAAAGCTCGACGGAATTTTTCGAATAAAAAAAAATAATACTCTAAGGGTCGATTGTGAAGAGAGAAATGTGTGCCGTTCGAAGGCAAAGAATGTCGCGATTGTCTCGTGGGAAATTCGTTACTGCCGGTGATTTATATTTCAAACTAATCGAATCGACAATTACAAACGAGTCGCACTGTAGTAGCTTTCGCGGTAACGTCGACGGGGAGAGGATGTAATTATCAGATTCACGGCTCGAGAAGCAATTCGCGCTTTCGCCTCGATCTACCCCCCATTTCGCCGAGGATCCGCCTTGAGCGAAGTTCTCCTGCAATGTATATTAGTAGCGGGTTCCCGGAGATAAGGGGATTATACCGGTATTGTCGAGTAATCGGGCTCGGTCTTGTGTTTATGGGATTGAACGTAGACTCACTTAGCTCGCCTAGTCTCAATACATCCTTAGAGCCAACTGCGACTCGGTCGTAAGACGCTGAGAGAGACACTTATTTGATCGTTTAGCTCGTAGATTGACGTTTCCCGCGGGAATAACAAAAATTCATCATGTTCGCCGTATGTATCGCAGAGTACAATATTTTTTTGGAACCTTAAATTTGTTCATTTTCAAGTTGATAAAAGTTATCTCTTCGCAACGTCAAAATGAGGTGCTTTTGATGACGTTGAACTTGTGCTATTGTCGACCAATTTATCACAGTGGTCTCTCGCGTTACGAGAACCATTTGTCGACTATTTTGCACCGCCGACAAGCGACTAGATTTCCTAAGATAGAATTTTTCCGACGCAAGAAGACTGTAAGAAGCAAAAAAAAAACGGAAAAGTTATCTCTTCGCAACGTCAAAATAACGCGTCTTCGATGACGTTGAACTTGTGCTATTGTCGACCAGTTTATCACAGTGATCTCGAGTTAGGAGAACCATTTGTCGACTATTTTGCACCGCCGACAAGAGACTACATTTCCTAGGATAGAATTTCGCTGGCGCGAGTAGATTGTAAGAAGGAAAAAAAAAACGGAAAATGTTATCGAAGCCGCGTTTACCAGAGGAGCTGATCAGCGACTGGAAAATCGAGCGTACTCTGGTTGCAAAGTAACGATAATCTCCCCCGGGGCGAGAACAAATTGCCGCGCTCGCGCGTCTTGTCGAGTACTTTGCCCCGCGGATGATCAAACTCTCCCTTTGGGTTTCAGGTTCAGGGCCAGTATCAGGTGATACCGGCTTATTACGATCAGAACGGATCCATAGTTATGGGAGGCGTGCGAGGCCTCGGTTCCGCCGCCACACCCATGCGATTGGTCAGCCCGGCACCCGTTCTCGTGAACAGGGCCCCGTCACAACCACCGCCGGGACCTCCGGCACCTCCGCCGCCGAGCCTATACTCTCAGCCGACCCCGACATCTCACAGCAACGCCACGCCCGGCGAGTGCTTAGGTAAGAAAACAGTTCGGTTCCAACCCGACCGACAAACAACCTTCCTATCCTTTCTCACGCACTTTCACAGGAGCTCGACGTCGTCGTCGACGACGACGGCGGCCCCCGCCTGCCTCGTCGGTAGCTGAGAGGTCGTCCGGTGACAAGAACACACACTTTCACCCTCGGCATATCTACGCGAATTATCTGTTCTCCGTCACGTTTTTTTTTTCCTGTACATATACGCCTCTCCATCATCGCGCATTTCATTAACCCCATGTGACTAAAACAAAAACATTGTCGAACTGAGAAAAAACGAGATCTTAGCGAGCGGTGACCCAGTTTCTGACGTTTCGATAAGCAAATTGCCTCAATTAGTTTGTTATTATTTTTTTGACATTTTATTTGTATTCATGAATCTGAGATTTTGTTTTGTATTCTCGATTGTATTTTTTAGTTTTAGTTTATTATTTTTTATGGTGCGGGCGCCGGGATGTGGCGCTCTATCACCTCAAGTGTTTTTCTTTTCCCTGGCAACGGGCTTGCCTTTAGGACCAGTTGGTCTTAGAGTAATAAATAAATCTAAATCTAAATCTAAATCAACTCGGCAACGTCATGTAAAGTTTTGTGGTCTCATATTAAGAGTCAGAAACCGGGTCGACGCTTCGATTTCGCTGAATTATCCCTCGGAGTGGCTCCGGTTCGACAGATCGTTCGTGTATGTATGCGTGTATATGTTGTGTTCGCCGGTGTAATATAATAATGTGGTGTTGGTAACAAGAAGAGAGAAAGAGAGAAAGAGGGGAAAAAAGAAGCGATCGCTAATCGATTGACAACTAAACGAACGCGCGTGGGTTGTGGGCTTTTGGTGCAGGTCTGGCAGCGTGCAGTGCGGCGGCAGTGGTTGCGCAAGCTCAGGCGGTAGCGGTGCAGCAGGCCCAGCAGCAAGGCTCGGGACTGGCCGCGGGTTTGGCGGCTTTGGGTTACAGTGGTTCGCCCCTCGGTGCCCTCGGCTCCCCGGCCCAACTTCAGAGCACAGGTACACACGATGACGAGGCCCCCCTCCAACCCCCCTAGCAGAGCCACTACCCTTTTATCCGCGCTTCGTCGAACGCGCCCCTGGCCCCCCACTCGCATTTTCGGCGCTAAACAACAATTCACTCGTTGTCTTTGCCATTCTCTTCATTGTTGTACATACGTAATTAATATAACAAGCGTAGAACACTTCGCGAGCATGCTTTGACCGTGATCGTCGCGCTTTATTCCTTTAATTTAATTCATTGGGGTAGGCGCACCGTTGGCGGCCACATAAAATATGTATATTTTGATTCATCATACTATTAATCTATTCGAATTAATAAATTAGATTATTTTACGTGGGGCGCAGGAAATTTTGGATTGATTATGCAGCGCTTAAAATGTATAATTGTTTGATAAATGTTCAAAGCACTTTGCACCATTTGTGGCCATCGTTGATGGTTACTGAGGGTTCCAAAATGGCCAAAAACGGTACTTCTACCCTATCAAGTCCCATTGTCGCATTCTTCATTACAACGCGTTGCTCAACACACATTTTCGTTCATAACGTCACGACTCCACACTGTAGAAAATTGTAGTCTTTGCGCATTCTTAACGACATCGATTTGTTTTGTGTTTTTGTCCAGGTCTCGGTCTGGGTGCGTCTTCGACCGGCAGGAGGGACTCCTTCGACAGGAATACATCAGCTTTCAGTCCCAGTTTGGAGTGCAGTCGAGCCAAATGGGCCCAGAGCTACGGCGCCTTGGGTAAGAATCTTCGACCCTATTTTGCCTAGTTTGACGGGGAAAAAGAAGAAGAAAAAAAAATCGCGTGCCTAATTGCGCTCTATTCTGGTTACGGAAACACGTTTTCCCCCGGTTACGTAGCCATTCGACTAAATCCTATTTAATTATAGCGAGCCTCGACTACGTCGAATTAATTCATCGCACGTGTCCCACTTGAAGCCTTAGAAGTGCATCGCTCGTCGGCAAGGCTCGTCGAGCGTTCGCGCAAACACAAACGATTTATTTGGGACGCGTCGATGCCTTCGCGCCCCGAGAATCCTTGACTCGAACGAATGAGCGCGCGCGCAAGGACGACCGGTCTAAGCGAATCATCCTATCGACGAGATAATTCTTCGACGAATTTTTCTTATTCTCGCGCGCGTTCCCGCCGAGGTCTCTTGCGCAATTCAATTATCCGTCCGGGCATTTCTCGGTCATCGAGCATTCCACAGGTATTCCAAGAGTTCAATTTGTGTGTTCGCAGGTACGGTGACGGCGTCGCCGAGTCCTTTGGGTCTGTCGCTGACACCGCCGCCGACCCTCGGCGGTTCACTGGGAGTTCTCGTCGGTGGAGCGAGCCGAGTATCCGCGGCGCCCGGAGCCGAAGCGAAATTCCGCGCCAGCGCCGTTCCCGCTCTCACGGCGAACGGGGTTTTCGGCTCGAGCAGCTCGCTGTTCCCGAATCTCGTGGGCAAACCCGGTCGCGGCGGTGCCGCCGGTGTCAGTGACAAGAGCGCAGGCGGACGATCCCGTCTCCTCGAGGACTTCAGAAATAACAGGTTGGCATTCGGAGCCCCGCGTTTGCTCGGCAAACATTTGGATTTTACCAGCGTGCTCCGCTGCTGCTGCTGCTGCGGCAACCGTTATTCATGAGCACTTCGCTAACGCGTGTAAACCTCCTTCGCAGATTCCCGAGTCTCCAATTGCGAGACCTCGCTCATCACATAGTCGAGTTCAGTCAGGATCAGCATGGCTCGCGCTTCATCCAACAGAAACTCGAGCGCGCGTCCGCCAGCGAGAAGCAGCTCGTGTTTCAAGAGATTCTCGCCTCGGCGTACTCACTCATGACCGACGTCTTTGGCAACTACGTCATACAGAAGTTCTTCGAGTTCGGGACACCGGAACAGAAATCCACGCTCGCGCAAAAGGTAATATCGACGAGATGCCCTCGGCGACCGTTCGGAGGGATCGGGGGTGCGGCGCGGAGCCACCGGAAATCGAATTTTCCTAGCGGAAACTTCATTTGTTTCTTTCATCTAAACTTCAGCTCAGAAGCGCTGTACTTACTTTTTTTTCATAAGCAATTTCTGGAACAGCGACAGAAGTGAAACAAAAGTACGCTGATGTCTCTCGAAAAATGTTTGAAAACAAAACAACGGACGAACCGGTTCAGTGGCTCGCGTTAACCCGGTCTCTCCGTTTCCGCAACTTCGCTGATCACAAAGCGTTGACTCCTCTCCGCGTGATGACAAAAATGCGTGTCAAATGATGTTGCCATGATTGACCAGTGCTCACTGACAGACGAGCGATAACGAATCGCGCTTACGTCCGGTTTCCCGTGTAACAAGGCCCCGTTTTTTTTGCAAATGCTTTCAGGTGCGCGGTCACGTACTACCGTTAGCTCTGCAGATGTACGGTTGTCGGGTTATCCAGAAGGCCCTCGAGTCCATCGGACCGGAGCAACAGCAGGAAATCGTACGCGAGCTCGACGGTCACGTTTTGAAATGCGTCAAGGATCAGAACGGCAATCACGTTGTGCAAAAGTGCATCGAGTGCGTCGAGCCGCGAGCTTTGCAGTTCGTCATCGGCGCGTTCGCCGGTCAAGTTTATTCTCTCAGTACTCATCCGTACGGATGCCGGGTCATTCAGCGCATCCTCGAGCACTGCACGCCCGAGCAGACGCAAGGCATTCTTCAGGAGCTTCACGCCGCCACGGATCAACTGATACAGGATCAATATGGCAACTACGTCATTCAGCATGTTCTCGGTGAGTATTTTCAGGATAATGGCATTCCATTCCTACAAAGAATTCCGCTCTTCGCCCGTCTGTACTGCAATTTCCACTCGTGCAACTTATCTTTACTGACCCAGAACATGGAAAAATCGAGGACAAAGCCCAACTGATAAGCAGTGTTAGGGGAAAAGTGCTCGCGCTCTCGCAACACAAGTTCGCCAGCAACGTCGTCGAGAAGTGTGTAACACACGCGACCAGACAGGAGCGAGCTGTGCTTATCGAGGAGGTCTGCGGCTTCAACGACAAGTGAGTCACGTTCAATGCAACATTTTTCGTTACCTTCGTTGTTTAGACCCTCGTAGCGAATGAAAATTATTCATAATTATTCCTTGGAATCTTAACAGTTTCTGCTTTCTAAATGCACATGAATATTACAATGACACTGCCACGAGTATTCGAGAAAATGGAAATACACTGCAATGACTTTTTTTTAACGAGACTATACCCGCTACTCACCGAGAGGAAAATATTCTTAAAATGAGCGTGAATACCAGGCCGAAGGCAAAATTATCCGCTGAAGGATAAAGACGCTTGTGACCTGTACGCTCATTTAAATGAAATTTTCTTCGGGGTCCGTGTTGATCATTTTTATCGATGCTTTATAAAAACATGCATTTAAACCTCATCAGGAAACTGCTCGTAAAACTGGGACTGTGAACCGCAGTAAATGAAAAGGAAATTGTGAAATTTGATTGAAAATCGCAGGATAACAATGAATATCTGTGTTACAGCGCATTGAACGTGATGATGAAGGACCAATACGCTAATTACGTGGTCCAGAAGATGATCGACGTCGCCGAGCCAGCCCAGCGAAAGGTGCTAATGCACAAAATTCGACCGCATCTCGGGAGTCTCCGCAAGTACACCTACGGCAAGCACATCATCGTGAAACTCGAGAAATTCTTCATGAAGACGGCCTCGGCGATGGGTGTGACGACGCCGGCCGGCTCGTCAACCGGCACGGGTGACCTCGGTCCCATCGGGCCACCGGCATCGTCCGCAGGTCCGGTGCCCACTCCGACTCAGCAGCCGACTCAGGTTTTATAAACATCACGAACGATATCCCGCACACCTCGAAAAACACACACGTTTTAACGACGAAAATCTGCATTCGCTGTGAAAAAAAAAAATCGGTAAGAACTTAATACGAGACGAAAGTAGGAAAAACGAAGACGAAAAAAAACGTAAATGAAGGACAAGAGACTCGGTCCAAGGCAGAATTTACAATCGCGAGCGAGCTAAGCGCTCTTGCGCGCAGGTACGACACCTTTTCATCGTTACGAAAGTCAGCTTTTTCGCGCACCTTTTCGCCGCGTAGTCTCTGGAGGTTTCAATAACGCCTAGACGAGCGTCTGCTTCCGATCGCTCGAGAAAGAAAAAAAGCAAAACCAGAAAAATAGAGATGAAAGGAAAAAAACGAAAGTCCTCGATCGTTCGAGGCTTCGATGTGGAATAACAATTATAAATAGACGAAAGAGACGAACATTGATCGTCTGCGACGATTGTTATCGGCGCGTTAACCGCGCCGATGTTGAGAGCGAGGAATCTCGGCGATTATCCTCGCGAGAATCAAATTCCACTCGATTGGCCGCCCAGTGTTTTAAACTCCTCGCGGCGCGGCTCTTACGAAAACGTGTTTACGTTCTCGATGATAACGGATCGAAAGATCGTTCGGGCCTTAAAGCCGACGACACTCGCTTATCACTTTAAGCGAGTCTTACGGACGATTTGGATTGCCGAATTTAAAAAGCTTAACACTCCTTAAATGCGAGGCTCGACTCACGAACGCTGGAAGATGGAAGGAAGTCTAGCTAGCTAGAGTAGAAGAGCTTTAGTGCTGCATGCATTTAACAACTGTACGACGAGACGTGCGCGCGCGCGGCGACGCGGCGGCCCGCGCGGTGAGGCGCGAAACCCCGAAAGCGGAGATTCGCGTCCCGCCGCTCACGGCGTCTCAGGATAATGAAAATTTCGCGTACGATAGAGGCGACGCGACCGATCGGTTCGAAACAACACAGCTCTGCGAGAGAATCGATTACGGAATAGAGATTATAGGAGCTACTGATGTTTCAACACTAGCATGTAGCATTTGACATGGGAGTGAAGTTGAGCACCCTAGACCCGACCGCCGACAGGCCCCCCCTCCTCTCCCCCACCAGCCCCGCTTCTCGACACTCGCACGGAACGGTTTTATATCCCAATTTCGTTTTATTTTCTACTTTCGGGTTTAAGAGATGTAAAAAAGAAAAATGGAAAAAAAAACAAAAAAAAAAACAAAAAGGAAAGATCAGCACATGAGAACATTTTGTTCGCCGCTATTTCACGTTGATTACCAGAGGCGGGACTAAATTAACGAGAAGAACGTGAAGAAATAGAGAGGAGAATTCGAATACTTTGTTCTACCCTCCGTTGTCGTTTCGACTTAAACAGCCGAGAGAATTGCCGAAGCATTTTTCTTTGGTTTCAACCGAAAGCTTGTAAAAAAGAAAAAAGGAAAAAAAAATGAAGAGCATCGTGTAACTCTCACTACGCCAACTTGTCGTGTTTCCACGTTCCTCCGAAGAGCCCCCTTTACCCCCCTTCCCCCCTTGCGAATTTTGTAAATTGTGATATAAGTAAATAACGAATGTGTATAGATGCAACGGCCCCCCCCCCCCTCTTCCCCCCCGGGCCACCGATGTCGCGAGGCAACCGTAAAATTTCAACAATTATTTTTTATTTCCAACGTATTTCCTCTCGCTTTTTTATCGGACTCTGTGAATATTGTGTATTATAATAATTACTAATTAATTAAATTAAAGAAAAAAATATGAGTTACGTTCTAATGCCGCTGCCCGAGCCGATACAGACGCAAACCGCAACCTTCCGCTTGTCCGGCGAGTCCTCCCGCCGGATTTTCGACCCCCCCCCCCCCCCCTTACCCACTCGCCGCCCCTGCATTGTAAAATAAGAAATTTTTCGACAATGAGACGCTCCAGCGGAAAGTTATCATTTAATTTTCATCCTCGGAGGATTGCTATTCGCTATTCACTTTCGCGTGGTATCTTTGAACATATTTGATCTTAATTGTACATTGTATAAAACCAATTGCCACGTTCTCCAGAAATCTTTGGACAAAAATTCAGCCCGCACAACGCTCGTGTAATTATCTCCTGTCCACCGCCACTCATTGCCCTCCCCCATCCCCAAATCCACTATCCCCCTACTACTTTGGTTGTATAATATCGAATTTTCATGCGGCTTTTTAGCAAACAGCCCCTCGCAGCGATTCTTCAGACTAAATGCGTTTTAAAAACTTTTAACACGTTTATGAGGGAAAAAAAAGTATTGAAATAAAATAAATAAAAACTGCCGGGATTATTGCTCCATCGTCCTTGGAGAATGCGTGACGCGTTCCGCAACTGTTCGTTCGACAGCACACGTTCTTAGTTTCCTAAAAGTTGATACAAGTTTTGTCAGATATAACTGCGGGAATAACAAACAAATAAAGTATATTAAAAGAAGACGAAGCACGAAAGTGAAAGTCAAGTACGACGAGGACGTAAAGACGAGATGCTTCTCTCGATAGACGCATAGTGATAAAAATTTTAATGGCCCGCAAAAGATATAATGTATTAGCGTTGAACACGCATAGTACGAGAAACTTGACATTTATCAACGGGCGATTATTTTGTTACTGATCAAACAGTGAGTAATCCGTTAGGTATGGTATCATCATTCAGAAATACATCTGCACATCCGATCGAGTTGCATCCCCTTGTACAATGTATAATATTTCGTTAATGTAGATGTTAAATAAATGAAGGATAACAAAATAAAAGAGCAAAACAAAATGGTAAGCAACTCGAAGTCAGTCGTGCGATCTGTATAAAAATGAAAGAAAAACAAAAGAGCACTATAGATCGGAGTTAAAGAATCGAAGAAAAGGAATTGTAGCAACTTTCTTTGTAAGATATTGTATATAACAATTTATTAATGAAATTGACAAATTCGTAGGTACCTTTTCTCTCAAATTTTTCTTCGCACGGATACTACTTAAAGAAAACAAGAAAACCTATGGCGAACAAACACTGAATATACGCAGAGGCGTCGTCGCATAGAGCGTAATAGTGAAAGTCTCTCATCGTGAATATCATCGATTATTTCGTCATTAATTAAACGCGTAACAAATGATTGAACAAGGAAATCGCTGCAGAGGGGCGCGGGTTGTAGAAGCTATGAAAGACCGATAAGAATGAAAAAAAAAAAAAAGAAAAACCTTTAATGTCGCACGACAGTCGGGACAGACAGACATTCCAGCCACCATCTCTCGGTCAACAGGACATTTAATAAACACGAATTATATAAATACGATATGAACATATTATGTAATAATATTTAAGGAATGACGAATAGTTCCTTCATCTTTGTAAATCGCGCGTCATCTGTAAATTAAAGACAAAGAAACGCATCATTTATAATAGTAATACGTTATATCACTTGTCGTCGGAGCTGAAAAAAAATACGGAAAAAGAAAAGCAGAGAAAACAAAAACGAGGCAGACAAAATGGAAGTGAAAAGAACGCAAAATCTCTCTCATGTCGTATCAACTAAGATTTATCGATTTATTACTATACGATTACTTTCATTATCGATTAAATATTACAGCCTACCTATTATTTTTAATATTATAAATATTGTTTTTTTGATTAACGCCACCCTTTATTAATTATTCATGATCGCTAATACTAATCACTAGGCATATTATATATATATATTTATATATATACATATAAATATATATACATATACATATAAAAGCGTAAGAAAGCCCGCATATAACACTTTATAAATATGATATCAACTCTTTGAAACGGCGTCCTTCCACGATCCATACCGCTAACGATCCTTACATTACTGTTTAGTATGAACGTTAGTGGTACTTTAATACCTAATCGCTATCTCTTAATCTACTTAAGCTCCTTAAAAAAAAACCAACAAATTCTTAAACGACTTTTTGATTATAAATAGTGTAAATTTTTTATATAGTGCGAAATGAAATATTATTGACCGCTCAATACCTTGAGACACGACGCGGCCATGTATAAAACAGACAAAAAAAGCAACATACCTACATTCAATACATAGTCTTTCGATCTTTTAAAATAAAAAAAAATCAATCTTTTGTTATTTCATGCCTGATTTTTTACGAATAAACGCACGGCGCACACGGCCCGCTGCTGGAAACACTCAAGTGGAGAGCGATGAGAAATATCTGTAGAGGTCGGAAAAATCGTATTTTATTCGTATACTCGATAGCAATTCTCAGCACCGTTGTACGGCACCTCGTAACCATCCCATTCTCTCGGAGGTGCCCCATGATATATATGAACATAAACGTGCATGCCTCGAGTATATTTGTTTTAAGCGCTTGTGCTCCGACGAGGATGAGAGTGTGCTATGCCTGGGCGAAATTCATTTGGCGTGCAAACTATAATCTTCACTTGGGTAAAGCATCAACTGGGGCAGCGCAGCTGCGAATATCGACGATTGACGCGCGGATGAAAAGGTTTGACCCATTAGCAAAATGAATTTGCAAGAAAAAAAGCATAAAACGAACGAGAAAAAAAATACAGAAAAAGAGCCCTTTTGCATCCCGCGATTTTAGCTGCATCGCCTCCGCGCTCGCTCCCCAATGAATGCCGCGAGGGTTCTGATGTGCGATAAAAAAAAAACATTCAAAAAGATTGCGTAACCCTATAAATATTGATTATATATATAAATATATATATATCTGTATATGTATACCTAAAAAAAAGCATAAACCCATCGGTATGATGATATACATGTAATAAGTACTATTTAAATATTGTAACAATTGTATATGATTTTACTACTTACTACTACTACTATACTATACTATTACTACTACTACACGCTAATTGTATTATATATATGAAAAAAGATCTGCGACCTCCCACTTGTAGAACACACACCGCAACACACACACAGTCGACGGGAATATCTCGAATATTCGCGAGCGAAACACATACAGAAGAAAAAAGAAAAACCCACACACACACGATCACACCGCAATCATCATCCACCCCACCGTATTCAACTGCCATGGCGCTGGCGTAATTAGTTGTTGGTTGTTTCGAGAGGGTTGTACACACTCTGGGCTTGGTTTTTTCACGAAATAATCGGCGAACATCAGTGGGAATGGTGCGCCCTGATATTAAGACTGATGTACAGTAGCGCGCTATTCTCTTAAGTCACTTCACTTCGAATTCACCCAAATCCGCGAGGACATTACCGCTTCACACATTGAAAAAAAAAACAAAAAGAAGAAGAAACGAATGAGGAAAAACAGCGATACACAGAACACACAATACACAATATTATATGCGTGGAAAACATGAGAAAATATAAATTCGCAGGGCCAATCGTGTAAATATATCATACATAATTTACTCGATTTATATATAATATATCTACGCGCAGGACTTGCGTCCCGCTGGCTTGTACGACGTCACGCGTTGCAGTGTATCATATATTGTTTAAATGATGAAGCATCCCGATTGAAAGAAAATAATAAGACGACGGAAAAGGCGCGCGAAATTATTCGTAATTGGAACAGAAACGTTGCTTTTGATGCTCCAAATGATCTCTGAAGTGAAACACATGCAAGCGGTCTTTAATACGAGCCGGCGGTGCGAGACGTCACGTGCCCGAGTTTCAAGCGCAGAAAAATATATTTAAAAGAAAAAGTAACAAGTGTATTCCAAATAGCAGGTAATTAGATAAGTGGGAAGGACAAGCATACGGAAGAAAATTGCATAACTTGTATATTAGTGTATAGAATGTAGAAACGATGAAATAGCCACAAAAGAGGATCATTTTCGACAATGTTTTTTACAACAGGCAGAGCAGTGCGAATAGATATGTCATTGTAACATTAAAAACAAAAAAAAACAAAAAGAAAGCATTCGAAAGCAGTTCATAAAAGATGCACGAGTAAAATCACTAAAAAACCCCCATTACTCTCTTACATTTATTACACGAGGCATTACACACCATCATGCACACTCGTACTCTTCATTTACATGGAAAAACCTGACACTCACACGAATACACACAGAGACACATATACACCAGTACCATCTCCTCGTAGGAGCGTAGATTTTTAAATAGCCGACGCGTCGATAGCCAATTTAATTGTAAACGAAACAATACGAAAGGACGATTCGTCAGCGAATTGTCTGTACCAGATTACTTAACGTTTGAGAGACAGAACCCTCGTTTAAACAGTTGTTTTTTTTTATTTCTTACGAATTTGCGAGCTTCCTGGGTAACTTCTTGTTCATTTCGATTACTCATATCTCGGGGCGTTCGATCATAGCTGGAGACTTCGTTAGTGGTTCCCTCGTAGAATCTGCAGTGAAAAAAAGAGCATTCAGTGAGAGATCCGAAAACACTGCTTATCGAATCATCATTCCTTCTGTAACTTGTGCTCTTTTTTTTGTTCAATTCCCTGCTCGTCTGATGCTCTCTTAACTATCAGTTTCGTTGAATGTACGTGCACCTAGTTCGATTTTACAATTAGTATTCCATTTTTTTCGTTTGTTCTGTTCTCCTTTTTCTCCTTATCAATGGCACTGCTTTCCTTTCAATAGGCAGTTCACCCCTTTCACGCGCTTCACGCGCATCGAGGGCAGCAAACTTTCTTCTTAATGAAAAAAAAAGAAAATATGAGGGTACAAAAAGCTAAAAGCAAGTAACTGCATTTTACACAAACAGGCGACTAGAAGAGTTACAGTCGATTATCGCGTTATCCTTAGAGTTGTTTGGTAGGGGCTCACTTACTCGAGCCGTCTGAAAGCCACTTGGATAATTAATAAATAAACTTTATAAATAATCAATTAATCAAGTTATTATACATACTTCAGTATAGTTATAAAACAATATTTGTTCGTGCTGCAACGGCATGTTACGGCGTAGATGCAATTATTGATTAAACCGTTACGATAATTACATAACTATTGCTTTACGTCGCTTCAGTTCCGATATATATTTTTTTCTCTATGTTTCTGACACGAGGAGTATTTTTTTCCATCGTAGAACTTATTTATTTGTCATTTTCGCGATTCTTTAGTTCATTGCAAATTGCACTCCATGGCAGTCTTCGTTGCGCGTCTCGAAACGAAGAGACACAATTATTCTCGTGGAGAAAGGAACCGGCGAAACACCTAAGGAAATTTGTTGTTGACGCGTTTGTCATTCGAAAAAATTATTCGGGCGAATTTAACGAGCGGCCTTATTTTTTCCATTCGCGACTTCCTCTCGCCCGCCCCCACTCGTAGTATAATCCGACGAATCTTTTTCGCGCTCATTTTGTTTTTGTGAAGTCTTTGCTGCAACTCTATAAATGAAAAAATATTTTCAATAACGCGTGCTCAATTCAGAGGAAATTTTGCAATGAAGCTCCTTGAGCGAAATTTTAAACGCAGAAGGCCGTGCTAGTAGTTTGTCTTGATTTTAGCAACATTTCACTCATAAGTAGGCATACACAAAACACACGCCAGGTACACAGAGAAACACACACATTTAAAAATGGTAATAAATTAACGGTAATCTAAATGTAACATGTATATGATGGCTGTACAAATGTAACATTTTTTTCCATTATGTATGATGAAAAAAGGGAAGATTCGACGAAAAAAGAAAGCAGAATAATCGAACAAAAAAAAAAGAAAAGAAATTCGCATGTGCGTGAGGCGGTCGATTTTCGATCGGGGTCGGCCGTAGAACGTCGATGCGGATCGATTGATCCACCCGCGAGTGATTTACCAATAAACTACTATTACTTTTAATTATAAAAATACAATTTCTGTAATAACATTATGATATAAAACCATACATTGAATGGCAATCATCTGTGTGTGTGGTTAATGGTCCTAGTACCTGTACATAGATAAGTGCTTATCGCTGCATGCTGCAAATATTCGCTGGGAGAGAGGATAGAAAAGGGGACACATTCACAAGTCATGATTTTTTCTTTTTTTTTGGCACGTGTATTTCTCTTTTGCGACGTATCTGTGTGTTTTACACGTGACGTGTGATGAAATGAATGACGAGCCGTTTGCGATGCGGAAAAACTGGCGACATCAGATACGTAAAATGGATCTTCGCACATTGCAGAATGTTCGATAACGCTTTCGCTGAAGCTTGTCACATTTTTATTTATTTTTCTTTTTTTTGTACATACACGGATAACATGCTCCGTGAATTAATGTGTGTCTCCCTCGTCAAAGTCATCGGCATTTCCACCGGGCGAGCCTTGGAAAAAAAGGCGCGTTCGTCGGTCACATACAAAAAGAAAATGGAATAATCGAATCTATTCGCTCTCCTCCTTGGATCGTTCTCTGTCGGATCTTCGCGATTTCTTCTTCCTTCGGCTGGGACTCCGCGATCTGGACTTGTGTCGGCGCGAACGCGATCTCGATCGATGCCTGTGCCTGAAATAAACGCAAATGAATAAAATCCCGAAGATGCGATCAACGAAGAAATTATCAAACCCGCTCTTACCTCTCTTTGTGACGATACTGCGATCTCGAGCGATCTCTTTCCCTGTCCTCGTCCCTCGCGACCGAATCTTTCTCCCGTTCCCGGTCCCTCGCCACGGATTCCTTGTCCCGCTCGCCGCGTTCTCTCTCGCGCTCCCGTCCCATTGACTCCAAATCACGCTCCGGTCGCTCGGGTCGTTCCGATCTCTCGCGGTCTCGGTCTCTGTCGCGATCTCTGGAGTCTCTCTGCTCTCTCGGTGGCATCAGAGGTGGTATCGAGATGGGTGGAACCATCGTTGGAATCGTTTTTGGTCCGGAATCCTTGTCTTCCTCGGTCTCGGTCAGCGGAATTGCCAGGTTCGTTGGTTGCCACGTCTGCAAGAATTCGGGATTCGCAAAGGTAACGTATACATTTTTCTTCTAGGCCGTAAGAGCCTCATTGCGATTGTAAAAAATAATTGTATACATCTCGTCCGATTAAAAGAAAAAAAAAAAAATCTTACCGGATCATTACCCCACTGGCTGTCCTGAGTCGGTTCGTAACTCTGATAGTACGGATCCGTTTCGGGTATATAAAAAGGTGGAGGTTCGCCCGGATAGCCAGGTGGAGGCATGTCGAAGGCCGGCGGTATCACCGGGCCAGGAGGTGGCACGCTCATATCCGGGAACCCGGGTTTTCTCGAGTATTCTCTTCTGTCGGCGGTCATCACCTGTATGACGTTCTCCTTCGGCGGAGATTTGTCCAAATTTCTTCTCGACGCGAGGCCGGAGCTACCGATCACGTCGATAGTGCCGGCCATCTTTCGGCCGGGCGGCGGTCCCGCTCGTTTCGGCCCCATTATCCCGGAATATTTGCTATTGTCATTCGTGATCGCGACCTGCGGTATTCTCGCGCCTCCGCCGGGATTTCCGGCACCGCCACCGGCGTTCAGCACCAATCCGACCCCGGACTCGCTGCGCATTCGTTTCTGGCGCTCGCAGTAAGCTCGCCAGGTCTCCTCGTTGAAGCCGTAATTAAAGTAATCCGTGATATCGGCACCGGGCTGCCGCCAAGGTTTGTCCTCCAACTGATCCAAGTTAAATTCGTGCGCGGGCATTCCATTTATAACGCCGATCGTCTCGAACTCGTCGATACTGAATTTCCCCGGCTGCTTGTTCAATTTGTCCGGCACACCAGTCGTCGTCGTCAGAAGACCTCCCCGCTTGATGTTCAGGCTGCCATAAGCCGGGGTTGACTTTATGTCTCCTATGACGACGTGCACATCATCGTCCGAGTCTGAATCGCTGGGCGCTTCGCCGTCCTCCTGACTCGACGGCTCTTTGCCATCGTTTCCGTTCACCTCGGGAGCACCCTCCTCGTTTCCATTTGTGGCTGGTGCTGCGGACTCCACACCTGGAGCTTCCGGATCAACGGAGGTCTGAAACAAATCCATTGTTTCTATATAACATTCCTGAGTAACTGGCAACTTATGAGTAACGTCAACACGACCGCCACAAGCAAATTTATTCTACACTATCTCCTTATAATTTTGGATAGAGAGGGAATGTTTTTCTTATCATTCCGATGACAATTATAGGCGCAGAATGCGCTGCTTCAGCCATTAAGGGGGTTAAGTTAGTAAACAGTGCAAACTGTTCCGAACGAAGTGCAACTGAATCTGACAATCACTTCCGGCGTGCCAACGCAGCGCGTAACTCGCTATCGCGTGACATGACAATCGGAGTCTCGTAACAATCGCGATCTAATGAAAAAGCGAATCTACGCGCGTCGCGAGAGGTTATGTTTACGGCTTACCCCGGGCGGTCCATCGGGCTTGTCCTCCTCGTTCTCGTCGTCCGCCGCTCGAGATTCCTTCTCGCCGGTCTGCGGACCATCGTCCTTTTGTCCTTCCGGCTGTGTCTCGCCGCTCGATGTGTCTTTGGCGTCGACCGAATCACCGTACAACCACTGATCCTCGTTCTCGTCCGCCATTTTTCCAACTGTTTGATTATTTCGCTGGTGAAAGCCGAACGAGCCGGACGTTTACGGCATTCGACGGCCGTCGACCGGCAACGAATCTGCCGCCGTCGTCATTTCGGCATTCGGCGATGAGCGTCGTGGCCTCGTATTCCTGCGCTCTGATTGGTCCTGCGAGTTACGCGGACCAATCAGAGCGCGGGGATAATAGGCTGCGACTCAACGAGTTCTTAGCGATAACTCTAGACCAGAAATGAGTCAACCCAACAGACGGCAGCTCCCGTTGGCTTAGCATGAAGTCATCATCCACATAACCTCTCAAACTGCGAGAGGATCGCCCGAAAAAATCCGCGATTTATCTTCGCATAAAGTGCAACCCGACAGAAGTTTCCACTATGATAGGATTAGATCGTGACGTCCAGCGAACACTCGTTATTTAGGTGCATCGAGAGGCGCGTCGCGCGGCAGTCGAGGAGACAGACGGCGGGCGAACGCAGAAACGGATTGACAGTTCGCAAGCAGTGTTTACGCGTCGAAAATTTTCGTATAAGCGTGGAAAATTCATGAATGTCTGAATCCAATTACGACTCTGCCGACGAATACACCGGCCTTATGGACGGCCACGTCGCGGAAACGCGCGCCGACGGCGTCGGTGCCACCGGTGCCCGTTTCAAGCGTCGATCCAGGGTGTCGAATAACGAAGAGGTGAGCGAGATGAATAAGGAGCTTGGGACGGCTCCTCTTTGTCACTAAGTTTCGAGCATTTTGTTGATAATCACATGTAATCAATCGACAGTCCGATGGTTTGCCGGAGGTGAGAATCGAAGCTCCACGCGCTTCGAACTCTACAGGTGCGGCTAGAAGGGGCGGAGCCGGTCCTGGCAGTCCGGGTGATCCGGGCGACTCGTATCACCTGGACGAGGAAGAGGAAGAACTCAAATACGGAGCGGCTCACGTCATCAAACTATTTGTTCCTGTGTCTCTCTGCATGTTGGTCGTCGTTGCCACAATCAGCTCAATTACTTTCTATACAACTAAGGGAGTCTATTTGTAAGTTGATTATTTATACAGAATTAGAAGTTATGAAGAAGTCCAATAACAATATTGTCATTTATTCATCTGTTTTTTTCAGAGTGTACACTCCGTTTCACGAAGAGAGCAACGACAACAGTACCAAAGCATGGCAAGCGGTTGCCAATTCCCTAATTCTCATGGGAGTCATTGTGTGCATGACTGTCGTCCTCATTGTTCTGTACAAATACAGATTCTACAAAGTCATACATGCCTGGCTTATTCTGAGCTCTTTGATATTGCTCTTCTTGTTCTCTATATTGTACTGCGAGTAAGTACCAATCAATGTTTTAGTAATGCAATTGTTACTTATGGACTTTCGAATTTATTTGGTGCATGACAAAACTTAGATAAGTTTGAGAAAAAAAAATCATTGTGAATGTTTTCAGAGAGGTATTGAAGGCTTACAACATTCCAATGGACTTCATAACGTTAGCAATCGGACTGTGGAACTTCGGTGTAGTCGGGATGATATGCATCCACTGGCAAGGACCTTTGCCGTTGCAACAAGCTTATCTGATATTCATCGCAGCTCTGATGGCTCTTGTTTTTATCAAGTATCTGCCCGAATGGACGGCGTGGGTCGTTTTAGGTGTCATCAGTATCTGGGGTGCGCCTTCATTTTATCTGATAAAAGAGGATACCTGCACCGTGATCACCGGGAGCTTATTCATAAAATAGACCTTTATGCTCGACAGATCTGATTGCGGTGCTAACGCCGAAGGGACCATTGAGAATTCTCGTGGAAACGGCGCAAGAACGAAACGAGCCGATATTCCCGGCCCTTATCTACTCGTCCACGATATTGTACAGTTTCACCGTAACGTACGCAGGATACGTAGGCGCCGCGACGATGGCAAGTGGGGACACCGCGGCTGGCGAGGATATCGCATCGCCGGCTCGGGCTCAGACGCAAAATCAAAATAATCCCGCGTCCGGTGACGCAGAGGAGAGTGGGTTCACCAACGAGTGGGTCGAGACACACGGTACGACATTAAGTTCACTGCCGATGATCCCGAAGAACCTTTTAAGGACGCGCTAAGCTTGCAATTCCAAACGCGTCCGCCTCGGTTGATCTGTCGGATAAAAGTCGAGGGTGACGCCCAGTCGTTTAATGGAAATCGCTTCACTCGCCTTTTTTAAATTTATATATAATCCCTGGTAGAAAAATTAGGGCTCAGCGTGATGGACATAAACATTTATTTGCATAACTTTGTCTGTACAGCCGATCGAGGTGCCAGACGAGCTCAGCAAGTGCGCGAGAATAACTCGTCCGCGGGAGAAACGAGAGCGCCGAATGCTCGTGCGCCGCAGCCGACCCAGGCGATGATGCCCGAGGAAGAGCGCGGAGTGAAATTGGGTCTCGGCGATTTCGTTTTCTACAGCGTGCTGGTGGGAAAGGCTTCGAGCTTCGGCGATTGGAACACGACACTCGCTTGCTTCGTCGCTATACTGATCGTACGTTTGCAGTAACAAGTTGGTAGTAGTTAAAATGTGCTCCAGTCATTAATGCCGAATTTTTGTCTTTTTTTTGCAGGGTTTGTGTCTGACGCTGCTTCTCCTGGCCATCTTCAAGAAAGCACTGCCCGCTCTGCCGATCTCCATCACCTTCGGTCTTATATTTTATTTTGCAACGCGTGTTATCGTAGCACCATTTGCTGACAGTTTAGCCAGCGAACAAGTATTCATCTAGCTTTAAAAACTTCTCGCCCCGCTATCAAAGATTTCACATTGTCTTTTTATCTTCTGTAATTTATTGTCACGACTTCGTATCCTTGTTTTTTTTTACATCTCATTCCCAATTCTCGCTCCCTCGCGCGGCTATTTTGTTTCTGTGGGCGACTCAAGCGACTGGTTGTACAAAGCCGAACGAAGGGAGCAACGAAAGATCCATTATTTTTTTTATAAACGTTGATCAGGAATGTTCAATAGCGATGTAAAAAGTCCGTAAGATTCTAGCGATCAACGACACGGTATACCAGTAAATAATATTAATAATAATTAATAATAAAAAAGGATAACTGATGTACAATCTCGTAAAATATTTTCTCACGGAAGTTGCGACCGACTAAGATATATTTCGTTTTATTGTATTTCCTTTATATTTACAGAACATCAGGTGTAAAAAAGCTGGTTGGTGAGCATTCTCGGAAGTCGGATATGAAATATGAGGTAACGTCAGAATATAATTGTGTATATATTTATATATATATATATATGTTCTTAGCTAAATTTACAGTAGCGATGCTCTCTTAGCGCCGTTAATTTTATATTTCTACTAAACGATTACGAATAAGCATCGAACATTTTTCACTGCGTGTTAGAACTGCTCGAAAAATTGCCGTTTTCTTAAACTTCGCAGTCGTAAAAAAAGTTATTGCTATAAACATGTCTTTGACTATGTTTTCGACTTTGTCGCAGAACAAAAATTGGACAATCACGATTTTACGAGTTCAAAACGGCAAATTTGATTGAGTTGAACTAATTGTCACGAATTGAAGTATTCGATTTTTATTTCGAATCGTTTCGTATATGCTGGGACCGCTAAACACCATAGATTCCTAAGAATCCGTTTTGCACAGCCATGGGAAAAATAACGATCGCGCAACTCGTTGCGGCAACCGGCTCTCGCAACGAGTCGCGATCAATATGTACTAATGAGAAGACGATAGTTTAGGCGAATTCAGGTTCGTGGATTCGGCCGGTCGAAAGATTCTTTTCCTCCTAAGTACTTACACGACAAATTAACGCTAACGCTTAAAATAAAACATTTTTCTGTGCGATAGATTGCATCGAGATTTTGTCTTTCAACGCCAAAGTCGAGGATAGACACCTCATAATATGTTCCAACAGACATCCTTTGCTTATTTATGCAAAATTTATTTAATATAGATTCTTTTCTAACTCTTTTACAGAACCGCTTATTGAATCGTTTCCTTTATTAACTTTGTACTGGTTTTCGCATTAAAAAGTTATTGGAAAAGCAATTTACCGATTCGAAGAAGCTTCCGCACTGAGCACTGATTAAATGAGTCATGTGCAGAAGTTACCTTAAAATAATTATCGTTCATCGCCACATTGGTTTCCGAACGAAGTAACAATTTGTAACCCGAAGATTATTTTCAGTTGAAACAACTTGAAAAAAAATGATATGTGCAGTGACTAATCACGTTTGAAGTAATGACCGGTATTGAATAAAACGCCAGAAAAGCAAATGAAGATTGCTTGTCGCAAAGAAGAGTCTCATCTCGGTTCGAAGCTGCTCCACATCGACAATTTCGCGGTTAAAGCAACACATAACAGTCGGCGACAACGCGCAAAATCGTTCTCCTTGAAATCCGCTTATTAAGTAGATAAATATGTATTATTATTACACCGCGTCCCCCCGGCGAACCGGAAGAAATTTTTATAACAGCTATATATTATATATTCCGCATCCGACACGCAGACGTAACTAAATAATCATAGGAAATAGGTATCCCCGTCGATACTCAGTCGATATTTTCGTGAAAAGCTACAACGCCCGGTGCCAAAAAAATAAACGCGGCTATCTTCGTTAAATTCGTATATTCATCAGATCATCGAATTACAATTCTCAACGGCGAGAAACTAGATTTTTCTTTCTTCTGTTGTCTAATAATTATCATTATCATTTCTTTTACTCTTTATCTTCGTTTAATTCTTAGTGCGTAGATTTATTTGAATACTGATATTCGTCGAAGCGATTATGCAGGAGTGTTGATATACTCGTCGAGCTCGAGGCCCGCGCGGCGCGTATTTATTTCGAGCTCGAGGAATGGGAACGTCTCGGTCCCGCGATTAGCTCGAAGCTTGTATTCAGGAGCAACAGAGGGTCCACGCTGGATTCCTATTTAAGCCCGCGCGTTTTCGCCCTCGCGGCGCGATTAAACGGGCGATTCACGATCAATAAATAATAAGATAAAATTAAGCGACAGGTACGCCTTAGTACCCTCTAAAACGTTAGACCGATGTGCGCGGTATCCGCGTCGCGATCTACAAACGCGAGATTCCGCAAGAAAACGAGGAGAAACAAAATAAATAACCACCAACGCGGGCCGAGAGGCTTGTCTTAGCTGGTGCCGTACTTGCTGCTCTCGAAGGTTCCCCGTCGGAAGAACGAGCTGAACTCGAGCAGCGATTGCTTATCGATGTTACCCAAATTGCCGTGAAACTTGTAGAGAGGCTCGCAACTCGAGAGCTCCGAGCATACCTGAATCAGACGCCGCAGGTACTCCTCGAGGCGTTTTCGACGCTGCCGAGCGACCATCTCGTAGCGCGGGAAGACCTGACGCGGCGGAAAGCGTATCGCCGCGACCTGAAACATCGTCATTAACGCGTCAAATTACAACTTAAATTTTTTTTCTGCATATCTTTTTCAACACTCGAAGTCAATAACTCTTTTCAAATTAATCTTAAAATTTTCGAACTCTATTTCAAGACGATTGATATTTATGTGTGCACTTGTAAAAAAAATGACCAGTAATTGTTGAAAAATAAATACAAATTTCGGAATTCTTTTAGACACTCACCTTACTGCCGTATTTTTGTCGCATCGAGTTGTAAAGCTCGCGAAATCGTCTGTAGCGCCGCAACAGCGTCCAACTGTCGTCTTGCGCGACAACCCTCACCTCGTACTCGTAGTGACTCGACGTGCCGGCCCCGCGGATCACGTACGACGGCACGCTGATTATCATGTTGATCACGTTGTCGCCGTTGCCGTCGCTTCCTATCAGGGACGGCAGGGATCTCGTTATAGATAGCGAGTAAGGGCTGCCTAGACGATCTCCTCGGTTTAAGCTCTGCGAAAAAAACACCATTAAAAAATTACGTCATGCGATCTTTTCAATCAAGGATTATTTCTTATCACCATAATTTTTTAATTGGAAATCCTTTTCTATTTCTATTCTGTTGCTAATTTTAAGTAAAATTATTTTGTGAAAATTGATCTTCGGCCTACATTGCCGAACGCATACATTGTTTCCAACGCTATGCATTTTTTTGGAACAAAATAATTGGAAGTGTCAAGAAATAAAAAAAAAACAAAAATGTCTGAAAAATGGGCAGATTGTGCGAGAAAAATAATACTAACTGTAAGATACACCGACGAGTAGCCTCGGCTGGGGGAGGTCCTCGCGGTGATAGGCCGATTTCTGGGCACTTCCTCGTCCGGGTCGCTCAGAGTTCCCCGCGAGGTCATCGCAGGTCTCGTGCTGGCGACGATCGGCATTGTCGCTGGATTCTCCGACTCGGATTCCGAGTAATCGGCGCCGGCGTCCAGTCCCGAGATTCTCGCGTCTCCTTGGTCCCGCTGATTAAGCTTCTCCTTCTCGAGAAGAGCGACCTCCAGCTCGATCTGCTGCTTCTGGAGATCCTGCAGTATCGCGATTTGTCGATTCAAATCGTCTTTGGAGGGCGTGCTCGCCTCGAGGCACCTCATCACGTGCATTCTTTGCCGGGCGACGCGCTGATTCAGTCTTTTCATCGTTTGGTTCTCCTGCAGCAGAGTTTCCTCGCCGATCGCCAGTGTCTCCTGCGAGTCTTCGCGGTGTCCGAAGAAGTCGGCCTCCGAGGGCGCTCCGGAACTCGATTTCACTCCGTTCTCGGAATTCCCGTCGCAATTCGAGTCCCGGCATTGATCGTCGACCGGCGATTCCGACAGTCTTCCGTTGTCCGAAGGTTTCGGCGGATCTTCCACCGGCGTTTCTACGGTTTTCTTCGCGCTCTCGTCGATGTCACAATCCACGCGCGTCTCCACGTCGAGTTTTTCATTCACCGGGGAGGATTTTTCTTTGGGCACTGGTTCTAATCGAGGTTCTGATTTGCGTCGCGTGAGAAACGCCGCGGTCTCCGGAAAGAGCGAGCGCAGCTCCGGCGAATCTGCAGCAGCCGTGTGAAATGTCTCCGTCGTCTCGACGGGACTCGACAGATCCTGCGGCAGCAGACGCAACGCCGAGGCGATCTTTAATTTCCTATTGCACGCGTCCTGGAAGGACTTCAGGTCGCAGCTCGAAACCATCTCCTCGCTGCTCGTCGATCTTCCGCCTGGAGACGCCGGCAACGCTCGTTTCAGGTTCAGAGACAGACTCTGCTTCCGCCGGAGAATTTCCTGCAGTTGCTCCTGCGTTCGCTTCGCCAGCAGCAGCTTCTTTTCCGTGATCTCTTGGCCTTCGAACTGCAGAAACGATAAATGGTTAGTCCGGCGAATTGTTTGGTAATTAATATTTCAGACGAAATCTCCTCACCTCCAAGTTCAGCATTTGCTTCTGCTTCTCAGCCATCTCCAACAATTCTTCCTCCATCTTGTCGACTTTGCTCTGATGCTCGTTCAAGGATCTGACTTTGCTCTGCAATTCGGTTTCCAGAGCGGCCAATTCCTTTTTCTGTGAATGCAGGTAAAAATGAATTTTTATTTTTCACTATTTTTAAATGACGACTTTAGTAATTGTACTTACGTGATGATTGACGAGTTCCTTCATCGCGTCGACGGATTTTTCATCGTTGAGACTGGACCAGGATTCCGGAAGGCTGCCGTCGCTGCCCGCGCCGTCGTCAGTCTGAAAAAGGAATAATTATTTATAAACGCTCACAGGGAAAATTGTTCTGCGGGCACGGGAGGTGAGCTCGAAGGATAGAATTGAGTAAAATGAAAAATCATCGACTCTCCAGTTTCGTTATGTATGCAAAGTCTGGATCCTTACCTTGTCCCACGGCTGTCGTCGTCTCTGCGAACGATCGTGATTGTTCATGAACTCTTGGAACTGTCGATGTTTGGACTGTAGAGTGGTGCGCAGAGAGGCAACTTCCCTACACAAACTTTCTACCTAGCCACACATACACACCGATGCGTTAACAAAAAAGAATAACCGAGAAATAATAAACAAAGGATGTTCGTTTTTGCTTTTTACCCCCGCGAGCGTCACAAAATAAATACAACATTAAACATAAAAATGAAAATGCAGTTTCTGGAGGACAGGACAAGCTTTTTTTCTCACAAGATACAAGAATGTTGCCTTATTTTGTTTTTAATTCATGAACAACGTTACTGTTACGATACGAATGAACGTTTAATGATTAAAGGAGACGAAAATTAATGATGCTCGACAGTCTCAACGGGGAACATAAAACATGCATATACGATACAGCGTCTCCCCCCCTTTCACAATAAACCAGCGACAATCGACAATACTCTCGACAACGTTGTACGATATCCTTACCTGCACGCATATTTCTTTGCTGATTAGATTTTTTTACGAATGCGTGGTACGTCATCGACAAAAAAACGTACAGCTAAACGACTCGGGTTCGATAACCAAGACGATATTGGGTTTGTTAATTGTGACTCGCGACAGGAAAATTGTTTACTTAGCCGCCGAATATATATCGTTTTACATGCGCGGCGTCTGTACAGGTGCATGAAACACACACGAGCGAACCAGCGAGATCTAGCGAAAAAAAATAGAGTGTGACAAAGTACGTGTGAGTGTGTTTAATCGTATCGTGGAAGATCCAAGGCCAATGTTTGTAAGAAAAATTTATTAATCAACAATAGAGTATAACAACACTTTGCATTTTTTTGTTTGCTTATTTTTTTTTTCTCGTTCTGTCGCATAACAAACCCATAGACATCCTATAGACCAATATCCTTCTCTCCTTTTTTTATGTACATGTTCCTTTTCCACTTTATACATATGTATCAATCTCTCTACGTAATTATGTATAACATTCCATGGGACTTTTTCGTCTCGTTCGTCCGGCAACACATCTTAACGGAAACAATTATTCAATCGCCATAGAACGCGGGCGAATCCAGGCACCGACAGATCAATTTATTTCGCTATTCATAAATATACACTAATTACAAAAAATTACGGCCGTTTCTCGAGCACTCATCGCTCACGATTTTTTTTTTTCATTCTTTCTTTCTTTTATCTATGAAAAAATACGTTATACTCGTTTCTTCGTTTCTTTATTAAAATATATATCCTATTTACGTTGCGTCAGTGGTCAGTACTCGAGCCTCCCAAGACCAGCCTGGGAGTGTGTTAATTCCATTGCTGGGCCATAATAGCGTTTGTAAGATTATAAACATTTTGGCAAACTATCTCTTAGACTAGTTTGCTACGGGCGATCCCAAATAAATTTTTATTCGTGCCGATATTATACTGTGATTCGAATACGGACGTCATTCTCATTTCTATTTCATATTGCACACATTTGGAAACAAGAGTTGTCCTCGTAAAATTAGTCTTCTCATCAGTAGCTTACAACGTATGCTATTTATATATAAATAACACTTTACGTAAGAGCCTACTAAGAGGAATCGTCGAGACACTTCTGGTACTGAAATAAAATAAATAAAAAAATAATACGCGGTTAAATGTACCGCCTAAGACGGTTAAAAAATATTCGGACGTTGGAAGTGTCGCGTGAAACTTAAATACGTATTTCCCCCTCTTCCGGAAATGCGTATTTAAATTATTCATTTGAACAGTGGACGTTTGAAATTAATACTTCTAATACTTATGTCTATAACCACCACGATAAATATTTATTTGGAATTATTACTGTTACCGAAGGCAGCTATGAAAAATATTTTTTTCAATTAGTTTTCGTACAAGATACGCCCAGCAGTGGTTAGCTTTCGCGAGTCTCTAATTAAAATTGCACGTTTTTCGTTTGATCTAATTCTCGTTGTATCTCGAACGCTGTCGAAGTAGACGAGAAATTGAGGATCAATTGCTTTTTTCTTTTTTATCTCTTCCTCCATTCGTCGTTGCGTTTTACTTTTGCGTCACATGTCCAGCGGACATACGTGAGAATAAATGATAATGTTGCCGGACAAACAGATGAGGACACCGAGTGCGACGAGGATGAGGTAGAACTGATACTTGACCGAGATTACTGCTAAATCCGGAGACGGCGGATCCGAGTCACTTACTTGTGTCATCTCGTCGCGACGCTCTTGCTCGAGAACTCGACGCCGGCTTCGGAGATCGCGCTGTCGCGATTCCAGCGCCGCTATCGCCTCGGCCCACTCCCGCCACTGGGCTCCCCATTCCCGCTCCAACTCCCGCTGAGCACCTTCCAGGGCTTCTCGCCTCGCGGCCCATCTTTCCTCTCGTTCTTCTTGCTCTCTCTGCGGAAGACAAACACTTCATTCACTACAAATAACGAGCATTGGGTCACTCTGATTTTAATTCATAACAAACAGAACAATAGAATCATTACGCGAACGTAGAAAAAAAAATTATAATTTTCTCTGATGAAAATTCAAACGTATATCGCAAATAACAGGAACAACGAGACATTTAGATTTTCTCTGACCAGCAAAATTACGCCATGTAAAATAATTCCTGGAACGTCTCGAAATAAAATCTGCACAAGATAGACGCCACTCGAGACGCGTTATTATTAATTTTTCCTGATAAAAAATTTATCGTAGCGCCAATAAGAGGAGCAGAGTCTCGAGGCATTTAGATCTTCTCTTACCAGGAAAATTTCGCCATGTAAAATAATTCCTGCAGCGTCTTGAAATACAATCTGCACAAGATATACGCCACTCGAGGCGTCTTAATCGGAGATTACGTAAAAATTCCGGCGAACGTGGCTCTCGAGGCCCGGGATCTTAAGTAACCGAAGTAGCCAATTATCGCGAGCGCCGATAAGATAACTTTAATTACCTTGAAATCCTCCTTTTCCTTGATGAGCGCGGCCTTCTGCTGCTCCAATTCCTCGAGTGCCCGGAGATCCTCGCTCGAGTTCAACAGGTTGTCACTCGACGAGGACGCGTGAAGATCGGAAACGCTCCAGCTGAGCAGCGACAGCCTCGAGAGATTCACAACGGTGGATTGCAAGTTTCCGTTGCCGATGCCGCCCTCCTTCCGCATCTTCGCGGCCTCGGCGGGGTCGTTGTACCGGAACATGTTGTTTCGGCCGAGAAGTATTATGCAGCCTTGCGAAAGTCGCGTGGGTTTGTCGACCTGCGCGGTATTGATCCAGCAGTGCGGCGACAGCGGATGAAGCGTCGCGACACCCGCGTCCAGCTCGACGACGCAGTGCTCGGGTTCCACGTCCACGCCCGTCAGCACGATGTCCGGCATTATCGGCGCCTCCTCCGTGCCCACCAACGTTCGTCCTTCCTTCAGATGATAGAGCGTCACGCCGGTGCTGAGAAGATCGTCGTCGATGCCAACGAGATGCGGCATTTCCGAGTCCAACACGACACCGACGCCGCTCTTTCGCAGCCCGAGAGCTCGCTGTTCCTGCAATATCTGCTGTGTCTCTCGCCACTTTTCCGCCCACTCCTCCGTCAGCACCTTCTCCTGCTCTTGCTTCTCGTGAATCTGCGCGAGTAGCACCTTCTGCTGCGGCGGCCGCTCCAAGCTCTGCAAACAATCCGAGCATGAGAAAAAATAGATCGTGACGAGTTGGATTTTGACGCATGCCACGCTCCGGATGTTGGGAAATAAAGAAGAGGGGCAAAAAAAAATGGGTGTATTAATATACTCGCCATGTCCTTGCCGATCATCGACTTGAGCTTCAATATTTCTTCTCTGAGCTCCCTGATGAGCTTCACGTTCGGATCTTCGTTTATCGTCGGCTTGTTGATTATGTTCTTCGCCCTGTTCGCGTACCTCAGGGTACTCAGGGTCTCGCCGTAATTGCAGTCCGCGGGGCTGATCGCCGCGATCATTATGGTCTTGGAATTGCCGCCCAGCGAGTCCTTGAGCAGCCACGTCAGCACGCTGTCGCGATAAGGTATGAAAACGTTTTTCCTCGAGCAGTTGGAGTCGCCGCTCGCCGAGCTCACCTCGGCGAGGGCCGATATCACGGAGCCGAGGGTCACGAGGGACTTGTTGATGTGCGCACCTTCTTTCAGCCTTTGGCCCGTCGCGCCCGTCGCGTTTGCTCGCTCGCTGGACAACAAAAACACGAGAATATTTCGTCAAACATCTTTTTTTTTTGCTTTCATTAAATGTGGCTCTGATAATTTATCAAATTTATTTTATCTAAGGAGTAAACATTTTTTTTTTAATTTAAAACGCCACTCATCTCTGCAAGGATTCTTTTGAAAAATAGATGACTTCCCTGTTTATTCAATAATATACGATAATAAAATTATAAATGATGTAATAATTACCTGCCGGCCAAGTCAACGAGGTGGACCTTAGACACCGTTTCCGAGGGCATGTTGCCCTCGGAAAAACCGGCCTGAACGAACGTTATGGTGAATATCGCGTGACTCCTGCTGCTGACGTCGTTCATATTTGTGCTCGCGGTGGTCCTGTGCGTGTTGCCCCTAACCATGCATTCCTGGAACACGCAAAGAGAAGCGTTACGAGCCTCGTTCCCGGATCCAGCGCTCAAAAACTACCAGCGGCCTCGGGGTTAGAGTCGGGCGCGCCCAACGCCACCGCTATCGTCACCTGTATGTCGGAGTAATCGTAGACGAGGTGATTGGAGAGATCCTGAACGTAGGGGCCGCGCTTCGGATGCTCTCGTACTTTGAGGGAATGCGATTGCGTCTGGTCCGGCCTGAGCAAGTCTCGGACGCGCTCGTTGTGGATCTCCAGGAAGGAAACTTCGGTCCTGTACGAGGCGCCGCTCTCCTTTCCCGCCGCCATCCGGGCGAACAAAGTCTTGCAGATTCGGGGTATGAGGCCTTGAGCTTCCTGCGAAGAAATATTCATGAATTATCCTGAACATTATTCCATTGATATAAAGAAATCTTTTTTTTTTTTTACAAATCTTCAATGACAAATTTAACGTTGGAAATGGGACGAGTTGTCCAATTAGAGGCTCGTATCTCTATGGATCATTTTGCACTTCTGAATACGACTTTGAATTTTCCAATTGAGGTTTATATTTTCCTGCGGAAAAAAGGGGGCATTTTGGAATCGTCGGGACTCACCGGCGAGCCCATCATGGTGAAGGTCTTGCCGGATCCAGTTTGGCCGTAAGCGAAGACGCAGGCATTGTAGCCGGCGAAGGCACTTTCTATTACGTCCGTACCGAGATCGTAGAAGACCTGAAACAGCAAATGGTAAGCGGTGAACGAGGGGCCTCCTTAAACGGCGCGAACGAGAGTGACGTGAGCGGCGATAAGTTAGATATATCATTACGGTGCCGTTGGTGACGCGGCCGCGATTCGCGCCGTACGGAAGCGCCTCTTATAGCGAACCCGACGTTCGCGGACTCACGTACTCCGCGCATGTTATAAGCGACCGATACGTGACGACACGCGTGACGTATTTATGGATCTCTAGGCGTGATTCCGATCACGATCGTCTGCCGAAAGACCGGTTCAACGATTCGTCGCTGTTTGGTTTTATCAACTGTATCACAGCGATTCGCCGACATTGCCGTAAAAATTATTCCTCGCAGAAATTATGAACTATTCTTCGTTACACTTCAACGACTCGACAGCCACGAGAAAAAATGCTCCGGAATATATTATGAAACTTATGCGGATAATTATTCTTCCTCCCGGAACGACTCCATCGATCCGCGAAACCTCTCTGATGTTACGAAATATTTTTCGTGTCGACACGAACCCGATGTTTCCGACAATTAACCAATTTTTTTTTAAACGAGCGACGTCTTCAAAATTTGTGCTCAGCGAGTTCCTGATTCTCCATTGTCAACGAATCTACGGCGTCCGCATTGTTATCCATTGTTTCTCCGTCGGCGAACGAAAATTAGTCATCGCGTTTTATGTCCCACGGAGACTTTGCGAGCGGCGAGAACGAACGAGGAAGCGGTTTGTCGGAGTGAAGAAAAAAAAAGAAGCAATCTTGGCACCTCCTCCTGCGACGCGTAGCTCTCGTCGGCGGAGTCGTAGGACCAGTAGGAATGGTCAAAGGTGAAGTCCTTGTACTTTTCTCTGTCGATGTCCCTGCAGCTGCCGGGCGTCTGGAAAAAAAACGTCACGAGACGACGTCAGTAATTATCAAAAGGCTTCATTATAGTGCATCGTGTGATATAATAATAATTGGCAATTCCACGCACGGTTTATTCATCGATTTTGCCGTGGGAAGAAGCGTCTCGAGGGTCTCAAAGTTCAATGGAGAAACGATACCGAATTACGTGTCAACGTTATATACCCTATATTAACAATACTGCAAAGTCGATTCTATGTGCACCGATTGTGAGTACGAATACCAACCAACTCGGTTATACGTATACGACCGATACTATAAACTCATTTGCGCGTGCTTAAAAACAGCAATATCTCTCTGCCGCGTCGCGGGCGTTAAAAATAATTGCCTCGAGGCGGTCGGCGAGTCTGACGGCGGCAGAACGAGAAATAGAGAGAGTGACCGGGTGGCCAGAACGAAGTCGAAGAAAGAGTTTGTCAATAATAAAAAAAAAACGTCGTACGTGATCGACGCCGCGACGCTCGCTCGCGCGAGGGACGCGCCAAACGTCATGACGATCGCGCTCGAAGTCTCGAGCAAGTGACGATCTTTCGATCGCCGTTGCCACGCGTTGCTCTTAATTACGGCTTGGCAGACTTTCGTCGAGGCTATATAATCGACAAGGCGCTCGAACGGCACGAACGTCCCGCGCTCTGCATCTCGCGCCATCGATCGAGCCGTTCGATTGGCACTTTCTCCCGCGCGCAGATGTCTCGCAGATGAGATTCTGTGTCGCGGCTCGACGGGTCAGCTTCGGCAAGCGCGCACGCTTGCACAACGAATACAACGGTACAATAATATGTGGTACAAGCGCCGGCGAGACGCTCCGACGGACTTGTTCGAAGGAGTTGCAAGCGGCTGCTCGGGCAATATCGACTTTTGCCGTGCGGTTAGACGTACGCGAAATTGCACGATTTTCCACGGCTACCGATTCGCGAGACTTTGTAATTTTATTTCGGAGCGGCTCTCGCCGTCCGGCAACCGGACGAATCATTTTACTCGATAGATTCGCTCATTTCAACGACTTCCTAGGTTTCCAGAATTCGCGGTGCGAAATAACGGTGTAGGACTTACTATGTTGAAGTTTGCATCGTTGGTAAGCAAGGAAAATAAAAAAAAATGATTCTAATGAACCGAAAGGATCGTACTAGGTATAAAAAGTTATTATAACGCTTGATCTTTATAATAATTTTTTAGAATCACCAGAATAATTTTAGAATCGTTAGAATAATTTTTTCTACATTTTTTTCGTTGCTTCCCAACGATGCAAACTTCGACATCATGTGTACTTGAGATTTACTCAGGCTCGTTAAGTGATCGCGTGCCAAAAATCATGTAATTTCAATGACAAAGTCTCGCGATATCCCACAAGTAGAACTGCCCAAAAAAATTTAGTGTGTCCACAGCTGATCCATCGACCTCCACAAAAAAGACGTTTTTCTCTCTCACAACGCGATTAAAAAAAAAGAGAAGAGTTTGGGCAACATTGTAGCGAGCGGAGGGCGATCGTCTCGCAAACAGGAAAATACTAGAATTAGGCGCAGCGTTTATAGTAATTCCCGGAACATTGAGGGCGAGCAGCAGCAGCAGCAGCAGCGGACGCGTTACGCTCGATTGGAAATCATGAAAATTCCGTTGGTGCTGGCCCAGTAACGAGTTTGCTCGGAGCGCGGCCGCCACTCGCTTCCTTCTCTCTCTCTCTCCTTCTCTCCCTCGTCGTCGCAGCTCCCCGCCGACTCTCTCGTAATGTTCACCTTCTCCATCTCGCCCAGGACGTGCGCTACACACAACCCGACGGTTTCGAAGTATACCGTTCGTTCCGCCGTACGTTTACATACACAAAAACACACGTAAATATAACACACGAACGCACCATAAATATACAGACACGCGGAACGCACGTATATTAAGTATATAGCTTTACCTTGCTATTGAATATCCTGGTCCTCTTTCCGTCCATCTGAACAATCAGCTTGGCGTTCATGGCCAGCTCCCTGAAAAAAAAAAATAAATAAATAAAAACATAAGCATCACGGAAAATAAATAAACGCGTCTGCGTATTATGGTTTCTCTCCTGTGACACGTTGCCTAAAGTCACCCCTATCCCCTCTCTACCCAATTCCCATGTACTTTGGTAGACGAGCAGCAGCACATGCGACGCTGAACCTGCATCAATCTACTCTCTCTCTCTCGCTCTCGCCCGTTTTCTATGTCTCTCTGTCTCTCTTTCTCACTCCCTTTGCTTCTGCTTCGTCTCATTTAAAATCACTATTTATCTTTTTATTTTTTGTCTTTTATTTCTTGCAATTTCTGTATGCTACGGTTTTTAGAGGATTTTATATCCCAGGATTGAATAAATGTTATGTCTCTCTCTCTCCCTCTCCCCCGTGTTATCTATATATTTCTCTCCCTCCCTCCGCTCATTCCATGCAGCACTTCAAGACGCGAGCCATTTACTCTACGATCACTGCTGTAATTATCTTTCACCATTTTTTTGTATTTTTTTCTCGCAATTTCTGTATGTTACGATTTTTAGGGTATCTGATATCCCAGGATTGAATAAATGTTATGTCTCTGTCTCTCTCTTCCTCCCCCATGTTATCTATATTTTTCTCTCTCTCCCTCCGCTCGTTCCATGCAGCACTTCAATACGCGAGCCATTTACTCTAAGACCACTGCTGTACTTATCTTTCACTATTTTTTTTTGTATTTTTTTTCTAGCAATTTCTGTACGTTACGATTTTTAGGGTATTTAATATCCCAATAATACGTGTTCTGTCTGTCTCTCTCGCTCTCCCTTAATCTATATATTTCTCTCCCTCCCTCCGCTCGTTCCATCCAGCACTTCAATACGCGAGCCATATCGAGCGCTAAGAATGAGTCAATCCCATCTCTCGCCGCGGAGCCATTCACGAGCTCGGCGGCTCGGGAAGTGCAACGAAAATCGCGCACACCCAGCCAGCGAGAACGTTCCCACCTCTCGGCGACGGCGAGAGCGCAGCGCGTTTTATACGTGTGCAACCACACACAACGACAGGTGGGAGGCAAGAAGCACTGGAGTGTCCGAGACGACGGGCAGGCGAGAGCGAGTGAGACGGAAAGAGAGAGACACGGAGACAGTGGCGAAGGAATAATCCAGAGCTATCGACGAGACAGCCGCGGAGACCACCAGCGACACGCACCTTTTGTTAAAGGGCCGGACCCTCACGGCCACCTTCACCGAAGCCATAGCTGTGCGTTATCGTGGCGCATCGGCTCTCGCAAAACCAGCAGCGGATCCTGTCGCTCGAGCCTCCTCCGCCTTCTTCTCCTTCTCGTCCTCCTTCAGCGAGTTGTTGTCACTGTTGGGTGTATATATATTTGTGTGTGTATATATATATATATCTCCCGCCGGCGCGATTGTTGTTTCACGTTACGCGGCCGCCGTCCGCGTAAAATTCGTCGCGTCGCAACAACACAGTCCGCACGTCGCGGGCTCGCGGTGACCGTACGACCGAGCGCGCACCACAGCCGCGACCATCGCGCACTTGGTCTCTCTCCTCGGTTACGCTCGCGGCGACGCGGCCGAACGACTACTGAGAGCCGCGCCACCAGCGGGACGCGATACGGCGGCCCCGTAAGCTCGCTATCTCTCTCCCTCTCTGTCCCTCTCTCTCTCCTACTCGGTCCCTCTCTCTCTCTGTCCTCAGTCCCTCTCTCGCTCCTTCTCTGTCTATCCCTTTCTCTCTCCTTCTCTGTCCCTGTCTCTCTCTCCCTCTCTTGTTCCTTCTCTGTTCCTCTCTCTCTCCTTCTCTTTCTCGCTCTGACGACGACGCTCAAGCGAGCGAAGGAAAAGGAAAAAACAAAAAATTCGTCGACGGCGAGCCGTCTCGGCGGAGGCTGCGCGGGCGCATGCGCACCGAACGGAAACGCGCGGCGACCGCTCGGCCGGTACTGTCGCGATTCTCTACGGTGTGGGTGAGGAAAAAATACCGGCGCGGAGGCGGAGTGAAGAGTAATGTAAAAAAAATGTTATGCAAACGTGGATTGACTTTCCGGAGTAAAGTAAAGTATTAATGCAATCGCTGTGGATCGGCTTCCCGAAGGAGGCGGCTTCTCCCGCTGTTATGGAGAGACTGACGGTAGCGACTGGAAGGGCGGCGGGGGAGGGGGAGGGGGAGGATAAGAGTGGTGGGGGCGCTGAGGCCGAGGGCCGACGCAACACTGCGGAGTGAGACGCGCGACGCGCACGACGCGCGAGAGAGGAGCCGGCGAATCGACTGTGAGGCACACCGGGAAATCGCTTGTGCACCGGTGGCTATCGCCATGTATCGGGCATTTCACGTCAACTCGCAACTTCTTCGCGGGTAGCGGGACGCCGCTCGATTGATCGATCTTTTCACCAGCAACGTTATTGAATTTTCAGATTCAATTGAAAATTATTTTTCTTGGTAAAATTAAAAAAAAACGTTACCAAGTTCAGTTGATATAATAATGAGAGTATCCTGATTTGTTTTGTTTAGCGATTTTTTCCCATACGAGATACAGATTTTCGAAAACTTTGCGGAATATCTGAGAGGCTGAGGAAAAAGTGGCTGCGTTGACATGGAATGACCGATACACAACACGCGGGACTCGTATAGGTGCGAGTTGAGGGAGACGAACCTCTCGAGGATCATATCACAGTCACGTATAAATACGTGCGCCTGCAGTGGGAGGGGGGAGGGGATGACGAGAAGTAAACAAAGAGACTCTCCGTAGCTGACGAGAGGAGCGGAAGGGGGGGGGGGGGGCGGGAGGGTCGCATAAGGAGAATCGCGATGAGTTACGTACGAGTGAATAGGACGTTGCGCTTCTTCTCGTCTTCGTGTAACTCACGCGCGACGCGCCGGTGTTATACCGGGAATGAAAAGGGGGATATTTTACGGCGACGGACGGCGTCGCGCGCTGATGAGATCGTTTCGTGTCGCGCGACGATCGTCCCGCGCCAGCTACGGGAATTAAAAAGAAGGGAAACAGGTTCTGCGGCGTGCGAGGCGCATGCGCGGGGAAAAGAGCCGGGGGGGGGGGGGGGAAGCGGACTCGGGTAAACGTGGAACACGAGCCACCCACGCGAGCGACAACCACGGGGGTTGTGTACTACATTATGCAGCGCCGGACTTTATGGTGTAGCGTCGCGGTGTATATACCTATATACGTACACCAGGTTGCGGTCGTCCCCGCAGCGCGGACTCGCGCGCTTCCACGCGACCGCACGGCTGCCGCCACAGAAATTCATTATGCGCATTTCTTTCCCGAGTTCTGCATCCTTCGTCGGCCGCGAGCGCGCGCGCGGACAGTTGCTTTACAAATTGCACACGACTTTAAGGAGACGGGTGTAGTTTTCTGACGAGAAATAAAATTAGAAATAGTTAATTTAATTTTTTTATTTTTTACAATTTCTTTATCACTAATATTTTATTCAAGCAGTAATCTTACGTAAATGCAATACGAATGTGATGATATTAAGGAGACGGGCGTAGTTTTCCGACGAGAAATAAAAATAAGAAATAGTTCATTTAATTTTCTTATTTTTTACAATTTCTTTATCACTAATATTTTATTCAAGCAGTAATCTTACGTAAACGCAATACGAATGTGATGATATTAAGGAGAGGGGCGTAGTTTTCCGACGAGAAATAAAAATAAAAAATAATTAACCTTATTTTTTATTTTTTACAATTTCTTTATGACTTATACTTTATACAAACAGTGATATTACGTAAACACAATGCGAATATGATAAAATTAATAATTCATAATTATAAGCATAATTATAAATTCATAATCAATTGCATCGAGCGTGAAACGATTCGCTGAGAAAACGAATAATAACAATCAACGCCCAACCGAAAGTACATCGAGAGCGCTGCGTATCTCAGGTGCGATTAGTCGCGCGCCGAGCGTGACCGGAGCAGGCCGGGAGAACGCGGCGGATAAAAGACCGAGAGAGTCGCACCCGGAGAAGTGACCTCAAACTCCGTCGTGCGCTCCTTGCGCCCGGCCGGGATCGCTTGACAACGGAAAACACATACATTGTTAAAAATATTTGGCATATGCTTCCATTACGGGTAAAGGAAGTCTGTTCATATAAACTGGTATATTAAATTTGTGACGCAAGTGGAATGCAAAATTATACAGTATTTCCGACCAAATCCTATAAAAATGTGGAAATTTAATATAAACAATAAGAAATAGAATATAAAAATTTGAAATTGTACTACACATGCGTATTAAATTTAATAAGGGTAGATGTACCGTTAGTGGCCACTGTACCTATTGCGGCCATTTTTTTTCAAATTTTATTCTTCAAATTATTTTCTCCCCACAATTGCTCATTGATTTTTTTAACAAATTTATTTTTATTTATTAACTGACCTACCCGACGTTTTTTTTTTTTTCATTCGATTGAATGTTTTGATTTATTCCTTCGAATGTGATGGCCACAATTGGGCCTAAGATGGCCAAAAACGGTGCGTCTACCCTACATCAGCTGATGAGTCAAATTTTCAGTAACGTAAATTCAGAAACATTTTTAACAGTGTGCACTCCCGCTGCAGCCGCGGCAGGTCGCTACGTCGCGAAGGCGTGACGACAAGAAGCAAACAATACGCCCTGCGCCCCGCTCGGTGGGTCGAGGAACTCGCGGTTGAAGTCCGCGTCGAGAAGTACGCGCGGATCGATGCTTTAAGACCGTCGCTACACAGTCGACGACTTATTTTCAGTCGTTCGGTTTATTTCTGATATTTCCACGTCGCGAAATGAGGTTGGCGACTCTGCGTGACCGTGAAGCACTCGTCTCGGCGAGATGGTGAGATATATATATGTGGTGCAAGTATATATATGGAGGATACACGGAGCTATACGAATTAGTACGCGGGACCACTTGAGCGGATTAAGAATGTAAACAAACCGCTCTCTCCTCGGGCTGCGAGGGAGCGAGAGAGATAAGCTCGGCGCAAGTGCAACCGCCGCGGAGCATGCACCGCTGAGTGTGCATAAATATGCATACGGTATGAATTATACCTTCCAACCGGCAGACGATGTATCTCTTACGACGAGTGTCGGGTGCGGTGTCCGTGCGAATAGCCGGGAACTTGACTGTCGTTGCGCCACGACCGCGGGTGAAACGAGACGTTCGCTGTCAGAATCACTTTTTTTTTAGTGACATCTGATATTTTTTCGGCGAAACCGGCGGTTCGTTGTTTAATATCGCGAATTTGGCAGTTTGGCAGAAAAAAATTGCTTTTGTGCATTTTTCTCCTCGAATTTGTTTATTTTTCCAGCAAATATAAGCATTTTTGGAATCGGCGGGAAATTTTTCATCGGATAGGGTTTTCAAACTTTGCGAAATCGATTTTTTTTTTTTTCGCGAAAAAACCTCCTCTCCCTCTCCGCCACTCCTCTCCTTTTCGCTCCTCTCACCTCGACTTTCCGATTTTTGAAAAAAATTCGCACCTGTATCGTGGATACGAAGCTACAAAGCTGCTGGACACGAGACTCGCCGGCGACGATAGGTGAAGGGGGCAGAGTTACGCGATATCCGCTTCGGCGTTCGATCATCGATTTCTGACGTAATTCTCGTAGGCACCCGCAGAGCAATACACAGTCCATACACAGTCGTTGGCAGAGGGCAAATCGACGAGGGGACCTAATCGTCAGTCAATGGCTTCCGTCTCCTCTTTATCCACGCTTTTTGTCGTGCGATATGTACGCCTTGTGTCGCGGATTGGCCGATAAGGTCTCGGATAAGGTGCCAATGACTTTGCATGTTACCTCGCCAGTGCCGGCGGAGGACAGAGGAATATGCGCTACAATTTGCATTGCAAAGGAAGACGAGTGACGGGCGTCGCCACCGCGCGGTCGAATCGCGCGGCGCCGAGCGATCCGTCGTCGTGTCCGCCCGGCCGAGACTCGGCCCAGCGGGAAGTTCCGCTCCTCTTTCCCGCAACGCCAAATGCGGTCGTCGCCGATACACACACGCGAGAATCTCACCCGCGCATTTACCGTTTATTTTCGATTCCAGCCGCGGCGGCGGCGCGGCTTTCTGCGATCTCGCGCGATGCACGCGCCGCTGGTGTTCACCCTGCGGGACGTGCAAAAAGCTCGGCGCGAGAGCTGCCTTGACCTCGGCGAGTACGAAATAAAAAAAAAAAAACCCACCAGGCGCATGCGAGGCTCTCTCGTAAAACGGCATTTCAGTCACGCAACGCCGCTCGGACCTCGATAATAAAACTTGGTCGTAGATCTTCGCGACACCCGCGGTGCGATTCTCTCGTTCCCCCGGATATAAGCGGCGACGAGTGATCGCGACGACAGGTCGCGTCGTCGGTTATTTATTTCTCGCTCTCGATCGACTCTCGCGCCAGATAATCGCGCGTGGAGGACGCAACGACGATTCGGCTCGCAACAACCGAGCAGCGGCGACGTCGAATGCAAATCTCGAGAATGCGATTGTCGCGACGCGATGAAAATCGCGATATCGTCGAGGTCCCTCTGGTGTCTCTGGGAAAGCGTGCCAATTTTCAGAGTGGAGAAACCTTCACCGAAAAACACGATCCGCCACCTGCACACTTCGTAAAAAAAAAAAAAAAAAAAACGATATCTGACAATCTGAATCGCCGCTAAGCTTCCTCACGTTTTTTTCTTGTATTAAAAAAAAATGCGTAATATTATCATCCTTTCTTTATTTAAAAAAAAAAAATCCGTTTTGTGAGTTCGCATACAAAGCATCCTTTCTTTATTAAAAAAAAAATCCATTATATAACAACGGATTTAAATTATCGAATCTAAATTTAGTTCCGAAACCAGTGATAACAGTGATAATAACAACATCACTACCGTCGTTACCACCAAATCGTCACAAACCCCAGTATAGTCACCCAATCCAGGCTCTCCAGGTTCCCTTCCTTACCGACCGGTACCTACTGCACATAACTCCCGTCGGTAAATCAGTTTTCGCTCAAAAAATGTGAGAGGAGAGTGGCTTCTCGCCCCGAGGATAGTACAGTACAGTCCGGTCCACCACGAACCAACGACTTCTCCGTATCCCGCGATACGCTCGTGTTCCCGATGTGTACGCGCACACATCTGTCGTCGTCGATGGGCAGCGGGGGCCGCGCGGAAGCGGCGGCGGCGCTCGAGCCGAGCGAGCCCGAACCGTCGGGACGCGCCGCTCGCGAACGTCAGTCGGGTGGCAACTGTCAGGCATGTGGGTCGCTGCCTCAGGTACAACCGAACGCTACGAGCGCCCGTACGGCCGCAGTGCACCCTAGAAATCGCGCTGACGCTCCGGCGGCGTTTTCGCCTTCACCGCGGCTTCGACGACGAGTCCGCGCACTCTCCCCGCGAGGAACATGTGACTCCCGCGGACGAAATCACGAATCCAGCCGCGCGACAGTGAAAACAGTTTGTTGTTGGGATAACAAAAAAAAAAAACGTGGTTGTTAAATGACGAGTTACGCCGGTGAACGTCGAGAACCCACGTGAACGACTCGGGGCGACAGGGATAATACATATATATATATATTTCGAGTGTGTTCGAGAGGAGAAACTTCGAGGATCTCGTGGGGAGTTTTTTTTCGGGGGTTGATTACGCACGAGCGGAGCTGCTGCCCGGACACATCCTGCGCCCCACCATGGTTGCCAAGCACTTCACTCAGGGTAAGCCGAACGGCAATATAACGATTCCCGTGTCTCTCTCTGTCTCTCTCTTTCTCTATGGTTCCTTCTCGCTCGCACGCTCGGCCCTCCCTTTGTTTAATTCTTTAGCAACCCTCGTGTCGTCGACTCGCTCTCGTACTTGCGGTAAGTACGAGAGAGCGAGAGTGCGTGTGCTTCGTGCGTGTCTGTGTCGCGTGTGCGTGTGCCGTGTCGCTGCATTATTGCGGCAGGTCGGTCTGGGGACCTTCGGGAATCGAAACGTTTACGGGTAACACAATACGCATGTGGCGGGTAGTACGGCCAGCGAGTTTCGTCAACACAGACGCGACATAAACAAGGACTTACACTGTATACGGCGATCGTTGCAACTGCTCCGTCGTATCGGTTTCTTTTTTTCGTCTATCTTTCTCTTTCTCACTGTTTCTCCCCCCCTTTTTCCCTCGATAAACGGAAGTTTAAGGACCTCGGAGCCTTGAGATTCGAGGAAAAACGTCCCGGCGGCCGGGGAACGTATTTTCAAACTTGGCAACGACCGACGAGTCTCGTTCTTCGAGGCTGCGTTTTTATGTTTGTTTCTCTTTCCCCCCGTTTTTCGCAGGTTTGTCGTTGCCGAGCGGGGTGGGGTTTGTCGATGCGAGAGCGGCGGCAGCATCGATGTACGCCGGGGGGGATTCATGGCGAGAGCTTGTGTGGCGTTTTGAAGACGATGGAGAGATCGCTTTTGATGCGGAGACGATGGAGAAGCGGAGAAGTGGCCACCCGGTGGAAGCAGTGCCGGGACGGGGCGCTTTTTTTGCTAAACTCGGCAGCAGCCGCGGCTAAGGCGACGGAGATGGCGAATAGGGAGAGCCTATTCGGCCGTCTCCCTTCGTCGTCGTCTCTCTCTCGCGTCTTTCGTACACACACGTGCGCTTTGCGAAGTTCAATTCTTCCGTGATGCGGTGACCTCGCTCGTGTGTGCACTCAGAAAAATGTGTGGTAGACATTGCCATACGGCATAGTTGCCTCTGAGAGGACAACAATGTTTTTATTATTCTCGCGACGATAATTATGAGATTGAAGTTTGCAAGGTTGGAATGCAATAAAAATGAATAAATAAAATATTCCGACGATTCTAAAATTATTGTAGCGATTCTAAAAATGTATGACAACAATCAATCGTTATAATACTTTTTATATCCAGTACGGTCCTTTGGGTTCATTGGAACATTTTTTTATTTTCGTTGTTTTCCAACGATGCAAACTTCAACATAATCGATAATTAATGTAACCGGCTATATATTATGGCACCTGTGACCAATTTGTCTAGTAAAATTTGCTATATACTAAGAGAGGATATCGCATTTTTATCCCATGGATTTTTCTCAGTGTGTGTCTGTCCCTGTTTTCTGTGTCTCTGTGTGTCCGTGCGCGCTGTGTTTATAACCGTAGGAGCGCGAGCGTGTCGCCCTTCGTGAAAGTGAAACGTGGAACACAACAATCGAGATGACCGAGGGGCGGAGGGGGTAGAGAGACGAACGCGAGAGACGCCCACGCGCGCTTTCGACTGACAATCAACGGGGAAAAAAAAAGGCGCAGCACGAAATCCGGTGAAAACAGCGTTTTTTAAGGCGAACGAGTTTTACGTGGGACACACCTTTCTCCTGCTACGTTGTGTGTTGGGTATATCGCAATTCCTGTGATATATTTACCAGGAGGATTGTTCGTATGTCTGGATGTATGAATGCATGAATGTCTGGATGTCTGTCTGTTTGTCTGTCTGTCTGTGGAGGAACGAGCCGGCTCGTGAATTCGGAAACAGTCGAAGCTGGAGAACTCAGCAGACTCAGCCGAGATTTCTCGTTGATAATTCACGACGACGAATCTCACCTCGGATTTCCCACCGTTATTCACCGTTATTCGGAGAATCGATGAGAAATATTGGAAATTAAAGTAAATAAATTTCAGTTACAATCCATGAAATTAAATCATGTTTATAAAACGGCTTCATTTTATTTATAAAATAAAACTGTTTTGTTTTATAAATAAGAAACTAATATAAAGAAACTAGTATAAATAAATTGAACTGTTTCATTTTATTTATTTCGCTTTATTTAGAAAACGGTTGCTTCTTTTTGTCCATTTTTGGCGTTTATTCGGCTCGACAAGTCACTTATCGATTCCTTCGCGAAATGCACTTTTTTCTTCCTCTTCTTCTTCTCATCCTTCGTCGTCTCGTCCTGGCGCTTCACACCCACTCGTTGTCCGTCCGTCGCTCGTCGGTTCGATAATCTGCGGGACGGAGAAACCGGCGACTACCGGCAATATTCAAGGCGAGAGAGCTCGGACACTCGGACACCCGGTCATCCGCGAACTCCACGCTGCGCAATCCCTGACGTAATAATTAAGAGCGGACGAGCGCGCCGAGAGCGTCCCGTCAACGTGACGCGCCTGCGAATCGTCTCGTCAACCGGGAGAGATACGATAACCAGCTTGCACACTCTCCCGGTGCGCGAGCTAATCCTCGGTGCAGTCAGCAAGCGCGGCCAAGCAACGAGTCTTGATCGTGATGAATCTGCTCGAAAATTGCCGAGTAAATTTGTGGCTGCTGATTTTTATTTCTCACGAGCTAAAAAGGTGATATTTTAATTTATAACGGTCAAGATGTTTATTTACATTTAAAAAAAATCCAGTTCAGGACAAAGAAATTTCTCGTTAATAGAAAAAAAAAATTGGGATGTATTTTTTTAATCTTTGAGAAGAGATCAGATAAATTTTAATCGTGCTAGAAAATTTTGTCGAAAAGTTTGTCAGAAATCGTAGATCTGGCCGCCGGGCCGAAAACCGCCCGAATCGGGGTCACGAAATTTATTTTTTCAAAATATCGACGTTTAACCTATACCATGGTTCTCAAGTCGCATATTCTACCCCTGAAAACACTGGTTACAACCCTTTTTTCGTTGATTTTGAAAAAAAAAATTTTTGGCCGAACAGTTTGTCAGAAATCGTAGATCTAGCCGCTGGGCCGAAAACCACCCAAATCGGGGTCACGAAATTTATTTTTTCAAAATATCGACTTTTAACCTATACCATCGTTCTCAAGTCGCATATTCTACCCCTGAAAACACTGGTTACAACCCTTTTTTCGTTGATTTTGAAAAAAAAAATTTTTGGCCGAACAGTTTGTCAGAAATCGTAGATCTGGCTGCCGGGCCGAAAACCGCCCAAATCGGGGTCACGAAATTTATTTTTTCAAAATATCGACTTTTAACCTATACCATCATTCTCAAGTCGCATATTCTACCCCTGAAAACACTGGTTACAACCCTTTTTTCGTTGATTTTGAAAAAAAAAAATTTTTGCCCGAACAGTTTGTCAGAAATCGTAGATCTGGCCGCCGCGCCGAAACCGCCTAAATCGGGGTCACGAAATTTTTTTTTTCAAAATATCGACTTTTAACCTATACCATCGTTTTCAAGTCGCATTTTCTACCCCTGAAAACACTGGCAAAAAAAAATGTTCACATCGCTCAGCACGTGTTACCTGCGCAGCAAGAAACGCATCAGAGTCTCGACGAGACCGAAGACCGAGGAACCCGACACACACTTCCCGCGATAAAGCCAGATGAGCTCGTAACTTCCGAGGATCCCGCGCTATCGTCGCGCGCCCGGGCAGATAAGAGCGAGCAAACGAAGAGGAGAAGACACGCGAGCACAATCCGCGTGTGTCGGTCGGTGGAAGCGCCGGGGTTTCCACAGTCGACGCGAAGTGGACTCATCCATTCCGTAGGCTGCACAAAGCTTTGCACAGCCTATATAACTCGAGTGGGCACGGAGCTCCGCGCGGCGGAGGGCTCACCGGGGCTTTCGAGTCGCAACGACGACCTAGTTAGCGATTCCCAGGTTCGCTTCGCGGAGAGCCGACGGCGCGACAAAATCCCCACTGGGACGAGTCGAGAGAATCGGGAGGACACAAAACCCGCCAAATTGTTTATTAGCTCTCGCATCAGTTCCCAGCAGAAAGGGCTGAACCGGCGCAGAATAAGCCTCGGAAGCCTTTGACACGGACGTCGGGGACACACGTTGCCGGCGTCTGTCTTCTTGGCGACTCGCGTGCGTCTGACAACGGACAATTCTGCGGCTAGAGCCAAGCGAGTTTATCTCCGCGTTCGGTGAACGCGAGGAGACGCGACCGTCATCGGCAGCGACTGCGATAACTCACCCTCGGCGGTCTAAGCGGCGTCGGCTGCGTTTTACGCGGATAAACAAACACGCAGAGATAGGCGAAGCCATTCATGTTCCGCACATGTAGATTGCGGACACGCCGGGCAGGGCAGACCGGGGCGTATTGCAGCGGAAGAAAAAAAATCGTGATCTGGTGGGTCACGATTTTTTTGTTGCTTTTTTTTTATTTTTTCACAGATTTTTAATGAAATGAATAACAACTGAAATGTTCATTTTTCTCGATTCTTTAAAATATTAAAAAAATACGAAAAAAGATCGCGAACCGGGGTTCACAATCTTTTTGTTATATATATTTTTTTTTGTAATATTCGTTTTTCTCATTTCTTTGCAATGAACGGCAACGGACTCAGTCTCAAGTCGCCTCTGGACTTTGATCTGGTCTCCTCACAGTTTTATTTATATCCACACAATGCAAATATGATAATGAGAGTATCTTGCGGGGCGCACAATGCAAACCGCCGCCTCGACTCCGACGGGAAGTTATTAAGGCGAAATTCCACGTTCCTTTTCCGCCGCGAACGCGGCGTATAACCGGCGCGAACGCGAAACCGGCGCTTCCGGTTTCGCCGCTCGTCATTCGCCCACCGCGGCTCATTACGAGATCCCCGCAGGTGTATGTACGACGTCGTACGAATTGGAGGCGTTTTGTACTCGACAGTGTTACTCAATTTTCTCACGCGACTCGCCGCGAGAAAATTCGCGTTGCGAAATTATTCTCAATGCCGAGGATTGCGATGACGCAGGGAAAAAAAAAGAATTCGTGGCGCAAACTTTCTTCCGGCTCCGGCGAACGTTGATGACCTCGTTATATACGGAGTCCCTTTCCAACGCCCCGGATTCTTCTCACCGGTCGGATGGAATAAATATATATCTATATATATACGCGTATTTCTTTTTTCTCTCTTCCTCCACGCAGGATCCACTATATCTATATATATACGTAGTGGATCCTGCGTGGAGGAAGAGAAAAAAAATTCATCTCGCTCTCACTACACGCAGAATCCGCTACGTATCGGAGATCCTCAGCGGTGACTCACGCTCAGCATCTCTCGGGGCTTCCCTGGAATTTCATCGACTCGCGCGTGACGCATTCAGGTGTTACGTGGCTACGGATACCGATAATTACTGAAACGAGCGTTGCGACCTTCCGGAACACAGAGTCATCGCTCGACTTTATCTCTGCACTTCCAGCTATCAGCTGGAAGTCTATGTGTGTCTATCTGGACAGTCTATCTGTGTAGCTACTATTTTTTTTCCACACTGATATATATTTTTTAAATCTTTACTGTATTGGACTTCTGATGTGTCTATGATAGAAGATTATTTTCGACATTTTAGCCCGACGGAATGTTTTTTTATTTTCGATGATTTTTAAAAAATTAATATTTCGTAACATTTAATAGAAAAAAAAATTAAGCTTCATATTTCATATTATTGTACACCGACGCAGCGGTTGTCGAGTCGAATGTACCCGATTAGAAAATTGACAAAAGGCTCCGGAAAGCTAATTACAAAATACGAGAAAAAAAACAAAAAAATGGACAGTTGAGACACTGAGACAATGGCAGCATTGATGTAACATCACGAAAAAATTAAGTTTTACATTTCATATTATTTTACATCGACGCAGCGTTTGTTGAGTCAAAATTGCTCGATAAAAAAAATTTACAAAAGGCTGCGGAAAGCTAATTACAAAATTTGAAAGAGAAAGAAAATGAACAGTTGAGACACTGAGACAATGGCAGCATTGGCACTCGGGGAAACAGAGTTCCGGAGTCTGAAGTAGAAACACGTGGCGAGAGTCAGCAAATGGCGAACATGCGAAGGGTTGCGCCTCTGTGTCTATGTCGCCCTTCGCGCTTTTGCGCCCGATGGGCGAGGGTGTTGAACGGGGGCAGCCGAGTGAACGTCTCGCGAATGGGGGTTTGTGCTATATGCACACAGGCGTGAAGAACAAGGGGTGGATGAGGGGGAAGGGGAAGGGGTTGCCAAATGCCATGCGACGGTGGCAACTGTACCGTGACTGTACGGCGACCGCCTCGCAACCCTCGCGAACGCTCTCGCTCCAAATATTCGCCCTGACGAGCGAAACACCCACACACATGCGAACCGTATTACACGACGTTTGTAGGGCTGAGCCCCGCGAAACACCCGCGACCGAATTAAAGTCAACGCGACGATGTTCGAGCTGACGCTCGACGTCTGACGACTGGATTACGTTGAATTGTACGCATCGATCGGCTTGGAAATTTTTATTTTTATGTTTTGTTTTTATGCAACAATGGAATAGGATTTTCATCCAAATATCATTCATCTTAATCATAATAGTGATGAAGAAGATAAAGAAGATGAAGAAAAAAATTAAATTACTAGATCTGGTAAAAATATAAGGAAATAATATTATAAAATTGTAAATTAAATTTATTATTTATCATAATTCCGAATTCTTTATATGAATTTGAAAAAATGTGCAGCAAAACTGAGGAATATTTAAAAATATTGAATGAACTTTATTTTTTTGGTCAGTATTTTGCGTTTGAATTTTTTTAAATAAAATAGGAACAATGACGCGCGTTTGCATCGAGCGAGCGTTTGAGCTCCGAAAATCCGAGTAATGATTACGATCACGGAGTCGTTGCTGCCGCTCTCTCCGACGCTCCCTGATATAATTTCTCGCTTGGCAAGCGGAAAACTTTGACTCGCCGACTAGAAACTCGCGCCGAAAATTCGATGAGCCCGGAATGCTCGGTGGAGGACGGTGGGAGAGGGGGGGGGGGGGGGAGTGATTGAAACTCCGCTAATGGAAAAGCTCGTACGTCGAATGCCCGCGCAATCGGAGTAATTGTGGTGATTCTGGCGGAGCCGTTGAGTGAGTCCTATTAATTGCTAAACTCGCGTGTCCGTTTCGACAGTTTCATCAACTAATCAACAGTTGTAACATTTATTGAATTACAAAAGTAGCCGAATAGAGACTTTTTATTATTGTCACTCTCTATTTTTGTATTTATATTTATATATTTTCTTCTTAGTATACAAAATTATCTCCATTTTGCATATGGCTCCTGAAATGTTCGACTCTATTCTCCCCCATTTTTTTCTGTCCCACGTGATCGACCGGAGATCGAGGGGAAAAAAAGGTTCGTTCGATTCTGTTAGGCACTTCGGTAAGTTGAGATAGGTCCCCGAACTTCTATACCTGCTGCAGGCGATACACTCGGGCGGCGGGAGCCGCCGGCAAAACGTCTGCACGGAGTCTCGTGTCGCAGGGGCACCTGAAGTGCGACGCAGAAATTTCACCCGAATCACCATACGCCTGGGCTGCGCTCAGAATACCGATTCGCCCGTATAATGTCCCCCCCGCACCTTTCCCGCCGTCATTGTCGTCGCCACCGTCGGTCGGGATGAGGAGACGACTCCACCGAACGCGGCGGCATCGGTTTGTTTACTCAGAGACCCGCGAGGCGGGCCAAAAGAATATTTCACGAGAGGAATTCGAAATTCACGGCGACGGAGCCACACAATAATGCGAGCGAATTCTTTTTTATGTAAAAAATAAATAAACGTCAGAACCACAGTTTCCATAAAAACAACACTCGGCCAAATTTGTTCGGCCAAATTTTTTTTTAGGTCTTTCAAAAAGGGTTTTAACCGGTGATTTCAGGGGTAGAATATGCGACTTGAGAAGGATGGTATAGGTTAAAAGTCGATATTTTGAAAAAATAAATGTCGTGACCCCGATTTGGGCGGTTTTCGGCCCGGCGGCCAGATCTACGATTTCTGACAAACTGTTCGGCCAAAAATTTTTTTTTTCAAAATCAACTAAACAAGGGTTTTTAGTTGCGATTTACCCTTTTAAAGGTTTATAAAAGCGCAGCAGCGCAAAGATATCTCGGGCACGCGCGCAAGCGCGTGTGATTAGCCTAGTTCAATAATAAATCAGCGATATAATCAATTTTTCACACTATTCTTTCCACAGTTTTCATGGAATCTACACTCAAAAAATAAAAATTAAATGCTGACAAACTCGTCAAATTCACGCGACAAACTTCCCGTAAAATATCCGAGCGAACGTCCCGCAAATTGTCGCCGTAACCAGCGCGTAAAAAGGTTTTAATCGCGATCCGGTAATTTGTGCGCCATTTCGCTAAAATTCGTCTCGCAATTTTCGAACAATTACACACAGTGTGTCCGACGCTCGCGCCTTGACTAAGAAACTTATAAGAGGAAAAAACGCCAAAAAAAAAGTAAAAAGTAAAAAAATAAAACAATACAAATCCGAGTGCGGCAGACTCGAGAAAATTAATTGGATCTCGTAAATGCCTGGACCGCGCGCTGCGGTTACCAGTTCGGTCTTTCTCTCTCCATTCTCTCTCCTTCCTCTCTGTATCCACCGCTCAAATGTTTGTCCGCGCTATATAACGAAAGTGCGGAGAAAGCGCGAGAAGTGAGGAGAATAAAGTCCAGGCGTCAACGAGGATGGATACATATATACTATATATGTACCCATATATATATACATATGCATGCATATATATCGTATATACAGGCTGCAACGATGCTTTGTGTCTGCCGCATATATATATCTATATACAGATATCTACATTTATCATGTATAGATATATATATCACAGATATGAGCGAATCAGTCGGAAAAGCCGCCAGAAACGCGCTCGGCGAGACTCGATATAACCGGACGGGGGAATTTTCCCTGAATTCTCGATATCTGCTTTTCTCGCGCCAATATCAATTTATAATTCTCGCGCCTCTCGAAACTCGTTCGCCGCGTCCGCCGGAATGAATGAAGGGTCTTCCCGAGGCTGCGGTGGTGTCTCGGTTTTCCGTGCACAGTTATATGTGCTCGGCAACAATGGCCAATGGTAACGGGCCGCACGGGTCTCGCGGTCAGGAAGCGGATGGCGAGATCCGCGAGCGACTTTGAGCGATAAACGAAACGGCGGCGACTTCCACCGAGCGCCGCTCGGGAGATAAACGATGCGTTTGTGTTTGCCTGCGTCGCTTTTGTCGCACATTTTTGTCTGCGAGTAGCTGGCAGGACATAAGGATTTTTTTTTCTTTTTTTCCTCCTCTTTTTTTGTCTCTGTCGAGCTAAAACTTCCTGTTTGTTAAGAAAAATATAAAAGTATAAAAATGTCATTGAAGTGCAACGGAAAAAAAAAAAACAAAAAAAATATTCTAGTGATTCTAAAAAGTTATCATAACGATCAATCGTTATAATAACTTTTCGTATACCCGGTACGATCCGTTTTGAATTGATTAGAACCATTTTTTTTGTAAATTTCTGTTGCTTTCCAGCGATGCAGACTTCAATTTAATCCTCAGCGAATAAAACACAGCCGAGACGATCGCCCGCGGCACGTAATCACCGACAAATCCGCGTTACCATCATCGGTGAAATGAAATCGGTCCGCGCGCCACTCTGATTGGCCCGAGGATGCCACGTGCCGCGCGTTCGCCGCCCGTTCGTCCTTGAAGACGAATCCGGCTGATCGACGAAGGGCACCTGCCGCCAGCCGCAGGTGCGAGCGAAAAGTCGTCTCGCACCTGCGTCCGAGCACTGGTTTTTTGCTTTTGCTTCGCTGATTTTTTTTTCACCCTCGTGGCGCAAAAAGACATATTTATCATATACGTGAAGATCGCAGCTTCGTGTCTAACACTCGCTCGTTTTTTTTTCAGGCTCGAGCCCGGAGGTCGGGGTGCCGGATATGACGATAATCAGCGACATCGACGAGAAGGGGATCAACCGGAACCTCCAGGTCCGATACGGCCGGGACCAGATATACGTATCCTTTGAAACGTTAAAATAAACTGTAACGCAGCTCTTGTCGCGAACTGACGACGACTGAAGTTCGCGGGTCGTCGACGCAACCGACGGCAAAGAATAACGCTGGAAAATTTTGCTCGACGGAGCGAGCGAACATTCGGCAAAGCGGTGGACGTTGAGGCGTGAAGGAAGTTGAAAAGAAATACCGGAGGCGGATAAAACGAAGGAGAAACGGAGCAGCGGTGCAAACTCGGCGAGGCCTTTGCTCAGTCGTCGCTGCTGCTGCTGCTGTCGCTGCTGCTGCACGAGGAGGAGAACGACGAGGCAGAGAGGAATTGGAGAGCCAGGAAGTGCAGAGCAAGAGGAGCGAGCAAAACGAGAACGTTATCGCTGAGAAAAAAAAGAAAAAAAAACGAGAGAACGAGCACGACGCACGTAGACCGAACCGGGTTTTCCACTCCCACCTTCCATGTAGCATAACGCAAAGAGAAAGAGAGAGGAGAGAGTGAGAGAGAAAGACTGAGAGAGCGAGGAGAGTGACAAGGAGAGGAAACGAGTGACAAGGAGAGGGAGCGAGGAGAAGAGAGAGATGGCTGTATCTGTATACCAGATTCAGCAGGGGTAGTGGGGGGCGCAGCTCCCGGGGTCGGTTCGTTTCCATGGCGACAACCCCCAGTCAGCTGGTTATGCGAACACCACCCCGGGACCAGACCCATTCATCTCCTCGCAACGCGGCCGCGGGTTTGTCGACCGACTGAGCGCGACCGACAGACCGACCTACCGAGGTGCCCCCACACAACCCACCCTCTCCTGCAGCCCCCGAAACTCTTTCGGGCTTCTCACCCTCCTCGCGGCCCGGCGACGTCCATGCTAATGGATGGCAGAGCCCGAATTGTTTACCTGTTTGTCGGTCGCACCGCAGGCTTTGCCACGCGAAATTATTCGTTTAAGGCGAATTTTTTCGAAGAAGAAAAAAAAGGAAGCGAGGAACCTCTAGTGCCAAAGGAGGTTGGAGTAAGGAGGTATTTTCACGCCCTTTTTTGGAAGATGTTGCAGTTTGCATCGTTGAAATGCAACAAAAATTAACAAAAAAAAAAAAATTCGAAGGCTTCTAAAAAGTTATTATGGCGATTAATCATTACAATAACTTTTTATACCCAGTACGATCTTTTGGGTTCTTTAGAATAATTTTTTTATTTATATTTTCGTTGCATCCCAACGATGCAAACTTCAACATAATTTTATTGGCGTGACTCGATGGAATCTATTAAATTCGCTTGCGCCACGTGTGGCGAATTTAATCGATGATTATTTAATGGTACCAGAGGTGGTACCATTAACTAACCATCGTGCACTTGATTCTCCTGATAGTTCTGAATGTGGAGTAACCAGATTCCATCTCCTTCCCCCGGAGAAGATGATTAATTTAACGATTGGAAAAGTTCGGCCCGGTGAGAATATACACCACCTGAGAACTAGGCCGTTTGTCTTCGACGTTCGGATATGTATGAGGGAGAGAGTGAGTAGATTTGCCGCTGCTGAGCGTTGGCCCACTGATCGGGTCGACGGTAATCGCGGTGAAATACTGGATTCGCTTATTCATCGGTTCTTCTCTATTTCAGATCATAACTTCCAGTCTGTTTGGCAATGGGAAACCGCGGGCTAAGCGAGGAAACGTTCGATCAAAGGACCGAGACGCGAATGAACCACTTGTGGTCCGGCCCGTCCGAGGAGTCGTGGAATTCACGAGACGTCGGCGAACGCGGGAGTCAATCGCCTGGAACTGATGTCGCGACGCTGCGGGGATTCGCTTCTGGCCTCGACGAGGCGACTGACGTCTTCTCGTCCTTTGACGAGTTTGCATCGGACGGCTCGACTGGCTCTACTCATCCTCTGTCTCCTCATCATCGTCATACTCCTCCCTCTCCTCCTCTACCTTCTTCTCATCCTCCTCAGCCTTCGGATGCAATTTCCCTCGGCATAACGAAGGCCTCCCTGTCATGTAATTAAATTCTCCAAACTTCTCTTCTCCCGGCGAGGTCCATTCTTCTCGTAAAAACCGCCGTTTTCCCGCGGAGACAGAGAGGAGAGGCGACAGATTGCCGGGGCCTCGGCTATACGGAATTGCCTAGCGGCGGGCGAGAGGCTCTAACGCAACTAACTGTAATAGTAAGCCCACTGTTCTCGATTGTCAGCCCGGCACGATTATCCCATTATAACGTCCGACTGCGTCGCCGACGAACTCTCTGCGCCTCTGGTAACGAGTCACGGCGATAAGGCGATCCATTCAAGTAACCGGAAAATCTAGCCGCTCGAATTTCTCGCTCGAATTCGTACGCGAGATTCTTCCGGCGAGGCGACGGACCGATGACGCCACCACGCGGCTGTTAATGGTCGTGTGGCGCCGGCGTTTCGTTGGATCAAAGATAAATCCAATTTTATCCGAATTCATGGAATGTATACACATTGGAATTATTTCTTCATACAGTTAAAATAACTTCTTCCAATTTTTCGCAAGTTTGTGAAAAAAGTTGGAAGTCCGTTGACCAAATTAAATCCTGGGTTAGTGAAGCATCAATTTTTATTGTCAATTACGTTCTAATGATTTTATTTATATCCAGAAAATATTTCATTCATTTTAATATTTTTTTCATATAACTAATTCGAGTGGCAATATTTTTGTTCTAATTCTGGAGTATTTTTGTTTTCACGGAGGTTTAAAATTTAATTCACTTGAATTAGTCTTTCCGGATTAATCGAGCGGCGCTTCTGGTTCGCTTCTGGTTCACGCGTCTTGCCACGCACATCCGTGACTCGTAACACTCGTGACACTCGTTGCGCGCTCCGTTACTGACGGCCTGATGACTGCGAGAACGTTAGAACGTGCGACACGGGCGTGTGTGGGCCGGATGAATGCGCTGAGACTCGAGTCTCTAGCAGAACGACGTACTACGTGCACTCGCAGCAGCAGAAGCAGCACAGGCAGCAGCAGTAGCAGCAGCAGCAGCCCTGTGCGACCGAAGTTACGACGAACGAATAATTTAAACCGAGTCCGCGTCCTCGAGCGACGATGAAAAACTGGCAAACGTTTATACACGTGCTTCGTCGCCTGTTTCTCTTCCACCCGTTTCAACGGGACAACCAGCGGTTTTTGTGTAACCCAAATGACGCAACTCGACGCGAGTTCCGGCCTCCTGAAAATTTTTCGAGCAATCCAGACGCATCCTATTTCCAACACACGACCGAAAAAATAAATTTTCGATTTAACGAAGTTTTAAAAGCCTTTCCGATGGGAAATTTTCCGCTGATTCCAAACATCACAGGCCTTGTTCCAAAAAATTGAGAATTCGAGGAGGAAAACGCAAGAAACGATCCTTTTTAGCAAACTGCCAAATTTTGCGATATTAAACATCGAACTGCCGTTGTTTCCAAACGACCAATCTATGTCTATAATAATAATGGTCCCGGGTGAAAACCGCACAGGGTGTGAGTCCCCCTTCCTCCCCCCTCGAGCGTCGATGAAGCCGGCGGAGTTTCTGCGAGGACAGAAATTAAATTTTCCTGGGTTCCGATGAAATTGCCTGTGGCTTAATATCGTCGTGACTCGATTACCTGCATCTCGGCTGCGCTGCGACGCACACACGAGCGCGGTATGTGGTACATATCCGTGTACATAATAGCATCGGGCCGATATTTAGTCGGGTACACCGAGGGGTCGTTGTTTCTCGTTAACACTCTCCTCCTCTTTTCTCTCGCCGTCGCCGTCGTCGCGATTTCTCGCTGGTGCGAGACTCAATTCGATATCCCGAAAGAGCCAAACGGGGGGCAGGAGGGAGGGGGAGGGGTGATGCCTCTCGTGAGATCGTCGCACCCCGTATTACCATACGACGAGAGGACGCTCGCTCCACGAGGGCTGGCGAGGCAAAATGAAAAAATGGTTCACCGAGGCCTCCTCCACGTGTGAGCTTGCTTTCCGCGCGATGAGGTGTCAGGTGGCTGGAGTCAATTAAGCTCGTTGCGCACAATATTTTTGGAATATTTGAAGACACAATATTTTTGGAATTTTTGGAAATACAATATTTTTAGAATTTTTGTAAATACAATATTTTCAGAATTTTTGGAGTCGCATTATTATTTAAATATTTGGAGATAAATCATTTTTGGGATATTTGGAAACGCTAAACACTGCAGTGTACATTATTTCCAAACTTAATGAAATCAAAGATTTATTTTTTCCGCAAGAAAATGTATAAAAAAATTCAGTGGTATTATAATCCCACAAAATTCCAAAAGAGTAAAATAAAAATGATTTTTTTTTTCTAGAATTGAATGAATATATTACAACAACTGGGCAATAAAAAAGTGTAACTCCAATTTCCTAAAGGCGACGAGCTTCATTCGCGGGGATCGCGACCTCGGGACTTCTCGCTACCTGTTTGCGCGGACTTTTGTCCCGCTTCGAGCAAAGTGGAGCAGTGGATGTGCGTTGAACCGAGCAAGAGTCGAGGTGAACGTTTACCCTCGTCATCCTCGATCCCGGAGTCGTCGTCGTCCCTCTCTCTCTCTCTCTCTCTCTCTCTCTCTCTCTCTCTCTCTCTCTTCTCTCTGTTACGTCGGGATATGATGTCACGGGGCCTCGATACATGCAAAGCGATGTGCATTAGCGTATACGTGGATAAAGTTACGAGGGGTTGCACACTGCGTTTTACACAACTCATTTTCCTGCCTCTCTCTCTCTCTCCTTCTGTCTCTAACTCTCTCTCTCCCTCTTGCTCACTCTCGGATCTATCTGTCTCTCTTTTGCTCTCACTCACTCTCGGGTCCCTCTCGCTCTTGGGTCCCTCTCATTAACCTCTCGCTGGCGAAGCGCTCTTAGCCGGCTTCAATTGCTTTCGTCGAGGACGAAGCTCGCCCACCTTTTACCGAGTTCACCAGCCGAGCCGAACGGCCCGTGTCATGAGGCAGCTTGGCGGCGCTGCAGCGGGCAAGAGGGGAGAAGAACGTGGCGCGCGCGAGCTGCAAGCCGGTGGCACCGACTCCGAGTCCGACCAACTGAGCGCACGAGCCTCGGTTACCTAAAGGGACGCGCTGTGTGTATCCCCGTGTTTGCAGAACCCGCGTGGATGCGCGGAAATTGGGACGCGGGCCCCGGGCGAACCGGCACAGGGGTGGCTGTTGCCTCTGCTGCTGTTGCTGCTCGAGGAAAGAGTCGAGGAGCCAAAAGGGGAACGCTCGCGTGCGGTGAAGCTGACCAGCCGCACGCCGTTAGAGATCGCCGCTCGCGGCGAACTCTGATGAATTGGCCGGCTTCGACTCGGCCGGTGAATGAAAAAAACTTGGCAGACGAAAATCTGGGTACAGGATGATTTTTCAGTTCGCTAGATGGATGAGATGGAAAATTGTGATTAGTTACGTAGATCCTATGAATTTTCCGACATCCTTCACAGTGATTTACATAAAATTAGCCTTATTTGTCAAATAAAAAATTTGACAAATGCCTGAGATTTTTATTTGACAAATGATTGAAATGCTCCAAAATGAATTTTGGAACACCACCATCATTGTGTAATCATTGTTTTTTTTATTGGATTTATTTGTGATGCACCTTTAATTGAATTTTGGTTTCAAAATATTTGGTTAGGAAACGACATTGGACTTAACAGATGTTGCAAATTTTTTTTATTTATTTTACGTTTTTATTATTAATCCAAGGCCTCGATATTGCTATTGACAAGGGAGACTCTTGTGGAGAGGGGGGAGGGGCAAAGCTGGAAAGAGTTGAAGAGCCTGAGGGGAACATGTGGTGCATTGCGTCCATATCCGCAGGTCGAGCTTCTCGCGCGGTGAAGCTGACTGATCGTCCGCAGAAAGGTTGCGTCAAACTCCGGAGAATCGGTCAGCTTCACCAAATTCGACTTTGGTTGGCAAAAAGAAAGAAAAAAAAAAGAACTTGGCAGCTAAAACCCGCGGTCCGCGCTCCGGCGAAACTAGAGCCCCGCGACCGACGTACACAGAAAACTTTTTGTACACACGAATGTACACGAGTTTACGTACGTTCGTGTGTGCCGCGTGGGACCGAGAGCCAGCGGCTCGAAGCACCCGACTCGAATTCATAGAGCGCTATTCAAGATGCTCGGCCTCCGCTAACGAGCGAACCGAGATTGTGAGCGAGTTTTTTTTTTTTCTTTTTTTTTCATTACAAGTCAGTTTTTTACATCTCGCGTGATTTTCAAGCACGTTTTCTGGATCAGGGCCGATAATTCTCTATTTTTATTTCCTTTGAGCTAAAAAAATCATCAAACGTAAAAACTATAAATACATTTTTAAAAACCTGCCACGTTAATTAGTAATAATGATAACAATATATTTTGCCAAATATTTTTAACGAAAACCTCGATATCAAAAAAAAACATGTAAAAAATGTAAAAAAAATCGCTGGCGCAATTTTCGTAAGCCGCGCTGGATAATTCAATTCCCGTCTCTGATGGAGCTTTCAACGAATTTTCCGACAATTTTTTCGCGAGTTTCGCTTGAATTTTTCATCACGAACGGGGCGCAGGATGCGTGAATATAAAAGCACAGCGCCGGTAGGGGTTGATAATTTTTTTTTTCGGCGGAGATCGAGGCATAAAATGGCCCCATCCGACTGCGGCTCGTCGCCGCTCGCGCGGATGGGGTGGCTGTCCGCGAGGCTTCAACCCCTCGTCGCGCGCGATGCTCCACGGCCGTTGCACGACGGTTATGGGTGTATTACCCTCTCTCGACGGCCGCGATATGGCCGTGACTCATCGCGTCGACTCGGCTGGGGCTGCGGCAACGTGCGTGACGTCACGCGCCTGGCGTCCTGGTGTCCTTGTGGCTCTGGCGACGTTGCATGTGCCTCCTGCGTGGCAAAAGTACACCGGGGGTTGTAACCACCGTCCGTCAGTCCGTCGCCGACGCCGCACGCTCGTTGGTTATTATGCAAGGGCTTTTCCTGCCAATGAAATTGGCCATTTTCCCCTCTCTCTCAATTTCTCTGTCTCTCTCTCTCTCTGCTCTCTGTATCTATTTATCTCTCTGGTTCGCTAGAACGACAGAAGATTTCAAGAAGACGACTCGGAGCAGATATATACACATCACAAATCTCCGGAGGGTTCGTCACCAGGAGGGGAGCATCGCACCCTCCGAGTAATGAGATAACGCGTGACGAATAACAATCAGTATAATATTGTGCGAGAATGATGGAAAGTCCTCGGATTGCTTAGGGCTTTTTTTATGAATCAGTCAGCCGAGGGCCGAGCCCAGAAAAAACACAGTCTTGTTATTTTGACGGTGAAGAGAGGCGTCAAAAAAGGCATTGATTATTCATAATTATATTTTGGGTGTGTTGTCTCTAGATACAATTTTTTCACATTTTTTTTTAGATCACATTTATACAGGAATTGTGTGATAATGAATGAATTATTTACTGCTCGACCTACTCCGAACCATCATTAATATTCCAGATGAAAATGTATCGTCTAACGCGTATGGAAAGTGCTCGGATCGCTTGGGGCTTTTTTATGAATCAGACAGCATTGATTATTCATAATTATATTTTGGGTGTGTTGTCTGTAGATACAATTTTTTAAATATTTATTCTTCGGTCACATTGATACAGGAATTGTGTGATAACGAAGGGATTTTGTACTGATCGGCCTACTCCGAATCATCATTGATATTCCAGATGTAAATTTATCGTCTAACGCATCTTGCATCTTGCATCTTGCACCAGCTCCAATGAACACCGCTGTACAAAACCTTGACTCTCAGATCTCGATGCCGCCGCCTGCAGACGTACACAGGCTCCATCCTCGTCGCCGTGAATCCCTACAAGGAGGTCGACTTCTACACGATGGTGAGTCACTGAAATTTCGTATATCCGATGGGCCATCTGTTGCTGCTGCTCCGACAGTCCATCGCGATATGCATTAACATATAATAATAATACATTTCTTAATAATACAAGCTCTTTCCGTGCCCTTTTCTTTCGTTGCCTCTTCTTGTCTGCTATTAGTGCCGAAGATCTGGGAGTCTCAACGGAGTCCCGAGGTTCCAACGCCGTGTCGACTTGCCGCCTCTCGGAGGCGCTTCCGGTGCCACGCGGCACTTGCCGGAAGCACTCGCATTGAATACCGAACGACGCCTCGTTACGAACGGTTCAGTCCGCCTATCAGGAACGATGGACTCGCTCGCTCGTCGTATACATACTCTGCTATGTATGACGCGTGGCACGCGTCCGCATTCAGCGGTTTAATGCGCCACTCGCGCCGTCGCCCCGTCGTTTATAATCCACGTCGGAGGCTCATCGACGACGACGACAACACCGACACGACGGCGATGAGTACGCGTCGTCGTTGGCACGAGGTCAACTCGCGGAGGGCCCCGTCGAGAGTGCCTTTTAATTCGCGCACCAGCAGGCGAATTGCGCTGACGCGCGGAGGCAACGTCGACGGGAATCCGCGAGTTTCCGTCGTCAGCGAGAGGGGAAGCAGGACGCGCTTTTATCGCCGATGACGAGCGCCTCTCCACTACAACCGACCGGATTCTCACCGACGGATTCCACCGCCGTCGGTGAATCGTCGACTCTTGGCGAGAGAGCTTTCCTCGACGCAAAAACAGGAAACGGAAGCCCTGATGGGCTTTCGCTCGCTCGCCTCGCGCTCGGAGAGACCAGTTATATACGCGACTGGAGTGGAAGGTTCGCGTAGGTGTGGAAGAACGATCACTCTGACGCGGCGCACGTCTTTTCTGGGTCGAGGAATCCTCCAGGCATCGCGAATGTCGTCGCTGGATATATTTCTGCCCGGAGACCGGGGCTTGGAGGATCGTAACAGCTGAGAGAGAAATTGCGAGGCTCACTTCAGAGGCTTTTCATGATTTTCCACGGCTTTTCAATATTCCGCCTGATGGTCTTGACGAGACACTGAGCGTTGAAAATTATTTCTATCCAGTGAATTTTTTAATGACTGCGTTTTTTTGTTTTTATTTATTTTATTTACATTCGCTCGTCCTGTTAATTGTGATTCAAGTCCGCTCGTCATAATCGCTGAAATGAGTTCAATCAAAAGTCAATTTTCGTTTCGATAAATATCAATCAAAATTACAGCGACCGACTTGCGATAATTAAGAGAAATAATTGGCAATCACATTTGACACTCGTTGTCGTTATCACAGTTCAAAAATAAAAAATCACATCAGCAGAAGCAGTCGATTTAATTTCAAATGCGACTGGAATCGTTCGTGCATATCACAATCATCCGTGTCATTACAATCATGCGGGCCGCTGAAGAGACAGTCTAAAAAAAGTCAACGCTGCACAGAGAAATCCCCCAACAGACCCCGGTCACCGGGTGTCCGACGACTCCGCAGATCGAGCCGAGCGGCAGTCGCGGCAGTCGATGCACACAAGGAGGGTGGGGAGGAAAAAAGCTCGTCGAGCTTTCAGCGTCTCGAGCACCTCTTCCATTCTATTTTCCTCGATTCGCGAGTCGATGCTTTCACAAAACGAGAAATCACGATCCTCTTTGTGGACAGAAAAATACTATTATTATTATTATTATCATCACAATAATAACAATAATAATACCAGTAATAAAGGCCTCGCAATTTCCGATCGTGGAACGAACACAGTTTGGCGACATTTTTCGCCCGGCTGTCCTCGATATATTTTTACGTCGATAGACGAAGGACATGGGGGCGAAATACACCTCACCCCCCACTCGGGGGGGGGGGGGGGGGGGGGGGGGCTGTGTATTTCGTTTAATAATAACGTCGCGGTCGCGGCTTCTCTTCCGTCCGCTCGTCAATTTCACCTCGGGGCCTCTTTAATCTCTATTTTGAGGCAGGCCACGTGCATCGACCGGTAGCTGCAAGGCTCGGGCAGACCGACGACTGGAAGTCCGACGGTCTGAACGACGACGGGACGATATCGGTGCCGCGTGCGTGCATCAATTCGTGCGTCCGGGGCGCCAGTGCCACGCGGGTCGAGGGTCGCGACAGCGGCTTAGACTGCACGATATGTGTGTACGAGCCCCGTTGCGGTCCTCGCGAGTTGTACAACTATTTTCGGAGAACCGAGCCGCGTGCGCGAGGCCTTCGAGCCTCGACGTAAACACGCGGCGATGCAGCCGCGTACGCCGTCTATTCAAGCGGCTCGAGCGGCGCTGTATATAGCAGCCACGGGTATTATCCTCGATTGGGTATATATAAAGCTCGGCCGGTGCGTCGAACCGAGGGAAGGTTCTGCGAACCCGCGATCATCGGTTGCTTTCAACCCCTCGACCCTCGCGAAATATCGAGAATTATGAGAATTATCCAGAGCCAGGTTATTAGAATTTTTTGTCAAATGCGGTTTTGCCATTGCCAGGTCGTGCGACAGCGTCGAGTGTCCGTCACGGTAATTCGACTCAGGGTCTGTCTTTTTTTTAATAATCGCCGGGAGTCTCTTTGGAATGTCAGCATTCATACATTTCCAAGTCTGCGAAGGTTCCACTTTCTGACAGCTGTTTTTAGGGGTGTTTAATTTTTATCCAGGAATTCCGGGAAAAAATACGAGGGTTAAACATTCCAGGAATGCATCAGTCACTTTAATTGGCCACGTAAAAATGACCTCGAAAATTGTCCTGGAGAGAGCAAAGAAAAAAATAGATAATGATTATTTTTTATAGGCAAGAGTTTCAATGTCTGTGAAGGTTCCACTCTCCGCCAGCTGCTTTTATAGGGTTGCTTAATTTAGATCCAGGAATTCTGAAAAAAAAAGCGATTCCAGGAATGCATCGGACAGTTTAATCGGCCACGTGAAGTAAAAATGACCTCAAAAATTGTCCTGGAGAAAGCAAAAGAAACAAAAAAAAAATAATAATTTTTTTCTTCATAGGCACGAGTATCAATGTCGCGGCCGGGATCACGGAGACGAGATCGTCAATCCCGCGGGGGTCAAGAGCCCGTCCCGGTGATCACAGGACATCGTCGTAGGAAAAGGGCGTACGTAGGGCGCGGGCACCGCGTGCCGCTGGTGCACGCCCCGTGTGTATTGATCGCGCTGGGGGCCGAAGCGCACATCGGATTCGGAGAGGCGAGAGCGAGTAGCGCGCGCGAGGCGGTGTAGCCTCCCCGACTGGATCCCCCCGCCGCCGTTGCCGAGTCTCTCTTCCCTGCGGCTCGTTCGCTCGGCGCTTCTTGCCCCATTCGGTTCGGCGAGAAGGACGGGAGAGTCTCTCCTCCGACGTGCATCATCTCCACCGACGCAGCACCCACACACGAACAGCCAGCGTCGCTTCCTCGCGGCAGCAGCTCCTGGATTCTCGTCCTGCCTTCCACGGATCCGCCGCGTCGTGTGCCTGCGAAATTCCGACGTTCCTCCCGAGGCATTCCCGGCCCGGCCATCGTCGCGGTGGCCTGCTCCGAATCTCCGAACTTTTCTACGCCGCCTCCGCCAACGCTACGGCGATTTATTATTCAGGATGACCAGGATCAGGACCGTCCTGCGCGCTGGAGGGTCAGACTCACTTGAATTCGGCAATATCTTCAAAGGGACATCATCCCATGATGATGGATTTTTTGGGTGATGCTTCGGAGACGGGAGAAAATCGTGGAGACCACCTCTGGAGGACTCCCTCTTTTTTTAGAGTAGTGGACTTTTTTTCCACTGCTCTAAAAAAGAGAGATTGAAAATTCTCGCGGTAATTTACCGGCTCTGGAACTCGAGATAAAAGTTGGAACGACTTCCCGACTGAGCGAAAACTTTTCGTAGTTTCGCAACATTCGTGGTCGGTGGATTTAATTCCTCTGGCTACGAGTACGTCGAGACGTGCCTCTTGAGGACAAATTTAGTCAGGCAGATAAAAAGTCATTGTTGCATGACACTGGGTGTCAGTGTTTCGTTTCGCCTCGCAAAGCCAGAGTCACACGAGAAATCCCTTTAAACGACTCCGTCTGCCGACCTTTTTTTGTCCCCCGTCTTCTTGTCTCCGTCGGTGCGTCTGGTTTCTTCGCCGGGTGCGTTGACCCGTCCCGAACCTCGCCGAAAAAGGGAACCGTCGCAGGGTTCTCGGGTACGATAAATTCAGCTCCGGGAAAACCTGCGCCGCGACTCGCGGTCCTCGCTGTGCTCACTGCCAGACCCTCCCCGTTCGTTCGGTAACGGCCCCGGGAACGCCCGCGCTGTATTCCCTCGGGCGCACCAGAAGCTACGAGCCATCTACCTCTCCTTTAACTTCATTATTCCCAGCATCGACTGTCGCGAGCTGATCGACACCCCAAATTCAATTGCCCCGGGATCCTTTGATCCTAAAAAAAGCTCCACTGAAAACATCCAAAAAAAGACGATAATCCGAATATAAATAACGTCTTATCAATTCTCTATAAAAAAAAGCTACGAGCCATTCACCTCTCCTTTAACATCATTATTCCCACCATCGATTGTCGCAAGCTGATCGCCACCCCAAATTCAATTGGCCCGGGATCCTTTGATCCTAAAAAAAGCCACCACTGAAAACGAGACACAGAAAATATCTAAAAAAAAAAAAATGATAATCCGAATATAAATAACATCTTATCAATTCTCGATAAAAAAAAGGCTACGAGCCACCCACCTCTCCATTAACTTCATTATTCCCACCATCGACTGTCGCGAGCTGATCGACACCCCAAATTCAATTGCCCCGGGATCCTTTGATCCTAAAAAAGCATCCACTTAAAACGAGACACAGAAAATACCTAAAAAAAATGATAATCCGAATATAAATAACGTCTTATCAATTCTCTATAAAAAAGCTACGTTCCATCTTCGTCTCGCCGTCTTGTCTTGATCCAATTTCCGTGACGTGTTTCAGGAGACGTGTGTTCGTCGAGCCTACACAGGGGCTTATCGAATTATTACCTAATTCAATCACCTGGAATCTATAACCAGATCGGGCTGTCTGGTCTCCGTGGTGCTCCGTTTCCCTCGTCGTCGTCGTCGTCGGCGGCTCGCGAAAATCGAGAGTCATCGAGAGGCAACGTGTACGTCGCACGGGGTCCCCCGATACGTTGATGAAGCGAAGTGGATGGCCGGGGAGGATGTGAGGATGAGAAGCGGGAGGAGGGCACACCATCCATCCACCGGCGTGGAAGTCGTGTCGATGAGAAGGACGATAACGAGGCTGGTGACCCAGTAACGAAATGGGCCGTCTCCGAGCACCCTTATTCCGCTGTGCGCGAGTTCTATATATTGTTGCTCGTCTCAAGCTCCAGTGGACAAGCACTTGCGTCTGTCGAGGCCCCTCGTCGAGGTTCCCCTGCCTCCGACTCCTCTTAGTCGTCGTCGACGTCGTCGTCGGGTCTCGGTACCTCCGAGAATTCCACGCTCTCTGCGTGGAAGAGGCGGACGTAGATGACGTACGTTACACGTAGCGCACACTCGGAGAGCGTAGCCCGTTGTGGACGTATGGAATGTATGCAAGCGACACGGCGGAGCGACGACGGGGTTGTACGATGCTTCGGGCCGGGTGTCGCTCCTCTAATCATGGACGGGGCCGCCCGAGCGAACTGGAACGAGCCTTACCATTATCGCCCGACCCTTATCCTTATTTCTCGTCGCAGCTTCTTTTTTCTACTTCTTCTCTTCCTTCGCCTTCGTCGATTTTTTTCCATCGACACGACGCTGTCTCCTTCGACGCCGGAAAATCCTGAAAAGAAAGAACAGGGCTCTTTTTTATCACTCCCGGCACATCCGTCCCTTCGGATCGGGTAAACAAACCCTGGGCGACACGTCGGACGTCAGAAGTCCATCCGCTCCGGATTGTTTGTCTTCGTTTGGGGCTAATCTCCGAGCTAATACCGGCGGAATCGTTATCAAAGGCCCGGCGCGCGATTCTCCGCGCCGGGAGGGTCGGAGAGTCACTCCGATTTTTTTCTTTTTTTTCGGTTCGAAGCGACAAGATTTTTTCGCACTGACGAGAGACACACCGATATTCGCGTTTCGGCGACGCGAGCGACGAACGTTCAAACTCGGATCATTTTTTTGTCGCTTGGAAGCGACGAGATTTTTTTGCGATGACACCGATATTCGCGTTTCGTCGACGCGAGCGACGCCCGTCGAGGCCTGGAAAATACGAAGGTTCGTTGACGAGAATATCTGACCTGAAAGTTTTCATAACCCAGGGAGGAGATCGTTATGCTGCCCCCCTCCCCCCCACGCTCGTCCCGGCGTCCTCAAGGGGGGCATCGTTATACTCTCGGCAAAGGTCACGTCGCTGTCGCACGGTGAGCAATTTATACGAGCATCCACGGTACGATTGTGTGTGGAATAAAAAAAAACGAAGCGGCTTTGACGCGGGACAAAGAGAGCGGCAAATGTGGGGTTTCGACGTGGCACGCTCATCGCGATTACAATCGATACGTGTATACGTTAAAGCGCGTTGCGACTGTGGAAACACAAGCAGCGAGACACACGCGAGGCGTCTGACTTCTTTTTAAAACTTCGTAAAATCGAAAAAAAAAATCATTTGGCAAAAAAACGCAAGGGAAATCAGCGGGAAATTTGCTGATATGTTATCGCGTATCGCGATTACAATATAATCATTTTCAGCCATTAATCTTAGGGCAGCGCGAAATCGAATTTTTTTTTCGCCAACAGAAAAAGCGCAAGGGAAATCAGCGGTAAATTTGCTGATATGTTATCGCTCATCGCGATTACAATCGATACGTGTATAACGTGTGTACAGATAAAAGCGCGCTGCGGCTGTGGGAACACATATAGGCAGCGAGACACACGCGGGGCGTCTGACTATAACGAGGCTGCACTACTTGCGCCACGCTGTGACCCGTCACTTCTGCTCCCTTTCGCTCTCTCGCTCGCTCCGCCCGGTCGTATCTCCCTCCTCGCGCGACAGACCTGAATCTGGGTTGGGTGAACCTGGGTGGGGTTCCTCCGGGGGGCGTCCCTCGAGGGAAAACTGCGGTGTATTCTTCGAGGCGCCGATGAAATTCGGTCGAGGGACGCTCGCCGCGAGATATCAAATGACACCCGCAGCAATTAATCGGGTTAGCGGTGCACAAGGTTTACCCTCCTTTCTCGCCTCCCACCCACCGTCGGAGGAGGAGGAGGAGGGGGAGTCGCCGCCGGATCTCGCTCATCCCTCGGAGATTATTCCTCTCGACTAACGAACGACAATGCGCACGCGACTCCGGCATCGCGAGCGTTCTTCACTCGCTCTGCGCGAGTCGACGTGTTCCACTTGTGGGTCGAGAGCTCTGGAACCTCGGGGACCGTCGAGTGGAACGATGCTCACGCTGCTCTCTGTGTTTCCCGAGAGTTTTTATTTTATTTACACCCTCTGATTGAGGACGTCGCTCACACACGTTGCTTTCTTGTTTCAGGAACACGTTAATCGCTATCATGGACAGAAGATGGGAGCCCTGGAGCCGCATGTGTTCGCCCTCGCCGAGGCTGCCTATCGCTCGCTCCAGGACAACGAGAGCAACCAGTCGTGCGTTATATCCGGCGAGAGCGGTGCAGGGAAGACCGAGACGACGAAATTCATACTGCAATATCTTTGCTCTGTCACGAGCAACGTCGACACCTGGGTGGAACAACAGATTCTCGAGGCTAACACGATTCTCGAGGCTTTTGGTAATTTTTTTTTATGCGGTGGAAAAAAATCTCATTTGTTTTACAATGTTGAAGTTTGCATCGATGGAGTTCAAAGAAAAAAAAAAAAAATTATAACGATTCTAAAAAGATTCTAATTTTATAACCAGTGCGATTCTTTGGTTTCATTATAACAATTTTTTTTTGCTTTCCAACGATGCAAACTTCAACATAATTTGGTTTTTCGATAGTAACTTAAACGAATCTCAAAGATGCCCTGATAATAATTACAAATACATAAGTTTCATTTTTTATTTATTTATTTATTTTTCAGGCAATGCAAAGACCGTGCGAAACGACAACAGCTCGAGATTCGGAAAATTCATGCAAGTCTGCTTCGACAGCAAGTGGATGATAAAGGGCTGCATAATCCAGGATTACTTGCTCGAGCAGAGCCGAATAACATTTCAGAGCCCGGGCGAGCGAAATTATCACGTTCTTTATCAGCTCGTCGAGGGTGGAATGCGGGACAAGGAGTTCGCCGAGCAGTACAAGCTCGTGCCGGCGAGCAAGTACAAGTATCTCAATCAGTCGGGCTGCGTGAAGATCGACGGGATATCGGACTCGAAGAAGCTCGACGCTCTGCGTCTGGCTTTCAATGTGCTTCAGGTGCCGGCCGAAATGTGCGAAGGCATCTTCCGGGTACTCTCGGCGATTCTATGGCTCGGCAATCTCGGCTTCGAGGACGTCGACGGCGAGAGATGCGAATTGACGCGCGAGGATCTCGACATCGTTTCCACAGTCGCGCCGCTTCTCGGGCTTCAGGTCGAGGATCTCACGAGAGTCGTGCTGGTCCGGCAGATCAATGTCCGGGGTAACATCACGGAAATACCGCTCAAGGTCCAGGAGGCACGGGAGAACAGACACGCGATGGCGAAAGCCCTCTATTCCCGGACTTTCGCGTGGCTCATTAATCATATTAATAATTGCACGAACCCCGGACAGGACAGCTCGCGATTTCTCGGTGTACTCGATATATTCGGCTTCGAAAATTTCGCCGTCAACAGCTTCGAGCAACTCTGTATTAATTACACCAACGAGAAACTCCACAAGTTCTTTAATCACTACGTTTTCGCCCTCGAACAGGAACTCGTAAGTACAGCGAGCAGCTAAGTCGTTTAAATGAACTGCCGCTTTATTGTTTGTTAACCGAGTTGAAAGTGCTTTGGACGGGTGGCGGTAGCGAAAATAGGCTGCGTGTCAGCGTCGTGAAGTTTCCGTCAAATTATGTTTCTTGACTCCACTGGTAAAAGTAGAAATCGTTTGAGTAACTCAATTTAGACACTGATATTAAAAAATATCTCGAAATTTGGCAGTTGTTCAGAAAAAAAATCGTTTTTTGCGTTTTTCTTCTCAAATTTTCGATTTTCCGGACCAACGCCTATTATTTTTGGAATCAGCGGAAAATTTTCTATCGGATAGGGTTTTTAAACTTTGCGAAATCGAAATTTTTTTTTTACGGAAAAAACGGAAGGGGTACCCCTTCTAAAAATTTGCGATTTTTGAGGGTCAGATTAAAAAAATCTGAAAAAAATCGAAAAATCGAGGTATCGCGTTCCGCCTGGCGGAATTCTCTTCCTTGGACAGTCTTCTTTCGAATGCAAAAAGAAAATCCCAATCCCAATCAAAATCCCAATTGCTTACTGAAGTACCAAATTTCGAAAAAAGTGAAAAATCATTTTTCGCGATTATCTCCTCGGATTTTTTATTTTTCGGGCAAAAACCTGTTACTTTTGGAATCAGCGGGAAATTTCCTATCGGATAGGGTTTTGAAACTCCGTTAAATCGAATTTTTTTTTTCGCCAAAAAAATGGCAAGGGCAAATGGCAAGCCCTTCTAAAACACGATTACCTGACCATTCATCGCCCAAAGCAAACAACTGCGTCGTCTCCCATGTCCAGCGTGTAAACCTAATCGATTGTTTGTTTGTTGCCCGCAGTATCGTCAGGAGGAGATTCAGTACTCGCACATAACATTTACCGACAACACACTGTGCCTGGAATTGATCGAGAAGCCACCGCGCTGCGTTCTCAAGCTCCTCACGGAGCAGTGCCACATGCCGAAGGGATCGGATCTCGCTTATCTGACGAATCTTCACGCCGAATTCGATAGCCATCCGTGTTACGTCAAGGGCGACGATCGTCGGAAGTGGGAGAAGGAGTTCGGCGTCAAGCATTACGCCGGTTGCGTCACCTACACCGTCGAGGGTTTCGTCGACAAAAATCGCGACGTTCAGCAGGACGTCTTCTTCGATTTTATGTCGCGAAGCACGAACGAGTTCGTCCAGGAAATCACGGCTTATCAGGACCTTCTGGGCTGCACCGTGGCTCGGGCTCCGGGCAACGCCACGACGATGTCTCGCGGCACCTGCAAAGGCAAACCGACTCTCTGCGACTCCTTCAGACACCAGTTGCAGGCTCTCGTAGACGTCCTTCAAGCCACTACGCCGTGGTACGCGAGATGCATCAAGCCGAACATGGAGAAAAAGTCCAACAACTACGACGAGAAACTCGTGCTCGATCAGCTGAGATATCTCGGGATGCTGGACATAATCAGGATACGAAAGGAGGGCTTCCCGGTACACATGCCGTTTCACGACTTCGTCGCCAGGTACAGATGCCTCGAGAAGGGCCGGAGTCAATTGCCACGCGAGGATCGCGACGCTGTCAGGTGTCTCATCGCTCGACAGGGCATTCCCGAGACCGAGTGGCAGATCGGGAAGACCAAAGTCTTTCTCAGAAGCTACGTCCATGAACCACTCGAGGACACGAGGAATCGCATGGTCACGCGAAACGCCATCGTCATACAGAAGATTTGGCGGGCGTACAGAGTGCGAAAGGGTGAGAATCGAGATCGATATTGTCTTTTAGAATATTTTTTATTTTTAGTTTTTATTTAGTTGAAGAAAGCGCCTTTTTATCGATTTTTTAACCCATAAAAAAATGTATCACATTGCTTACTTATTAATTTTAATTTCCACAGAGGAATTTTCACCTCTCTGAGGAAGCTTATTTATCTGTTTTGTTTTTTTTTTCTTTCCAGAATATCGACGCGTGAGAGATGCCGCCCTGAAGGTTCAACACGCTTATCGCGGCTGGAAGCTCCGTATAATGTTCATAAGAAAGCGTCGCGCGGCGATTGTGATACAGTCTCATCTACGTGGTGTCTTTGCGCGCGAAGTCGCAGCGGCGTTGCGGGAAATGCGCCGGGTCGACGAGGAAATGCGGAAACGCGAGAGAATGGAGGAGGAGCGAAGACTCATGGAGGACAAGAAGGCCCTGGAGGACAGTCAGAGGTACGGAAATTTGTGTGCTGCACGGTTTTGCTATTGTCGCGGATTTCGCTCACGGCGTAAAAAACACCGTAATGCGCTCTGTCGCCGAGACTAAACGGATATTTCGTTTGTGTCTTGTAGCGCGCAGTACAACGGTATTGTCGGAATGGAAGCTGGGTAAGTGCTAGAAAATCCGGCATCAACCTGTCTAGAGTAGCGCTGAACGTAACCCGCTCGGGAAAAAAAGTACTCGCCGAGTTACTCCCGCCGAACGCTACAAACCACAATACTACTCTGATACTCATACGACGAATTTTATCCGACAGCTTTGATTACGCTTTTATCTTATATAATTATTTGCAAATGGCTTATTGTACAGCAGGCATGCTCGCTAATTCAAAATAAGAACCAGGCAACATTTTAGAGATCCGCTTTTTCCATCAACAATTGATTTTTAACTCTACAATTTTTTTTTCTAATATTAAAAGTTTAACAATTAGTTCATCTTGTATATATTTTACATTTATATATACATTTTAGAGACCCGTTTTGTTCCATCAACAATCCATTTTTAACTGTACATTTTTTTTTAATTAATAGTTTAACGATTCGTTCAATTCATCTGCGGGTTCCTATATCAACACGTTTACAGATCGATCCGCTCGCTAATCCTTCAATCGCCATGCAACCCAGATCTCGATTTTACAAACGAATCTTCTAATTTACAGAAAAGCCCAGGAGGAGATTGCAGCGTTGTCGCAGATGGCAGAAACGATAAACTCGAAGATGGCGGCGTCGGAGTTGCAGTCGGTGGACCTGGACAATCTGTTCTCCTTCCTGTCGGACGTCCAGTCGACGAAGAGCAACCAGATCATCGAGGAGATAGGCGAGCGCATGGACGAGCTCGTGGAGGATCTGGACGCGGAGCTGGAGAGCGTGATACAGCTGGAGATGGAGATGAACGCGAGATCGGACTCGAAGCTCAATTCACCGGACGGGCTGTCCGGTCAGAGGAACGGCGTGGCTGCGCCGGCGAAGCTGGGTCAACCGAGTCTGCCGGAGCCGACGGGACCGCCTCCGCCGCCACCACCGCCGCCTCTTCCGCAAGTGCCGAACGGCGATTCTTCCGCGGACAACGGTGAACCGATCTACGAGTCGGTGCTGCCGAGGGACGAGAATGGGCCGAGCAGTCCGATTCTCATAAACGGAAATTCCGGACAGTTGGTTAACGGCGAAACGTGCGGTTCGCCGCCGCCCGTTCCGACGAGCAAAATCATCAAGGAACCGCCGGTCGCCAGTCCACCTTCGAGGCCGGAGTCGCGAAACTCAAATGTCCATCATCAGAATCATCATCATCCGCCGGTGCCGCAACACAACGGTCACGATCCGACCATTCATCCGCCGCAGCAACAACAGACGCCGCTGCTGATGCCGACGCAGCAGCAGCTGCCCGCCGAACGCGAGCAGCGGCGAAAGTTCCGGGTCGAACGGAAGCTCCAGGAACTCGAGGAGAAGAAGGACGCGCCCGAGCCGGAGGTCACGTACCACGATATCGTCGAGTTTGCCCAGAATTATTTCAACAGCCACGAGCGATCGCCCGAGGGCACGATCATGGCGACTCTCACGAGGAAATCGCGGGGGAAGAGCATCGAATTCATTCCCAAGTACGAGATGGTCACGTACTACAAAGGCTCGAGCATTCCGAACTCTCACATTCACATGTACGATCCGGACAATGTCAACCTTGCGTGCTCGGTTTTTAGGGTAAGCGCAATTAATTTAACAACGACATTTCTGGTGGAATCGTCATCGATTATTGATGATGTTGAAGTTTGCATTGTTGAAATGCAATGAACATTTTGAAAAATAATGAATATAATTTTTCTATATCTGATTATTGACTATATGTCGTTTTTCTCTGTTGAAATAGGATCTTTGCAAGTATCTACGCGGCGAGATGAAGTTGGAACAGGAGATCGCGACGATTCAGAGTATAATTGGCTACGGCATCGAGCGCGAGGAGCTCAGAGACGAGATCCTCGTGCAGTGCATGCGCCAAGCGACCAACAACCCGAACATCGAGTGGGCGGAGAGAGTCTGGCTGCTGCTGTGTCTCGCGATCGTCGCCTTTCAGCCGAGCAAACTTCTCTACAAGTACTTCGTGTCCTTCCTGAAGAAAAACTTGGCTCTCGAGGGCAAACTGCGACAGTACGTTCAGTGGTGCGTCGACAATTGCAAGAACACCAAAGTCTCGTGCAGACAATTTCCGCCGTCGACCGTGGAAATCGCGGCGATGCGACGACTCGGCACGATCGTCTGCCGGTTTTTCTTCCTGGACGGCAGGACGAAAGCCATTGACGTTCATCCGACAGACACGGCCGCCGATGCGGCAGCGAAACTCGCCGAAAAGCTGGGACTCCGCTCGCTGGAAGGATGGGCCATCTATCAGAGCCGACCCGACGGCGAGGAACACGTTCGAGCTCACGACTATCTCTACGACGTTATCGCCGCGTGGGAAGTGTAAGTATCCGATAATACCACGAATAGTGTCAACTCCCACCGAGAGACGCTTTAATCACGAAGCGTTGGATTCCGTTTACAGTAAGCAGTGCAAGCTCAATACGTCTCAGTCAAGCTTCTCAACCCTCAGGCGGGGCAACAACGCCACTCTCGGCAGCGGCGACAATCGTTTCGTCTTCAAGCGTCGACTGTTCCGCAACACTCGGGAACTCTCGCAGGATCCGGTCGAAGTGAACATGCTCTTCTCGCAGGCTGTTTACAATGTCGTCAAGGTTAGATAAAGTCGAGAAATATTATCTTGAAGTTTGCGTCGTTGGAAAGCAACGAACGTAGATCTGGCCGCCGGGTCGAAAACCGCCCAAATCGGGGTCACGAAATTTATTTTTTCAAAATATCGACTTTTAACCTATACCATCGTTCTCAAGTCGCATATTCTACCCCTGAAAACACCGGTTACAACCCTTTTTTAGTTGATTTTGAAAAAAAAAAAATTTTGGCCGAGCAGTTTATCAGAAATCGTAGATCTGGCCGCCGGGCCGAAAACCGCCCAAATCGGGGTCACGAAATTTATTTTTTCAGCCAATCACAGCTCGAATAGTCTGCTAACAATGCTTTCCATTACTCATGAACATTTTAAAAGAGGGATAAATATATATTTATTTCCGTTGCATTCCATCAACGATGCAAACTTCATCACCATCTAGAAATACCGTTTTGTAAGATCCCTCTGTGGTTACATTTATTTTTTTATAACTTTAATTGTTAAACATTTTCAATAGGATATCTAAAGAAATGTTGCTTCAACAATTCCCAATTTTTTACAGTGCGACGATTTCCCGGTATCGGAGAAAGTGGCTCTCCAGCTCGCGGGTCTGCAGGCCCAGGTGGCTCTGGGCGATCCCAAGGACAACGATCGTCTGGATTACTACAGCGAGGTCGACAGTTTCCTACCTTACAGGATAAGTCGCGCCCGCGGCGACGACGTCTGGGTGCCGATAATAGCCCAGGCGCACAAGCAGTACGGCTCCGGTCGTTCGGAGCTCACGGCGAAGGTGCTCTATCTGTCCTGCGTGATGCAGTATCCGCTCTACGGCACGACGATGTTCAACGTGACGTACCGAGGCTACTGGTCCTACGGGAACCAGCTGATTCTCGGCATAAACGCGGACGGCCTGATGCTGATAAAGCCCGACGACAAATTCGTGCTCTCGGAGTATCGTTATCAGGACGTGGAGAGCATAATGCTCGACCCGAGCGACTCGTTCATAACTCTCTCGTTGCTCAGACACAATCCCGACAGTTCGCACAAATGCTTCGTATTCGAGACACCGCAGAAGAACGAGATCGGCAGCCTCATCGTGAGCTACTGTCCCGCGCTCGCCGGTTGGATCACGGAGAACGAGGCGCCGGCGAAGAAAATAAAGGGAATGACGAACGAGGATCGCGTGCGTCTCTATCACAATCTCGTCAACTGTCGACGTGTTCTCGTGGACTCGGACGCGCTGAGAAAACCGCAGGACACGGGCGGTGGCTTTTTGCGTAACACACTGCGACGACTGTCGAAGCATCGAATCGAGAAGCTGAGACAGGAGCACGGCAGCGCCACGGATCACGGTGAAACGTACAAGGGCTTTCCTCACGCTTACTGGGCTTTCAGCAGGCAGACGATACCGCAGAGTCTCACGAAGCTGCCGGACGCCGAGGAACAAATAGCTCTCAGCGTTTTCCAGCTGATTCTGACGTACGCCGGGCTCGGACAGAACGGCGACACGGTTCGTCGCGTCGAGGACGAGCACGTTAATCTCATACAGACGGTCATGGAGCGATGCATGCGGAAGGAGAATCTCCTGGGCGAACTTTATCTCCAGCTCATCAAACAAACGACCGATCATCCGGATCCGAACAGTCGGGTCAATCTGAGACACTGGGCTCTGCTGTCGCTCGCTTGCTCCGTTATTCTGCCGCCGCAGAAGATAATTCGAAAGTATCTTATTGCGCACTTGAAGAGATGCGCGAGCGATTACGTCACCGAGGAGGGCAAGTACGCGAGATTCGCGGAAAAGTGTCTGAACAAGACGCAGGGCACGCGAAGACGGCAATGGCCGCCGAGCCGAGAGGAGATCATGTGCACAATCAACAGAAGACCAATTTACGCGAGATTTCACTTTATGGACGGTCAGTATCACGCGGTTGAGTTTCATCCGTCTGCCACCGCGAGGGATGTCATGGAGATTATCAAGGCGAAGATCGGGCTCGAGGAGTCAGCGATGGGTGAGCGTTTACTCCATCGATATTTCGCTTCTATCGTTGAGTTTCCGTCTATACGTGTTTATATATTTTTATTTTTTGTTGTTATAAAGGATACGCGATTTATGAGGTTCTGGGCTCGACCGAGCGGTCTCTCGTGCCCGAGGAAAAAATAGCCGACGTGATGTCCAAGTGGGAGCGCTACAGAACTGCCAGCGTGACCCAACAGGGCCATCAGACTCAAAGGAAGCACGGTCACCACTTGTTCCTCTTTAAAAAACACCTGTTCCTCGATCAATACATGAATCTCGATGACCCGGTTGAGAAAGAACTTTTGTATCACCAAGTACTTCACGATCTGCGAGCCGATCGATTTCCCATCACCGAGAAGGAAGCGGTAAGTCGAATCCGCTCTCTTAAATTATCGATAAAATGCCCACAAAATGTTCTCAAGATTCTTAATACTAATTGCTTAACCCGCGGTTTCGTTTTTAGATGATGCTAACCGCGCTGCAAGCTCAGCTAGAACTCGGCGACTGTGAAGAGGGTCCAATGGCTCAGGAATATCGCACAATAGCTAGTCACTGCCTACCTTCGAGACTCGTGCCGAGTCTCTGCGTTGAGGGCGTCCTCCAGCATCATCAATCGTTGCGGGGCATGACGCCGCCCGAAGCGAAGAAAGCCTTCCTCAATCTTATTCAATCGTGGCCGCTCCACAAAGCCACTATATTCGACGTTATGCAGTCGTTCACCTCGAACTGGCCGAGAGTCTTGTGGCTCGCTGTCGATCAGCAGGGACTTCATCTTCTCGAGCATCGATCACGAAATGCCTTGTGCACTTACGAGTACAGCAGTATTCTGAGTTACAGTCCGGCGCTTAGCTGCCTCATGATTATTACCGGGACCGACAAGAAACAGAGCAAAGTTATCTTGACGACGTCACAGGTAAATTGACAAATCTTGCTTCATACCTTTTCTGAAAATCGTTGTTATTTGAAATTAAACAAAATTTTCAACGCATTTTTTCGTTTTTTTTTTTTCAGGCTTGTCAAATAGCAAATTTGATTCGCGAGTACACGGAGGTGCTGCAATCGCCGCCGGAAATACCGAAAAGGGACTCCGGGATCGTTCAGCAAATCAGTCAGCATCAGCAGCCACCAGCTGCGAATGTAATAGCCGCGTCGCAGGGGGGCGGGGGCGGCCGAAAGTCGCGACCCGCCTCGATGCTGCATCGGGGAGCGCCGGTGATACAGTCGCAGGCTAGTTAAAAAGATAATTAGACCGGTCGAAAAAAACGTCTGGTCGAAGCGAAACCAAAGGGGTCTTTGGCGAGGCTGAAACACTCACCGACGGAGGCCTATTATATATTGCGAGCGAGGAATGTCGACGCGGCGAAAAATCACGTAGCGCGACGGTTTAGCCTAGATACTTCTTTCTTCCAGTATTTATTGTAGGTAAAATAGCTTCTAGAGGATCTCAATTTCCACGCTCGCCGTCGCGACTCGCGGCGGCCCCGAAGGCATCGTAGGTTGACGAGACACAAAACTGCCATAGGATTTTATTCTCAAAAATTAAATGCAACAAAAAAACACAACCAGCTGTATCGCAACGCGAAACTCAAGCCGATGTCTTTTCTCTCCTTTTTGTAATTGTTATCGATCAAACTCGTTCAGATTCGTACTAATGTCACACTAGCCCGTGCATTTACGAATGCAAGAAATCCAATCTTCTCGTTATTCCGAAAAAAACGACGTCTAAGTAAGATTTTATAAATTATATTTCTCGCTGCATGGCAATTTAATAATCAATTACAAATACTGATCTACCTAGGTACGTAGATTGGTCCGAAAAAATAGGAAACGTTCATTATTTCGGCAGACAGACATTTTTATTCGGGTGGCCGAGAACGCACTGATTTTCAACTTGACATTTTTTATATATATAAAGACTTTTGTCCCATAAATGAAAAAAAAGACGAAAAAAAAAAAATCTTGCGCAAATGTTCAGCCCATCAGCACCGGTGTGCCATATCAGTCGATTATTTACGACTCCCAGATACATATATTACTTGTAAACAGTCGGGATCCAAAAGTACCTTTAACGAATATTTTTTTTTATTTCACTTTTTTCTTGTTCAGCGTGGAACGGTCGGTTAAGCTCGCGTATTCGTGTCGTTTACTCGATGAGCGTCTGTTGAATTAATAGGGGCATGGTATGTATCGTGTCCAGCGTATATAGACTTAACTGTACAGCTTCTTATCGCTCTTATAGGCAGGACAATTATTATATAAAAAAAAGAAATATTCTCGCGAGTGTAGCCACGTGTTTTTTTTTTGTTTCAAATTTGTTATTCGTTGCGCTCCAGTTGACGTGTAACGCGCGTTGTGCATAGATATATCGCTTTTAAAAAGCGTTAATACGGCGATCGCGGATTAGCCGAACGTTTGGAAATAATCATGTGCTCCTAGAGAACCGCGCAGCGTTCTCATTCTCCTCGAGACAATCGTCCGGCGCCGAGAATCCGGAGACAGAGAACGCGATAAACCGTAAGACGCGAAGGCCTTAGATCCGTTTGCGACGCGAGCGAAACGCTGTTAGATAGTTAATGGAATGGGGAACGGCAAGGAGTGAATTCCGCAAAAATTGAGGAGCGCCTCGAAATTACGTCCAGAATTGTATAATCACCCTTCAAGGTTCACGTCCGAAGAACGGTTTTCCCCCCTATTTTTTTTTGCGTGTGTAAATACAGTAAATGCTCGGAGGTAAAAATTAACGAACCACGTTCCACGTGTGAAACAGCCACTCAGACGAAAAAAAAGCGGCGAGATCGGCGATCGTTTACGGACCAAGTCTACCGTCGCGACGCTACGAACGAAAAGTACCGACGAGCCGAGCGAGACTAGCGAAACGGGGCGCGTAAATTCGTTTCTATTCGCAGTTAATTGTAATTTACCGAGAGGTTGTTTTGTCGAGTCGACGAGTGCAGAGACTGTGACTGTGATCCGTGTTGGGTGTCCTTAAAGTCTTCGGGGAAAGGAGTTTGACGAGTGTGTGTGTGTGTATGTGTCCCTGCTTAGCAATTCCGATTAAAACCTATAGAAACCGATCAAATTTAGAAAATTCCGATTGAAAAATAATCGGTTCTAACAGGATTCAATCGGATTTTTGTTCGTTTCATTGGTTCTAATCGGATCGTTTAACCAGGGGTGTGTGATACGTCTGGGCGAATGTGAGCGGTACGCGAATGACGAGCGACTGTGTGTGCGTAAAATGCGGTTTGAATGAAACGGGAGAAAGTGTCGAGCGTATTTTTTTTTTTGTTTTTTTTATTTTTTTTGCGATAAGGCGCAAGTGTGGGACACGCGCGGTCGCATAATCCTGTACGTTATGCGCGCGTCCGTCGTACGTACGTAGTCTTAGTCTAAATAAATTATTGGTTGACGATGTTATTGAATTATATATGAAAAAAGACGAAGAATGCTCTGTATATAGATGTATACATATACACACATATACGATATACACGCGAGAAATAAAAATAAAATAAAAGTAAATACAAAATAAAGAACGAAGGAAAGAGAAACGCGCCGCGCGATGTGACTGATATGCAAGACACGCAAAACGCACATACACGAAACAACCAATGTATGCGCCTACGGTATTATATAAATATATATTGATATACTCGAAAGCTCTGTCTATAAACAGAATAAAGTCGTATATTGCGAGAATCGTAAAAAAAAAATTGCGTCTTTCGTATTCCACCGAATGCTCCCAGCTTATGAATTCTTGTTAAGTAATAGCTTAATTAATCGATCATAATTAATTGCTAGGCTTAGTATTATATTAGAAGACTGATTTTTTATCTTGTTACAGACTTCGGAAGCAGCCCGACGTTTGCATATTTTGAATGTAAAGCGACAAAAAAAAATTCCGCTTTTTTCCTATCGGTTGAAACGATTTCGTATTTGCCGACTGATGCTCACATCGAAACGAAAAGAATGTTTCCCTCCCCTCTCCAGGCTTTTGACTTTCATTCACAGTTAGCTTCGTTGCCACGTTCAGTAAAACAGCGGTAAACACAGTCTCCCAAATGTAATTGTGCATAAACATTGGCTTCGCCGAATCGCGAACGAGTTTTTACTCATTTTGAATCGAACAACTCGCCACTGAATCGCGTTGATAAAAAATACTAGCTAACATTGCGGGTGTAATAATTATTATAGTCAGAGCGTGTCAACATTAAAACGGCAACAATGTGACGGAGTTGGCACATTCCACCGGTCACCGTTAGAAGGGACACGAGTACACCACCAACCTTTGACGATGAACGATCCACACGCTCGCAGTTTAGAATTATGAAAAATTCGTCGATTTTTCAGTCGTGTTAAATTAATTTTCTTCTTGCCGCACAATTAAAGACGGCTGCAATTTTTTAAATATTTTTTATAAGCGTGACATAAGCATGACAGTCAGTGAACCCAGTGGATCGAGTCCACAAAAAATGAAGCCGTCCAAGAAAAATAATCGAGAACAAACTAGTGATTCCGAAGAATCGAGTGACGCGTATGTTTTTTTTTTATTTACCATTGATGTGTTTTTAAGAAATATAAACAGTTGTGATGTTAAATTTTTTCCGCAGGAACTGGTGGCTGCTGCTCGGAGTTATCTTAATTCTTACCGCTGGAACGAGGTTTTACAAGGTTTCGGAGCCGCAACATGTGTGGTAAAACAGATTTCACTTTTTCAACAGTTTTTTTCTTACGAATAATTATTCGGGATTGATTTTTTTTTACAATTGTATTATTTTGATATTTTTCCAGTTGGGATGAAACACATTTTGGGAAAATGGGCAGCTGGTACATCAACAGGACTTTCTTCTTCGATGTACATCCTCCCCTGGGCAAGGCAAGTTTTTATTCAAAATCTGTTATTCATTCTGAATTCCGATTGGTATTTATTCATTGATTTATATATCCGCAGATGCTCATAGCCCTTTCGGGGTACTTAACTGGCTACGATGGCACTTTTCCATTTGAGAAACCAGGGGACAAATTCGAAGATGTTCGCTATGTTGGCATGAGAATTGTGCGTATATAGAATATTTATAAATTTTCATTTCAGCTTTGACTTCCGATTCAAAGAAATGAACTGATGTATTTATCGATGATGTTTTACAGTTCTGCACGTTCCTAGGAGCAACTATAGTTCCCCTGGCCTTCCTCATAGTGTGGGAACTTACAAAATCCATGAGAGCATCTGCGCTCTCGGCAATGTTTATTCTATGCGGTAAGTGCAGGTCGGCACGAATTCAAAACACAGCTATTTGTGTGGTAATAAAATACCTATTTTCAGACGTGGGTTTGCTGACGCTCAATCGTTATATTCTTCTGGATCCGATACTCCTCTGTTTCATGATGTGTGCCACCTGGGGAATGGCTCGATTGGGTTCACTGCAGAACGAACCGTTCACGAAATCTTGGTGGGGCTGGATGGCCTTCACCGGTGCTTCTCTCGCATGCACGATAAGCGTTAAATTCGTCGGCCTCTTCGTCGTACTTCTCGTCGGGCTCTTCACGATTTATGAATTGTGGCGAGAACTCGGTGATCTATCCAAGCCTGTGGTACTACGAGAATATTTTCTACTTTCTCTATCAATATATTCACCCTTTTTGATGTTACAAAAATTGCTATCTCTTCATTGTTGCAGTCTTACGTTGGAAAACATTTGTTGGCGCGTGCACTATGCCTCATTATCTTGCCCATTATTATGTACATGCTCTTCTTCTATATACATCTCACGGTTTTAAATAAGAGGTAGGAATATTGACTAGTCGAAAAAGATCTAGTAAATTGTATGACACTATATTTTTCTTATAAAATCTTACGATTGCAGCGGCAGCGGCGATGGATTCTACAGTTCGGAATTTCAATCTTTGCTGGAAGGCAACTCGCTTCACAATGCGACGATGCCTCGTCAATTGGCTTACGGCGCTACGATAACGTTGAAAAATCATCGTACCGGCGGTGGTTACTTGCATTCTCACTGGCATCTTTATCCCGAGGGCGTTGGTGCTCGGCAGCAACAGGTAATCGATTCTTATATCCCAGCTGTGAAAAATCACTCATTTCAATCGAGATAAACATATTTTTACAATTATTCTAGATTACCACTTATTCCCACAAAGATGATAACAACGTGTGGCTTGTAAAGAAATTCGACAGCGACGAAATTCCTACCGAACCCGAATTGGTGAAGCACGGCGATCTCATTCGTCTAGAACACGTGATAACCCGGCGAAATTTACATTCTCATAAGGAAATTGCACCCATTTCGAAGAAGCATTACCAAGTCACGGGATATGGCGAGGTAAGCAGCGATCGGCGATCATTACCGTCTTAGCGAACAATTTTCAAAACGGTGACTGAATTTCAGAACGGAACGGGAGACGCTAATGACGTTTGGAAAGTAATAATCGCGAACGGCCGCGAAGGCGACGTAGTGGAGACTGTTACCAGCAAATTGAAGTTTGTTCACTATCTTCATCATTGCGTACTGACTTGCAGCGGGAAAACTCTACCCAAATGGTTTGTAACAAACGACGAAAAATATATCATTTTTCTGTTTGTCCATAGAATAATTTTGAACTAATGGTACTATATATATTTTTTCATACCAGGGGTTACAGTCAGCAGGAAGTGTCCTGCAATCCCAACATGAGAGACAAAAATGGTCTATGGAACATCGAGGATAACAATTACGCGAAACGTAAGTGGAACGCTGCACCAATAATCTGCGACTGAATGTTCACAACATAACAGAATTTTCTTTGCAGTACCGAACGTGAGTTTCCAGGTCTACGCGCCGGGATTTCTGGCGAGATTCACGGAGTCTCACGCGGTAATGTTGCAAGGAAATTCCGACCTGAAAGTCAAGGAAGGCGAAGTGACATCGAAGCCTTGGCAATGGCCGATAAACTACAGAGTACGATATATTTTTTACGTTATATCGAGGGGGAGAGAAAAAAAAACAACTTTGTAAAAACTTATATTATTTTTCAGGGGCAATTTTTCTCCGGCAATAATTACCGGATATATCTGCTCGGCAATCCGATAATCTGGTGGGGAAACATTGCGTTCCTTGTTCTATTCGCTTTCGTTTACTTGCACGCGTCCGTTCGGGAGCAGAGAGGCTGCGAGGAGGACGAAGTAGCCGCGGCGGAGAGGCGGAAACTCAAGGACGCCGGCAGTTGGCTTTTCATCGGATGGCTGCTCCATTACGCGCCGTTCTGGGCCATGGGCCGCGTTCTATACTTCCATCACTATTTCCCGGCACTGCTGTACAGCTCGATGCTCACAGGCGTGACGCTTAATTTCATTATCGAGTGGATACTCTTTCTGTTGCCCGGGAGGATTGGAAATACGATTCACCACGTTTTGCTCGCGACTGTTATTTCCAGCACGGCGTATAGGTGAGATTTTTCGATTGCTTTTTACTCTCAGGGAAAATAAATGCATACACGGAAATATGTCAGACGCGTGGACACTTTTTTAAATTTGTATATGAGTATTAAATTTTCATTAACGCGTCTGATATATTTTTAGCCGAAATATATTCAGTATTTTATACGTATTGAATTAATATCTCGTGTATATTTTATCTCCCTGGGGGATCGAACGTCGCAGTATGAATGATTTATCACCGCAAATAATCATTACAGCTTCTATCTCTTCGCCCCACTCTCATACGGAATGGACGGACCGTCGGCAGTCGATCCCGAGAGCCCGATGCACTCACTCCGCTGGCTCGAATCGTGGGAATTCTAGATAACGATCGACGCGATAATTATCTTTAACAAGTTGCGCGTGAGGTACTCGAGATAATATTTATAAAAGTACATATGTAGGAATATTTTTCTTTCTACGCAACAAAGGAGATTGTACAATACAGTGACGCTGTTTTCCCACCGGAAGACAAGTCACATTTAGGCTTAAAAGACTGTTACATCCGCCCATTTTTATAAATAGTTTTATAAATATTTTTGTTACTTAATAAATCGAAACGACTGCGATTGAAACAAGTCTTTTTAGAGTACAACGACGCAAAATAATCTACTTTTTAATAGAATTACAAATTGCTCTACGATAAAATTTACGGAATTATGAAAAAATGATCTTCTGAGTGAAACAGTTCGCCCAATTCTCGAAGAACCTGAAACACGGTCTCAACTCGTTGCCTCGAATTTCTCGTCTTTCAGAGAAAAACGAGCGATGCGATAGCGAAGGCGGTGCGGTTTTATCTAAACGAGAACCGAGTCCGTCGCGTCCGGATGCGGGACGAGCGGCCGAGCAGTTTGGAGCGAATGTGCGAGGCGGATAGTGCGGCGTTTGGGGCGATTTAAATTGACGCGGCCAGCGTTTAAAGCGGAGCGCGCGAGGAATGTTTCAGTGGGCGAGTCATCTCACTGCGTGAATGAATTTCATAGTGTTGATTGAAATTGCTCGAAATTCTCCGCAGGCGGAGAGCTACGAGGGAATAAGAAGAGAGAAGACAACGGAAGAAACGACGAGCTACAACATTTTCCATCGACGAGATCCACGTGTCGTCCGGAGTCACGCGAGCTGCTGCGTTTCGCCTCGAATTCGAGCCGCAGCATCGCCCGACGACAGTTCAGCCGCGAGTCAGTGTCTCCGGGATCGTCGAGGGAGCCGCACGACGAATCGCGCGACTGCTGACCTCTTTTTTCACCGACGACGTCGCTGCTGCTGCCGCGCAACGTGCCTGCTTCGGGGAGATTGCGGCATCGCGCTGCTCGCTACGCCAACGTTTTCGAGATCAATAATGCGTCATGAGAGCCTCGCGAAGCAGTGGCGATAAGCCCGCGTAGCGTCGAGACGTCGCTTAACGTACGTCGCTCTCGGCGTCCGACACACGTCGCGGCCACGTGTGTCTGCGACAACGTAAGCGATTTTATGTTAAATCCACGAAATTAACTTTTTTTTTAACTACCAACGAAATTTGGGTTTTGGAGTCGAGCTGCGCCGTCTGTGATTTTCCGGCTGCTCCGTGTTTCCTTGCCGAAAGTAACGCGAGATGCACAGCTGTGTGTAGACCTTCTTTTTCTATTGTTGATATACAGACCGCGATGTATATTTTTGTAATTCGGCGTTGACATCAGCTTCACGTGAGTCAGAGACGGTGACTGTGCTGCGCCCGTGTTATATACACTTTGGGCGTGCAGTGTCGTCACTGTATTATGCACGAGTGTCACTTAGCACTGAGATCAGAGGAGCGCGATTGGTCGTTGAATGGGAAATAAAATTACGGTCCGAAATACAAAAAGACAGAATGAAATTCGACATATGTACACATGTATCTATTTTGTTGTCATTGTTGTTGTTGTGAATAATTGCGAGCGTTTGAGATTCTCGTTTGTGAATGACCATTCGTGTCGAAATGTCGGTCAGTGGCCTGCAATATTTATTACGGACCACTTGTTAAGATTGCAACGCGGCGACCGTTAAACCATCGTTAAACGTTTCCTATCGTCTTCGCGTGTCACGAGTAACGAAGTGTTAAGTGTGTAGCGCCTCGCTTTTTTTCACTGAGCAATATGATTTGTGGCAAATCACTCGTGATTTGATTGACGACTTTACGATGATTTTTAGAGAGGCTTATTTTTGTTTAGGATTTTTTATCTCATCGGGAACTGCTTGTAATTCCGTCACATCCTTCTTCGAACTTATGCGGCGTCAGACTAGGCAGTACGATTACCTTAAGGGGGGGGTAGGGTTTATTCGTGCAAAAAAGGCACGTTTTTGTGAATTTTTTTTTGACGACACCGTTAAAATCTATTCAATAAGACCAATTGTACATCAAAGTATAACATTTGAAGAATATTGTATAATTTTTTCATGAAGAAATATTTAAAAATACAGCAATGGCGGCATTTACTCGGAAGCGTCTCGGAAAAAAGTAGAATTGCGGTGCCCATCAGAACTCGGTACTGGATCATCCGAAATTAAAAAACCAAAGTTCATTTGTTAGGTAATTGTTTTCCCCAGGTAACGCGGAAGAGTTTTTTTCGAAATTTTGATTTTTCAATTTTTGGGAACACTTTAAAGGGAAAAACGCGATTTTTCGGGTAAAAAATCGGCTATTTTGCTATTGTAAAATAAAAAATATTAATAAATTCGAAAAAAACTCTTCCGCGTTACCTCGTAAAACATGTACAGAACAAGTATGCAAAAATTCAAAAGGATCGGTGCAGTAGTTTTGACGGTACGATGGGCACCGACTTTGAAAACGTGAGTTGTGGGAAAAACGCTTTAAAGTCGCGCTCGGCCCGGGCGGTACAGCAATCCGCGAGTATAAAAATATTCATAACGTCGCCAATTTTGCTCCGATTGACTTGAAAATTTGACACAATATTCTTGAGGTATTATGCATTCAGTAAAAAATATAAAATAAAAATGCCAAAAAAAAAATTTTAATACCCTACCCCCCCCTTAAGAATCAGAGGAACATCGAGTTAAATCGTCAAAGTCCTTCGCGAGCTGCTCCATTTACCGAACGCGGCGGATTGTAACCATCAGCGAATGCTGATCAATGCTAACGAGCGATAAATCAATGACTTGTAAAGCGGCGTCGGTTGCGAGCGTAGAACGCATAGTAATTTGTGTAACGCGCTGAGAATGGTTCGCAATGATTGAAAGCAAAAGCTCCAGGGAATTAAAGTCCTCCGATAAAGGGGCCGGTTTTTTAATTCACGCGCGCGGTGATTCTCGATAAATGACCGGCGATGATAAAAAAAAAAATAATTGTGTAAATTTGACAAAACGTCGTATTCGTAAAATTGCAATTGAAAGCTTCGATAAAACTCAACATTGCGCCTTATCTTTATACTCGGGGCTCGTTGAAGTTTCTTCGAATATGACCCAGAATCACCTTTTCTTTCTCTCTTTCTCCGCGTCTCCTCTTATCAGGTGAATAATAACTCAAAGTGGCAATTTATGCTTTAGCGCATGCGAGACAAACATATGCGGTTCTTGCGTTATGATCCTTGGCCTCGGTTTGATAGCGCGGTACACGCGAATTTCGATTTATCTTATCGCACACTGGAAATCGACGAAAAAGTTGACACGAACCTGTGACTCATATTTAGTTTCTCTGTTGTGTTGTCGTTTTCCCGTATTTCGAGGTCTATCTTGTCGGGTGTCGAGCCGAAATTGAGGTGACATAAGATAAATACAATAGTCATCATTCTTTAAAAAAAGAAGCCGGAATGTATCCACGGAATTTCAAGCACGACGAGAGTCGTCTTAAACGCAGGAAATATTGAGTTAGCGCTACATTGGCTCGCCCTACTAACCGCCACGAGCTCGGCATTGAACGTTTCTATCTACGCAATCGTTGCCGCTATTTTTCTGTGAATTTATCCGAGTCGGAACAATATTCGAATAATATGATAAAACGAGCCCAAACTGCGTTTAATTAATACAATAAAGTCAATAATTGTATCGTCGGACAGATACGAACGTGTCGATAAGTATAATGAATGCCTTTTTATTCGAATATTTTTAAAAGAGGATTTGCCAATCTCAGCTGGCGATTCTTTTTTATAAATACGAATAATAACAAATTCGTGTTTATTGCAGATTTCGGTGCGGTGACCGCGAGTTTGTTATGCGGCACGGTTTTCATCGGCCAGAGGCGCCACAAGGAGTATGTATAACGGGGAGTTAGCATTGCTGCTGACATGGGGCCTAGCTATTCACCAGGGCCTATGCGGCGATCTCAAGAAAATCGCTCACCAACCGACCAACATCCTCGGCGATTTTTCCGCCTATCGTCACATCTCCGTCATCCACTTCAATGTTCCGGAGTACACGGTGTCCGCTCTCTTCAAGTGAGTTTTTATTCTCATTTTTCTTTCAATTACAATTTTTTATTTAGTTTTTATTTTGAATCTCTTATTTTTTTATGATAAATGAAATGAAGTCGCTCTTGAAGAGAGAGATTTTCAATCGCTTTCTTGAAGTGAGTCTTTAATCTCGTTTTTCTTTCAATTGCGATTTATTTTTTATTCAGTTCACTTTTTTTTATTTGTTTAAAAAAAAATCCAATTAATGCCTAAAATGACTTGCAGATTTACAGCGAAAGAAGAAAAAACCGGTGGTATCGGCAGATGCGCGGCGCGGGACGTTTCGGTTCACCTGAAATCCGGTAGTATACCCCTGGTGAATCCGGACGGTTCGAAAACCGCGGCGAAGCTGCTGAAGAACCGACGATATCATCACAGCCTGTCGATGACCAGCGCCGGGGACGAATATCTCGTGAGAATTTCCTCACCGTCGCCCGGCGATTGGTACGCAATCGCGTTCAGATCGTGGACCGATCCGGACACGGAGCAGATTACTCAGCAAGGTTCGAGAATGTGGAAAATCGCGTGTTACGCTCGCCATGGATTTGATATTATAACGTATGATGAAACGTAACGGTATGATAATTTTATCGCAGGTCTGGGAGCGTCCTGCGACACCGTCCTGGACGCCGAGCTGTCCGTCGAGACGCCCGCGTCGTTCGCCCTGGTCGACGAGAGAAAAGAGCGAACCGTCGAACTCAACAGAAGCCGAGATTCCGCCGTCCTGCAATTCCTCATGTTCGGCGACTCCGAGCCGACAAACGTGACGCTCTTGTCCTCGTGCGGCGACAGTTGCAACGTAACGGCGAGCGTCGCGACCGCGGAAAATCTCGGAGGCGTCCTGATGAACGACACCGCGGTGGCCTATTTGCCGTTCAGGCCTTACACAACTTCCTTTCATTACTTGACGCTGCGTTTGATAAACGGCGAGGCCTCCGTTGTCACGTTGACGCTTCCCGACAAACCCGACGACGCGAACGACGCCGCCGTCGGGCCGACCAGACAAATCGCTTTGACGAGAAAATCACTTCCGGACTTTTTTCTCTTCGACTACGAGCATCTGTCGGGCAACGCCACGAAATCATCGCCGATTAATCTCACCGTCGACGGCATCACCGTCCTCAACTTCGGTGTTGGTCCGATTTCCGATGTCGGCGGTACTCTCAGCGTTGGCATCAAACTTCTCAACAACGACAGGAAGGACGTCATTGTCTTTGGCTGCATTTCCCTAGGTAATTTTAATACCTACAATGATATAATTATTATTTACAGGGATTTGGCTTTTCAAGTATATTCACAGTCCCTTCAAATATATTCCAGGTTACTACTCGAGCATCACACCGGGAGGTGGCTGCGTTCGCAAACAATCTTCGACAGCCCCGGATCTCTGGTCCCGAAGCACCGAGCCCTCGATGATCCACATCCCGTATCCCGAGCCCGGAGTCTGGCAGCTCAGCCTGAAGGCCTTTCGCGTCACCGGAACCTGTTACTGCCTGGAGACGTGCAAAACCTCGGCGTGCGACAACTGCAGCTGCCTCAACGAGACGTCGGAGCGCGTGGAGATAAGCGTCGGATCGTCGCCGTGCATCGAAGGACGTTGCAGCTCGAACGGCCGGTGCGTTCACTACATGAGTGGCGGCTTCGTCTTCTCCGCGTGTCACTGCACCGGCGGCTATCGTGGCTTCGACTGCGCCGACGACACTTACGTTCTCACGGGCGGCGGAATTCTCGTGCGGCTGCTGATGCTCACACTCAGCAATCTCGCGTTTCTGGGCTCGATTTACGTGGCCCTTCGACGGGAATATTACACCGAGGCGATTGTCTACACCGCCGTGATGCTGTTCTCGACTCTCTATCACGCCTGCGAGGCCGGCGAGGACGTGCACAATTTTTGCCTCGCCAAGCTCAGCGTTCTCCAGTTCTGCGACTTCTTCAACGCGTTGCTTTCCATCTGGGTGACCCTCGTGGCGATGGCGGCTTTTGGACCGCGGCTCACGGCCTTCTGTCAACTCTCCGGTGCGATCATCCTCGCTCTGGGCTCGGAACTCGATCGAACGGCTCTGTGGGTGTTTCTTCTGCCCGCCGTCACCGGTTGCCTCCTCGTCTGCATCTCCTGGGGCCTTCGCTGCCGGGCCAAGCGAAGTCTCCGCTATCCAGCGCATCCGTACAGAAATATTTATTTACCGGCGGGATTGATGCTCGTGCTTCTTGGACTCGTTTGCTACGCCTTCCTGCAGACGCGACGGAATTATCACATCATTCACAGCCTCTGGCACATGTGCGTCGCCGTCGGAGTCGTGCTTCTTCTGCCGCCGCGCAAGGCCATGAAATAGTATTCGGAACTCCTCGGCGACGATGACGAGGCTCGAGAGTTTCGCGACGCCAACGACGACGCCGCGATCTCGAGCCTCTACGTCGGCGAGGCTCGGCCCGACAGCGATTACGCCGGAATCGCTTCGCCGACTTTGGCGCACACGCGACGAGGATCAATGGATCACGACGCCGGTTTCTTTCGCACGAACGTCGACGAGGTTCACCTTCCGCGATCGCCGATTGATAGACGGATCAACGAAACGCACTGTGTATCTCGTTCAAGTCACATGCATCATTCGACCCCAGCAACGCTGTGAACGTAAATTTATCGACGTGTCTACATCAGGACCAAACTTTTTTTTTTAAATACCGGTGCTTTCGGAAGTTCAATGTGAGATAAAAAAAACGTCACAGTCGTTCGAATCCGAATAAATCGCGACGTATATTTTTTCATAGCGACGTTGAAGACTCGTCGTTAGTTACTTTTTTGTATTTTATTTTCCGCGTAAGATTTTTAATACAGGATTGCCGATCCAGTGATGCAATGAGCCAAATCTACGAGACAGTTTAGCTGTATTTTTTTAACCAGTCGGGAAATCGTCCAGGTAAGGGAGACTGGCTACGTTTATTTTTTACGAGAGGAACGTGTGATTGCCGATGCGTACCTCGTAATTATTTTCATCGGCAGTTGTGAAATTTATCTTACACAGCAGCCGAGCGGTTGAGTGTTAATTGTTAATTATTGTTATATTCTATTTGGGGAATCGGGACCTCGCATTTTACTGTATCAAACGGATAAAGTCAAGGTAGCTATTGTACAGCGTGTACCTATTTATAGATCAAATGTATAATAATGTTTCGAGTCACTTGTGAAGCGCGTGACTACTGTTGACGAATATATGTGTCTGCGTGTGTGTACAAAGAGCTGAAATACGTTTTATCGATCACGACTTATAGATATATCGTCAGTGTATAAAAAGTGTGTTCGAGGAAATTTTTAATGCTGTTGATGTATCGCGCGATTTATGCCAGAAACTAAAAAAAAAAGAAGAATTGTTTCCAATTTTCTTCACGCGATATCATCAACTTCACCGACCGAATGTGCGATTGCGCCGCGTGACGCGCGCCTTCGCTTTGTTATTATTCCTTCGAGGGCTGCGAAATGAAGTCCTGAGCCGAGTGTAAATACGTGTATAATCTCTGTATAATAAATATAGATAAATATAGTTTTAAAAGTATCCTGTATGAATCTTATTCATTGTAAAAAAAAAACGGTCATCTACAGTAGAATTATAAATTATTTCGTTCGGATGAGGTTTGTGTATGATTATTAAACGATGGCTTCAGTATAAAACAGTAAAATAGTGTCGAAAATAGTTTGTAAAAAATATGCGTGGTATATTTTATAGGGAAGCTGCGGGTGCAGTGGGTCCTGTGTTTTCGTGGGTCGTCATGCTGCTCATGAGGTTCGAGACGAGGCCGAGAATCGTCTCCAGGGAGAATCCGCAGTGTCTGTACGTTCTGGAGCAATTTTGACCGCCACGTCCTGCCTCCACCGCCTCTTGAATCGCTGTGCCGCGCATCGCCGTCCGGAACATCTGATTCGTCGTCAGAGTCTCGACCATCCGGTCGAAGGACGGCACCTTCTCGTCGTCGGATATGGAATTCGCCTCGCGAACCGTTTCCGCCGCTTTCTGTGCGTAAGTACAGACTGCCCTTTGCATGCAGGACGTCGTGTCGATTCCGTGTCGAGCGAGAGCGTCGTCCAGCTTTGTCATAGCGTTTGCGAAGCCACCCTCGTCGCCTGAAGAAATAACACATTTATTTATTAAAAAAAAAAAAAATGAAGTAGAAATATTGATTTACGTCACTTTGCTTCTATGAAACTATAATTTTTAATTTAGAAATACTATTATTTTCTGTAAACTGATCTATAAGTAATTTAACCCGCAATTTTTTACATTAATTAAAAAAATATTAGAATGTTAATTATTATTAGTGTCCCTCGAAAATTATTAAATAAAAAACTTACTTCTTGCGTAAGATCCGTAAGAACCCGAAAGGATGTAAAGCAGTTTGGGAATCACGAGAATCGTGCCAACGCCGATAACCGCGCCAAGAAGAAGTCCACCAAGATCAATTTTTGCTGGCGCATAAGTCGAGACTCCGTAGCCCTAAAAAAAACACGAAAATGAACTGTAAGAAGAGACATTGACTATGTTGTGTATGTTGCAGGAATCCAGCGATCCACGTACAGATCCGGTGCTCCCGATGTTGGTGAAGCCAAATCTGGGCTCTTGTCCGCGGTCCGATATGTCGTTGCTGTCGCCGGACACGGAGTGTCTCGAGTTCGACGCGTTCGTCTCGCTTCGCAGCTGCTGCTTCTGGCTGTGCGTCGGCATTGCTATCTGGTCGTGAGCGTTGTCCGACTTCTCGACATAATCTATGGAACTTGGCACAAAACTGATCCGCGAAATTTAGAAATTGGGATGTAAAAACGTGTAAGTTAATTCTAGTAAAATAAAAATTGATTTCTTTTTCCAGTTTACCAACGAATTAATAAATCTTGTATTACCAACTTTTTGTGCCAACAGGGAATTTAAATACTGACAAAAAAAAAAAGAAGAATTCTTACCTTCCTGAGTCGAATTTCGGTACACAGCTCACCTTCATCCCGAGGGATAAAACCGCCACGACCAATGCGACGCACTTGAAGTGTTGAAAAGTCATCTGGAAGTGAAAGACCAACGATAAATATTGAACTAAAGAACCACCGGCATTTTCCTCATTGCCAAGAAAAAAGAACCACTCACCTTGGATATGGAGATTCGAAAAAGTTCTATTATTTTTTTTTTATACAAAAATTTCGTCGACCTCTAACTGACGAATTCGTGGGAAGACTGAGAGTCCCCGTTTCAAGGAGCGAGGATATATAGCCACCGGGCGAGCACTTAATCTCGGTGGTCAAACGGTGAGCATAATTGCGCTCGCACGGTTTCGCTTTCGTCGTCGTATTTTCATCGTACCGAGCTCGTCCTCCGTGACGTCTCCAACTTTTCCTCTCGCGCGTACTGCCCGTTTCCCGAAGACGCTTTGACCGCCACGTCGAGGACATATTTCCAAGTGGCTTTCGGCCGAAGAGGAGAACAATCGCCGAGCGGACACGTTGCGCAAAGCCCAAAAATAATTTCTCACATTTTGCAACTTGTTTCTTCAGGACTATTAGATGGTGCGAAGTGAATTTGCTTGAACGCTTGTAAAACAGATTTTTCATGATAATACATTTTTTAATAAAAACAAAAATATCTGGAATACCTTGAGCTTTATCATCTCGAACGAAAAAAAAAATCGAATCGAATTGCTATTCATTGGTTGAAATATCTTCAAGCGTTTAGTGCAACGATGTTAATGCATTTAATCCAATGCTATTATTAAGTTAATGCATTTGATTTAATGCTATTATTATGTTAATCCATTTGTTCTAATGCTTTTAATATCTTCATTGTATCTCGATCCAATCCACGCTCTGAATACTGCGACATTTCTTAATAAGAGTCTGCAAAGACCAGATAAACACCTAATGATCGTCGCCTTCTGGAATTCTCGCCTCAGCCTGATTGTGGGTCAACAGACTGACATTCAAGCATGAGTGATGTATCGTGCGTGCAATTGCCACGGCATTTTGCCCGCGTCACAATTTTCATCGCTCAACGTCGACCGACGAGCTGCGACAACCCCTCGGCGATTGTCGGCAGCTGCAATTTGCAGTTTCACGCTTGGATCATCCGAAAAACGAGCGCTCAGTTCTGCATAAGGATCGAGAAAATTTCGCGAAACTGCTCGACAACCCCTCGGAGGCTGTTTAATAATTTACGAGCTGCCCGCCTGTCTTTCGCTCGCACGCGCGCTCGGCTTTCACTCTTTCACCGAACTCGGCGCGAGTTAAATTTAAAAAATGCCCAACGACGAGGAGACCGTGTCATAAGTGTCGTCCGCGTGTCATACGTAATTTGTTTAGCGTATAATTGTGCGAAATAAGCTCGCGAGTCGCACTATAAGCGTTAATCACCTCGCGGGCGCGTAATCGCCTTTCTCCGCGGAAAAAAAACTTTGGCACGATTTCCTGGACATCCCGATGGGGGGTTGAAGGATAATATACTTGGCGTCGGACGCACTTGCTTCGTCACAAGTGTCCGAGCTTTGATGCACCGAGGGCTTTTCGTTTCTCACGTCTCTTAGCTTCGATAAATTGAAAAAATTGAAATAACTGAAAATTGCAGTAAAAAAAATCAATTTTTTTACTCCAATTGACAAATCAAGTCACAATATCGTCTCGCATCGGTTCGAAAGAAAAGTGTAATTGAAAGTTGCGAATTAAAATGAGAAAAATGAAGTCTCTGACACTCTCGTCGTCGTTACTCATAATTTTGCTCGGTGCATCGTTTGTCGCGCGAATTGCCAGCGCCAAGAGATCTAGGAAAGCGAGATTTATTTCCTTTGACAATGAAGGCGGAAAAATCGACGTAAGTTAACGGAGGAATAAAATTACAATAAGCTGAGTGAAAGTGGAGTTTCAGGTTGACTTTTCATTTACAGATCGATCTGGATCTTTCGGTGCCCTTTCTGTCAATTCCGCTGGACAGTTCGCCGGGTCAAGACGGAAGCCCGGCGACTCTCGTGAACGTCAATACAAAGGCGATCACAGTAGCTGGTCTGATGGCTGCAATAGTCGCTTTTATCGTGCCTCTTTTCTTCAAGACACCGCATGGTCAACATTATCGTACGTAACGCGTTTTACAATTCTTTTTTCTGTTATATAAATTAATTGTCATATTAATTTCAATATGAAAAATAATATAATAATATGACTAATGTAAAAAAATGATAACATGACCAATATGAAAGTATCATTATAAAAAAGGTTCAATATTAATTTTCATTCCTTGCGTTAGGCCTCGACGATGAATTTAATTTTTGGGAGATGGGCAACACCGTGAACAATTTGCTGTTGGGAAACAAGCAAGTCGCGCCCTGCATTCAACGCGCCGTGTGCACGGTAGTGTCGAAAGTCGCAAGAACCGATCGTCCCACGAGCAACGATAAAATCATCGACGGTATCACGAGGTAAACATTTTTCTAAAACTGTTTCCATAAAATGTTCCCTCCGAAAGACTGGTTATCAAAATCCTCTCGTTGCTTACAGTCACAGGTGGTTCCAAAACGTGACGAACGGAACAGCTATCCAAGAAGCCGTGGCGATAGGACGCGAGGGCAATCGCGACTGCTCAACGATATACAGAGGGTGCATGATGCCCGCGCGAATCGTGGACAACTTACTCGACCAGTACGGAGGCCTTTGAACTTCCGATACAACTCGATAACGACCAGCGTAGAAATTTCGCAACTTTCGGCGCAGAGTCGCCTGCATTTTTGTAAATAGATGTGATACGAATAAAATCCGTGCGAAAATTTGTTACAATCCACTCGAGCATTTTATTTTTATTTCTCTTCGGGGGAGGATTATTCGTAGTTTCTTCGCTCCTCCACCGAATTGAATTCTTGTAACACTTAATTACGATTGTTGTTTTCCCTGATGATGATGATGCTGCTGCTGCTGCTGCTGCTGCTGGCGCGTGGACAAGCAGCGTGACTGTCCACTTTCATTGTTCGGATGCGCGCAGCGTGAAAACAAAGCTCGCGTGTGCGTATCTCGCTCGTTTATTTTACTCCCGTCAATGTGTAGCGAGCGTCGTGTGGACGAGACGAAGAGGCGGGCACTTGCACGCATTGAACTCAGGCAATTTCAAGATTTATACTTTCACCCGACGAAATATAAAGTCAACGACGTGGCTTCTTCGACTCGCCGTGCTCGGACGTCTCTCGGTATCACTGGGAAGACGACGGCACCCTGCTTAGCAATTCCGATAAAAACCTATAGAAACCGATCGAATGGACAAAATTCCGATTGAAAAATAATCGGTTCTAATAGGATTCAATTGGATTTTTGTCAGTTTCATTGGTTATAATCGGATCGTTTAACCAGGACAGGGCTAGAACGGCAGGTCTGCAATTTGCGAGTGTCGCAAAAAAAAACAGAGCGCCATTGCGTCTCATTAAACAGGAATGCAAGCCCGAAGTTTTCTCTACGTGACGAGCTCTTGAAGATCGTTCGTAATCGCGACGGAATCCAGAAGATTGAGGGACTCCGTGGCACCGACGAGGACCGCGAGATCGCGCGGCGTCTGGCCCAACAGGTCCGCGCAATTCTGGTCGACTCCTTCGTCCAGCAGGTAACGCACGACGTTGTGACGATTGTGAAGAGCCGCCAGGTGCAACGCCGTTCTTCCGGATACGTCGGGTTGCGTGAGATCGGCGCCCGCGACACGAAACGAACGCAGACGGGTGACGTTTCCGGATGCCGCGGCGGTGCACAGTCTTCCGCCTAGTAGAAACGCGTTGTCGTGTAAATGGGCGCCGCACTGCAGGAGCAGCTCGATTATCTAAAAGAAAAAATTCATAGGTGTTCAGAAAAATGAACCAAACATTTTCATAAAAAAAAAATATTAAATGATTACCTCATGTCGATCGTTTTCGACAGCTTCGGTGAGCGGCGTGCGATCGAATCGATCTTTCATGTGGACATTCGCACCGATTTGCAGGAGCTGACGGACGACATCCGGTTCAGCGTCGGAGCAGGCGACATGAAGAACCGTCCGAAGGTCCGCGTTTGGTTGGGATATATCGGCGCCCTAGAATTTTTTTTGTGGACACGTTGCTCACTTTATTCTATCAATAAATCTTTTTCAAACACATTGAACCGAATCCACTACACTAGCCAAGTGAAACTACTTAGTGGATGGTTAACAGATGTAGATATTTCTTTTAAAAAAATGGCGTGCCAGCGTTTTGGTCCCGTCGATTTATTATTTAAATGAAAATATATATGTAACTCACGTATTTCTGCAGTGACTTGATCTTATTGAAATCGCCGGCGACGACAGCCTCGCTCATCATGGCGGGAAAAATAATGGGCGCGAGCTCGAGCAACTGCGCCTCGGAATTGAGCGCCAACGATTGTATGACGGACTGACGATCCGGAACGTTGACGCGTTTGCAGGTCGAAAGTTCGCCGCGCAAACTCGTCTCCATCATTTTTCTTCGAGTCGAAATGTCCCACTCGGGCTTCGAGAGGACGTAAGCGAGCTTCGTCAATGCTGCCTCGGGGGTCATATCGTAGCCCAGAATGACTCCTGCGAATAAATAAAAATTCTTTATCAATGATTTTGCCTATCGAGTATTATTTTTACCAAATTCTCAAAGCGCATTCTTAATGAAAATTAGAAAAAAAGGAATAAAATCGTACCGCTGTCAACGAGTAACTTTCCCGGCTCGTACATGTCTGTAACGCCATCTTTTACGCATTGGGTGATATTGACTATGACAACACCGCGATCCGTGGCCTCGCGTAGAGCCTCGAACAGGTCGGCACGGTTGTTGGGCACATTACCAGCCCCGTAAGTCTGCAGAACGACACCCTCGATCGGAGGCTGAAGAAACGCCCTTACGAGATTCTTCGTTATGCTCGGAAAGATCCTCAACAGTCCGACGTTCCGATTGAGATGTTTGTGCACGTGAAATTTCTCCAAGTCGCACGAACGGAAGATCGATCTGTAATCGACTAAACGCGGACACGAGGGCCTCGATTAATTCATCGCTTTTGCTGATTATTAGTAATTTGACCGTTTTTTTTAGAACAAATTAAAGTTATCGTGATTTGTCGAGAAGTTCAGTGCAAGCGTTACCGTCGATCTTGATACCAGCGACAGCGAGAGGCGGACAATTTGGCGAGGTGAAAGCCTCGAATGCCGCCGCCGCACTTTTGCTCGTCCGATTGCCGCGCATCAGATGATTTCCGAAGAAAACGCAGACTTCCGGGACGTTGTAGTTGCCCGCGATAACGAGCGACGACAGGAAGTTTATCAGACCGTCGCTGCGAGCCTCGAATATCGGCAACTGGGAGCCCGTTATCACGACGGTCTTCCCGAGGGACTCCAGCATGAAGGACAACGCCGAGGCGGTATAGCTGAGTGTGTCCGTGCCGTGGAGGATGACGAAACCGTCGTAATGCTCGTACGATTCCTGTGGGCATTAAATATATTGTTAGGAATGTGTAGATGACTGTTCGTTGACACACGGTATTAATTAAGGTTTGAGAGCATGTGAAATGTATTTAAAAAAATGTCACATGCATGTATTAAACAGACGTTCAGTTTTTCCCCTTCCAAATATTCCTCTCGTTTATCCACACACGGCCTTTACAATATCTATGTCACGCGTGCGTTCCTCCGACTGTCGCAGCAATGCTTTTAATCTTACGAGGATCAAATCAAAGCGCCATTAATGTGATTAACGCTGGATGACTCATCGCTCGAGTCGTTTGTGATTTTCCATTATTTTCCAGCGGTCATTTCTCGCATAAAACACGCCGAGCCCAGTCAGCATCAAAAACTGCAATCAAATCGAGTGATTTCTTTTTCTTCTTATGCTTACTTCTATATCTTTGGCGATTCGTATCCAGTCGTCCATAGTCATATTGCTGGAGTCGCATAGCGGCGAATATTCGATAACGTCGTAAATTATGCGACGACTTTCGTTGCCCGTCATTCTGTACATGAAAAAAATATATATATATTTTCCACGGCTCGTTTTTTTTTCGTACCAAAAAATAACTGTACAAACGATTACAAAACACATACGGAAAATAAATAAAATAAATGATCTTACGGTAGAACCAAAGGTCCCAAAAGTCCAAATCTCTCGTTAGCGTAGACACTGTCGTGCATGTGCGGAAATCCTTTGAGAGTCTTCACGAATTTATTGGCGATCGGTGCTAATGCTAAAAATCATGTAACAAACGGATTATTATCATTATTGTCCATTATTTTGTTGGAAAGTTCGTGCAATATTTAATATTATTTACCTCCTCTCTCGTTTCTCACCATCCCGATGGTGCCACCCGTGTAGAGGACGAGGACGCGTCCCTCGGGTCTGATTTCCGCCACCTTGCCGATCGAGCCATTTCTCTTTCTCGGCGAATTACGCAAATCCACGACGTCCAGAGTGCTCGCGACTTCGTCGTCGTTGCTCTTGAGAAAATTCTCTCGATGAGATAACTTGCTCGTCGTCGTCGTCTCATCGGCGTATCGATCGGTCACGATCGTCCGCGGCTCTTGGCCGCTTTCCGGGGTCAGCGATGTTCCGATCGGCATCTTCGATGTAAATATTTACTATAGCTACACGTGTAACTGTAAAGAAAAGAAAAAAATGTGATAAATATTAGATCGGAAAAATTGATATCGCAATAGCTTCACCAAAAAATTCGCTCGATCGAGTACTATTGGTGGAAAATGTTCAAGAGGTGCAAAAGAGGCCTTCCGGGGGGGAGGGTATTGTAAAAATTAAAGAGCGATAACAGATGCTGCGCAGATTTTCTATAAACTGCAGTTGTTATCAGCTTCCAACACGAATGACGATAAAGTACACAAAACACAAAAACAATAATAATAATGAAGATAAAAAAATCAATCGATGCGATCGGAAATCGTACAGCAGACGACAAAAGCCGGGCGGCGGCAATTCGGAATTTCAGAGGGCCTGCCTGCAACTTTTGACTGACGTCTGACGCGTCTGACGCAAGGATCGATCGATACAAAAACGCGTATCCCGACACTTTCACCGCGTCAATCGGAGGCGCAGCACGCGTTCCATTCACTCGCGATACTTTCGATAATCGTTTGACGAAACTGTCGCGCGATATACAAGTTGCCGCGACAAAACTTGGAAACCTTAAAAAAAAATCTAATATGCTCGATAAATCGAGAATCTAACGCCTTGGCGCCTCGAAGACCGCCTCGAAGACCGTAGAACGAATGATGCACTCGAATAACTTCACGAAAAAAATAATTGCCGCGTTAGAAGCGGATATAGTTTGAGCCCCGTGACGGGCTGCCACTAAACGTCCTCCAACCCTGACGGCAGAGCGGTTAGTGAGCTGAGTCTAATTTCCACCGCCGCACAATAAGGCAGCAGCAGCAGCATCTCGGCGACGATATTACCGTTCGCACAAGACGCAACGCGGCGACAATATTACGATGTCGAAATCGCCGCGATAGTGCGAACCAGAAGTCGGCGAAAACGTCAGTGATGTGTATCGCTCGCGGTGCCGGGGCGACTGCGTGAGGCTCGACCGGTCGCTCTAAGTTGTTGTTATACCTATATATATACTCGACGTGGATTGCGGCCGCTGCGTGGTGCTTCTTCCCTCGTGATATATTTTTACTGTCGAACGCGTGAGCCGAACGGGCGAGAAAAGCTCCTTCCTCCTCGCCAGTCGGTCAATTTTACGGGGGCTGCGCGCGCACCCGAGACACCGGCCATCCTGTCTGTGCCAGTGGCTCAGTGATAACAGCTGCTGGCCCTTTGTTTCGGCGTTTCGAAGGCATCTGCTAAGGCAGAACTCGAGGCCCAATCAGTTGCCGACCACGTGGCGGCTGCCGTCGACTTCCGAAAACTTCCGAGTGTTGCCCTTCCCGAGCAGAAATTTCCACTCGGATTCAGCTGGGAACCAGCCTGGATTCCCTGCGCTGAGGTCGGGATCCAGTCGGTTTCGTAAAATGAAATGCAATGCTTGCAAATTGGATTCCTATCAGGATACCCGACTGGGTCTGGACGTGAATTTTATTTCCAAATCTGTATCTATCTGGGTTTCTAAAAACCCAGATAGATAAAGTTTCTGAATTTGGGTTTCTGAAAAAAAATTTGTCACTTGCGGAAATCACAAATGAAATAAAGCGACACAATCGTCGCGGCTCTTTGCCGCGCGATCCAACAGCCCTATGATTCTATTTTAGGGAGAAGATGAAATACGCTCCGCCAGTACTGTCGTCGTGACCCAGAAGATCGTGTTACGATACGATGGACGCTCGGCAATGATATATAGGAAATATATACATAATAAACCATTGATAGTTAATACACCGGCACCCGACGAGCCAGCAGAGCTCGTTCAGCGGCTGATTCCGAGCGGAGTACACGCATTTCAGTCTTCTTAACGCGGCTGTATGTATATATATGTTGGAGTCCATCAGCTGTATAAATACGCGGCCATCGGGTTGGCTAGATCTACATATACAGCTGTGACGCGTGCGGCTAGATTAGCGCGCGAAATACGCGGAGGCTGTTTGTCGTTCGAGCCTCGCAAATATGACACAATACATATATAACAACGGCAATTAGCGATACGGCTGCGATATGGAAAAATCCGAATGGCGAAACCGACAGTCTCATCTTGCAGCATCTTGTACGGGTCACGCGACAATTCATTACCTAAGCTGACCGAATAAAACGGTACAACGTGTGACGGTCCCTTAAAACTATTATTCTGCATGCGCATTTAACTTTTGCTACCAATATTACCGACAATTCCCAGACGCGTTTCTCGCGAACTGACCCTGGGTTCATCGCCGACGGTGCAGCATTTCAGCGCACGGCGGCTCACGCTCAGCGCGACATCGGCGCTTGGACTCGATTGTCCGCGTTCGGAGTTAAGTTCATCTCTCGCACTTCGACGACACACTTTAACTTCACCTCAAATCAGACCCGAATATTGTAATGTCCACAATAAATAAAACAAACGGATTATTATCATCATATTGAATAAAAAATAGTCAACCCAAAATCATCTCGGCTATTATTTTGCTCATCACAAACGAATTGATCTGTTTTTTTTTTTTAATTCATCGGAGGCCTCGAGATGCGGTGTGTAATGTAAAAAAATGCAATTTAATTTATCGGACTTGTAATAATTATTCAAACGGAGCCAGTTCACCGGCGCCAATTCTTGGATAATCGCATTAAGGCAGAACCCATCCTTACCAGCCGCACAGCGGTTTCACACTTCAGCAAAACAGTCGATAAGTTATCGACACGAACGCATTAAATGCGCCATCTGTTGGCGCCGATTTCAACTCCGTCGTTTCTTCGGATTTTAAAGCGAAAGTGAGGTTATGTTGAATGCCAACAATAAGCAATCACAATTGTTGACGCGATGTCTGTCACAGAAACGCAAACGTGTCAATTGTCGCGCGTAAACGTCGAGTAAAGCGGCGAGATCGCAGCGAGTAGCGGTAAATCAGAATATCAATTGCACCGAGGAGTTATGAATTATCGATAAATGGACGCCAAACTCGCAGCGTACAGATCGAAAAAACGTCGCGAAGCGATGATCGAGGGTGCGAAGAATTCGCTGAAAGGAGCTTTGTTGAGGGCTGAACAGGCAGTTGCGTCGACCGTCACACCGACGGAGGTAACAAAACAAAAATTGTTACAAAAGCTGAAATCGTTTCGTTTCACCTGTGCAATTAGCGTACTTTAACGTTAAAAATTGAAAGATTACAGGACAAGGATGACGTGGAGAGTATCGCGTCGGAAGAGAGCATCGACGTATCGCCGCCGGAGAATACGGTGCTCAAGCAGGTGACCCACCTGTTGCACTTTTTGTTGTGGGCAACACTGTACATCATTGCTCTGCAATATGAGTTCGGAGCTGTGTACTTCATCGTAACAGCACTGATATTCATCTGGAGAAACACCAGGTCCGGACCCAAGAAGAAGGGTGAACTCAGCGCCTACTCGGTCTTCAATCCCAACTGCGAAGCTATCGAGGGTTCGATAAATCCTCAACAATTCGAGCGCGAGCTTGGGTACAGCGCCTTGTCTCATTTTCCTGGTTGATATAGATGGGAAATGGGGAAATAGGGTCGCTCAAAATATTTCAACTCAAAATGTATGGAAGAATTCCAGCATTTGCCTTCAATGATTTATTTTCACGAGCGTAAATAAACAGCGCCATGGGAGAGCTATGAGAGTGAAGATTATAAAGAATAATCATCTCCGTTATAATTATTGACTAGAGATCTTTGGTGGATCTAAAAATGTGGGATAATAGAATAGCGATTTATACAAAGGGAGAGAGAGAACAGAAACTTTTGTCTGAGGGTACGAATAAACGTTTGAAATAGATACAACAGGAATTTCAATCTTCACGTAACATCTTCCTGCAAAATTTCATTCGCAGTCTCGTAGCAAGTCAGTAATTCCGATAGTATTTCTCTCGTCGCGTTGGAATTCTTCTCCAGTCGTTCGATGACGACCCGATCGCTCATCGATCGCAGTTCGTCGTCGCAGCAGAGAAGGACTCGACTGAGTTCCATCGAGAGATCGTTGGCTATTCGCACGTCCAGGCTTTTCGTCCTTTCCATGCGATCGTTATTCGCGTTCAATTCGACCGTCTTGTCCGTCATTTCCCGAATTTCCGCGACTATTTTCCGCACGCGCTCTGCGTTTTCGGGGGAGTCGAGAGCCTGAAGCACGTTGATGAGTGCGTTATTGACTGCGCGTGGGTCCCACTGAAGCAACGTCATCTCCGATAATCGCCAGACGCTCGTGCCAATTACTTTAGCGAGCGCCTGGCGGTAGCCGTTGATATATTTAGGATGTTCGCCCGTGGTGCTTCCCAAATTCTGCAACGAGGAGGCGATGGAGGAAAGGCAATGAAAATATGATAAATCTGGCCCTCGATCGTCATGCACTCGGTTCGCTGCTGGAGAACTCACCACGAACGTTACAGCCGCGTTCGGTATATCGAGTCGCAGTCGCGGAATCGGCCCGGGACAAGTCGCCTCCTCGCAGCCTTCTGTTATCATTGGACTCTCGCCAAGATTGTTTTTGTAATTTGGATTCTTCACGCCCGCGGCCGCTTGCAGAATCGTCGACTGCACGAGATCCGTGCCGGTAGCAACAAAATATCCGCTCTCTGAAAATAATACGAAAAAAAAGGAAACAACGAGCGTGTATTTGTGATGATCCGAAAAAAGCGGAGACAAACGAATGTATCAATTCACCTCCGATTGAACGTACGTCGAGCGCCACATAACCGACGACTTTTGCTCGCACGTGGCTCGGCAAAGCCGCTTGACAAGCGTTCGGGGATTCCAAGGAGATCATAAACTTCAAACTCCTTCTTGGCTGCCAGTCGTAATCCTTGTTGAGCACCTTCAAAGCTTTCGCCAACTCTACGACGAGCGCGACGCCCTCGTCGCTTCCCGAGAGCGCCACGTACCTGTCTGTGCATATATTGATAACCGTTTGGAGTATTGACAAATAAAAAAAAATTGCTAACCGTTTGAAGTATTGAAAAATAAAAAAAAAATGATAACCGTTTGAAATAATAAAAAATAAAAAAAAAATGAGAACCGTTTGGAGTATTGACAAATTGAGAAAAAAATTGATATCGCCTAATTTACCAGGTTCGAGCGTGCCACGAATACTCGCGATGATGCACGATCGGTTTCCCACGACGCGATGAAAAAATTGAAGATCCAGCAGTATATCCTGTATCCTCTGAACATCCTCGACACTTCCGTTTTTCCTAATTTAACATAAGAAATTAATAAACTATAGACGAATATACATTTGTATAGGTAGATGCATCATTTTTGGCCGTCCGATTGCCGCCATTAAATTCGAAGGTGTAATTATAATTATAAGGAAAAAATAATTTGGAAAAAAAACCGAAAATCGGCCAAAATCGGGACAGAATCGGGATTGTGGATCCGCTAGGGAACAGCTAGGGTAACGATACATCTACCCTACACGATGGTCATCGCGAATAACGTTTCGAGATTCAAACGCACGTGACGTAACCGGCGTCGTCGAACGGATGTTCCTGCAGCCGCTGCAGCAGCGACTCCCGCAGATGTTCGGTGCTGTCGAGGCCGTTGCCGGCGAGTCGCAGTCGCGCTTTCTCGGCGCGCACGTCGATCGCCCGGCCGGCGGCGAATCGGCCGATGAGAAAGCCGCACAGAAGGCTGAGAAATCCGACGGAGAAGAGGAACGAGAAGCACATGCGCTTCGTGACGAACTCGCTGGACTCGCCGAAGCCTCGGGCCATTTGGAAGCTCAGAACTCGATGCATCTTTTGCCTTTATTTCCTCCTGCATTCGCGGCTAAATGCAGCGGTTACGCCTTCGCACTGTCCAAGTCTATATACTATAGATATAATCTGCGCTTTACCAGGAAAAATCGATTAAACTGGATCATCAAAAACTGCCGGAATATATTTAAAAAAAAAATCTTATCCTGGTGCAACGAACGTGACGTTAGGCGAAGAGTAACACAAAAGCAAGACGATTGTGTCGCGCGGCGCGCCTCTTTTCGTGAAACCGCGTGGCGTCGGACTGATATATTTGCCGAAAAGTCGGTCTCTCGTTTCACGAATTTCCACCACTCCAGAAGCGTCCGCGCAGTTTTCACGCTCGCTCGACGCCGTCGCGCGGATGATAAAACTGTGCGCGCGTAAAATATATAGTCGCGGCTATATCTATACTCGCGAGACAAGCGGCAGCTCCCACGCTCGCCCCTTTATACACCGTATTTTCGGGGCAATAATACGTCTAGCGGAGAATGACGACGCTACTCGCGACGATGGAACATTTTATAAATAGTTTACACGAATATTACGTTCGCGCGCGCAAGGTTATTTAACTATATAGACGCGCGCACATTTCGGGAATTTCGAATTTCGTCGTTACCGACCGAGCATTTCGCGCGCGACTCTCAGGAATGATCCTGGAAGAAAAAACTCGCGCGCGCTGAGCCGGCAACGTGCGCAAACGGTCGAGTCAGCAACACTGCGCATCTGATACACCGCCACTTGAATCTCAGTGAGCCCCGAAGTGTGTTTACATTCCTTCGACGATAAAGTATAGCGTCTGTAAGGTCAAAAACAAAGGCAGCAGTCGCCTTCGCGCTCTTCACTCGAGAAGTGTCACACGTCAGTACGTGTGAAAATCGTCCTGGGTTTTCTTCCCTGCGTGCGGCTGATACATTCGACGTTTAGTTAACGATTCTAACTAACATTCGCAAACATTAAAAACGCGTCCGAAACTAGTTCCCAGTGATAACATTGTACGCGAGATATAAGTGACTTTCTACATGAAGAAAGGGTAAATAGTCGAAAGAACCGCCACTATTGACGAAATTAGCGAGTATTTTTCTCAAACCGCTCGAGAATTTTTTGTCCCCACGTCCAATAAACGTATTTTCGGTGCAGCTACATCCACGTGAGCGGACTTTGGGATCGGGAATTACGAGAGCGAAGAACAATAGAAAAATGTCCCAGGATGGATCGTTCGTGGCTGTTTCCGCGGTCCAGGGTAGCCATGGGGTTTCCCTCCGGGTCGCGACAATGATAACGTGTCCCCTGAACGAGACCCACATTATTTTGAAGGCGCATTTCCAGTCGCATCTCGAGAGATGCTTGATTGGCGATTTAATCGAGATGACTTGCCCTTGGAACTCGACGCACGTCGTCGACGAAACTTCCTACGAGGTGCGCACTGTTAAGTATAACGCGAGAAATTGTTCCAGTTTCGCGTCGCTGATAATTATCATCGCAGCGATAAAAACAATAATTTAATTCATTTTAATCGAGATTCGTGCAAACGTCTGACAGAAACTCGGTCGGTAAAGAAAACTGTAATATCATTTGAAGGACTGGAAATGTTTTGCAAAGAAAATTATTACTTGGTGCTAATTTGTGATGACAATCAAGAGACGTTTCCTTTTTTTTTGCAGCATCATAAACACAACTGTTTAGACAAGCCGCAGGACATACTTCCAATCCAGCCATCCGATGTTCCGCTGGATCTGTTGAATGTTATCAAAGATGAACCAGAAGATGCATCTATTATGAAGAAATAAATGCAGCGTTGTTTTAATCATGTTCATGCGCTGGATGCAATACTTGAAACAAACACCGCTTAAAGAGGTTTTCATCTCATGAGATAACTATCACGTTTTTTTTGTTTAGTCATTCCAAAGGTCATTTTTACCATTTCCAAACATGGACGTTCCAGACAATTTCCAAAACATCCAAAGAATATTTTTGTGATAAAAAAATCAGTGTTATATTTTTTTAATATATCAGATAAGATTTTTATTGGATTTCGTTGGATATTTTGCCGTGAATACATCTGGCAAGCGCGCAGTCGCGCTGCTCTTAGAAAATAGATCATCGTTTGCGTATCTACCGCGGGAAGATAAACGTCATCGGAAGACAAACGCGTTGTTTCCTTCATTCACTTTTATATAATATAAACAAGATGTTTAGTAAGAATACATACTAACTGTAAGTCTATGTTTATTACTAATACTTTTGTACAAAATGTCTTATAAATACAAGAACCGAGTTACATAAATTCAGTTTTTGAGACTTTCATTCAATTTGTGTCGCAATCGTTGGTGGGTGGTCAGATAGCGATTTTGGGCAAAACTCATTCCGCATTCCTGACATGTGTAGGGTTTTTCGGCGGAGTGCGTACGTTTGTGTCTGGTCAAGTGATTTTTCACGCCGAAAGCTTTGCCACACACGTCGCAGCTGTGATTCTTCTCGCCCGTGTGAATGGTCAGGTGGCCGAGAAGCTGCTGCCGCCACCGGAAGACCTTGTCGCAGTATTTACACTCGTGAGGAAAAGACTCCGTGTGAATTCGGCTGTGAATGTAGAGGGACGATTTGGTCTTGAATGTCTTGCCGCAGGAGTCGCAAACGTACGGACGTTCGCCGGTGTGAATCGAGCGTCGATGATCCTCCATCGTCGTCTTCATCGCGAACGATCGGCCGCATATGTCACACGAATGATTCTTCACGCCTCCGTGAAAGTGCTTGAGGTGATAGTAGAGACAGCCTGTTTGATTGTATTGCTTTCCGCATATGTGGCAAGTGAATTGCTTCTCGCCCGTGTGAATCCTCGTGTGACTCTTCAGACTGTCGCGCAGTCGAAATTTCTTCCCGCACAAATCGCACGTGTAAGGACCACCCGAGTTTCGCTTCTTCTTCTTCGCCGTCTTCTTCTCCGACGCCGACGCTTCGTTTTTCTTCAATTTTTTATTTATATTTTTTCTCGGATTTTTTAAGCCACTCGAAGCGCCAGACTCGTCGATCGCTGGATTTGAGCCGCTCAACGATTCCTTATCGACGGTCCGAACGATTTCAGCGTTAACTCGATTACTCGGATCGATACTACTGTCCTTTTGTTCCTTACTTTCGGAAGCATCTGTAGAAACTTGGAGATTCTCGGTGGGTTTTCGCTTCCGACGACTCAAACGTCCCGGCAGTTCGGTCTTCCGGCGGGGAGAACCATCGCTGCTCTCGGCAGAACCGAAGAAGTTAACGTAGGCTTTTTGAAAGTCCGCGAAGTCGGAGCTTTCGGTGCTCGGAATCCGGGTTTTTTTCAGCCTGAAAGTATAAAAATACAGCGGCGCGACACATTGATATTGATGCTGAGCGGCATTATAATGTTTTGTTACGATTTTCAATTTTGCAAACAAAAACCACAGATCGCACCGTTCGCAATTGGGAAATTATTGGCAAAACCGTCTCGTCAATAATTTCGAAAACCGTCGATTATGTCGTCGTCGGCGAGGACGAAGCGACGTCGGAGCTTCGCTTGAATTCGTGAATATTCTTAACGTGAAACTGAAGGTAACGCTTGAGATTAAATTTTTTCCCACATTTCTCGCAGTCGAACTGTTCCGTGTTGCCGTGAGTTTGTCTGTGACGACTGAGGCTGCCGCTGGTTCGAAAGCGTTTTTCGCAGATTTGGCAAACGTGAGGCTTCTCGCCGGTGTGCACCAGCCGGTGTTTCTCGAGATCGTGCTTGCGTCTGAAGGGAATTTCGCACTCCAAGCACGGATACGGAAAGTCCGAGGTGTGAAAAAGCCGGTGAACGTAGAGCGACGATTTCTGCGCGAAGCTTTTGCCGCAAGTGTCGCAAACGTGAGGTCGCTCGCCCGTGTGAATTCTTCGATGCTCGTCCCGCGAGATCCTCGTGGCGAAATTACGACCGCAGAGATCGCAGGAGAAGTCCTTTATTCCCAGATGAACGTCCCGATTGTGTCTCCGCAGGATGGAAACCGAGCCGAATTTCTTGCCGCACACGCGACACGCGTGCGTCTTGTCGCGGCAGCTGTGGCTTCGTCGGTGAACGAGCAGGTTGTACGCCGTCGAGAGAAGCTTCTCGCAATCTCGACATTTGTAGAAAATCCTTTGGTCCTTGACGACTCGCGATCGCGACAATTCGAGCTGCTCCTCCGGAGTTCGTTTTCCTCGCTTCGCCGCCGACGATTCTTCCTCTATTTTCGCCTTGCGCCACCTGAAACGAGATCCGTTCGTTACGCTGGCTCCGTTACCGATTCTCTTATGATTAACCGGAGCGCGATCGCCGAGGCTTAAAAATATTTCTCTTTCCTTCTCACATCTCTGAAAGTTTCTGCAATTTTCGCTCTTTATTTCCTCAATATCGGCTTTCCAAGCTCGCGAAAATTTCGCCCCGGTCACAGGGAATCCTCGTCGTCTCTGGAATCGTTCAAAACGATTTCGCTCTTCGTTTTCCGAGACTGGCAACGGTCGTCGCTGGTTTCGACAGAGTCCCTCGTTGTCCTGCAGCGGCTGCGTCCGCCGCCGCCGCGATTGATCCTCTTGTGATTGACGAGGTATCTCTTCTGTCGGAAGGAGAGGCCGCAGTCGGCGCACTGCCAGGGTTTGTCGTCGAAGTGGATGAGTCGATGGCGCTTCAGCTCGTATTTGATGCGAAAGGCGCGGTCGCAGATGTCGCAATTGTGCGGCTTCTCGCCGGTGTGTTTCGTCAGGTGAATTATGAGCGGGGGCCTCGTGCGGAATTCCTGGCCGCAGTAGTTGCACTTGAAGGGAAACGAGTCCGAGTGAGTGCGATTGTGGACGAAGAGGGAGGCCTTCTGCTTGAACGTTTTTCCGCAAACGTTGCAGACGAACGGACGCTCGCCCGTGTGAATGCGCCGATGATCTTCGACGTTTCGCTTCGTCGAGAACATACGGCCGCAGAGGTCGCAAGGAAATCGCTTGATACCCGCGTGAGTCTCGCGAAGATGACGCGCGAGGCCCTGACTCACGCGAAACTGCTTTCCGCAGAGATGACAAGTGAAGGGACGCTCGCCCGTGTGAATTCGCACGTGCCAGGTGAACGTGTACGGCGAGAAGAGATTCTTCCCGCAATCTTTGCAGTGATAGTAGACCCGCCCGTTGGCTTCCATCTTCGCGCGTCTCACGAGCTCCCGATCGATGCTGCGCTGACTTATTCCCAGCTTCATACCCGACGTGTCCGGGTGACTTTCGTTCGTGTGCTGATTCAGCAGTTTCTTCCGCGTCGTCGTATAGTCGCAGTAGAGACAGGGATAATAGTTGTACTGTTGCTTCTTCCGCGGCATTTCGCAGTCTTCCCAGCCGTCGGTTTCGTCCTCTTCGTTCGCTTCCGCCAGACGCGACGTTTCCGTCGGTTTTTCGTTCGTCGCCACCGCTTCTTCCGTTTCCACCTGCAGCGACTTTTCACTCCTCCGCTTTACGCCGCAATTGGCAATGTGTCGCTTAAAATTTGCCTTTCTCACGAAGACTCGCGAACATTTTTCGCACGAAGACTTTTCTTTACTCGTTTCCGAGCTTCCGCTCGAACGATTTTCCTCGTTGTTCGTGCCATCTCGCTTCTCCTCCGCGACTCCGACGCGGCTCGAACTTTCGGTTGTCCCACCCGCGGCGGTTGACTTTCCGCCCGTCCGCTTTCGGCGAGAGGTCGCGAATCTTCGCTGTCTCGTGTCGCCGGATCTGGAAACATAACAAACGCACGAGATTTGAATGTCTTTGCTCGTATTTTGATGTACTACGCGTGTCTCAGTTTGATATGATTGTTGAGATAACGATTCTGGCGAAATCTCAGGCCGCATTTCGCGCAAACGAACGGTTTCTCCTCGGAGTGCGTGAGCTTGTGCCTCGCTACTTCGGTTTTCACGCGAAAGCGCATGAAGCACACGTCGCAGCTGTGATTCTTTTCGCCCGTGTGCGTCGTCGCGTGCACGAGCATCTCCTGCCTGCGACGAAATTTCTTGCTGCAGTAGGCGCAGGGATGGGGAAATTCGTTGGTGTGCAATTTGTTGTGACTGTAGAGGCAGGCCTTGGATTTGAAGGACTTGTCGCAGGTCTCGCAGACGTAGGGACGCTCGCCCGTGTGAGTTCGACGATGATCGTCGCGCGTCGCCTTCGAGGAGAAGCAGTTGCCGCATATGTCGCAGGAAAAATTCTTCAGCTTCGCGTGAACGTCCTTGAGGTGTCGGGAGAGACCGCCAGAGTCGCGAAATTGCTTCCCGCAAACGTGACAAGTGAACGGACGCTCGTCGCGGTGAATTCGTCGGTGACGCACGAAAGAATCTTTCAGGCGGAAACTCTTGTCGCACTCGACGCACTGATAGATCTTTCGCGATTCCGGCAGATCCTTGTGATCTCTCGCGTGGATCTGGAGATCCTTTATCTCGGCGAATTCCCGGTGGCAAACTGTACATTTCACTCTCATGGACGGCTGCTCGTCGTTCGTCGTTGATCCGCGATCCTGCGAATCGTCGGATTTCTCGTTTTCGTCTCTGCGCGGCGAATTCACGGAAACTTCCGCCGCGGCTCTTCGAAACGTCCCCTCGTCTTCGGGGCCTGGAAACTCCTGGCTCGAGGTGGGAGCAGCCTCGATGCCGCTGGGCATGCGCGGCGCATTTTCCGTCGGATCCTCATCGATTCTCATTACGGATCTGTCGTCTGTAACTTCGATTTTCATTTTTTTCTCGTCTCGACATAAACTCTGCGCGTCAATCAACAGTTTAAATGGCTTCTTCACTCTACCGGACCTGCAAAACAGTCAAAGCTTGACTTTGTGCTATCACGCTGCTCGCTGTTCGTCTCCGCAATTCTCCTGGTTTTTTCCTATTACGTTCTCCCGAATTTTTAGATATCTCCAAAACATTTTCGTGAAATAAAAAATAAAACCGTCGCATTTTCCGTAAATTTTCCGTCGCAGATATCGAAAAAGTTGTTCATTCGTCTATAATTTCACAAATAAAAATATACTCTACCTTTCGGTTGTCTTTTCTTGGCTTGTGCATCGCAGCTCTGCATTCTCGGTTTGTTCCAATTGTTCACCAATTGGTCGTGGATCTGTGTCCCTTTGAGCTGCGCGCTCTTCGTCCGATTCCTGCGTTTCCATTGCTACAGGATCGTCGACGGATTGCTGCAGGGGAACCGCAAGGGCGTTCCCCATGTTCTGCGGTACATTTGGCTGCTCCGATTCTAACGTCGCAGCCGGTCGATCGTACTCGACGACCGACTCCGCGATCGCGGTGACGATGCCTTCCACGAGCTCGTTGGAACTCGAAATTTGCGAATATTTCAATTGATCGGATTTCCGCTGTTGGATTCGCTCCGCTTGCATCTGCAGAAGCCGCTTTTCCGCGTCCAAACAGCCGGTAACGAGATCGTGCCATGCTAAAAGCGTCGCGGCGCAGTGGTAACACAGTTTCAGCGGCAAACTGTCGCTCTGGGATACCTGAGGAAGTGAAACCGAAAAAAAATGTTTAACCTTGCGGAGATTAATAATAAATATCTGATGCAGCACCGAAAATTATTGTCTACCTCGATAGGAAGGTACATGCAAATTTTGTTGATCAACTTGTGTTCGGCTCCCTCATTTTCGAATATCGGTATCATATGATCCCTGGCATTCGCACAGACTCTGCAAATGTCTTCCCAACTGGCGATTTCCTCCATCATCATCGCTGGGTTCGGCTTGTCCGATTGCCAGTCGGCGTGCTCCACATTTTTGGGTTCCTTGCTTCTGTCGTCGAAGCTTGTGCCTATCAATAGGTGACCCGGCGCAGTTATGCCAGGTTGGTTTATTGCTGGCTCGCCCATTGCCTGCGGAAGCAGATTGTAACAAATGTAAAATAAATTGGGCGACTGATGCGAAGGTTTGGAAAATTTACTCAAGTTTTGAACAAAGTTTTACTCACGTTTCTTCGATGCTCGTTCGTTTGTTATTATCGCATGATAAAGCCAAACAACCTGAGCATATCAACCACAACCTCGGCGCAGATCCAGCGACGTCTCGATAATTTCATCTGCATTTATATGCGGCTCGACGATGCAACGAATTCAACGTGACCGCTGCCTTTCTTCAACGTTTTTCGGCTTTGTCGAACTTTTGTTAATGTTCTTTCGCTACATTTTCCAGAAAAAAAAACATCAGTACTGTTTGTCGCTGGGATAATACAGGAAAACAACATCTTTGTGAAGTGTTCGGATACGCGACTCTCGAGCGCACCGCTCGGACGGCATCGCCGCAACTCGGAACGCGGGAAATTCAAACGGAGCAGAAAGAGAGACTACTAATAATAACGGCTTGGGCGAGCTGACGCTGTTAAAAATCCCTGTTGCAAAAATATAAAAAGGACTGATAGAAACCGATAGAAATGGACAAGGACCGTGACGTAAGTTTCTATAATGATAAGAGATCGTCCATCAAATTCGTTTATTTCTCATCGCAATAATTCCAATTTCATCAAGACACTGCTGTACAATGGAAAAAATATGTTTTCTTTTACAATAGGCGTAAATACAAGAGTAAATGCTTAATTCGTATTGTAGGATTGTTATTATAATTATTCATAGAGGAAGTCTGAGGGAATCGGCTATCTTAAAAACTGTAAACGCAACGAGTATTTTTTTTTCATATTTGATCGCGCGATTGTACAGACGTTAGACGATGATAATCCATTGAGCTCAATTCACCTTAGATAAAATTGTCACGGACTGAATTTTTTAATATCTGCAGAATTTTCTAATTATCATACTATTGTATATAATATTTTAATAACAGCCTAACCACGTGTACGTATCATTTATTAGGGCTGCTGATTGTGCCACGATAAAAAATAGCTGATGTTTATAATCGACTATGTAACGCCTGAATTATAGTTGTTTTTTTTTGTTCTCTAGAAAAAGACTCAAAAAGCTGACTAGCTAATTTCTCTGATCACAGGTAAAAGGGCATCGTGTTTCCGGCAGTTAATAATTCATCTACACAGTAGGATATGCCACGAATTTTAAAAAATTTGGGAAACAGCCTCACTCGCATGCGTCGCCATATTTTATCGACGGTAAATTCGAGCTGCGATTAATCCGGTTATTCGTATTAACGTATTAATAGACTGCGATGTTAGCGAGTGTCAGAGGTGATCGCGATAATCATACGCAATGGGTAAAGTGTAAAAAAAAAGAAAATACAATCAGTAAGTACAACAAATATCCTTCTTTTCTTCGCGACAATACATAATAATAAGTGAACACCAATCTGGGTATACAAGCGCCGGTAAAATAACGAGGAGTCTTTTTTCTGTAGACTAATTCCCGACCGCAGATTCCTTAAATAACGATTACAATAAAAGGCAGTTTGGAACGTAATTCTTCATCGACGAATCACATACAAGTGTGAGCGATATTATCGAAACTTCTTCTCTAAACAGTCTTGGCAAATGAAACAAAAAAAGAATCGTAGCGGTAACGTCGTCCAAAGTGGATCGAAACGAAAGTTTTTTTTCGTAACACAAAAATACACGACACAGACATAAGCCACATCTTCATGTGTATAATATATTATATATAATTACTTGTGCTCTAAGCTTAACGTCATATTTAATAAATTAAATGGAAAAATCCGTGATACTACAAGCGCAGACTAACGCAAAAGTGTTATCTGGATACATTAGACTAATACAATATATTATGGTGCCAACAAGCACCTCGATTTCTGTTATAAATAAAAATTAAACAAAAATAATATAGTCATGTATAACGTAAACAACAAAAAAATATTGATATGTTAATAAAAATAATACGAAAGAAACCCGAGATTCTCACGCGTAATCGGCCTGATGTAAATTATACTCGTGCGATAAACATTCAGAGTTGTACAAAAATTCTCTCGACTATTTACACTGTTTACATAGGCAGGCGTTTCGATGAGTCACCGGAATAATACGTTAATTTATAATCACTATCGAAAAATTATTGCACTCCTTGTTAAAGGTACTGCGGTGATCAACTATCAACACCAACGAAAATGCTTTCATGGAAGTGCAACTCTGGTAATGCGAAGCAAATATATGAACAAAAAAAATTAGGATCACGAATATTGCAGTTATCTGCACGTGTTCATAACGACGTAGCCCGCGTGGAGAGTGATATTTGCAATTCCGCAATGTACATGCCTTTTGTGCGTATTCGTAACATATTCGTTGTTTAATTGCCGGGCCGTAATACTATAAAATACTATGTATATGTTAATTACAATAATTCTTACAGAGTTAGGATTTTTAAAAAGCTGTTTCGCAAGGCGACGATGACGTTTGCCTTCGGATTTTCAGTTTTCCCCCAAAAACGCTGATCTCTTTGTTACCTAGCGGAGTCCACCGATCGACATATCAAAGAACAAGATCTTTGAGCGAAAGTGAAAATACAAAGACAGATTTTCGTCGTCCCTGCTGTGATGTGTAACGCGATGTATTTGTTCTGTGCTCCGTTCGAGCTAACGAAAGTTCGCGAAATGCGTTTTGCGAACGCTTTATTATCGTATTTTCGCTCTTCCCTTCTCTTGACGATTCTAGATTCACTAAGACAAAACTACTCGTATCACAGCACATGGATGTCTCAATTGATGGAATAGAATCAAACTTTTTTTTTGTCGCTATTATTACCTAAGGGTTTCTCGGCGGTCTGCTGAGCGATCGGTACAACGTCGCATTCTTCGAAAAATTTAGATGCGCGGAGTAGAAGCATTCTAGAAATAAGCCCGTAGATTCGACGCAGACGGAATAATGCGGATGGACGTGTGGAGATTTAACGAGTCTTACTCGACGACGATTGGTGCCCGCCAATCGACACAGATGTTTTACATTCTCAGAAATCAAACATCCGTATGTCTGGCTTCGTTCACAACAACTGTGGAGCTTTGCGCGCATTTGCATATCGAGATTGTTAAATCGATTGTTTCTTTTTCTTCGCCTCTCTCCTCCTCTTCTTCTTCTACTTTCAATTTACACTACTAAGTTCACTTGTGTTACTACGGCGGCTACCGCTCGGGTCGCACCGGTTTGTGCATTTAACGATTACGAAATTGTACTTGGAAAGATTTTCGCGTGACAGATCGCAGGACGCTGACATGATTGTTAATGCAGTTATTTAAGGTGTAAACAAGTGACATACAGAAATAATACATACACACGAATCCACACACACATACAGACATGCACGCGCATTAATGCGCGCGCGCAGACACACGGACGCGCTGACAAGTAACGGCTGAAAATTCTCGCAACTTCTGCTATGACTAGAAGCGAAACGAGCGATCGTAATCTCGTGGAAAAACATGCGAATTTTTCGACGTCGAAGCGAAGGAGTTAACGCGCGGAAGAAACTATCGTAAATAGGAACGTTTTCGCGATGGAAAAAAGCACGAACCGCGACGAACGCCGTTACGGACGATTAATCCCGGCGACGGATCCGTCGGGCCCAACGGTTTTGCCGATTGGCAATGCGAAAAAGATTGTGTGAAAACAATAGTTCACCGAACTTGTGTGCGGACGAGCTTAGCAGCGCGACGAGTCGGCAGAATTAAATTCGTCTTAGCTCGACGTGTCAACGCGCGACGATTACTCAATCCGACGACGACACCTTCGAGTTTTCTCGTTGGACGTACTGTCGTATTTTTGTTTTTTTTTCTTCTAATCTAGAGTTAATATCGACGTTGAACGTTGAAAGAGCGAAACCGCTCGCGGGATTGTCGACTCGACGTCGGATGTGTTTGTCCTTAGGCCGATGATGGACGTGACAATAATGATCGACTCTCGCGAGTAAATTTGCCCCGAGTCGTCGTCGCCGTCGCCATCGTCCTCGCCCCATTGCCGCCGCTGCCGCTGTTGCTCGATGGCGACTCTCGCGTTTTTATTATGTATCTACTTGGACGGTTGGCCCCACTCGTGCCTCACTCGGATGTCCGCCGGTTGAATCCTCTTCGGCGCAGATTCCCGCAGCAGGTATATTCGTGGTCGACGACTCACCGAGCGTTTCGCGCGCCGAACGAATTTGCATCCGCGACGACGACACCAGGTAGCAGCAGCCGCGAACTACGCGTTCGGCGAAGCTTTGCTCAGCCTGCTGCTCGACTGGAAGCATTTGCAGGGCTCCGAGAGCGCCGCGTTCGAGTGGACTCTCGACGTTATTTGCGGCAGCGAGTCCAGAAGATTGTTGCCTCGCAAATTCCCGGCGAAGCTACTGCGCCCCAGAAACGTGTGAGTGCAATTGTACAGCCGGGTCTGAAGTATCAGGATGGCGTCCAGGTCTTCCTCGCTGAAACGATCGGGCAAGTCGTTAAATTCTACTCGCTTTTTTTTCTAATCGCGCACTTGTCTATTCGGGATATTTTCCAGAGCATTACAAATATATTACAACGAGGGTAATCACACGCGCTGGCGCGCGTGCCCGAGATACTTTTGCACTGCTGCGCTCTTATAATGTTTTAAAAGGGAAATCGCAACTGAAAAACCCTTGCTCAGTTACTTTTGAAAAAAAAAAACGGAATTTGTCGTTTTGCATGTCAGAAAACGTAGATTTGGCCACCGGGCCGAAAACCGCCCAAATCGGCGTCACGAAATTTATTTTTTCAAAATATCGACTTTTAACCTATACCATCGTTCTCAAGTCGCATATTCTACCCCTGAAAACACCGGTTACAACCCTTTTTTAGTTGATTTTGAAAAAAAAAAAAAATTTGGCCGAACAGTTTGTCAGAAATCGTAGATTTGGCCACCGGGCCGAAAACCGCCCAAATCGGGGTCACGAAATTTATTTTTTGAAAATATCGACTTCTAACCTATACCATCGTTCTCAAGTCGCATATTCTACCCCTGAAAACACCGGTTACAACCCTTTTTTAGTTGATTTTGAAAAAAAAAAAAATTTTGGCCGAACAGTTTGTCAGAAATTGTAGATCTGGCTGCCGGGCCGAAAACCGCCTAAATCGGGGTCACGAAATTTATTTTTTCAAAATGTCGACTTTTAACCTATACCATCGTTCTCAAGTCGCATATTCTACCCCTGAAAACACTGCCATCAACCTTTTTTTAGTGGATTAAAAAAAAATACGATATTTGACAGAACTGTCAAAGTTATCAAGGACAAATGAACCTGGGCTCGGTCTGAGAGTCCCAGCCGATCACAGCTCGAATAGTTTGCTAACAATGCTTTCCGTTACTCATGAACTTTTCAAAAGAGGGATCATGAATAAAAATACAAATACATGTCTACGTTAAAATGACAATCGTAAATAGTTACCTCGCCGAGGCCAGGAATTTCTGAAACAGCTGATTAGGTACAGTTCGCGGCCGATCCACGGTATCCGCGTAAAGCTCCGTCTCTCGATTGTACAGATGCAAGAAGTCCGACAGTTGCTTGGCAGTAATCGCCGCGCGATCCTTATCGCTCAGCTTGCAACTCGGTGACTAAAAAAGCGGGGCAGTAAAAAGACAATGATAAAATGATTTTCTAAAAATGCACCAGCAGATAAACATCTAATAATTTAAATCATCGCAATTTCTGTGAAACTCGGGAAAAAAATGCTCCCCCGTTCGGACGTCCCGTACTTACGGAAAACAAAAATGGTGTACGCAAATTACTCGACGACTGCTGCAGAAATTTCATGACGAGATCGCAGCAGGCCCAATCTGCGCTCGGTTGCGATATCTTGCGGAGTATGCAACCCAAGTATAGACCAAACGCCTTCCTCGCTTCGCCAGGACTAAAACAAAAGAAAAGCATTTATATTTACTCAGCGTAAAACACGTTTTTTTCTTTTCGTTTTCCATTAGAAGCCTCTTGATAGGAACATACCTCAGCTTATTTCCGTCTTGCATCATTTGCGTCACTTGAGCTTTGTACTTGTGCGTGTCGACATCCATGTTCTCTTTGCTGTCCCCGCGATCCAAACTCTGTTTGTGCCCCTTGACCAGCGCTCTCTCGTATCTCTCGTATCTGCAAGAGCGTAAAGCGGGATGTAGAAAAAAAAAGAACAGCGAATAAACGAATAGAGGAAAAACGATAAATTTGCAAGCCTACCTGGACAATCGATCGAGCGTTACTTCCGGCACCGGGAAACCCGTTGTTCGGCTGGCGGCCGGGAACAATTGTTCGTGCAGCATGAGATTGTGATTTGTGTTTATCGCTTGGGGAACTCTCGCTGGTCCCAGTGGATCCGTCGCCACTGGAATTCCCGTCGATGAATCTGGAATATCGATGCGAATAACGTCAATAAAAAATCTGCTATATCGATGCGTTTAAAAAAAAGCCCATTTGATAAATGTTTGGGTCACTCACCCAAATATTGCGAGTACATTTGCCACGATTTCGGGCTCGGAAAAATACGAACGAAGCCGCCTCTTCTCTCGAACTGAGCCTTCGCCGAGGCGACTATTCTCTGCTGCTCCGACGTGAGACCGGACGTTCGGTTGGTCTTGCTCTTCGAGTTACTGCGCCTCTTGTGCGCGAGCATTTCCGCCGAGTGAACTCGCCGGTACTGCTGAATGTTCTGCGGACGAATTATCGGATCGACCGCGGGAATTCCGACGAGGGTCAGCAGATCCGCCATCAGAGCGGATTTCAGTCGAACGTCGAGAGGCGAATCGCAGCCTAACGAGGGCGTCAGATTGACCTCGAGTAGCCAGGGTTTCAAGGTGTCGTCAATGAGAATGTCGAAGCCGAACAGCTCTGCAACGATAAATGAAATGAACATTTGGTATTTTATCTTGTGGTTTATTCCTCGTTTATTATTTTTCATTACTCATGTTCGGTAAATGTTTGGTAAAATCGATCCCAAAGGTAAATAGCGCACGCGGTGACCTTACGAGAAAACTACCTTCTCACTTTGATCCAATTCATAGGGACAAACAAGGATGCAAAATTGCTCCAATTACGGACAAGGCTATATTGGCACTTGGTCGAATAGCGACGAGGAAACTATAGTCGCGTTGTTAATTGTCTCTTCACGGTCACCGATTATCGATCGCGGGATTATAAATCGCGGTCGCGAAATTATTACAAAAAATATAATTGCAGCTATAATAAAGTTACAATAATATTTTTGTTGATTGTTATATATTAGTTATTTTTTTTTACAAACAACCGACGATTCCGAATGATATATAATTACCGAAGCACGTGTCCGGGTGCTTGACGAATTGCTTGACACCGCTGACGATGCCCGAGGCTGTGGCGAGGATCGACTTGATTATAATGTCCTCGATGCGCTGCATGAGAAACTCGGTGTCCTGACCCAACGATCGCAAGTGCCTGAGCAGCGCCGACAGCGTCCACTTGTGACCAACGTCCTCGGCATCTGGATCGTCGCTCCTGAACGAGACGCGCTCATAGATTACTATCAACTATTTCTTTTTTTTCCTCTCTGCAAAATCCAATGGAGCGAGTAAAGTCTTACTTTACGTAATCGACGTGGAACTTGTTGATGCTGTAGTTGCAGAGATGCATGCAAGGATTCCACACGTACTGGTTGCCACCCTCGTACTTGACTGTCGCAAATCTCACGAGTCCTTCCTCGTACAGATAAATCAGCAGCGGATCGTAATTCGTCACGGCGACGTAGAGACGCAAGTCGCACTTGTGACCGTCGACCAACAGTGGATTGTTTATGTATTGCGCCACGATGACCGATTCCTCGTTGAAGATTTTCTCAGGCTGTTATTAGTAAATCAGAACGCGCATTAATGTTATTATTCACGGAGCGAAATCCATTGTTTCCAGTAATTGTCAATTGGACGTGTCGTTAATTTTTCTTTTTTTTACTCACGCTGTTGACGATGTAAATTCCACGCCCACGGGAACTCGCCTTTGGCTTGACGATCCACGGTCCGCGGTATCTGAAGTGCGCGGTTAACAATTCGCGCGACTCGCTCGGCAGTAAAAACGTTTGGGGTATGAAGTCGAAGTTTCGGAGTCCCTTACTTCTCTGCATCGCCTCGATGTTTTTGTAGAGACGATCTTTGCGGGTTATCTCGTACGACCTGTAATCCACAGGAGAACCGGTCGGTGTGAACAATCCATAAAATGATTTTTTTTAGATTTTATAAATATAAAAGGTAATTCATTTTTTTTAGGCTCTTAATCAATTTTCCGTTACCTTGGGAAGTGATTAACTTTGTGGAAAGGCGCGAGACTTCTCAATACGTCGGGTTTGGGGTGATTGCCCATCCAAAGGAGATTAAAGTCGGTGGCCTTGGCAGAAACCTGGAAAAATAAAAATCGCAGAGTTTTTATCAATTTCATCGACAAAAAAATTATTATTTTATTTAAAATGATTACAAATTATTATTAAAAATTATTTTTAGTTGTATTACAGTTTTGTATATAGTATTTTTATTATAATATCTTGTCGCTTTCATTCTTGTCATTCGGGGATGTGTTTTCATTGACTACGTAATTTCTTTACGATCGCGTTCTCGGTATATTCTCCCTTTTAATTCGCAACTCGGCTCCGTGAGTCGCATGACCGACTCGTTGATCCGTGGAAGTTTCTCGGCACCGGCCGGCTTGGCATTCGCGAGGAGCGCGCGTTAATGTGTCGGATGGGTCGCGCGTCTTCGCTGTCCTTGCCGGTTTGCCTTTCGAGCCGCGAGAGCAGAGACTTTTTGGGACGCGTGAGGACTGTTAAACGCTCAGTGACCGCAACTTCCTGGAGTACCGATCGGCAATCCGGGAGCATTTTTTTTTTACTAATTTCCAACCGGACCTTGAGGAGTTTCGGCGCAAGAACTTGACCGGCAACTCGGATCCTACAAAGTCAGGAAAAAAAAAAAAATGTGCTGGGTATTCGCGAGTGCGACTACGAGTGAACTATAATCGATCGTTGACACTCGATTAAGGAGCGTCGCGACGATTCAATTGGCAAGCTCGAACGTGCGTCATACTGATAATTGTTGGAACGTTTCTCGATTGATGCCTTAACGAATGAAATAAAATCTATTGAAGTTACATTTTCACATAGAGACCGTAACAACGAGATATTTTTTTTCACATACTCAAGATCCACTATTTTGCGATTCTGAATTATGAGTTCAGATTTCTAATCAACGATCCCGGAAATATCAGAGAATTAATTAATTAAATTTATTGAATGAATTATTAATTAATATATGTTTCTTGATACTTCCAAATTTTCCGTCCCAGCACGATCGTTACCTCAGGTGGCGTTTAGCAGATAAAATAATAATAATAATTAGCAAAGAATTCGAACAACGCGCTGCGGTTTTTTTATTTCCCAGTGGAAGTCCCGGTGGATCCGGTGACGAATGCTCGGGCACGCGGAAAAAAAAATACTTGCGACGTTAGAGATCGCATACGATATTGCGCGTAATCGGCGTAAATTTCGTCGTCGTTGTCATCGTCGAGTATTAATGTTTCCGGTAAAAACGAAGTGACGCGATTTATAATCGACCGTGACGTTCCGGCGAGATGACAATGAGAGAGGGAGAGAGAGATCAGCGGTGTGGACAGTCGGCGCCGGCGACGTCAGCGCGCGTACGCACTCAATTCGGAATCGATGCGGCGATCTCGTTTCTCGAGATATTACCCATGAAACGCGCTGCGCACTTCTAATGCCGGGTAACAGTGATCCTTGAGACGACCTCAAGAGACCGGAGCGATTTTATTTACGCGTAACAAAAAGTCATTTTCTCGCTAATCTTCGGAAATATTTACTGCGAGTAAAACACTTCCCTACTTCTATAATACGAAGGATCTCCTCGACCGGAATTCGGACGAAAAATGATATACAATGATATCATTTTTCGTCCGAATCTAAAAACTCATCCGGCTACTAAAAAAATTCGTTTGAATAATAATAATAATTGGAGAAAAATAAAAAAAATAAAAATAAAAAAAATTTGGACGAATAATCGTACGCGGTTCATTCGGAATTTGAGGAGAATTTAAACACGACATGCAAAGCATTAAAAAAAAAGCGAAATATCCGTTGATTGGATGCTCAACAAGAAAGTTCAACTGCGTTGAACTCAACGATCGCCGGAGCCATTGATCCCGGGTTCACTTGTTCTGGTGTCTTGGAAGCCAAATCGAACTGCAGAAGTAAAGTCGAGAGTCTTTGACGTCGACGCGCGTCGTCTTGATTGTGAACTGCTTGATTGACTTTGGCGAATTTTCCCATACTCGTGGACACATTGCAATAAAAGTTCTATCGTGTATTCCTACAAGTATGGAAAAAATCGCCAGAATTTCGGCATGGTTATCAATTGCCACACGAGTGTAGACTGAGAAAAATCCATGGGGCAACAATGCCAAATATAGCGAATTTTACTATACAAATAGATGACAGTTACCATAATATATTGCCGGTGACATTAGAATCGTCGCGGGAACCATCAAAGCATTGTTGTTTGCTCAGACAAATATGTCGTATAGCAAAATTGACCATATATTTTTCTGAGTGTAAAGATTATTCCCATATTTTTTTTCTCCGTGCACAGAAAAACTCAAGATACGTGAGCGACATGTCACATTAACGATCAAGGATAAAACGAAAGGTGAACGCGAGTGTGTTGACGACGAACGCGGGAGTGCGCACGTAATATCCATATTCCCGGTGGGTTTAGTGCCGTCCGCAAACGAGGATCTGTGTTTGACCGCAACGTTTGACCGCTCGCCGGGTGTCCGGCGCTCGTGCGTCTGCACGGATCGCTCGTGCGCTCTCGAATCCGAAATCATCCTTGACTGGAATAAATCTTTTGTGCCTCTGCGAAACCGGCAGTTCGATGTTTAATATAGCGAAATATGGCAGTTTGTCAGAAAAAAAATAGTTTTTTTTCTTTTTTTTTTTTTTTTTTTCGATTGTTTGAGTAAACATCCGTGATTTTTGGAATCAGCGGAACATTTCCCATCGGATAGGGTTTTTAAACTTTGCAAAATCGAAATTTTTTTTTCCAGAAAAACGCAAGGGGTGCCCCTTCTAAAAATTTGTGATTTTTGAGGCTCAACTTCAAAATTCTGCAAAAAATCGAAAAATCGAGATATCGCGTTCCGCTTGGTGGCATTCTCTTCGCTGAAGAGTCTTCTTTCGAATGCAAAAAAAATCCGGATTATCCCGGGGCGCTGAAGAGTTACACCGATTTTAGTGAAGCGTTAAAATTCGAAAAAAGTGAAATACATTTTTCGCGTTTTTCTCCTCGAATTTTCGATTTCTCGGGCAAACACCCGTAATTTTTAGAATTATCGCGAAATTTGCCATCGGATAGGGTTTCAAAACTTCGTCGAATCGAAAAATTTTTTTGCCAAAAATCGCAAGGTTCCTCAAAGCAAAAGAAAAATTATATTATGGGATACTATCCCAGGGTACGCAATAAACGAATCTCTCTTTTCCTCACGCTCTGCCTCTCACTCTCGCTCCGCGTGTGTGTAGAGCAAACAGCAGTGGACAGCAGAAACCGCAGCAGCAGCAGCAGCGGCGGCGGCAACGGGCAACGGCAGCAGCTCAATATGTGCGAACACGACGACAACGTCGACAGCGAGGTCGAGCGCGAGCAGAGCGAGAGATGGAACGAGAGACGCGAGGTTTACGATTGCCCGGTGCGAGAGACTCGCCGCCAGTCTGGCACGAGCAGCCGCTCAGGAGACACCCGTAGGGGACTTGCTTGTTTCAAGGTAGGACGAGTCGTTGTCGCCGTCTGCTGCTGCTGCTGCTTCTCGTTCCTCTTCTCGTCTCGAAGACGCGACGCAACGCGTTTTCCCTTCGATACCCCCGATTAGTTTTCGTGCCAATCTCACGCAGTGTATAAAGTGTATAAAGGGTCAAGACACGTTTTCGTTGACACGTTTCACCGCAGCTCCTTCGCCAAAAAAACACCAGTTGAATGACGCGCGAAAGTTTTGTCTCGTCGACTATTATCGCCATTATCGTCCTTCGGCGATGATAACAAAGTGCGACAAATTCGAAGCGACGGTTATTATCACGAAGTGCGGAACCTCGGAAGCGTTTGCGAAACTCCCCCGGCGGGTTCGGCGCACGATTGGCCGTCTCGCGTTCGTCGCTGAGATTGGTTTTCTTCTCTGTTGTCGGAGACTAACAGCGACCAATGGGACGAGAGTCCTCGACCGCCGCGCGCTTCGAAATTCCCGCCAAATATGGATCTGGATTTTTAGTGCGTCTCTCGTTGGTTCAGATTTTTTTTTGTGGCTCGGCGTGATTCGATCGTGGCGATCGCAAATTTGCGCAATCGACGAATAAAGTCGTTTGGAAAATTTGTGCGCTCGATGAGCGAAATTCGAGACCGAAAGGACGAAGCGACGTCGCAGCAGTCTGAGTGTTGCTGTCTTTATCGCTGAGAACGCCGATGACTTTGAGATACGCGACTGGCCGCCGAGCGGCGACGACGCTTTTTGCCAGTCGTCGTCCCCGGCTGCCTTGTGAATCCCGAGGCCGACGGCGGCGCCGGTGTCTCTCTCATGAATTCGAGTGCAATGTAATTTTAACCAGCGTCGCGCGGGGCGTGTGTTAATATTGCGGTTTCGCCGTGTGTGTAAGGCGGCCGCGTCGCTGCTGCTGCTGCCGCCGCCGGTTTGCACTTTACCGCTGCGCTGCGAACGAGGGAAATCTCTCCTCGCAGGTGCAGCGAGCGTCTCGCAAGTGGCACGTGTCTCGGTGATAGTCGACTGGTCTGTGCGTGTGACACGAGTCTTCGCGACTTGTTTTTCATTTCGACTTTTTTTTTTCTTCGTCTGTATATTTTTTTTCCTTCGTCACTTTCTTCGTCTCTCGGACTCTCGGACGACCGACGACGCGTTTTCTACTTTACGATTATAGTTTGTAGGATTTTTTTTTTTTTTTCACGTACGAAGCTGGACGAGAAAAAAAATGCGAAAACGTGCCCGTTGGCTACGAGCCGGTTGAGACTTGAGAGACGCATCAACGCTAAACGCGATATAACTGTCCGTGCGATAAAGTTGAACGGCCACTCGCGATGAAACTGGCAGCCGCGGTCGCCTTCTAAGTTTGTCGCCCGCCGCAGTTTCAGAACCGTCGGGCAGGCCGTCCAACTGGGATTATCGAATTGGGCCGCGAGGACTTTTTTAGAGGTTTAAATTCGTCGCTAGTTTCAAAGGCGCCACGCGCGGTAAAAGAATCGCGAATGTTTACGAGCTTACGTCAATCAGTCGGAAGGAAAATATTTCGCGCGGTTGTCGTTCTAAGAGCTAAGTGTATGCTAATGCCGACATGTGCGGACAAGCATCGTCCGTGTGTGTATGTGGAGTAGTGGAATTATCGATGACCGCGAGCGCGAGTGACATTGGAAAAGATCTGAAACGCCTGTTTGTGAACTATTAAACCAGGCAGTTCCGGGAAAATCGCGAAGCCGAGTGTTTTTCTTTCCTCCACGCGTCGCAAAATCAGCTCGGATAATCATTTTTGTCGGATACTCCGGAATTAATTTTATCTTCGATAGTCCCTGCGCATGAAAAAAAACTATGTTGAAGTTTGCATCGTTGAAAAACAACGAAAATAAAAAAAAAAGATTCTAATGAAACGAAAGGGTCGTACTAGGTATAAAAAGTTATTATAACGATTAATCTTCATAATAATTCATTAGAATCGCCAGAATAGTTTTAGAATCGTTAGAACGATTTTTTAATTTTTTTTTATCGTTGCTTTCCAACGATGCAAACTTCAACATCATTTAAAAACCCCCGGGAGAACTCAATTGAAAGTATTTATATCTGTAGCTGTGAGATCCAGGTACAGGGTCGATGTCTTAGTCACCTCGAGGCCCGCGGTCAGAATCAAAGGAAACGCAGAAGTCGCTGCCCACTTATATTTTTATCCCTGCCGAGTTTGCAGCGGCAACAAAAAAAATGGCCTCAGTCATTGTTCGCAGTCGAATGAACTCGCGATAAAATCTGACGGTCGCTGCCATGTAAAATTTCACGACTTCCGGCTATGAATATCATTTTAAATCTCGACAATGTTCGATCGCTAATTCACCGAATTTTCTCGCACATTTTATTTATTTCTTTATTTTTCATAGTTACTACTGATTCGTAGGTTTACGCGAAAACAAGTGGGAGTCTCCGCAACATCGCGAATGTGAGAGGCGCACGTATAAATAATTCGAGCCGCCTGTGTCTTCGCTGACTTAAATGTCAAGGCGGTTTCGACTATTCGTCGGTCTTTCGGGTGAAAAATCGAGTCCTCGCTCGACCGTCGCGTTTCCAATATACCGATCGATTTAACATTGAGCATATAATTCACCTCCGACCATTCGAAGAGACCTCGAGGCGACTTATACGCTTCCGTAGACTTCTGTAGACAGAAAAAAAAAACATTCTCCACGAACAAACGTTTGTCTATAAATCGACCGAGTGGAGGTTGACGATATATTCCAGTGGTTTTTATTAAAATAAATTAGGAAAATAATCGTCGTACCGATGGAGCGGTGAATGGCGAGGAGAATGAGAATCGGTCGTAAAAAAACGACAATGTTTTCTTCCTGCAATTGGAATTAATCGCCAACGATAGTTTTAAGTTATGGTAAATAACGTAAATAACCTCGGACAATTTTCACGTTCGCGAGAGCTTTTCCTTGAATATTGAGCAACATTTAGTAATGACGGTTTAACGACGATGTGCGAAAGTTCCGCAGTCACAACGAGAGTCACCGCGGATTACGTTGGAGTCGATATACGTAATTGCAGGCACGAAAGTTGTCGGTCCGATCGTACATCGCAGCAGCAGCAGAGCAACAGCGCTACTACGTCGGACAATTAGCGCCGTCGCGTTAATAAGCCAAGCGCGTACGGTCAGCACCGCGTCCCTTGAATAAAACCGCGACGCACGTCGAGACAACCTTCCTCAAATACTCGCGCAGTCACTCTTCTCCTACACCGTCCAACGTCTAGCCTCGAAAGTCCGAAGAACTCTTTTCCTGTTTCCGGTGACTCAACTTAAATCCCCCCTCCCGATAAAAAAAACAACAATAATATTTTTCTAAATCTCGAAATAATTTGTTTTCCTGGCCATTAAAAAATCGTGCGTCCAGCGTGAAAAGTGCAAAGAACTCTCATCCTGCTTCCGGCCACTCAACTTAATTTCCCTATCGAAATAACAATCATAATAACATATGGAATAATGATATTCTTCATTATGTCGAAGTTTGTATCGTTGGAAGATGAGGAAAATAAAAATAAAATGATTCTGTATTGAACCCAGTACGACCTTCTGGGTTCATTATAGAATTATTTTATTTTTATTTTCCTAGAATCGCTAGAATAATTTCAGAATCGTTGGAATAATTTTTTTTTATTCGTTGCATTCCAAGGATGCAAACTTCAAGATCAATATTTATTTTTTTCTCTAACGATGAAGGTTCTTAAAGTGATTAATATAAAAATTCTCCTGCGATCTTACTCGGCAATAAAAAAGGACTACCTTAAAAGTCTCAATTAAAAAAAGGCTGAAAAAAAAACTAATCGACTTTTTTGTTTGCAATTTCACAGTGAATGAACGAGAAAAGATGCCAGGTCACCGTCAGCCTAACTCCCTGGAGGGACTTAGTTTGGGACGCGTGTGCCAGCAGCTCGACGGGACGTGCCGGAGGCTGCAGGTTCTCTCGCAAGAATCGTCGGCGGGTCAGGTGCTCGCCTACGCAAAACAGACGATACGGCCTTACTACGTAAACGCTCTGCCGGCGCGAATACGTTCGCGGGTCATCGAGGAGACCTCGAGGATGTTGTACGGTCCAGCGTCGGATGGCTCAACGCTCATATCCGGCCCAGCGCCGCTCTATCTCCTCGCCCTTCTCCTCGGTCACGACATCAAGCAGCTCAAGGTCAATCTCTGCTGTTACTACGGCTGCAGTCATCAGACATCCTTGCTGAAGCTCCTCGCCGCCGAGGGCGTCGGTCTCGAGTCTCTCGAACTCGCGCGCTCCGCTCTTCTGCGCCTGGACTGCAAACTCCTGCGCTCAGCTCTGCTGAACACGCGAAATCTGCTGAGTCTGACGCTGAGAAACATCGCCAGCGATGCGGTCCTCGAGGTCATTGGAAAAGCTTGCCCGAAACTCGTGGTCCTCGACGTCGCTTGCTCGCGGCAAGTCACGGACGCAGGACTCAAGCGACTTTTGCTCAGGGTCGAGTTGAGGGACAAGTTGTCCTTGCAGCAACAGCAGCAGCAGCAGCAACAGCCACTTCAGCAGCATCATCATCATCACCATCGTCATCGCGAGCAACAGGAAATCACCAGCTGGTCGAGGATCAAGACCCTCCTGTCGAAGCTCAAAATGAAGAGTCAGAAGTCCATGCGAAAGGACGGCCAGGGCGTCCTCCTGGAATACTGCGAGACACGTAACTCGATGTGCGACACGCTGAGAGTGTTGAACGTGGCGAACACCGGAGTGACGAGCGCCGGGGTCCTTCTCGCCCTGGCTCATGTGCCGAGTCTGGAGTCCCTCGCCGAGTACAATCACATGGGCCGAGTCGTCGAGATTATGAATCGAGCGGTGATCGACCTGAAGACACCGTTCAGCCTGACCGAGGCGCGCAGCAGTCGCACCACCGAGCCGAGACTCGAGCTCCTCGCTCGCGCCTGTCCGAACCTCGAGAAGCTTCACATATCCGAGCCTCATCATCCGCCCGAGGCACTGAGACTCTTTCCTCGGGTCGCGAGCCTCAGCGTTCACGGGATACCAGCCAAGAAGGAGTGGTTAGCCGGCTTCTACGATTATCTTCGGACAAACGGTGCGAATCTTCGCGAGCTGAATCTTCGATTAACCGCCAGCGAATCGCCGCTGCAGTTGGATCTGAGGGAGATTTTCGTGAATTGTCCGAATCTGGAGAGACTGACGAAGGACGGCGCGAGTGTCGCGTGGCTCGACGGCCCGGATCCGAAGCCGCTCGAGCGACTCAAGAAGGTTCAGCTGGGGCGAAACGTCAGCGCCACGGCGGTCGTGAAAATTTTGTCTCTCGCCCCGGAACTCCAGTCGCTTCATCTTCACAGCTGCTTCGATTTGACTGACGAACATCTGGAGAAACTTCTCGCGCCGTCGACGACGCCGTCGAGATTCAACGCCAGTCAACAATTTCGCGGGAATAGTCTTGTGAGAAATTTGTCGTGCTTTTATGTGTACGAAGCGAGCGGAGTCTCCGCCGCAACGGTCCTCAACATGCTCAAGCGCTGCGACAATCTCGGACGCATCGGCAACCTCGCCAACTGGGGACTGGATTGCGAGGGCGTGAGAATGCTGAGGAATACTTTGGCACTGGCGAATCTCGACGTTGATCTCTGCCCGGGTTCACATTGGTTCTGGAGCAACTGCATTCACTAGCCGCCGCGAGATTCATTCCGGTAGCAGGAATAAATATCTTCGTTTCAATGCCTTCGACGGAATAACTCGCGCTAAATATCTTGGGACGAAAATAACGTCGCGAGCGAAATATCTGACGCAGGATATTTTGGCAGGAGTGATATTTTCGAGCCGGGATATTTTGTAGGAGTTATGCCGTCGAAGCATAATTCGACCTCGAGGTCGACTATCGGCGACCGATTCTCGTCAACGACTCTGTAAATCAGTATCAGTATTAATAAGGACAGCGAGAGAATAACGAATCAACAATTTTGCGACTGCCAGGCGAGGAGACTCGAAAGATTCTCGACGGGGAAACAGAGCTTGCGCACATTCGTACGAATTTATCATTCGCGCATGGCTAATCCTTTAATTATTAAGTTTACACTCTACTTTGCACTACCATTAGATTATTACGGAAAGCAATAAACGCGCATTAACCACATGTAACGTTTCGCGCGGTACCCGCCTCTCTCTCTGTAATCTTGAATAAAATAGTGCATAAGCGTTCGTACGCTTTGAAAAATAAGACGCTTTTTTCTCAGTATTGTTATTGTACCCTTGATACGTAAACGTGATTGTAAATAATAATTCCAAGTACTCGGGATCATTTGAAGTTATCTCACATGCGAGATATTATTTTCTTTTTTTTTATCGAAGTCAGACGGTTCCGTAATAACTTGAAATGATTTAAAGTTGGAAAATAAACCAAGTTGAGCAATCGAACCATTGGCAGAGGTATCAGCGGTGAAAGGAACGTTTTCGGGCTTCGCCCGGGGACGCAACGCGACCGTCACTCCGACGCACGTGTTCCTCCAAACACTCTCGCCTTGTCCTTTGATCGTTCAACGATAGATCCACCTTCGAATGGCACACGGGTCGTCTACGGTCAATCCGTATATTGTCTAAAATTGCCCGTGTGGCGAAACCACAGGGAATCTTACCGTTACGCAATAGAAAGTTACCAAATAATCATGCACCCAAGTCGTTTGGTCCAAGTTCGTGAAATGTTGATCTGCCGAATTTCACGCTTGGAACGGATTTAAGATTCACTCGTGTTACACGTCCGAGCTCTTGTAATGCTCGTTTGATCCGCACTCGAAAGCAAATCGATGAACGAAGTGGAAGGAAAAAAAACATTTATCTCCACTCACCTCCATGAACCCGTGAGCTTGAAGCAGCAGGCTTATCAGCTTAGTGTCCGCCTGGAAGATCTTGTAAGTCATGTAAAGCTGCTTTGCAGGCGGATTTTCCGGAGGAGTCGCCAGTGCGGAACACCTTGACACACAAGAGTCGTTTGCATTTTCATTTTTGTTCCTTTGTGACGAATACCAGAATCTGACAATGACAGATAAGTCGAAATTATGCCGATGGAATGAAATTACTCACTTGAATCTCAACACTGAGGTTTTACTGCCCGACTGACCGCTTATGAGCCACTCGTTGCTTTTCGCACTGTCGGCTGTTGTGCTGAAAAACACAGAGACAAAAGTAATGCAAATGGGAACGCGCAAGTTTAAAAAACATTTTTTTTTACCTTCGGTCTCATAATTTTGATATTTCCGTAAAAAAATGACTTGAAAAAATTTGTAAACGCAATTCAAAATATTTGTGAAATAATATATCAGAGTTGGACCAAATTCCAATTAATTTTTCGCACTCAAAAAAATTCGTAAAAAATTAACCGTGTGATTTGAGTGGTAAGAAATAAAACTTGGTGAGGCCGCGAGATTCAGATACCATTTTTTATGATTAAACTTGGTAGTTTGTATCGCGTGACCAACGCCAGGTTGTATTGCACGCTTATGCCTAGGAAATGCGCTCTTCCGGTCTGTCAGGCGATATTATATAATCTATCCGCGCATTTCCCTTTAGGTGGCTATGCCCTTTAATACCCCCGCCCCCTATCTGTTACCGGCGTTGACGTTACGTCCAGCTGGTATTATCATTTTTATACAGGCGCCCTGGTGTGTCGGTAAGTGACGCGATCGTAGAATATACCGAAGGTTCTCGCGTCTACAGTCAGAGAGCTCTGCTCTGTCGAAACGATCGCGCGTTCAACTTGTGCTATCGCAAGAGTATATATCTACCGCGCGAACGATACAGTAATTGGCCATCGGAACGTCCAGCGATTATTGGCACACACGTGTCTCAGCGGAAAATAGGAAAAAAAGGTCAACACCAAAGACTTAGCCATTTTTTTTCCTTTTTTTTTGGCATTTCTTTCTTCGCGTTAATTCCCAACGACCAGGGCACTCGTTGATGATTAACCGCTCGTTCAAGTTGTGCTAACGCAAGAATAAAAAAATAGAAAAATAGAAAAAAAAGTCAAGACCAAATACTTTGCCATTTTTTTTTTCTTTTTTTTAGGCATTTCTTTCTTCGCGTTAATTCCCAACGACCAGGGCACTCGTCGATGATTAATATTCCTCCTACCTACCTCTCCGTTTTCTCCGCCTTGTTGGGCTTGTGAACAAAAGGCTCGAGGCCTTCCTCGCTGCTATTGGACAACTGCGACATTCCTGAGAGGCTGGAAGAGGACATGAGCTCCTTCGGCCTCTTTCCCTCCAGTCTCCTTGTCGAGCCATTCTTCAGAGGCGCGAGCATCTTGTCTGTAAGTAACATCAATGTTTTTTAACTATCAGTGATCCGATCAAATTATTCGAAGTATTACAAATATTTAATTACGCTTCTTTTTCCATGAACTTTCATTATTCGCAGCGGATGGTTGACTTGTATTTATTTTTTCTTATATGTAAAGAGTGCCTATGCTGTCAGCTAATAAATAAATAAATAAATAAATAGATAAATAAATATGACCTGGTTGGTATGGCTACTATGTTGATTTTTTTCACTAAGCTAGGGGCTCGTTCAGCGCGATACGAATCGTTAAGGTCGTGGTCAGTATGAGAAAGAAAGAAAAAAAATAGATTTTGCCTTGAAAGAAACACGAGTGGCCGGACGACGAAGGCGGCAACGGCAACGAGAGCCGAGTTGTATCAGCGTCTACCGGGTTTGCCGACGGGTGTATTTATACGTTTGTTATTCCGTACGACTACTCGGGTGATGTTGCTACGCTATGGCTCGCGCATCGATTTCCCGGTACGTAACGCGCGCGTACGCCATATCGTCTCTCGTCAGAGTCCGGTGAGCTTGCGACGCGGGAATGCTAATGACGTCGCGGGCAACGTAACTCCGAGGTGGGTAAGTAGCCGACCGACCGGGGGTCTCTCGTTGGCTCGTTTCACTAAACTCGCTTAGAGGCAAACGGTGCCCGTACAGGTAATCGCATCGCCGAGTTCGGTCGCGCGCGACCGAAGGGGATGACGCGTGTGCGTCGCTGCCGCTCGGATGACCAAAGCCGCGCCGCCGTGCGACTATGACTTAACGCACCAAACATATAGTTACGTTTCCATTTTTTCTATTTTTTCGTTATCATTTTTATTGGCATTACAAATGCAGTTGTGACGAATAAAAATATTAGTACGTTATGTACCTCAAAATATTGTAGATTTTTTTTATTTCTTGAAATATGATTTTTTTTTTCGCCTATTTTTTCGTTATATTTATCAGCATTAAAAATGCAGCTGTGACGAGTTAAAATATTACTCCGTACGTCGAAATATAGTCGATTTTTTTTAATTATTTCTTGAAAAGAAAAAAAATGTATTTCTTGAAATAAAATTATTCGACTCCGCAAAAATACACGAAAAATTCTCGAAACTCCGCAAAAGTTGAGCAGCGAGCGAAAACTGATAAAAATCTTTTCCGCCTGAGCAGTTTTTTGTTCTCCAACCAGACGAGACAATTGAAACATGACAAAGTACAGTGATATCCGGTTTGCGGCGAGTTGGATGAAAAGATATCGCTTTGCTGCGATATCTCGCATTTCTATCCGTCGTTCGACCCTTCGGCAGCAGCGTCAAAGGACAAAAAAGGGCACGTATCTCGGTGTCTGCGCGGAAAAAGTGGAAAAAAGGTCGCACACGCCAAAGCGCGCGCGCGGTTAGCCGCGAGTATCGGAAGAGCGAAAAAAAAAAAAATAGCAAGCAAAAACACCGAGTAGTCTGCAAGGCAGCCTCGGCTAAAGAGCGCGTGACTCACTGCAGTAATTACGTGACCGAAACGTGCACGCCGATCGGCGCACGCCAAACGAGATAGCACGTTGCACGTATCACGTCGCGCGAGACCCTCGCTACGAACAGACGGCCAAGAGGCCTCTCGCTATACTGGGGCAAAGTTTCCCTCGAGTTGTGACGCGCGATCGTCGATTGCGCCTCCCCCCCCACGCGACTCGCCGTCGAAACAACGAAAGAAACGCAAACTCCGACACACACACGCACGGAACGTGTGTGAGACCCAAAAAAAAAAGGAAAGAAAAAAAAGAAGATGAATGAATGAGAATGAAATGAAATTCCATCGATCCGTCGGACGACAGATGTCATGGTCGGCAAAATTAACCGTGAAACGCGCGTTGATGCGACCGTCGCGTCCGCGATAACAGCGAGAACCGACTATTTTTTCCAATCGTCGATCTTTCCGTTAGGCGCCAAATTCGACGACGTCGAAGGATGTGAGAAGTGAGAATGTCGAAGTGTGTGAAGAGAAAGGAGCGCTGCGAACGACCGGAGAATGGGAACGAGAGGGGAAGAATCGCCGTTGGCGGGACTCGATGGCAGCAGCGGCAACAACAACAGCAACAACAGCAACAACAGCAACAACAACAGCGACACCGGACAACGGAAGCGAGTCAAATACACGGATAAGAGGCCGAGCGATTCCGGAAGAGCGACGACGAGGCGACGGCCAACAACGCGGCGCAGAGACGACGCTGACCTCTGCCGCGAGTCCCGTGACCTTGGGATTACATCGTTACCCGTGGAGATACTCCTCGAGATTCTGTCGTATCTCGACTGTCGCGATTTGTACGCCCTACGGGCTGTCTCCAAGTTCTTCGAGCGTCTCGTCCTCGAGCCGAGTGTCTGGACGGCTTATGAGGTACAAAAAAAAACAAATAATAATAATATATAATATATAATAACACTTTTCTTTTTATTTGTATTCTTGAGTTCGAAAGAAAACGCGATATCTCGATTTTTCAATTTTTCCCAGAACTTTAATGATGACCCTTAAAAATCGCAATTTTTTATGTTTTTGTTTTAAATTAATTTTTGCGTACAGGTGAACGGCGCCGAGCCGAGAACGTCAGAGGTCATCGAGGAACTGAAGAGGATGCCGCATCTGCGAAAAATCAGTATAGAGGCGAGAAACGACTGCGACGATATATTGCGACAATTATCGTGCAGCAACAAGAAACTCCAGAGGCTCTGTATATCCGACTGCACAGGTGACCATCGAAGCATCGATGCGAGACGGAAAAAATACACATTTACATAGACACGAGGCATTCTTTATCAACTGGTCCCCTTTTTCGGTTGATCTCCCGAATATTTTCGAATTAAATTTTTCATTTAAAAAAATATCCGGAAGAATGGCTCATGTATGTATGTGTATTTTTGTCGTATCAACTGGGCCACTTTTTTCGGCTGACTTCCCGAATATTTTTTAATTAAATTTTTAATGTAAAAAAATATCCGGAAGGTCTCTCGAAAAAAGTAGCCCAGTTGATGAAGAATGCCTCACCTAACGCAAAAAATCTTACCATTTCTCTAATCACTCCGGGGACGGAAAACACGGCGCAGGCTCGTCGGCGAATCTGTACCTGCGACCGGGTTATTTGGTGCGGATTCTCGAGCGATGCCCGCGGCTTCACACGATCACGATAAAGGGCAGTCGCTTTCGAGGCTCCAAGTTTTATCGTCTTCTCGGCAGCGTTGGACACCGTTTGCGCTTCGTCTCGGCGTCGACGACGCGATCGCAGTTTCGCGCGTTCGCACGACACGTGAGCAACCTCGACGAGCGCGACACCGACGCCCTCTGCTCCATGTGCGCGGGAACGGGACAGTGGGGCCCTCTGCGTTACTACATGGTCGAGCGCTCCGATTGCACGAAGATCGCGCTGGTCAGCTACTTCTATCACGATTTTCTCTACGTCGACGTTCGTCCCGCGTCCAACGACAGAGCCAATGGGGCCCCGAGGGTCGGCGCTACTTCGTTGTCACCGATGCCGCCGCCGCCGCCGTCGCCTCCTATGTGTTCGTGATCTTTACGCTCGACCGACGCGCGATTCGACCGAACAAATCGTCCATGTAAACAATAACACACGCTTCCCTGCGTCGAACGCTCGACGTACCGCGTCGATGGGCAGCGCGTGTGTTGTGCTCGTCTGGTGCATAAACCGCACGCGGTTCGCCTTTGCGAACGGCTGACTGACCGAATGCACTTTCGTTTCCTAGGATTTTTGTACGAAGTTACGAAGAGAACTGCGTCGCATCAGTTCGATACACGTGAAAAGTCTTGTGTCATTGACTGTCGCATTGTTCCGTTAATCGTCGATTTCGGCTTCCGTTCTCCAGTGACATTAAAAATAAATGTAACGCTGCTTTCTCGTTTAAAAACGATTTTTTTGTATGGTGTGTCGTTTGTCGAGTATGAAATTCCGTCGCCAATGGCGTCGGAAAGAAACCTTGCCGCTTTTTTGGCGAAATTTTTTTTTTTCGATTTAACGAAGTTTTAAAACGCTACTCGATGGAAAATTTCCCGCTGATTCCAAAAATGCCGGGAGTTTGCCCGAAAAATCTAAAATTCGAGAAGAAAAACGCGAAAAATGATTTTCCACTTTGTTCAAATTTTAACGCTTCACTAAAATCGGTGTAATTTTTCATTGGATCGATGAAACCTGGATTTTATTTTTGCATTCGAAAGAAAACCCTTCAACGAAGAGAATGCCGCCAGGCGATAGGCGGTATTTCGATTTTTCGATTTTTTGCAGAATTTTAAAGTCGACCCTCAAAAATCGCAAATTTTTAGAAGGGGTACCCTTACGTTTTTTTCGCAAAAAAAAAATTTTCGATTTTGCAGAGTTTGAAAACCCTATCCGATGGCAAATTTTCTGCCGATTCCGAAAAGCACCGGGATTTGCCCAAGAAATTAAAAAATCGAGGAGAAAAACGCAAAAAACGATTTTTTTTCTGACAAGCTACCAAATTTCGCGATATTAAACATCGAACTGTTGATTTCGCAATGATCAATCAGAGGCCAAGTTATACCGACAACAATGGTCACATTGGCGCGAATTACGGACTTTCTCGAAGACGGCGCAAAAAGTTTGGTTGTTTTCCTTGGTGATGTCGTGATCCCTGAGACAGAAAAGGCGAATAGAAACGAAAACAAGCCGGATTCGTCGGGCGAAAGCAAATTCTGACGATCGAAGCGGCACAGCTGTTGTTAAGTAACAGTCGCAACGCGGTGCGGTGGTCAGCAGCAGCAGCGGCGGTGGCGGTGGTGGAAAAAAAAACTTGTGTTTCAACACGCGTAATATCGATCGGGCTGTCCGCACCGGCGAGGCCGAGGTCGACGCTGAAACTGGAACGTGTAGCGCGCGATCGTTTAGCGACCTTTCTTTTCTTTCACTCTCTCGCCTTCAGCCGTTTATAAATGTATGTAGCCGCGGTAATAATCACGTAATTGTGCAACCCGTGTGTCTCACTTCCCAGTCAGTCGGTTCTATAAAATTGTCCCTCGTCGCCTCTTTCGCGACGCTCGAATCGTCCGCTCAGTCGTCGCCCACGTGCTCTATCTTCAACGACTTATCTTGATTCACCTCCGAACGGTACTAAACTGTTCCCAGGTCGAAACACTTACAGGAGATATTTGCAAGCATCGCGACAACCGCGCGGACTCGTCGTTCCAGACTCGTGAATCGCGTGGCAATGAGAATCGACGAAGTGACGCAGCACTGTTGAAAATATTTTTCATGAGCTTCCATTATACGAGTAAATAAAGCCTGTTTACACAAACAGGATTTATTTATTTATTTACATAAAGTGTAATGTAATATTACAGAATATTTCACTGAATACTGTAAAAATTAGGAAATTTAATATCAAAGTTAAGAAACATTGTATAAAAATCTGGAATTCTAATCCCTCTTTTAAAAAGTTCATGAGTAACGGAAAACATTGTTAGCAAACTTCGAGCTGTGATTGGCCGGGACTCTCAGACCGAGTCCAGGTTCATTTGTCCTTGATAACTCTGACAATTCTGTCAAATATCGTATTTTTTTTTATCCACTAAAAAAAGGTTGATGGCAGTGTTTTCAGGGGTAGAATATGCGACTTGAGAACGATGGTATAGGTTAAAAGTTGATATTTTGAAAAAATTAATTTCGTGACCCCGATTTGGGCGGTTTTCGGCCCAGCGACCAGATCTACGATTTCTGACAAACTGTTCGGCCAAAAAATTTTTTTTTTTCAAAATCAACTAAAAAAGGGTTGTAACCAGTGTTTTCAGGGGTAGAATATGCGACTTGAGAACGATGGTATATGTTAAAAGTCGATATTTTGAAAAAAATAAATTTCGTGACCCCGATTTGGGCGGTTTTCGGCCGGGCGGCCAGATCTAGGATTTCTGACAAACTGTTCGGCCAAAAAATTTTTTTTCAAAATCAACTAAAAAAGGGTTGTAACCAGTGTTTTCAGGGGTAGAATATGCGACTTGAGAACGATGGTATAGGTTAAAAGTCGATATTTTGAAAAAATAAATTTCGTGACCCCGATTTGGGCGGTTTTCGGCTGGGCGGCCAGATCTAGGATTTCTGACAAACTGTTCGGCCAAAAAATTAATATCAAAGTTATCTCGGCGATATAACCTTACCGCGAAGTTTCGCGGTAAGGTTACATCGCGGGTGTTCGTCCGGCGTTGAACGTAACACGCGGTCTGCGCCGTTTGACTAATTAATGCACCGCTACGCACGGTGCGGCTATTCGTACATCCGTGACGTCTCGGCGACCAACAGGAACAGATATATAACTGTATCACCTGCGGCGGCTGGCGACGGTGGCGACTTCGCCCGAGTTAATGAAGCGATCGTTAATCGAGTCATTGTCGTTCTACTCCGGTGATCGACGAGAGGACGAGACACGTCTCGAGGCGCGCGAGCGAGTGACGCGCCAGCGTAATTTCCTGATAAGCTCGCGTGAATGCAAATATGTTTGCAGTGGGCAGAGTGAGAGACGGAATGAGAAGGAGAGACGGAAACAGCCGGCACAAAGGTATAGCTCGTAGGTGGCGCTGCGCTCGCACGAAGAACGTGATACGAGAAAATGCGGAAGGTCCCCGGATTCGCCGCCGATGGGAGACGCGTGACGATGCATCCAATTCACGACAAGACGCTTCGAGAACTTTTGAAGCGTCACTTTTGTCTCGGCAGGTATCCACTTCGCGAGCCGCCGGTTCACCCGGACAACGCAGAATATAAAGGGACGGTCACGAACGAGCGAACGTTTTTTCTTGTTTTTTTTTTGTTCGTTTTGTCTCGAGCCGACGAGAAATTCTCAAGATCCGACGTCAATGTTTGTGCCAATAATTCACATTTTGGCCAAAATTACAAATTTTGCCAAAAGTTTTTTTTCGTGCCAATAATTCAAATTTTCATCCCACCCTCCGCATTCCCAAAAACCCAATAAAAATGTACAGATCACCGGTTCGTTCGAGGGGGGCGAAAATTGTGACTCACCCCGCGAGCCATTACGCCCCTCTCTATCTCTCTTTCGCTCTTCCCCTCCCCTTGCCAGGTCGCCCGGAACATACGGTTACGTTGGCACGCACGTCGACTCTCGTTATACGCGAGGACGAGTCGTTTATGCAAACGACGCGAGGACTCGACAGCAAAGGACAAAGGAAACAAGGCGAGAGAGAGAAGAAAAATCAGCGAGGAGAAAAATAAAAAGTTTCTCCGCTGTTTTCCCGTCGGACGATTTTTCCAAGTGCCGTTTAGTCGTCGTAAACGCTGCGGGCGAATCGGCGAACCGACAAATTGGGTCGAAGCGAGCCGCGCGCGGTTCGCTCGGTGCCGAGCACGCAATCAACCGAGAATTAATTCGTGCAGAGCGCCTCGTGGCGAGTGTGTATCCGTCTGTATATCTGTGTTGTTGTCTGTGTATCGGACGCGTCGAGAGCGGTAAAGGCCATCGTAAACGAGAAAAAACACTTGGGGACGTCGCAGGTGTCTCGTCGCCGCATAATCCGCGGGATTGCGGAATTGTCGCAGATGCCGCGCGTCGTCGTCTCGGAGGACGCGTCGGTGGCCACAATGGCGGCTGCGGCGGCTGCTACGAGTGTTGCCACACGCGAAGCGACACTCGCGGCGACGGCGGCGGCTTGTACCTTACACCAAACGCGCCGGTTAATGGAAAATAGAGGTCACAAAGAGCAAGCGCAGTGTTTACAAGGCGCACACACGCAGCACACGTCGTGGCCGACGATGCACCATCGGAGTAACCTATAACGCGAATATACGGCACGGAATTGCCTACTCGAGGCACCCCCCGGTACTTTGGCAAATTAGCATTTGTCTCTAATCCGTCTTTCGAGTCTTGTTTGCCCGAGGATCAGCCGCAGGGGCTTGCAGCGCGAGGCAACTGAATGTCCTCGTCGGGATATCCACCCACTCACCGTCTACACACACGTCGCGTGTATTACTGTGTTCATCGCTGCGATAGAAGTGAATACAAGTGGATCAAATTTCTGAGATTCCTGGCGAGACCGACGACGAGGTGGACGCGGCGAGACTAGGTTAATTTCGCGAATTCCTCGAGTTTACAGTCAAGGGAACTCTCTGGTTTATGTTTATCGTTACGACGGTCAATTAACCTTTAAAACTGCGACGCCTAAATTTGGTAGATTTATCGTTGATACTTTTTTGTATAGCGGAATAATGAGTTTTGTTGTAAAATTTGTGCAGTGATTATAAAATAGATTTGAACGGCTGAGAAAAAAATACTAAGTATCGCTTTGATATTGGAAGAAATAGTGGAACAAAATAATTAATGCATTACTTTTGCATTAATTATTTTTTCCACTAAAAAAAAAATACCAGTGTACACGTGGTGCATTGAAAAATATAGTGCCCAACACGGAGTGGGTTAAAAATAAGCCCTGCACAGTCCGCAGACCTTTAATAAGAATTTACAGCGAGAAAGTATACAACACGACGATTCAATTCACCAGCGGTTAAACATCGCATTGCGTGCTGCCGGCTGCTCGAGAGTCTCCACAAACTGGAAAAACGAGCCCTCAGCGAATCGCCTGTCGTTCCCCCGTCACGAGTCACACGTGGTAATTGATAAATCTACGAGCGATGCAGTCTGTCAAAGTCTCAACGGTGGCGGCGGCAAAAACCGCGAAAAACTTGTACCGCACAGGCAGAAATGATGGACGAGCGCCGGGAAACAATTTGAAGCTCTCGGGGCTCCGGGGATTCGAGCTTCTTCGCGGTTAGTGTGCTATCTATGTAAATTGTCGGGGCGCCGCCTACAGCGCCGCCGCCCCCGCCGCACGTTAGGCACGACATGTAGTCTCCTTTCGCCGCTATATCGCCCTCTCTCTCTCTCTCTCTCTCGGCGCCCCGAAATACGCCGAATATATCTGTGTATATAACGCTGCATACACGTGAAAAGTCGTTGTGTATCAGAAACTCTCGTGTGTGGGCTGCTTCCTTCATTCATGAGGCCGCCGCCGCCGCTGCCGCCGCCGACAACAGGTATTTCCGATATGCCTGCTACCGGCGCCCGTGTCCGCCCGCTTCACTTTTCACATCTTCCCATCCCATCCTTTCTTCCTCTCTCTCTCTCCGTCTTTCTCACTCAGAGCGGGCTAACGTGCAGCAGCGATAATAACTCGCCGAACCTGCTATTAATTCCGCGCACTTAACTGGCAGGCACACGAAAAATCATTGAATAATTGAATAATGGACTCTCCGGTGTAATTCGAGCTTCAACGCTCGATATCCACTTGCCAGTTCGATCTTGCGTAAAATAATTGATCGTCGACGCCGATATCGTTCGAGTGCGAAGGGAGAAAGGGGAGGGAGGATGGATGAAAAGGAAAGGCGAGGCGGCGGCGGGGAATAAGAAGCCCGGATGTTTCGTCATCGACGCGCGGACGCCATTTACGATCGAACTTACTTCCGAACCGGATATTACACGGGCGTCACGACGACTAACGGGTTTCCAGCGCGGATACGGTTATAGAGCGATGTTGGACGACGGAAGCGTCGATGAATTCGGGAGTTGAATTTTCGTCAGTCATATCTGTTTTCACGAATCATTCACGATAATTTATTTCACGAATTTCTGTTATTTTTTAAGGGTGAATATAGCGTCGCTGTAATAAAAAAAATACCAATAGCTACTTTTTAATGCCACGAAAAGATGTGCAATGCCGCAATAATATTCATTTTCACGGACCATTAACGTTATTGCCAATTTCCATTCTCGTTCGGAAAATCATTTAAGAAATATTCTCATGCGAACAGACGCGAAATATCAGAACGAAGAGGCGTGACGCGAGAATGGTTACCATTCGCCTTTCGACGTTGGTAATAAAAACGTTTTACTGCCAATGCTCGTTTATTTTTGCGCCCGCTAAGTGGGAACGGCCGGCAGAAGTTGCGGCAAAGGGCGCGAAAACAAAAGGGCACGCGCCGGGGGAGACGGGTTTAATGCGATCGTGTGAGAAAAAAATACCGCAGGGCTTTTGTGGAGTGCAAACAATCAACGCGGCTACGTGTACGGAACGTCGCGCTGTGTAAAAGCGTCGTCGGAACTGTCGTCGCCCGAGGACTAAGGACGACGTTTCCCCGAATACAACGTATACACGATATATATATATGCATACAGACATACCCCGACCGACAGTCGAGACGCGGCGACTTCTCGACACGCGATATACGAGAGTATCTCACTCGGTGGATTTGTTTACGAGACGCTGCAGAGGTCATAGAACCAGCGAGGCGACGGAGAGCAGGAAGGGCGACGCGGGGGGAAAGGGCTGCACGCTGTCCCGGTGAAACATCGTCGTTTTTTTATAGCTCTACCATCCACCGTGTATCTTGCCTCATAGACAAGTCCGATGTAATAATAGAACGCATTAATGTAATACACGCGACGGTTCGTCGAACTGTCGCGACGAGCTTCCAGCGATTCCGACTATCGTAAAATTGCCACTAATTTTATGTTCCAATCGCTTCCGGTATGTCGCTTTGTTCTCCGCAGCGAACAATTTTTACAGCGCATTTTTTTTTCTGAGTTTACAAAAAATGAGGAACGATTTTTTTTTAATGAGAAAAAAATGCAGTAGCGGAAGTAGTATTTCAATGTTTTTTTTCTATGAGTTTACAAAAAGTGAGAAATGATTTTTTTTTTATTGAGAAAAAAAATGCTGCAGCGAAAGTAGCATTGCAATGTCTTTTTTCTGAGTTTACAAAAAATGGGAAACGATTTTTTTTTTTAATGAGAAAAAAATGCAGCAGCGAGAGTAGCATTTCAATGTTTTTTTTTTTTCTGAGTTTGCAAGAAGGAAGAAACAATTTTTTTTTTAATAAGAAAAAAATGCAGCAGCGAAAGTAGCGTTTTTATGTTCCTCGAGATAGGAGAGAGCGCGGAGTTTCGCGAGTGAAAAAAAAAAGGAAGAGCCGGAATCCGGCGGCGGTTTATTTAGGCTCGCCGACACGTGTACAACGTCTCGGCGTTCGCCCATCGGACAGCGTGGTTCTGCGCCCCGCCTCGACGATGAAAATAAAGCCAAGATAAGAAGCGTAAAAATACTCGGCAGCAGTTATTTCTCAGCTGGAATCGTAGCTGGACGTAAAAGTTCGCGCCCGTGTCCGTCGTCGCGGCGGCGGCGCGCGGCGGAAGACCGCAAGGGAGAAACGCGCTTGAGAGTCCCGTAAACTTTCGGAACCGCGCAACAACAACGGGCAGCCCGGCAGCTTTCCGCGTTTCGCGAACGTGTTTCCTTCTCGTTCCACACGACAGATCGAGTCTTTCTCTCGTCGGTTTTCTCTCCCGCGGCCTCGCTCAGCGGCCGTCGGCTCGACTAATTGGCGGACTACTCGAAGCGCGCATTAATTAACGGCGGACAGCAGCGTCGAGTGCTCGCGATTTCGATGAGCGCGATATATATTTTCTCGTATGTTTATTTATAAACATTTTACGATAATCAAGAAGCGCAGCCGCCGACGCCGGCGGCCGAACGTAAATTCGCCACGTGTGCCGCTCGACGCCAGAAATACAGGAGTCTCCGATCGTGAAACGTCAGGGAAACGAAGCGGGGAGAAAGGGAGAGGGGGAAACAAGAATATACAGCAAGCGTGGGCAGCGTTTGCCCCCCCCCCCCCCCCCCCCCTTCTCCCCACAAACTGCAGCAACCGTCGCCGCATCATCGGAGAAGCCTGAAGTGATGCGCGGAAGGGGGAGGGGGAGGGGGGGCAGCGAGATTAGCCGCCACTCGAATCCCCTCGAAGTCCCCCCTCCCCTCCCTCCCTCCCTCCCTAACCCGTCCACATCCATCCATCCAGTCCATCCCCATAGACCTGGAAAAGAGATTACGTCGCTCGCTAGCAAATCCCCATTTTACTATTTATAAACAGCGCGAAGCTCTCTTCGTTCTTATAACATCGAACGCGCGCGAGAGCCGAGGCGGCGAACGATGAAAAAGTCAGATGAGATGCGATGCGGAGTATTTTCGGCCGGCGATCGCGATACACGACAGGCGAAACGCGGTTGATTCACGCGTGGAATTTCCGTCGAGAAAAATCGTTTTCGTATCACGCGAAACGGACCAATTATTATGAGGCTGAATTATTTTGGATTTGAGGTGAGCCTTCATTTCGCAGACATTTTTTTTTTAATTCGTTTTGGGAAATGCGAAGAAATTTAACGAGCATCGTGGAAAAAAATGCAATTCATCGAATAATGAGAAATACTTGAATGTAATATATAATTAATATAATCAAATTAAGAATAAATAATATAAATTATGAATTATGAATAAGTGAATAAATTAATAAATAATATAAATATCGCTGATCCTTGTTCCCCGGCAAATCCGTAACCGGGAAATGCCGAGTTTTCGCAACACTGAACGCAAAATGGCAAAGCCATCGCAACAAATTCGTGGATTAGGGTCGCAGCATACAGCGGAAGCCGAGCGGGATGTGTGACACCGAACGTCACGCGTCGAGCGGAAGCTGCTCGGCTGTCAGACGCGCGTTGCGAGATTCTCCCGTGTCCGAACGCGTCGCTGGTCTGCACTACTCATTGTCGACGTTACGCGGGGCATTTCGCTTTCAGCTGTTTTCTCTTTATCGTCGCTCGCCGCGAGGCTCTCCGGAGGAGATCTTGACCTTGGCTGCTGCGAGATGCCAAAAGCGTTTTGAGAACAGCAGCAGCAGCAGCAGCAGCACCCTCGTCCTCCCTCAACGCCCGAGGAAAACGCGAACCCATCCGCCGCGCTGCTCGACACGCAAACTCGAGCCGAAAAAAAAACGTATTCGAACGATACGAACGAAAAAATAAAATAAAAATAAAAACACCGTAGAAAGGATTGTCAGTGTGGCAGACGACGCGAGGCGTTCGTCCGCCGCGTGTGCGATGTGCAGACTCTCCGTGGAGAAAATCTGTGTGCGAATTGCAAACCGAACGGGAAAAAAGTGTATATCTCTCGTGTACTCACCGAAAAAAAAAATAAATACACACACGCACACACACACGCGGGTTTTTCCGTCGAGGCACCGGTTCCGCAGTCAACGATTCGCGCGATCGGACCGCGCGGGCATGATTACAATTTTAATTGGAATTTCGCCCGTGTTTCATTTCACTGCGACGGCGACAGCGGGACTAGCGGCGGCGGGCAATACGGGCGCGCGAGTGTAAAAACCGTCCGGGGCGGCGGGGATCGCGGCCATACCGTATCACAGCGCTACGCCGACTGCCTCTACCAGTCGCACGGCAAACTACGGCGCGGTACAGTCCGCGCCGAAAGTTCGCGTCGTCCCGGCTGTCGTCGCTCGCGCTTCGGGGTTTTTCGCGGGCTCCTGTCCGAACGACGATCTCGCGCGTCGCGCAGTGTCCGAGTCGGTCGATTGGCGTTTTTTCGCACATTTCTCCGCCCCCCCCCCCCCCCCCCCCCCTGCTCCGTACACTTCGTATTTCCGATAACACGGATATCGAAGGATCTTCCGAGTAGACCGAAGATTGCCGAGCAAACGAGCGATTGCGCTGCCGACGCAATGTTGCCGCGATATGTGCGCAAAAAGAAGAAAAAAAAATTGGATACTAATTTTTCGGAAAACCAAGATGGGCGATATCAAGAAGTCTGCGAGCAATAGATTTTTCTCATTTTTCGCGCATTTCCGACAAAAAAGAGCGTACATCAAACAGCCCTTCCTGCTCCTTACATTTCGTATCTGCGATAACACGCATATCGAAGGATCTTCCGAGTAAACCGAAGATTGCCGACGACGCAATGTTGTCGCAAAATGTGCGCATGCAATATGCGCGCAGAAAGAAAAAAATCGCGCAATACTAATTTGATCGGAAAACCAAGATGGCCGACATCAAGAAGTCAGCGAGATTTTTCTCATTTTTCGCGCAATTTTGAGGGAAAAAAAAAATTAGTGTACATCAAACCGTTTATGTATATACTCTAGTCACGTAGAATATTGAGCATGTACGTATGATATTAACGACGTAAAATTTCAGCGTATATTGCGAATATTTATCGCGGTCGGTAAATAAATTTACTCCAGCAGCCCCTTAATTGCCGAGCATTAGGTAACGCAGGATGGGAAATCGCAGCGACGGCGACGCATCGCTTAGCGCGCGGCGAGGGCGGGGAGGGAAAATTTTCACTCGTGACTATATTTAACGTTAGGTCAATACCGAACAACGGACACGCCGCGTGCCGCATACAAATTTGTGTATTCATCGATGTTTCGAATTAACGTCTCGCGTACACGCGGCAGACGTGGGGATATAATAGTTGCAGGTTCGAATTACGGAATTACGAGCTTCCGGAAGCGCGCCGGCTGGCTACGTCGGGCCGCCAGCAGCAGCACGCGGAGTGGAAGTCGGTAACGAGGATCGATCGGGTCGTCCCCGTATCGCGCGGACGATATTTCGCGAATAATAATGCAATCGCCATGGGAAGATTTAGCGCGGAAAGCTGTTCATTAAAATTAGCATATAAAACAACTTTTAATTTCTTGGATACGACTTTTTAACGAGTACACGTCGTAGTTTGCGTGTTTGATTTGTTATTTTGTTTACGTGGATACTGCGCGCAAAACTTTCTACGCGAGCTGATTGATGTGTATGAAAAATAATTGTTTTATATCGACAAAATCGACGTCTACTTGATTTTCTTGGCGTATCGATCCTCGAGCTCGAGAAGTTTGCTGTCTAATTCGGCGGTGGAGTAAGTCTGTAACAATCAGAAAAAAAATTACTTGAGATTTAATGCATATGTACTGGACGTTTTAATTTACAATCCGGTATACTAAATTTACTATGCAAGTTCGAGGTTAAATTTATTTTTGGTATAGTATTTTTTATAATTTGCTTTAATTTTTCTGTAAAATTAATTTAATTTTTTATAAATTGAGTTTACGGATAAAGATTTCCAGCCTTTTGTAACAGTGAACAGATAAACGTGACGCTGTGAGAAGAGGTCGTGTGTTCGAAACCAGTCTCGTTGGACATTGACTGGCACGGATCGGGACAGTAATGAGACGGTGTGGGAATAACGCTCTGCCGTGTCTGTAGCGACGTTTGCGGATGGAATTTATGCGCCTGGATACACGACGAATGCAGAATTCGTCGCTGAGCGAGACCCGCCCGGCGCACTACGTACATACGTGTCTCGCATGCGGTCCCGTCATAACGGTAAATAAAATTGCCGCACCGATGCTATCGGCACGCAAATTCGGCGCAATGCCGCTGATACCATTTGTTCGGTGCGCATCGACACCGACGTGAATTTCTTAAGGCCGATTGATTTCTTTATTGGCAACAGCCTAACACGGAAAAATTTCATAAAAATGTCTATCTCGAATTTCTAATTGGGACTGTATTTGTTTACACATGTTTCTTACCCTTTTTCGAACTGGCTTTCGGGGAAAATTCGTCAGTCCGTCTGCGCTCTCCGAAACCTGTTTGGACATTGGAAATAGCAATTGAATATAGCATCGAGGTTGGTGTCTTTTGAAGTTTCATCACTGTACGGTCGGTAAGGCAGACTGCAACCATAGCAGTGTGGATAGTAACAGAAAGTAAAATTAAAAAATTAAAAACGATGCCGCAGAGCGGATGGACCGTAGCAAAGAGAAATTTCGAATTACAGTTTTGATTGCCGACCGAGTAATATGCGCATCGCGCTACGATCTTACCCAAAAATCTTTGTACTCCGGGGAAAGACTCTCCAAATGGAGAATTCTGTTCTCGATGCTTTTAATCCTCTCGTAAATATCCTTCGGCACGGGTTTATTTATCCCGAGAAATTTTTCCGTTATCGACAGCCTTTCGTCCAGCGCTGGATTTTCCGTGTGACTTTCGGACGCCTCCCTGCTGGAATTTTTGTTTGTTTCCGCGAATAACATCAGAGGATCCATAGTTTGCGGCCCTCTTGTGTTCATTACTCTATGAACTGTTGTTAGATTTTCGTTATAAATATTAATTTGTCATTACTCATTACACTTGTGATGAAAATGTTGAGTGGTGTTATTCACCTTTCACGTGACTTTTGGAATCTTTTCGACGTATAAGAATCGCGTCTACCCTCGCGCAGGATCCCTCGCCCTCGTCGCTCAAATATCTTCGAACAAATTAAATACCATTATCGCTGATTTTCGCGTTTTTATTGTCCCATTCCAAATCGCAAGTTACTCACCGATGACTGCAAAATTCTTGAACGTTCACCGCGTTCACCTGCTGCCTTTTTCTCGCGATAAATGACTCTATTCTCCTGTTGAGCTCCTCATTGTCCGCGCGAATCTGCACTTGGCTCGGATCGATGTCAACGCGATCGCAATCTTTCCTCAATATCGTCGCCTCGTCCTCTGTTCAATCGAAAAACAATGCAATGTTTATAAATCAACGATAAAATCTTTATTAAAGTCGTTCAATCGTAACAAAATAGAATCTTTTATAAAAATAACAGAGCGAAAGTAGTAAAGTAATCATATTAACTTGAAATAACAGCAGCATTATGAAAAAATGCTATTTACTATTGGACCAGGCGCATTCCTTGTTTTCCTTCCACTGCGGCTCCGTAGAATCGCCGTAAACTTCCTTCTTCCAGATGGGAACTTTGGCTTTCAGAGAATCTATGGCGAATTCCACGGCTCTGAGCGACTCCAGTCTGTGAGGCGAAGAGACAGCTATCGCCACGCTGGCTTCCATCACCGGAACCTCGCCCAATCTGTGATGAATCGCTATGTGCTTTACGTTCCACTTGGAACGCACTTGGTCACAGATATTCTTCATCTCTTTCAGAGCCATCGACTCGTACGCCTCGTACTCCAGTTTCACGACGCTCTTGCCTTCAAAATTGTCGCGCGTCGTGCCGATGAAAGTCGAGACGGCGCCGCAGCTCGGCGAAGTCACAGAATCGATGATATCATCCATTTTCAGCTTCTCGCGCTGAAGCTGGACCATATCTTTTGGAGCGTCCATCTTACCCTGAAATTTAAGACAATATCAATACTTTCTGTTAATAATATTTTTTTTTAAATAAAATATTAATCTTTATTAAATAGAAAAACTCGAAACCTCCGCTCAACGGTGGAATCACCGCAATTTCGTCGCGCTCGGTGAGATCGAGAACGGTGTCGCGTTCGACGAACTCCTCGTTCACCGCGAGTATCAGCGTATCGCGAATGCTCTCGAGGCCGAACTGTCCGATCACTTGTTCGACGAGTCGGGCGTACGTCAGCGGTCCATTCACGAGCAAGCGCGATTCACTGACACCCGAAAGTTCCCTCGCTCTTGCGAAAAATACAATACGTATGCTTTTCGTTCGATCAGACCCGCTGCCACCGTCGTCCATATCCGAGTTATCGTTTCTCGCGACGACAGGCCGTCGATCGTTCGTCGCAGCGAACCATCGTTAAGCCTCCATGAATCGTCAAAAAACCACCGTAGTCACGAAGGGGGGGGGGGGGGGGGAGGGTGGCTGAATTACCGTGAATTACATAATTACTGTTTATCTCGCGAAACGAGCGAAGGTGGTTATGTCGTGAAAAACAACACGTGTCACGTGGCTTTCATCAGGTTTGGTTAGTTCCGTCACTGCGGGAAAAAACTAGTCAAGCGACTAATTTATAAACAGCGACAAGTTTTCCCAAACGATGCACAATTTAGCTGAGAGCGCAATTTTTGCTCTCAGCCGTTGCAAGAAGCAACGGAAAATGCGGCGGAAATCTGATGGGATTTTTTTTTCGGGAAATTCGAGAAATATATTTCGTCGTGCGTTGACTCCGGCGGTTATGACGTAAGCGAGGTTCTAGCCAGTCGGCGCCGGGTTTAAACCTAGATTCGAATGTGCAGCGCGGTAGTACAGTAATACAGCGACAGCAGCAGCAGCAGCACGCGGGGATAATCAGGTCAGATGGGAAATAAGGTCATCGGGAGAAGGAAGCGCGTTTCAATCGACCCGTGTGCACTGCTGCTGCTGCTGCTGCCGCTGCTGCTGCTGGTCATTGTTGCTGGGAACGAGAGGGCAGCAATAGAGAGACTTTTGAATACACACGGGATACTGTATATAACAATTCGTTCCGTAGAATGCAAATATTCTATGGAAATCTTTGTCATTATTATTATTTTTTCTTTTTTTTTCATTTTTCTTTGCATTCGCAGCCTTTAAATAAATGTCGACGTGGGTTAAAAATAAAACACTCGACACTGCCGGTATTTGAAATATATATGTATATGCAAAGATGACCACAATACGACTGTCGGTCGTGCCGCGGCAGCTCTTGGATAACACCTCGCGTCATCTCGCGCGCGGAACTTAACGGAAAGGCGCATAGTTATAGCCGCGGGCTGTAACTATGCGGACAATACTCGATGGTTTGCGCAACGAAGCCTGGGCATACATCATAACGCAAATATCATCGACGCTCGCGTTCATCGACAGCCTCCATTGCATATGCACGAGGCATTCCGTGTCAAGTTAGCCATTAATTTTTTTTTTTCCAATTTTTTCTTACGAATAGCTCCGCTGTTCGACAATTACTCGCTGTAATTTCTTTTGAATTTTTTTTACGACTAAATTTTCGTAGGAAAATTAATTACATTTTTTATTTTTCGTCATTTTACGCGAGCCGAAAGACTCGGACCTGTATCAACGATACACGCGAATTGTAAATTGTTGAATAAAATGTAATACGTAAAAAAAAAAAAACGGAAAAGCCCGGTAACCACAAATAATGAATGCCGAATGATATAGCGAGAAATGTCCGACGGCGATCGTACAGAAGTTAGACGACGGGGAATTCCTCCCGTGCGTTTAATTATCGAAGCATCGAGGACTGCAATTAGCGGTCGATTGTATTCGAAATTGATGCGGAGGACTTGGATGCCTAGAGTGGCGTGGTAACGCCGGCGAGCAAAGTCACATTCAGCGCGTCCGCGTAAGCAAAATGCGTCCTTGAATGAGAACTCAACACTTACGACACGTAGCGGTGCACGTAGCGTGTCGCGCGTGTGCGCAAGTGTTGGGGCCCTCTCTGACGGTGAGTGCGTGTGTTGTAAGTGCACGCGAGAAGTGCTACTGCTGCTGCTGCGCTGCTGCTGCTGCTGCTGCTACTCAGCGTCGCCCGAGAGCAGCTCTCGCTCTCGTCGCTAGGGTTGCCGTTTTTTAATCGATTAATCGAAAGGTCGATCTTTTTGTCACCAATCAATCGATTTTTGGATCGATCTTTTCGGACCGATTAATCCACCGAATTGATAAATTCAGTTCCACATCGATCTACATTAATTTATTTGTTATTATACAGTGTATCCCAAAAGTAATGAAATTCCGGCTGCTTAACAACCCTGTTCGCTTAACCCTGTTTATGCACGGGGTTAACAGGGGCGAAAGCTATGAAGTTCTGGATGCTTAACCCCGTTCGATTAACCCAAAACTTTATACCTTGTATAGAGAAAAAGAAATCGGTTTTCGGTAGCCCGATATTATGGTGCACAATTTATGCATCCATTGATTCATTGGGGTATAATTCGAATCGATTCGAAAAATTGATTCATTTTAAACGATCCGGCATCCCTAAGAGCAGCTCTCGCTCTCGTCGCGAGAGGACGGATCGACGGAGACGGAATCGTCGCGCGCGGTGGTCGCTAGGCGCGCGGCATCGCGCGCGCCATCGTTGGCGCGCGGCGACAGACTGGAAAAGAATGCAATACTTACGGCGGCAGGCGGCCGCAGGGATCCGTCCGTGTTCCGTGGTCGCGGCTGACAAGCAGGCACCGAGGCACGCACGGCGGGCCCCGGCTGTGGGGCAAGGACGTCGTCCTCGCGCGCTTTAAAGGGGCTCAGTGTATATCTAACTGCTCCCTTCCAGTTGCGCAACACCGGAGCCGTCTCGATGTGTGTGTGTATATGTGTGTCGCTGTTGCCCGGTCGTCGTTGGCCGCCAGATATGCTGACTCGCGCCATAGGTCGACCTGTGCTGCCGCCGCCGCTGCTGCGCTCTGCAGTCTCCGCTACATTTGGAATTGAAAACCGTTTAGACGGGCGTCGAGCGAAACGAAACCGAAGCTGCGAGCTCAAATCGAAAATGGCATCATTTTTTTTCTTCTTTTTTATTCTAGATATTTGTTAATAAGGCACCGTCATATATATAGTAGGGTGTGTAAGAAAAAAGGAACATTTTTTTTTACGACAAAAGTTTTATTCTGACCTTAATACACACCTTCCATGCAGAAAACGCGCCTAAATTTTATTTTTTTTTGCTTTAGGTCTTTTTAGAATATGAGATTTCAAATTTAAAAAAATAAAAAATGCATCGTGCATTGAGGTCAGAATACATAGTTTTACCGTAAAAAAAATATATGTTTTTTTTTAAACACCATAATATGATAATATCTATGATTCCCGACTGATTCTATATATATGTAGAATCAGTCGGGAAACGAATTAAGCGGATCGACATTAAACGACCGCGCAGCCGCGGTCGTTTATGTCGAATATTTAACAACAAATAGGCGAAAAGCCCGCGCGGATTTGAAAGTAGCGAAAGTTGTTCGACGTTGCGTTGCGCCGACTTTATTTTATTAGCTCAATTGCGCGTGTCGTGAATCAACTTAATTCCACTCGGCTGCATCTAAGCAGCGTTTTTTTTCTGTATAACGACGACGATACGTACCGATGCAACGCCATTCGTTCCGCGAGTCTCCGCGTGTCCAATCAGCATTATATGTCGCTGCATTATATGTTATACAGGAAAAAATGGAAAAAATTCATCGATGAACGCGCTAACTCGGTAAACCGGTTGGTTAACTCAGGACGGACGATCTCGTGCGACGTGCATCCACAGCGTTGACTCGAGGGTCGAGCAGAGAGTCGAGTCAAGTTTTTCCCTATTCCCAAGGCTCCCACACGCGGCGGACGGCGAGTTGAGCGAGCAGCAGCAGCCATGACGCAACCGTGGAAACGCATATATTTTCCATACGAATCACCTTCGGCTTCGCGGGAAGAGCGAGACGAGGAGGGAGAAAGAATTTGCGTGTGATGCGCGGTTGAATCTTCGGCCGAGCTTAGAATCTCCCGGATTTTATCGCACGTTTACTCGAACCGATCGAGAACACCGCGCGTAAGTTCGAAATTGCACTTTCCTTCGCTCGACGAGAAAACTCCTAATGTGCTCTCGGGTCTGATTCAAGTGCTTGGAAAACACTCGAAGGATGAGAGACGAGAGTCGCTCGCAGACGAATCGCGCGCGAATTTCCAGCTTCGGGCGAAAGGTTTCGGCGATGCAATGAAACAGGTGTATTTTATTTTTTTATATTAATTGATTAAATCAATAATCTTATTGATTTTTTTATAAAATTATTGATCAATACTGTTTTAATACTGGTCATCATTTATTAAAATTGATTATAATTGATTTATTGATTTTTTTTTCTCGAAAAGGATTCGTTGACTTGAAAGAAATATTTCATTGATCACCACAATCGAGGAGACGTTTTCATTATTTCAACGAAACGCGTCTCTTTGAATCATTGAAAGGATTGAAAAGATTATCTTAAGTTAGTCCCCCCTCCGACGAGCAGAGAGCCAATAACTCGCATTAACCGCCCGGAACAATTACTCGCACCCGAGAGTTTCGATTTACACGCGCGCGCGACTGTGTTTCGTATGTGCGCACGCGCGCTGACGGATAGCCGCGATGTTTGTTTATATGCACCGTGGTGTAATCTGCACGCTATCTAATGGCGTGCGCCGCGGCGGCGGCGGCAGGAACAGGTAGCTGCTGCTGCTGCTGCTGTCTGTGTGCGCGCGCGCGCGTTTGTTCTAATTATACGTAGCCACGGGTAATGAGAAAATTTTCGAGGTAAACGAGGATTCGAAATCGGCGAGTCTCAGGCTACGAATATCGGGCCCGCAGCTCTCGGCGATTCCGTATAGAGATCCGCGGCTCGCAATAATGACGTCAATCTGGAACACACTCGCTGCTGCTGGGCGCCTCGATGCGGCGGCGTCCGGAGAGCACCGAGGTTATGTAACAAACGGATAGGCAGCGTATAATGGTGTAATTGGAGGACGTAATCGCGGCGGCAGCGGCGGCTGAGAGACAAATCACGGTCTCCGCGCGAGTCGTCATCGAGGCTGCGCGACCGAGCGAATGGATCACCCGACGAAGAAGAAAATATCGCATATATATAAGTACATAGCAAGTACTTGAGAAAAAAAAAAAAAAATCGAATTAAATGAATGCAATAAGTCTTAGTAAATAAGCGACACCCGTTAACAATTTTGGTGTCTCTTTCATCGCATTATATACTATTTGATTTTTATTATTTGTTTAAAAAAAAAAGATTGTATGTATATTTATTAAGGATTTATGATCTCGTGTTTTCGAATCACATAGTAATCAAGGAATGTAAACCATTACCACATACGTAAAGAAGAAATCCGTAAATAAATAATAATAATAACAAAAGCTTTTTTGTTTGCTCGGCTAAGGTCCTCGATGATGATCGAATTTTAAAAACGACGATCGCTATTTTCGCAACAATCGCGAAAAGCATTTAACCACCGACGACCCATATTGCCCCGGCCTCTCCTCCCGACCATTGAATATACACAGCAACAGCAGCAGTCGCAGCAGCAGCAACGAGTATTTTCTGATCGATGACTCTGATCGCCCGTGCGCCTCGATTCATAAATATATATACCCGTGCGCTCTATGCGCTCACACAGCTGCGGGCTTCGCTGGTTGATGGTGTCCGAATGTACATAAAGATATGTATGTTTATTCGTACGTACACGCGGACGTATCACATATTCGCGACTGTGCGAGACTCGCGACGGCGGCGAATATCTCTCGCATCACTATTATATAAAAATATAATTCATTGGTGTCACGGTCGCGCGTTATTTTCGCAATATTACGCTATATCGGTTTAAACGCTTTAACCGACATCAACGAGTGATCCAATTAATCCGTCGCTAGACCCTTCCTCTCCCTCTCTCTCATTTTGTATTGCCGTTTTTTTCTTGCCGCTGCTTATAATTTTTTTTACCCTTGTATCACTTCGCCGGCTTCTTTATTGCTTTGTTGTAAACTTTGGTTTTCAGGAGATTCCTCATCCCAAGATCAAATAAATCGACTACTCTAATCTGACTCTGACTCTGTTTCTCTGTCGCTCTCGTTGCGTCGCGTCATTCATCTATAATGCAGTTTTGCGCATGCGCTATAACTACGGAAAACAAGTCTATTTCTTTATCTTCGTTTTTTTCCCCTCCCGGGCTCTCGTTTAATGTCGTTGCGCGAGCCGGTTGCCGCTGCCGTTCGCGCGCGATTGTGACAACTGCTCCACGCCCGCGATATGCATAATAAACATCATGCTGCTGCTGCTGCTGCTGCTGCTGCCGCCGCTGCCACTGCTATTGCCGCAAGGGGCTGCCATCGTTGGACAGAGGTCTATGTATAGCTTCTAGCGGCAATCAAGGTCCGCGCGCGCTCGCTGCTATACCCCCCGTGCATTTCATGTCAGTCAGCGATCGATTGTTCTAAGCGTATATAGCGCCCGGCGGGACTTAGGTGCTGCTGCTGCTGCTGCTGCTGCTGCTGCTGCTGCAGCAGCGTAGCAGGTTGCGGCGTGCAACACGCCGAGAGGGGACGGACGGACGGCCCGGTACTTTCGCATAGGCTTGCGCCGGATTCCTCTATTAAAAAGTTCGTCAGCAACCATTGTTGTCGATTTATTCGGCCTCTGATTGGTCGTTGGGAAACCGGCAGCAGTTCGATACTTAATATCGCGAAATTTGGCAGTTTGTCAAAAAAAAAAAAAAAAATCGCATTTTTCTCCTCGAATTTTCGATTTTTTGGGGATACCAACGGTGCTTTTGAAATCATCAGGAAATTTGCCATCGGATAGGATTTTAAAACTTCAGAAAATCGAACTTTTTTTCGCCGAAAAAACGCTCCGGAATTTTTTTTCCTCCTTTTTTTATCGTTTCAACAGGCTGAAAGTATTGCACCAGACGACGGTTAGGTAGGACGGATGTTTGGGCAAAGTTAATCCTCCAAGGAATTTGAAAAAAATGCTGAATTTTTAACTTGCATTGAGCTCTTATCGCTTTCCACGAATGACATCATTTCCTCTCGTGAAAATCGACACAACCAGCGCTCGCATTTTCGGCAGATAACGAAGTGAAAGCGAGTAAGCGTCATATCTATAGTAGAACCGTTAAGATCCACAGGGGTATTATGTACACTTTGTCCGCCGCTGACCGACGAGCGTTTCCTGAAGGTCAGAAACGCCTAACAGTGGCTCGCATTGTCACGCGTTCGGAGGTTACAATCGTTAGGACTCGTCGACGCGTCGACGCCCCGCAACAAACCCACGGCCCCTGTATTTGCAGACGTGATTCCGCGCCGATTGCAACGCGAACAGAGTGTAACGGCTTTTTTTCGTGTCTGGATACACGACGCATTATTTTTCTCGCTCCTGTCCGGTTCACCCGCTGTGTGTTCGTCGACGCTACGTCAATTGCCGATAAGCACGGTCGTTATTGACTATACTGCGAGCGGTGAATACCGGAGACGATCGGCGATTTGTTCCGCCTTTGACGTTGCTAAAATTTCAAAAACATGCGGTGGTAGATATCCAGCGAAATTTCTACACTCATTTCCGAAATCGGCCGTTTTGTTGCCCGACCAATTTTTTCCCCCGATACCGAGTTACATATATCGATAGCGTGACCGAGTCCAGGTTCATTTGTCCTTGATAACTTTGGCAGTTCTGTCAAATATCGTATTTTTTTTTAATCCACTAAAAAAAGGTTGATGGCAGTGTTTTCAGGGGTAGAATATGCGACTTGAGAACGATGGTATAGGTTAAAAGTCGATATTTTCAAAAAATAAATTTTATGACCCCGATTTGGGCGGTTTTCGGCCCGGCGGCCAGATCTACGATTTCTGACAAACTGTTCGGCCAAAAATTTTTTTTTTTCAAAATCAACTAAAAAAGGGTTGTAACCGGTGTTTTCAGGGGTAGAATATGCGACTTGAGAATGATGGTATAGGTTAAAAGTCGATATTTTGAAAAAATAAATTTCGTGACCCCGTTTCGGGCGTTTTTCGGCCCGGCGGCCAGATCTACGATTTCTGACAAACTGTTCGGCCAAAATTTTTTTTTTTCAAAATCAACTAAAAAAGGGTTGTAACCGGTGTTTTCAGGGGTAGAATATGCGACTTGAGAACGATGGTATAGGTTAAAAGTCGATATTTTGAAAAAATAAATTTCGTGACCCCGATTCGGGCGTTTTTCGGCCCGGCGGCCAGATCTACGATTTCTGACAAACAAAACGACAAATTTCCTTTTTTTTTCAAAAGTAGCTGAACAAGGGTTTTTCAGTTGCGATTTACCCTTTTAAAACTTTATAAGAGTGCAGCAGCGCAAAAGTATATCGGGCATGCGCGCCAGCGCGTGTGATTAGCCTAGTTCGATTAAAAAACGGCCACTCTAACACAAATCGCATAAACGGACGATAGCGCGGTGCGCGTGCGCCGCTCCGTCAACGCTGCATAAGAGCTGCAGCATTTAATGCGTCGCATCGCGATGTATCGCGTTCGTTTTCGTTGTACCCCTATAGTCGCAACGAGACGACGACGACGACGACGATCCTGCTACACTCGTTGGCTCGCAGCTCCTAGCCGACTCGTCTAGGCGCGCTCCCCGCCGAGGACGGCAACGCAACAGTACTGCTGTCGTCGCCGCCGCGCGTACAGTCCGATGTCTGTTACTGATTCTCGGACATTCTTTTTCTTTTTCGTCTTAGGGTTTTGGGTCTGGCTCCGGTTGGCTGCAACTACAGCAGCTGCAATCTTATAGCCATTTGGTACAAGGCGGTTGCATCTCGGACATTCTGTCTGGATGACAGTCCGCACCGCTGCCATGGCAGTCAGCGCTGCCAACCTCGTCTCGATGATCCTTCTCTCCATCATCCCATTGGCTTTCGAAAGAATCTCCGATTGGCCCTTCGGGTTGACCTATCGAGACGTCGCCCGGGTTCTCAGACTTCGCGAGAGAGCTTTTACTGTACGCAGCGTTATACGATTCGCAATAAACACTTCCTGGCGTCGGGGCAACGCGAGCGATCGACGCTGCGTCCATATACATACATCTATATGGACGCAGTAGCAGCGCCAGCAGCAGCAGAGACAGCATCACCTTGCAGTCTTTAAATTACAAACAGCGAAAAGCACGGCGCGCCGAGGAAACCGCCGCCGCCGCCACGATCGCATCTGCAATCTTACACCACTCTCTGTAATGGAACACGCGGTCTTTAGGGAAGAACGGGGTTCAAATGTCGGATTTGAGCGAGCGAGACGCAGAATAGGAGAAAGAGCGAAATGAAGTTAACCTTTCGGGGCCTCGGCTGCTCCTCGCAATATATACATACGTGTATACAGGGCGTCCAAAAAGTTATGGAGTTCCGACTGCTTAACCCTGTTCACATACAGGGTTAAGCCAACAGGGTTAAGCAGCTGGAACTTCGGACCTTTGGGTCCCGTTAACCCTGTATATGAACAGGGGCAAGCGAACAGGGTTAACTTTTAGGACACCCTGTACATATATACATCGCTATTATCCAATCCTCCGCGCGCTCTCTAGGCCCAATGTATATGTGTGTTTTATATATCCGCATATATAGTACAGCTAGTCGCACACGTTTCTCCTTTCGTAGCTGATAATAATTATACGAACGGCGGGACCGTTAATACGAAAGCTCGTTAAGCGTCCGATCGGCCGCGCGCATGTAATCAACGAAACGAAGCTACTTATCGGTATTGACTTGGTTGCGGACGATAGGGAAACGGACGGCGGAGCTATAACGAGAAAGATTATCGTTCGCCGACCGAGGCATAGAATTTATCGAGAGACGACGCGTCCCGCGTCTCCGATTTCGAATGCACGGAGAGAGTGAGAACCTTCCGTCGAATATTAACCGGCGGATGCACCTCGACCCCTCCGAGATTTCGTATCTATCGTTGCGGTTTCCCTATCAGATTTTTTTTCCCCGCTCTTTTACTTTTTTGTCTACCTAACGATTTATCAGAAGAAAAGAAAATAAGAAATAACGTTAAAGCCTTAAATATTGTTTCGAGCCACAGATTTTTTTCCTGCGATTAATTCGTCGATGAAAAATGCGATCCGACCCTGCGATTAGCTTTAAAACGAAGGGTTCGAAATAACACAGCCGCTCGTTTTGATATTCGTCGAGATGACTCGCACACGCAGAAACCACGAGGAAAAAAAAAAGAAGAAGCCAGCGCCGTACGGAAGAGGCCCTGAATAATTCGACACGCAAGGAAGTAGGAAGAGGAAGAGGAAGAGTGTTTCGCGGCTTTTTCTACCCGCCGCTACGTGTTCCCCGAGGACATCGAAGATGTTGCCGGAGAGTCCGTCGGTCGGTTTTTTTTCTTCTTCTTCTTCTTCCCCCCCCCCCCCCCCCCTCCCCATTCCCTCTTTCTTTCCCTCGTCCACCACACCTACGATCCCGCGTAGCCAGCATACCAGTACACCGGGAGAAGGCGACGCGCCGCGTTTCTAATCGAGTGCGCGCGCACACGCGTCCCGCGGTGGCATCGCTGGGTGAGGAGGTGACGACGATGCCACTACTGCCGGAGGAGAGGGGGGGGGGGCACAGCGCGCGCGTTCTCAGCGTTATGTGTCAACGGTGCGCGCGCGCGGCGGGGCGCTTTATGCAAGTCTCTCGGCGGCGGCGGCGGCGGCGGCCTCGTTGCACTCGCGCGGTCGCTCGGCTACGGCCCTGGGCAACGAGGTACTGGCGGGTACACAGCGACGAGCCCGTATCCCCTCCCCACCCTTGCCAGGCGCGATACGCGAGAGAGAGAGTGGAAGGGAGAGAGAGAGCCGCGCGAGCGAGCGAGCGAGCGATACGCCAGTGAAAGAGCGAGAGTGGGAGAGAGCGAGACGGCAATACCAAGCATAGACCCCGACGAATTGATAGAGCGAGAAGGAGGGGTACTGCGAAAAAGCGAGACAGAGCGAGCGCGGCGGTGGGGGGAGAGAGCGAGACCGAGCGATCGAGTATCAAACCAGCTGGTTGGCAAGGGAGCCGCGAGCAGTCGCCAGTGAGACGCGGCAGCCCGCGAGCCGTTCCGTGTCGTACCATCTCTCTTTTTCTCTCTCTTTCTCTCCCGCACATATATATAACATATATAATACATATATACATCACGCATACGTATATACACACGCGCGCGCTGCACACATGCATGCGCGTATATATATGTACACGCACGTATGTGTTGAAACGAAATTACGCTGCCCCCCCTGCGGCCCCCGCGACACCGTCGTCCGTGCGTCTCCGCGTACCGTCGCTACGAAATCGTGAGGCCTCCGACGCGCCGCGCGCGCCCACCGATCGCTGCTGCTGCCCGGATTGCCCAGTTTCGTCGAACGTGTGTGAATAACGATGAGCAGGCCAGCCGAGCGGTAGTTTATCACTACGGGACAGCTCGCGCTCGCGCAATAAGTGTCAACGCGAAACCACCACCACCACCACCACCTACACGACCACCGTCTGCAGGGGCTCGGGCAGCAGCCCCGATAGCAGCAGCAGCAGCAGCAGCAGCAGCAAGTTGCTGCAACGAGGAGTCGCGGCTCAATCAGCCGAGAGGAGGAGCGCGAATCTTGGCGCGTCTTCCGCCGACGGCTCGCGACGCGCGACCCCTTGGACCCAGTTAATCCACGCGTATTCCGCGCGCACTACGTCCTCGGTCGCCAGTCGTTGTCGACGTCGTCGTCGTCGTCGTCGTCGTCGGGTCCCCGTGTAATTCCTCCAATCTCCATCGCGCTCGCTCTCGCGCTCGGCGCACGCGCAGTGTGTGAGTGTCGTGCCACCCGACGTACCCCCTCCACATCCCGTCGCCGTCCCCTGCTCAATCGCTCTCGCCTTCCCCCCCTCCACCCCCCCCCCCCCCCCCCTCCGCCACGTACCGCTGCCACGGACGGCGGCGCGCGCGCACACCACACGCGCATCCTCGGCGCTGTGCTACACACACGGGAAGAGGCTCCCTCCCCTCCCCCGCCATCACCACGTACACGACGACACCGAGCCGCCGACGCCGCAGCCGCCGCACTATCTCGATCTCGCTCTAGAACACGCACGCACACCACCACCAACCAGTGTGCGCGGAAACGACTCGCAAGATGGCCGCCGACTCGGGAATGGAGACGTGTCCCTCCCCAGAAATCGCGGACTCCAGGAAGCGGCCCCTCGACTGCGACGTGGAGAACGGAGCGACCAAGAGATCACACTACGGTTCAGGTAACCAACCCCGAAAAAAAGTTCGGTTTCACCTTTTTTTTTTTCTTTGTCGGTTCTTTTTATTTTTCGTCTCTCTCGTTGTGTTTTTTCTTCTCTCTCCTTTTCTCGTTCGCCCGTCGTTCGGTGTTGGGCAATACACGATTCGGGTTTACCGGGGGAATCTCGTCGTGCTACGTCGTCCGTCCGTCCGTCCGCTCGGCTGGGTGACACGCGAGCGCCGTAGATGACGTCGACGTCGTTTTCCTGGCGCGGCCGTCGTCGTCGTCGTCGTCGTCGTCGTCGTCGTCGCCGCGGTGGTGTCGGTGTCGCAGCCGCCAATGACAGTGCGCGCGTTTCTCGCTCGACACGATTTTTTTTTTTTTTTAAGAATCATCGCCACGTTTCGTCACGTCTCTCCGACCCGACGGAGATAAAACGGCGTCGATTGTGCCGCCAGAAGCGATAATACAGGCGGCTCGGATGTGTGTGTCTTACGCGTTTTCCGCGCGAGCGCCGCTATACGACGCATCGTCTCAGTGTTTACATGTTTACCAACGACGACTTTTCCGCTTTTTTCTCTCACTCTCTCTCTCTCTCTCTCTCGCTCCGCTTCCTCGTTCCCCTCCTCGCTCCCTCTCGCTCGCGTTGCGCAGGCTGCAGCGTCGATGATAAAGCTATCGACGAGTTATCGGCTCGGCTTTTCAAAGACACCGAGAGCGATGCAAAAGTACGTAACTCGAAGCGAGCATAATTGCCCGCAATTGTTCCGTTGTTACCCGCGGAAAACCCGCCAGTCTATCGGTTCTTCCCGCGCGTTAATCTCGCATTTCGCTGGGTTTAGTGCAGGACTCGGTTGTCCGTCGGTTTATCTGGCTCCGCAGCACATTCGGTGCGACTCTCGGGCGATTGCGCGCTGCTCGTTGTTTTTTTTTTTTTTATCTCGACGATTGCGCCACGTCTCTCGGTCGTCGCGCGCTATGCGACAAAACAGCTCGCCGCGCGGAGAGGAATCTCTACGGTCTGGGCGCCCGTAGCTCGTAGCCGCTGCTGCCGCCGCCGCCGCCGCCGCGCGCGCACACATTCGTGTTTTCGAATTTGACGTTCGCGTGGGCGGCCGCGAACGTCGTTAATGGAGGACTGCGGCTTCGCCGTCGCGAGCTTCGTGACTCCGCAAGTTCTACAGTCATCGAACACGTTTCTCCATCTCCCTCTACTCTTTTTTTCGGTCTCTGTTCTTATAGCGTTGAAGATTGCATCGTTGGAATGCAAACGAAAAAAATAAATAAAAAAAAGAAAAATTATTCCGACGATACTAAAGTTATTCTGGCGATTCTAAATCATTTTTTTGTTATTATTTTTTTTTTTATTATAACGATTTTAAAATCTTTCTAGCGATTATAGATTTTTATTTATTTTTTTCATTATTATTTTTTTTTATAACGCTTGATCATTATGATAACTTTTCATACCCAGTACGATTATTTGGGTTCATTGGAACCTTTTTCAAAATTTTCGTTGCTTTCCAACGATACATACTTCAACGTAATGTATATTACAACTTGAGCAGTTCATTTTTTTTTCTTCTCTCTCTCTCTCCATCTCTCTCTCTCTTCCCATCCATCCTCGGTCGTTCCGCAATGCGTCGCGGCTCGCGAGTCGCTGCACGTCGCGCTTCTAATCTCGGGCTTCTTTCCGTTGGTTCGCTCGTTTGGTTCGGTCCGTCGGTCGCTGTCGCTGCTGCTGCTGCTGCTGCTGCTCCCGGTGGTCGTGGTGGTCGTGGTGGTGCAGTCAGGTCACCGTTATCGCACGCGGCAGCGGCACCGGGATGTGGCGCATCCGTGGTGAGTCGTTCCGTTCTGTGGGGCACCTTTGGCCGACGCACGCGCGAGTGGCGGTCGGGCGGGGGCCGCGGCGGGGGTGGGTCAAGGTCGCTGCCGAGTGTGCCGAGAGCGCGAGTGTTAGCGGCACCGCTGGGCTCTCTTTCACCCCTCCATCTGCCAAACAGCTGTTTGCCTCTGGCGTCTCCTGCTTCGCCCTCCCGAGAATGGGATACGCTCGACGATGCTGCCACGATTGTATAGTTTGTTGCTCCTCGCGCGCGTCGACGACGAATGCTCCTCGGGCTCTGCACTCGTCGCTCGAGGTCGACGGGGGCCGCGATCGTCTCGAGTTCAATTATTTATCTTCCGGATTCCGGCCCGGAATCCGGAAGAATTGCGGAGCTTTGGGGCGGCAAACCGCCGCCGCGGTGCACTTCCGGTCGCGAGAGACGTCGACGTTTCTCGTCGACGTCCGGAAGATATTTCGTTGGATGACATTTCGGAATTTTTTATGATGTCGAAGTTTGCATCGTTCGAATGAAAAAAAAAAAAAAAAAGTTATTATAACGACCAATTCTTATTATAACTAAAATAATAAATAATGACAATTATTATAATGACGAATCATTATAATAACGATTAAATAAAAAGTTCATTTGCGTTTATAGAATAATTAATTTTTTTATTTTCGTTGCTTTCCATTGATGCAAACTTCAACATAATAATTTTTTCGACAATCGTTTAGCGACAACATTTCGCGCGGACTTCGTTGTACCTGCAATAATAATTTTATCGTCGCATTCAGCGGCTCACAATTTTTGTTATACACTTTTATGAAACGACTCGGTTGCTCTTGACAATGCGGCAGTTCCGCGAAGATAAAGAAAGACCGCCGCATTGTTCGATAAGCCGCGTCATATGTTCGGAAAGATACGAGCCTCTCGTCCTTCGCAGCGATACGCGAGTGGTAGACACTTTTTTTTTTACCTGAAAACATTGACATTTTTCAGGGGGAGATGGAATGTATCACCTCAAAGTTTTGGTCCCGGGGGTCGCTGCGGGTGCCATCATCGGAAAGGGCGGCGAGACGATCGCCCAACTGCAGAAAGACACAGAGGCAAGGGTCAAGATGTCCAAGGCTCGTGATTTTTATCCAGGTAAGACTTTGAGACACTGAACCTCACCGACGAAACGATGCATCGCGACATTTGACTCGCTTACTATTTCACGCGTTATTTCTCAATTCAACAGGAACATCGGAACGTGTCTGTCTAATAACCGGCAGCGTGGAGGCCATAATGGCTGTGATGGACTTTATCATGGAAAAAATTCGTGAGAAACCCGATCTCACGCCCAAGACGACAGTTGACTTCGACTCGGGAAAAGCAACGGCGGAACGAGACAAGCAGGTGCGTCAATAAAAAAAATAAATAAATTATCATTGATCTTTATTGGTGGCAGCGAAAATAATCATCTTTCGGAATAATGAGTGAACGTTGAAATTAAAAAGTAGACCTGCTGCGTTTTTTTTTATCGAAACATCGTGTACCATCAGAGTAGAGGAAAGACACTGATTTCAATAGTTGGAAATACAGCCGAGAGTGGAGATAGTACAAATAAGCGAACTCAAAACGGTCAACGCAGTGAGATCATTCTACGTGACTTTTGCTTGTTAGCAATGACCCAGTTTGACTCGAGTTCTCATATGGTTAATGAATGTGACGCGCGCGTAAACTGCTGGACTTGAGCGCCTCGCGATACTCCGCGTTTACGCTGGGTACATTTGTTCCATGCAAAAAAAAAAATAGATATCGAATAGAGTGGATTGTAATTGCGCACGGTGATTTATTTAGCGCGGCGACTAGAGCGGAAAGAAAGGAAAGGAAAAGTGGTCGGAGGATGACGCGATTATGATTTGCGCAGGTGAAGATACTCGTGCCTAACAGCACAGCGGGGATGATTATCGGAAAGGCCGGAAACTACATAAAGCAGATAAAAGAGGAGTCGGGCTCGTACGTGCAAATCAGTCAGAAGGCGAAGGACGTGTCGCTGCAGGAGCGTTGCATAACAGTCATCGGCGAGAAGGAGAACAATCGAAACGCTCTCCTCATGATACTGGCGAAAATCGCGGACGACCCGCAGAGCGGGACGTGTCTTAACGTGAGTTACGCCGACGTGAGCGGACCGGTGGCCAACTACAATCCCACGGGAAGTCCTTACGCTCAAGCTCCGACAACGACGCCGACTTACACACCACCGGCCGGTCTCAACACGGGTAAGAAGACTTTAATTAAGGCCAGACCAAATAAAAGAAAAAATCTTAAACATCAATAAACATCCCGCTGTGCATGTAAGGGTTAACCTGCCGTTAAAAGAGATACGTTAATTTTTGCGCGACAGTAGGTAAAATGCATTCGTGTGTGTTCCAGTGAGCCTGCTGAACGGTGCCGGGCTGAGCCTGAACCTGAATCTGGGGGCGGCGATGACAACGGGCACGGCGCCGGTGACGACGCAGCTGCTCGAGCACATAAAGCTGAATCTGCGGAGCACGGGATTCTCGGACGCGGCGGCGACGGAGATACTGACGGCGATCGCGACCCTCGCCAAGTACAACATACTGGGAATGGGAATCGGGATGCCGTCGAGCATGAGCTATCTCGGGAATCCGATCGACAGCACGACGACCGCGGCGAACGGTTCGAACAACAACGGCGGCGGCGTGTTCGGGCCGATCGGCACGGTGCCGACCCTCGGCTCGACGTCGCCGACGCCGCGCTCGCAGCTCGACCGATACGAGCCGTTCGATCCGTTCAGGCAGAACAACACCGCCGCCGCGGCCGCCGCCGCCGCAGCCGCCGCCGCCGCAGCCGGCGCGATACATCTCAACAACAATTCGTTCGGCCTGGGCACTAACCAGTTGTCACTCGTAAGTAAGAGTCCTACTCAGGTAGACGCCAACAGCAAGGAGACCAAGAAAGTAGATATAGAAATTGCAGAGATTATAGTGGGAGCTATACTGGGACCCGGTGGTCGCAGCCTCACTGAGATTCAGCACCTAAGTGGCGCCAACATTCAGATATCTAAGAAGGGCGTGTTCGCCCCCGGCACGAGGAACCGCATTGTCACTATCACGGGTTTCCCGAATGCAATCGGCACCGCTGAGTACCTCATACAGAACCGGATCAGCGAGGAGGAGGCCAAGCGAGCGCGTCACAATGCACTCGCCGGCGTAATCCATTGATTCCACGCGACTCATCTTCACTCTCATCACTACTCCCATTATTGAGTTTCCTCGTGCTCTGCGTTACCCACCACCTCTTCTTCTTCTTCTTCTTCTTCTACTTCTTCTTCTACTTCTTCGTAGTAGTCGTCGTCGTCGTCGGCGGCGGCATCGTCCGAGGGCAGTTTTTTCTTCCTCCCGCGTGTTTCATTCCCGCCGCCAATTCGCAGGGCTCCAAACCCGCGACGACGAGTTATTTCGATGCGTTATTTCGCGCTTCGATCCGTTCGAAGACGCGCGAGCGGCGATTTTACGAGTTGTTGAAAAAAAAAAAAAAAAAAAATCAGCGCGTTTCATCGTCGTGACGGATCGTTCCGAGACGAGAGAAATTCGTGACGATGAGAGAGGGAGGCTGATTGATTGTGAGAGAGTGAGAGAGAAAGGGAGAGAGAGAGAGAAAAAAGGAAACGAGATAAACGTCCCTTCGTCACTGCATCGTTGATAGGATTTATCGCATCGCGCAGGCATCACCGTTCCATGCATTCATCACTCGTCGGCTAGCCGACGATGTTTAGCTAACTTTTAAGATTCTCGTAATATAAAAAAAGAGGAAAATACAAACGAGATATATATATATATATACACAGATATATATATATGTGAATATTGTGCGTTATTGAGATATATAACTGCTACTACTACAATTGTTCTGTGATACACCACGTTACGGGGCTTTATCACACATACATATACAACACATCGGAGCCACATACATAGTATATCTAGAGTTGTTGGGTTTAGGGTATTCTCGGATAACGGTGTCACAGTCAAACTGTCGCGATTAGTTAGTACCGCGAGGCTTAGGTATCTTTCTTTAGACGCGATGTTCGGATGGTTACGACGGAAGAACGCCTTCTTCGCTCAGTTTGCTCGGCGAGATTTTTCTGTTTTTAATTAAAAAAAAAAAAAAAAAAAACAAATTAACGAAAATCCCGTACGAAAGTTTCGCCGAATTTGTACAAATCACTCGGCCAACATTTTTTCTTTTTTTTTCTTCGAGGCGAAAAAAAAGACAGAAAAGTCTCGCTAGGCCGACGAAAGTATCGACGGTCATTTTGACAACCGCTCCGACGCAATTCCATTTCTATCGGGCTGTAGAATAGCGCGCGATATAGTAGACATCGAGATTTCTCGTTCGTAGTTTTCACGCGTGAGGACAAAGCCTCACTGGTTTCCCCGCGCGAATGGCTCGAGCTGCGAGAATACGCGGAGAGTCTCGGTGAAGAAGGAAAAATAAAATAAAAACGAGGATCGGTTCGTGCTTCGAGAGGGGAAAAAAAAACCCGAACAGTTTGACTTTTGACTCGTAGACGACGACGCGTTGGCGTTCGTCGATCAGCGTAGCATAGCGACGGTTTAACAATACCAAAGATTTAATAACGCGCATAACAGGAAAGTTTCGATCCGAGTCTCTGACGAATGATAGATAAAATATATATATGTATGGAATATTATATATATATATATGTATATATCGGGCTGGCTGGTCCGGCGAAGATGCTCCACCGTATTAATTCTCATCTTCACCTTTCACTACGCGCGCGCGCCGAGGAAGGGAAAAAATAGAAGCAGCAGGCGTTCTCAAAGTTCAATAGTCGCAGGAACGAGCGGCGCGCGATTGTTTCGTCCGCGTACAAAACTCCGTTCGGTTTAAAGTTCACCGCGAATAGTTGGCGATTCTCTCGGGGCGCATCTCGAGGCAACTCTCGGTTTCTCACGGTAACTCGAATCTCGAGGCTCGTCCGAATTTATGTCCATTCTGATAATTTTCACTTTCGAGATCAGCCCTTTTCGATTTTTTTTTTCACTCCACACGACTGATCGTCGGTTCGTCATTTCTTTTTTATTTTTCTTCTTGAGTGAAATCCGTGCGAGCGTTCCCCTTGAAATCATCGAGATGCGTTAACTGTTTTTCTCAAAGATTAAATAGTAGTTCAGAGAGGAAAGATATATATATGAAATTATATAGTTAGCAAACGAAAAGAGCCATCTTTGTCGATAGATAATCTCCAAATTGCAGTATAAAGAAACCGCGAAGTAAACGGTTCAAATGGATATGCAGGTTCGGCGGATAGCTGGTATTTTTTTAATGATCCTACGGGGTTGGGGACTAGAGTGGGTGGGTGGGGGGGGGAGGTATTAAAAAATTCGTCGGGTCGCGCTGGGAATGGGCGAGAAGAAGGCGAATTGTGCGTCGACGGCAGAGCGACGAGAACTAACGTAACGAAGATACTTTTATCCAAACTCGTTTGACTTTCTCTAGATATTTTAGATGAGATCTTCTCCCGCGTCCGCGCCCTGCGTTCTACCTAAAGAACGAGGATGTGAGGAAGGATAAAAAAAAGATTAAGCAAAAATCCCGATAAACATTTTCCGACGGGCGGTGTCGACCCACATAGAAATAATTATATTTGAAATATATATTGCCGAAAAATTCGAAATGCAACATATATTTCACATATAAATATATCCATATGGGGAGTAAGTAGGACGGAAGGGTCAGGGCAATAATATCGGAGGGCGACGCTGAATGGGTGATAGCCAATAATGAATATATTAGTTAGAATAAATAATAAATTAACGAGAAGAAGAAGGGGGAGAAAAACACACAAGTTTTAGCAGTGGAATGGCGAATATGGCGCCTCGCTCGCGAAGAGACTGTACAATCGTGTACGATTCAAATTCGAAAAAGCTCGCTCGCCGCGCTTCGAGATGACGACTTGTATATTTATAAATACGATAAGATGAATATTATTGACGATGATATAATGGAATATATATATACATATATATATATATGGAGAGAACGAGAGGGTCAAAGAGAGAAATATATATACAGCGCGAGAGAAACAGAGATATATCTGTACAGTATATACACCAAGAGGTTGAAATAGATTATTACGAGCGAAGAATTCACATTGTCTGAGATATAAAGCGGAAGTTTTACGAGTATAAAAAAAAACAATGAAAACGATGGATGATATTATATAAATATTGTTGATATAATATTCGCAAAGAGAAAGATTTGTTTTATCATGAATTCTACGTTGACTATTGTCGAATTGACTTTCGCAGTGTTTGTCCTGAATGCTATAACATTCGACATGTTACAGATATACCATATTATCGAGTTACATACGCAGAGGGAGGGGTAGGGGGGAGGGGCGGGGATTATTAGGCGGGTTTACGAAGACACTGAGTATAACGTTCTCTTAGTCGTTAGATCGATTTCAGTAAATTCGAATAGCGTATCATCGTATCAATGTAATTGTATGTAGACGTTAGGGTAATTTATAGGTGGTCGCGTTTTATTTTTTTTTGTTTCTTCCGATGGCTCTCGTGCCATTGACACCAACTAAACTATAACGATTATACTTTAAAATCGACTATTAAAAAGATAAAAAAAAAGAAAGAATATATATATATACATATACACATAACATTAATAGTAACGAATAATGATAACGTTTCGCAAATTATTCGATAACGGGCATCATCACACTAGATTTATTGTGAATTATTATTATATCAATGATCATTGTTACCCGTAAACGCGCGGTTATCAGCCGCGCGTCTCGTTGTCATCGTTAGGCACATCGCAATCTTCTTCTTCTTCCGATCGTTCAATGATCGGTCAATCCGGCTTCTTGTCGAGTTCGAACAACTTGTGGGTAGCAAAGGGAAGGAAAACACGGACCCAGGGAGAGTCGGGGGTGGAAATACAGAAACGTTAATCGGGAATTATTTCTGAATTTAATACAAAAGAAAAAAAAAACCAAGAAATTAAAAGCCAATTGAAAAATATGTTTGAACGTAAATATTGAGTGTCGTGTAAAAATGTAGCAATTTGTTTTGCGCAGGAAAAATAGCTTCACGGCAAGCAATGTTCACCGAGCAAGGACGATTCGGGAAAGGAGCTTTCTTCTGCGTACCTGACAGTATTCACACTTTGAACGCATAATGTGGTCGAACATTGCACTCGTGATCGTGATGCCCCCAACGAGAAATGTCGGGAAGCTGGTTTTCTCTTTTCTCTAACGTAACGCGGAAGAATACGGTCTCGTCCTACTAGCAGAGTCTCGGTAAGAGTCAAAGAGATGTGTTTATGGACTTGTGGGAGTGGTGACGTTACACGCTGAGTACTTCCACCGTTTTTGCCCTTCGTTCGTTAGCGAGACAAATTTTCATTGCTTGATGTTACTGTTCCAAATATCCATGAGTCGCCCGCCGGCCATTCGACAGTCAGCCAATTTCGAGACTCGCCACCAACGTCGATGTTCCCCGTTAAAAAAAAGACTAAATGTTGATTGTCAAATGTCTTCTGCTGCTGACTCTCGAATGTCCGTCCGACCGGAAGCTCGCTGTACTCTCCAGAGTCCGTTGCATGTCTCTTTGGTAGTCTAATACACAGTACCTCTTGAAAACTAAAAAAAAAAAACAACTAAAAACAAAAAACAAAAATACAGCAAGGTAAAATTGAAACGAATATCAAACAAATTTCTGTGAACAACTAACCCAGACATAACTCGGTTTTTGTTTTATTTTTCTTTCTTTCCTTTTTTTTTGTTCTACTTCTTTTTCTCTGTTGTGTCATCGAGTGCTACCTGCGAGTTGTTCCAAAAGCAAAAGAAGTATAGAAAAAAAGAATATATATATATATATAGAGAGAGAGATAAAGGAGCAGCGTAGACGCGAAGCAGAGCTTTTTACCTTCCATCTTTTTTCAACTCACTCGAACGCTCCACCCGACGGTAAAAAAAAATCGGCATATTTTATTTAAGACGGGAAAACGAATACAGAAAAAAACCATTTATATTACTATTATTTATCATTAATCAAATGATAACGAAACATTTTAATATCTGACTGCGAGCGAACTAAAAAAAATAAATAATAATATCGAGCAATTGGTCGAACGTTAAAAAAAGTGAGTTAAAAATAAATGGCAAAGTCAAAGCTCTGAGGCGAGAGACACGTTGGCCCTGATCGAAGTGCGGGCAACGTTGAGTCCCGCACCGAGCGCATAGAAATCATTCATTCTCGCTGAACACATTCATTACATTATATAATAGGCATATACATATATAAATATATATATATATTACACACATAAAACACACGGACACACTGACATACACACACGTGGATATATAATATATTAATTCTTACACTATATGTATAATAATTATATGAGTATTTATTATATATATAGTGCGTTGTATATCATGATTATGAAGGTGCGTTGGCGCGCGCGCGTCTCGAAAAAAAAATGAACGATAGGAAGAGGAGAGAGAGAGAGTATCGACGCGCGCGCACATCGCCCGAGAGACGTTATATATTGTACACAAGTTGCAAGTGGTTAGGACGATTTAGTCACGTAGCGTATCTTCGATTCCGCATTGGTTAACGTCATTGGAAATCGCGACGGGATAGTTATAAATTATTAAAGCGTCATCTATCGAAAATATATTTATATGTATATACCATATACATTACAATGATATCGATATGTATGTATACAATAATATAAACGGGGTACATATACATATTAAAATCTCGCACGTGGCATTGGTAGTCGTTTGTAGATGTCAGGGGGGGAAAAAAATGATAGGAATTGCATCGACACGCCTCGATTTTTTTCTTATCCAAGGAAAAGAGATATATATCGAAAAAAGGAATAAAAAACAAATAACAGAACGAACACGACACTATCCTCGGTGATAACGATAAAACGAGTTGGACACATTTCACAAAAGCCCCCCGCAACCTCCCAAATCGGAGGCTCCGCGTGTCGCGTTTACTTGGCTGTGTGTGCTAGACTACGTCACGATTCATGATCCATCTTTCATGCGTTTGTCGTCCCGCCAATTCATCGATCATGTTTTTCGAAATTGAAAACAGCGCGAGAGAGAGAGAGAGAGAGAGCGAGAGTGAGAGTGAGAGAGAGTCAGAATTTTAGTTCCATTGTATGGAACAAGAGAGAAAAAAATTGTACGACTATTATCGCGAGGAATGATTGATAAAAAAATTATATATATGATAATAATAATTGTTGAGAAGAGGAAAGAGAATATAAGTAGTCGCTGCGCTCCATTGAATCGCTACAGTGCCATAAATATGCGTCACTCGACTTGGCCATTGCCCGTTATTAACGTTTCACAGCCAAACGATGTAGAGTTTGTTGAAGACGTACAGATATCCGCGAGACGCAGGACGTTCCTCGATGAAAAATTTTTAACAATCCGTGCGTCACCAATCGCTTCGTCTTTTCTTTCCTTTTTCCACGAGCCTTCGTTCTCTTCGTCGCGCGTCATTGTTGTAACTACGGTCCTTGAATAAGGAGCGAAAGAGACGAAGGCGTCGTTCGCCACTGAGAAAAGATCTGCTGTTTAATCACTTGCAAAAACCATACGAAAAACCGCGAAAACGTTCATCGGTGCTATTCGGACAAATAAAAAAAACTACGAACGGATTAGCCATGTTGATGTGACGGTGGAAGAAAAATAACATTTTTTACAATTATCTCGGAAGAACGCAGAGTCCATGGTTCTCTTTTTAAAAATTTCCAACTATCAGCTCCCGCCACTTATGCGAATATACAAAAATTGTTAAATCTTGTCACCCGGAGTCCGTAGCGTTAAATACCTCGATTTAAGTGGGCAATCGCAATTGGTAATGGACAAATTAAAAAAAATACACAGAAATGTTGAGAAATTACAAAATATAGAACAAAAGAAAAATTACAAAAATTTATATTATTATATTTCATCGATTGACAATAGAGCGTCCAAAGGAAAATAGAGAACGAGTGAGGAGGGGAGGGCAGAGGTTAGAAAAAAGAAAGAGAGAGAGAGAGAGGGAGGAAGAGAGCGATATCGTTGCGAAAAACAGCGAGTGTCAAACGACTCGGCTGATAATCAATTTATCCTAAATAAAAAAACGTGTGTTACACGTGGCGAGACCTGAATTAAGAAAAACTCTACAAAATAGGTGCGAGAATTGTTACGTCGCGTGAGTTACCGGGACAGGCGGAATTGCGCACGGTGCACGAATTATGGGGGCGCGTCTTCTCTCGCAGCCGTCACCGATTGTGTAGTTAGGCGCAATTTGCAATTATTAAATCGGCGTTGAAGCGCGCGCGCCTTGCGAGCATCGTCGGGCTAGCACCGTCGTCCAAGCCCTACGTGAATTAAGATTTAAGGACACGTCAAACGCACTCGAGAATTAAGAGAGGATGAAGAGAAGAGAAAAAAAAGAAAAAGAGATATAATAAAGCGAAGGCGCGCCAGGCATAATCATCGACGAATATTTTATCCGCCGCGGTGTCGCTGACGTCCGATCGATCCAACATTTTTTACCGCACTATCCATGACCCAGTCAACTCATACACACGAAGAAGACTGCCCTCTCCGGCAGCTGCGCGTCCTCGGGCCTAAAAACGTTTATAAATTTTTCGAAATATCCAGACTCACCGCCAACATTGTAAAAACACACTCGGAATTTTCCCCGACTCGCTAAAATCGAAATTTCATTCGCTATCGAGTGTCAGCCACACCCCGGATCATCGGTTGCGACAAACCTTCGATCGACGACTGTCTATTTTTTTTTATCGGAGCAGCGCTCTCGTTACGCGCGACGAGCGACAAAAAAATACGAGTATAACAAAAGCAAACGGTCAGAAGGGTTGTACAAAAAAAAATGTACGTAATGTTATTTCGTCGGAAGTGAGAGCTATATAGCGTTTAGGTATTGTTAATAACGGTATAATTATTTTGGGTATAAGAAATAGTGTAAAGATGAATTACATAAATGACAAACGATATATGAAATCGGATGAGAGAGGGTGAGAGAGAGAGAAAGAGAGAGATTGATTGATTGAAAGAGAACGAAAAAGAGAGGAAGCAAGAGGGGCGATGGAAATAGATATCTTAGCACCATAGCAGCTCGGGGATAAAGAGGAATATTAAAGTACCTTGTTGAGTATAAGTATATATATATATATACATAAAAATTTACATTTTAATATACATATATTAAAATATGTATATTAAAAAGATCATAATAGTTGTATAGTTGCGAGAATCGCTAAATAACCGAACGCGAGCGATAAAACGTTAGCCGCGTCCGGCTCGTGTGACATAAAATAATAATAATAATAATATTAATAATAATAATTAAACATTGATCGATCGTACGAATACACAGAAACATGCGCATTACACGACACAAAATATAACCCGGAGAGGCGCGGCGATTCGCGTGGAAATTCCCAAAAAGTCATCGTGCGCGCTTTACCTCGTAAAAAAAAAATATATATTGAGAGAAAAAAATAAAGAAAAAAATGGGATACAATAGTATAAATCACGAGCGACTGTGAGTTTCCACGCGTCGCCAAATTGCGCTTGAAAATTCTCCGTGGAAATCTCTGTGCGACGAGGTGTGTCTCCTCTTTCTCTCACGACAAACGTCGCTCCGCGGTCGCTTTTTTTTCGCTCTGCGAATTTCGTCGCCCGGACGATGAGAAACAAATCTTAGCCGTTAAAAACTTCCACACGAGTATAATAATTATTGTCGAGATCGAGCAGCTGGCTGCGAAAAGGTATAGTAGAGAAATGAAATGAAGAACAAAGAGATAACATAAATAATAATATTAATAATAATTAAAACCATATATATACACAGACACGTACAGACAAAAAGAAGAAAAAAAAACGAAATAAAAACGTAAAGTGAATACCCAGGGGATCGTTCGTCGCTGGTGAAGTACGATCGAGTATTGTACCTTACATTCCTTTGGCTATAAAAAAAAAGAAACACATAATTTAAGGATCCACGAAACTCTCGTCCGTGTCCCGCGTTTTCACCAATCGCCCGTCTCACGAGCTTTACTTTTTCGCCTTAATATTTTACCACTTTGCGCACACACACAACACGACACAACGCAACGCGACACAAGACACACACACAAACACACACATAAATTTTACATACACAGATTCAGTAAATCGACAGAAACCTCCCTCCGAGTAATCGACTAGAGTTCGCTTCTCCTTTTTGATATCTCGCTTCGATCGCTCTACGTTCATCATTGTACACAACCGATCGCACGCGAAACCAGATGGATTTTTATCCAAGTCGACTCGACGCTGAAATCGATGGCAAAAAGCGAAACAAAAAAACGCGTTTTTTTTTTTAATTTTAATCAGGAATTGAAAAGGTTGGAAGCGGCCAATGTCGAGTCCTCCTCGCGATTGGCCGAGAACGACTCGGTCGTGTTGACTATGTTTCCCCACATCCGTCTGTACTCTTCCCTCATGAAACTACTCGCGATAATTCTAGGCACAAATGCAAAGTTACTCACATGTATTTCTTCTCCATTAGTCTTCTTTGCCCTGATCCAGTCGGGAGCGAGAACTCTCGACGCGCGTTGTACACACTTTTTCTCCTGAGAATAAAGCGCATGTTACGGTATAGTTTGTTACATTGTTCCAGTCACGGGGAAAATCAAGTGGTTCGATATTCGCTGATATATGCAACATATAAATATATATAGATCGAGGAAAAAAAGAAAAAGAAATAAATTAAGAACTAGAAGAGATAACTCTCAATTCCAAAAACGCGTTTTTGATCATCCTCCGTTCGATTGACATTGAGTTATCCAATTCAATGTGCTCCGTGTATCCCCGCCGTGAGAGATGATGGAACAAACGATTCGTGCAAACGTCCCGAACGACGACAAAATATTTTCGAGTAAATTCAGAGACACGTCGATTGAAAAAGAGAAGAAAAAAAAAAGAAACAAACCACAACAATTGCATCACATGGCTTGCCAGGCTGTAGGTAATTCGTTTTTATTTATTCACAGCGCATCCGACATATATATATATATATATATAAATATATATATGCATATATATATATTTATTTTCCAAAGTATATCCACCCGCTGATCCCATTTACCATCATCCTCCGACGTGTCCTTCGGGACGGCAACGCTATTGTTATTATTCGATAGAGTGTAATTTAGTTATTATTGCAAATATGAGAGAAGGATAGAAAAAAAAATACGGTTGAAAAAAAACCAACGCAACTTCGATATATATTATTCTACATTCTAACCACATTTATTTGCATCCACGAATTGTTATTCTTTCATCATTCGTTTTTTTCCATTCAATGTTAAATAATTATAAATAAATATAATATATTAACTATTTTCATTCATGAGAAGCATCGTTACCTGTATGACAAGTGATCATAAGAGCATAATAAACAATCGCTCATTAAATGCATTCTGTTGTTCTTCATTTCACGACCCGGCCACCAACCATCCATCCATCCATCGATTTTTATCTATAATACGTTTCTCTGAGGTCATCAATCGCGCATTATTCTTCATTACAAGTACTGTTACTGCTCTTTTTACTTGTTAAACGTGTACAATCATCATAACGCGACGCGATGCGTCGGTGCGCGTTCGAAAAGTACAATTAAGCTGTAATTAGATATTAAATAATGTCCAACGTACTCATGTTATTAACTCGAAATCAGGAAGGTTGCGTCTGACATTATTGATAATTATAAATAATTATACGCGATACAATATAACACAAAGACAGAGACGTAAACGAACTTGAGGAAATCCAAGGCTCGTGTCGCCTTCCTGGATCTCGATCAACTTGTACAAATGTTCTCCAACTTTATGTAAGATTAACAAATGTAAATGAAAAATATATACCTACATATGTATATGTATGTATCGTTACATATGTATATATATGTATTTAGAATAATGTTAACGTATGATAAAGATACGGCACGTAAAAGGATCTCTTTGGTCTCTTCGACAAACGGACGTAGTGATATTATTGAAGGAGAAAAAAAAACACACACACAAAGAAAAAAAAACAAGAAAATGAAAGGTTTTGTGAGACGATCCAACATATCGACCACAACGGATTTACACCGTGTAAATAATAATATACTTCATTTTGTATGATTTCTCGCTTTACCTTCACGATCAGCTATATCGTTTCGTCTATCCACATTCCATTGGATCTTTCGTTCCGAGCTTGAATTAAAGGTCGAATACTAGTCAATAATTAAGTAAATGTATTTTTTTATGAAATGATTTTAAAAAATAAAGACGTTATTGATACAAGTTACACGACGAGATTGATGACCGACCTTGAGGCAGTTGCGTTAGACATAAGACTTATCCTCAACCAATTATTCTTTCGTTGCGTCGCCGTCGCCGTTGCCGATGCCGATGCAGATGCTACTGACGGGAGTGGATGTGAAACAAGGTAAGTTGTACAGAGGAGATCGAATACAATCAATTTTTTTTTTTTTTTTTTTTCAAAGTTGTTCAATCGGCCGATTTCCGGGTGAGTATTGTAATCAGTAATAAATCACTCGGTGGTTACCTCACTATGACACAGAATTTATTATTTCCTATAAGCAATAAACGTACATGATCATTTTCACTTGTAAAATATTTATGTTTACCATACTTTTCGTACGTTTTGCAAACGCTACATTTATTGGTTGTTGTTGTTGTTGTTGTCGTTAATATACAGGCCCACATTTGCTCGTCTAGCGATCTCATATGTATATCCTTACAATATTATTATTTCTATTATGTATACGCTCCTAGTTTCTAATCCGCATCACGGTTGCGTGAAGAAAATATTCGTTCCGAAGGTTGTGGATTTTTTTTGCGCATTTCCATTGCAGCTTTTAGAACGTGCAGCGCACTCGTGTATTTTCAACGTGTGAATTTTTTTAATTTTTTTTATCTGTTTGTCTTTGTGCGGTCATTAATTAGTACTGTACTGTATCTATTTACATTATCTAATGCGACGATCCTGTGACCTGGGTTAATTGTTTGTACGTTAAAATATGCGTCTTTCTATCTCTTCGGTTGGACGTGTTTGACGACGATCTCGCCCGGTAATATTGTTTGATTAGAATAGCTGCTCCTCTCTCCGTCGACGAAAGATGCGGGGGCGTTCGCAGATAAAAGATAAGACAATTGGGCCCGACAAGAATTGGAGCAGTTGACGTTTCAGGGTGCGATCTGTCGTTTGCGGAATGTATCTGCACTTTCTTAGTCACTCGTTATGCGCACGTCTGGCAATAAACTCTTTTCTATTGACTCAATAATCGAGGACTCGTGAAGTGGTGCACATATTATCGTAGGTCGGGGAAACAGCGAGAAAGAGAGAGGAGTTGAGTGGAGTCGCGCGTTAAACGACAAATTGCTACAAAACGTAAACAAAGATATATCCTATCGATTACAGGGGCAAATGTGGAGGACGCGATACGCGGAGGAAGTATGATCGAGGAATGTTTGTGCTGTTCAGTTTCACGTTACGCTAGAAGAGGAAGAGCTTTTGTACTTTCCATGCCGAGCGACGTCATCGTCGGGCGATGGTTTGAGCAGAGTGTTTCGCATCAACTCGTTTTTTATTTGTTTATGATTCCTTTTTTTGCTTTTTCTCGTATTTTGTTGTTGTCGCTGCTTTCTTGTATTAACAGTAAATTGGGCTTTTCCAGCACCGAAGAGTCTGGATTACTCGGACCCGTTATTCTACAGAACGCGAATCGGTATCGATTAAAAATTAATAGTACGGCCACCAATTGCAGCGTCGTGTCTCGCTCGACGCGAATAAAAAAAAGGGACGTTTAAAATAAAACGGATTATATTATCGTAGTAGATATAAAAAAGTAAACTTTCGATTGCAGACAACAGCCCTATCTCTAATAGGTCAATAAATCGTTATAAAATATCTTGGCGAGTGTCGTACGAAAATACGAAATTTTGATAAAAATTCCACGCGAGCGCGCCGCGGGAACAAGCAATGACTGAAACATAACAAAATTATAAAAATAGGCCAACATATCTATGATCTAGGTTTATCAGCTTCGAAATGATATTGATCACGCGATCGGATGAAGGTGAGAGGAGAGACGCTCAGAGCGCGCTCGCCCGCTCAGCACCCGTTCGCCGATCTTCGATCGCCGTCATTTCGTCGCTCGATTGTGGATCTCAGGCGATAGAAGGTGAAAAGTTGTGAAAAATCGTGAAAAATATCTGGTAACTCGGCCAGTTTCCGTTGATTTTTGTCGTTACTCCCGAGCTTTACCGCTATTAAGTACACGCTAGTGTCTATCTCGAAATTTTATCGATTTCCCCAAATTTTCGTCAATCGTTTTCTTTTTCTTTTCGTCACCTTTTTTCCATTATATTTTTCGTTGCAAGCAACGAAAGGTATAAGCAGCAGCAGCAGCAGCAGCCTATATACCTTTCACCGGTTATCGCGCTGACGAACCACAAAATCGCGGACCACCTCCCTTCGTCGGCTCTTCGGCGGTTAGAACGCGGTTAGAAGAGGAAGAGGGTGGTCTGCCTTGCTTGCTACTTGGTCGCCTCGGGCGGACAGTCAGGCTGGTTATTGGGATGAGCGGCGGTGAACGCCGGATGATTCTCCAAATGACGATCGACCCGGAGAATGGTGGGGAACGGCCGAAGGTCCACGTGAAACCTTCGCGCGTTGAAGATCTGTGGAACGAGACAGCAGTCGGCGAGTGTTATGTCGTCACCGACGCAGTATTTTCCCGCACTTGAAGACAGCAGCTTTTCCACCGCTAAAACACACGTGAGAATTATTTATTTGTTTTGATGAAGAATTGAAGAAGCAATAAGGAGAGTGGAGAAAACGTCAAAGCCTGAAAAAGACGTAAGCAGGAATTGATATAAAGAAAAGAAAGAAAAAAAAAATGAAATGGCAATGTTACCTGTGAATCCTCGAGTTATCCAATGCTGAGCCCACTCCTTCTTTCGTTCCTCGCCCACATAGATAAGTACAACCAGATTCTGCAGCGGCTGAATCCCACTGGCGATGACTTCGCAAATTTCCCTGACTCTCGCCCTTTTCACCGGATCCGCCGGCATCAGGGGACGGTGAGGCCTCGTTTCTTCCAGGTATTGCAGAATATTCAACTGCGAGAGCGAACGAAAATAAAAACATTAGAATCTCCCTCGACTAGTGCGATCAAATTGTGGGTCTACGCTCGATCCGTCAAACTTACAGATTCTATCAGAGTGTGATTATCGATATGGAGCGCCGGCACTTGCTCCATAGGATTCACTTCCCGAAACTCGTTGCAATGTTGCTCGCCGCCAGCTTTCACCAGGCTCACAGGTTTGATGTCGTAAGGAATTTCCTTGAGGTTGAGGGCTGTTACGAAACGCAAGAATACAATAAAAAAAAACATCCCAGCGAGGTTCTCGTTGCTCGCAGTTTTGCCTAATCGAGCGAGTAAATAAATAAGTCTGTATACTCACCGATTCTGACTCTCCAGGAGCAGGAGCTCCGCCAATAGGAGTACAGGACAGGCTGTTTGGAAAAAACAAGCTTATGAATACCCATCTTCGATTTTTATTTATTATGACTATTATTATTATTATTTCTTCTCGGTGAGAAACCCAGTCAGCTCGGTAATCGTGTTTATCCGGCGTACAACGAAGATTCTCAATGCTGCGATCGCGATAGAATCGCGAAGAGAAACGACACTTTGTTTGCTCTCGCGATTGACAATAAAGTCACAAAAGCGAGATGAAGTCGCGCGCGAGCGACGATAGGAGCGCGATTGCGATTAGCGAGCCAGGCCCGGCGAAGGGGTTGACGTCGAGCGTTTTTCACCGGGTGCCCAATGGGTTCGCTCTCCCCGACGATCAGTGATATTTTCCGACAGACACCGGACTCACCTTGCCCATAACCGACATTTCGTCGCTCGCGGTAGGATCTTCACGGATATGATTTGTCGATAAACCGGCGTTGAGCGTCCGCGAGTCAAAACCGAATTATTCCGATGAAAATCGAGCCACCGCCGAGTATTCGGAATCCGCTCCAACGCGCGAAATCGCTGCTCCTTCCCCCTTTTATTCGATTGCCAGGCTGCCGCCCGTTCCACCGCCCGCCGCGTCGAGGCGGCTAGGTGGGTGGCTGGCTGGCTGCAGGGCTATGTGTATGTGTGTTTCGAGGGGCCAATCCGTAGTCAACGTTGCCGGTAGACACAGGAACGGCAGGTTGAAACAGGAGAACCCTCGGCTGCTGTAGCTCAATCTCCGCCGGCTCCTCGATCCCCAGTCATCGTTGATCGAGCCATTTCCATGCCTCGTATTACTCAATCGAAAACATCTTTCGTGACTAAGCACAAATATCTATATTTGCATTTTATCCGAATATAATCATTCCTCGTTAGACTGTTTTAAGCTGCGTTCACGCAGTGGACTTTGCGGATTACAGAATAATAACATTACTTATTAATATTATTATCATTATGACTACAATTAAAATTATAGTTGGACGCTTATTCTTTGGCTCTGCGTAAATATTATTCTCAAAAATTCGTATACAACAGCGATGATCGCGAGGTTTAGGAGGGAATATTAATATTTAGTTGCCGGCCCCGCGGCAAGTTTACATTGTGAACACGACTTAAGGATCAGGGGTGTAATTGGCGAAAATTGTTCGATTCTCCTGGAGGAACGCGCGACAATTTTGAGATAAATAGAGGAAGAATGTAGTTAATTGATAACGACGATGGTCAACGAAAACGTTGAAATAATGCGAGACACATGCCGAGGAAAAAAATTCCTGTATGTGGAACCGGCGAGCGAGTCAATCGACAGAAAAGTGGTGCTCACTTCGGCACTGGCGCTTCTCGCTTGGCACGCGTAACGCGCAGCGAGGAACCAGAACCAGACGACCGTCCGAAGGCTGACGGTGCGGCGGCGGCTTGGCAACAGCGGGGGACGTCGGAGATTAGAAACAAGTTTTCCCAGTGATTTATTATAATTATCGAAAGAATTCAAGAACGCCACAATTTGCATTCGGAATATCGCGTCGCTTCGCCGCCTCAGACTCTCCGACGATTCGTGGATGCCTTCAAATTATCGGAATTCCGACGGGGGTTACGACTAAGAGTCGCACGAGCGGAATCTACCTTACCGACTCGCTGTTGGCGGTCGTTGATAAGATTGTCCGTGCAGAAGCGCACATGGCACATGGCCGGTCGCGCAGCTGATGAGAAAACAAATAATTGAGAAATCGCACAACTATCGTAAGTACATTTTTCAAACCCGGAAAACCAGTAACGTCATTCCAATTCCGGTAAAGCAGTTGTGGAGCCGCTGGAATCGATGAAATTGAGGATTTCGCTATCGGTGATTTTGCCTTATTTGTTTGGTGTTTTTTTTTAACTCATCCGCAGCAGCAGCAGTTTCAAGATGGGCTGGTGGCGAAATTTCGTTCGCTCGAGGACCAAAAGGATAGTTCCTACCGAGAAAGCCTTGAAGACCAATCGAATGCTCTCGATGATATATTTCGCTTCCGCATGGAACGCTTTAATGTTGGGAATATATATAATATTCACGAAAAGTTTTCCACCGAACGAGGATGAAGTGAACAAACCCGGTAACGTATACGATGCCATTTTGCCGGTCGACCGCACTGCCTTTGTTTCGTCAATCTTTGACGAAGCAAGAAGGAAATTACTACGTCGCTTTACCGGTACGGTCAGTGGAAAATAATTTGTTCTTTCAGGGAAATACTACGGGAGACTTATCGGCACGGAGCAGGCAAAAGCAATTCGAATCAGCGGTTTCCATGTGGTAAACGAGTACGAAATTGAAAGTACAGCTCCACCCGAAAACAGTAGATCGTGGATACAGCGTAAGAAACTGGAGAGAGAGAGACAGGAGCGAGAGAGCGCCGAGGGCAAAGATCGTCAAGACTTGAACCTTCTCGTCGAGGAGACGAATAGTCTGTAACATTGTATAATTAATTGTACTGTAGAGAGATATGTGTACATAGCTTTTTCATTACTACACACCGGAGCTGAATCGTCGGCGTAATAAAATATTTAACAGGAAAAATATATATATATACACATATAAATACATGTATGTAGAGCTCGTAGAAAAATAGTATCCCGACGATTCGGACGTCATTGCGATTTCATTTAGCGTGTGAGGCTGAAGCTGAAAAACGATAGCTAGCAGCAGTCAGTAACTAATATCATATATTTCGTTAAGCTTCGACAAACATTTAAGTTAGAATAGAACCCGTCGATTTTTTTCAGTAGCATCTTCTTCGACTTGACCTAATACTAATCGTAAGGTATACGAATTTTCTTACAGTCTGATAAACCGTGAATGATTACCGCAAACTAGTTATCGCTCTCTGGCTTCAGTCTCAACCGTGAAATTATTTCTAACTATGCAGCAACAGCAGCAATAGTATCAGCAGCAGCAGCAGCTGCTGCAGGGTCGTTGATAATATCTAAAGGTAAAAACGCACACGCACACAGACACACGATGATCGGCAGAGCACCGTGAGTGCAAGTGTAGGCTAAGGAACAATCCCGTTAATCGGCAAAGTCTATTGCATCGAATCCTCAGGGTAAGGATCGTCGCAGTGCGACCGCTCCGGCCGCGGCACCGGTTTCCGGATTCAATTCCTTTAGTCTCTGCTCCATTTCGCAGAGCAACGCGGATCTGCGAATAAAAAAAAACCGGCGGATTAACGATTGAACGGACGATGTGACGAGAAACGGAAAAAAGAAAAATTGCAAACCTGTATTCCTCGTAGCGCATGACGACCTCTTCGAGCTCCTGCTTGTAGAGTCTCGTGAGCATCGCGTTGAAACAGTCGAGCTCCGGCAACCGGAAGAGTTCCCAGCGAAGCTTCCGATCGAGGGATATCGAGGCTCGGCTGTAGACGTACAACCAGTGGGGAATCTCCTCGTTGAGATACGGATTCGCGGGCACGAGAACGCTGTGCGAATGGAAGTGCGTGTGTCGCGGAGGCGAGACTACGCGGACCGCTTGCATCTCCAGCGGATAACAGGGATGCTCGTACTGGGCTTGTCGCGTTATGTGACTGCAATGTGATACAATATTGAGACCGCTGTATTTAAGGGCATGTGAAACATCCACGCTGAGCTCAATCGTTATCAAAAACTGTAATGAACATTTTTTTTACGAATATTTGCATTTACAACTTAACAAAAAAATCACTGCGCTGGTAATATCTGCAGTGAATGCATTTTTTCGTTTAGCCGTAAATGCAAATATTCGTTAAAAAAATGTTCATTACAGTTTTTGATACTGACCAGGCACATCGTGGATGTTTCACATGCCCTTAAAACCTGCTCTTCGCTCATCAACGGATTATTATCGACTGGACGACTCACTTAACGTAGTAAACGCCGTACTCCGGCGACTCGATTCTCTCCCAACCGGTGGGCAATCCTTCCTTTTCCAGAGGATGCGACCAGTGCGTCGTTTTCGTATTATGATCGATGTAATACTTTCTGCCGCGCAGGGTAAAGTCGACCGACCATCCGGGCGGCAGCGGAAGCTCCTCGGGCGGCTGCTCGCTCCGCGAGCTCGAGCGCTCCGACTGACTTCTGCTGTAACCCACCGGATTCTGACGATAAGGCACCACCTGCTGATTGAGCTCCTCGTAACCGCCTCCACCGCTGCCACCGCCGCCGCCGCCGCTGCCACCGGCGTCCGCACCGTCGAACGGCGGATGATAAGGCATCTGCGGCGTTTGCACGCGGTCCAGATGAAACTCCGAGCCCGCGTACTGATTCACATACGTGTGGGATATCGCGGGCGACAAACCCGGATGATACATCGGTGTCGCCGTGCGCGAAACGACCCCGCCGTCGCCGAGACGACCCGGGTTTACCGAGAGACTGGCGAATCTGTCGGTAAATAATTCACCAATCTTTGCATCCGTTTGTGTTTTGCATTTACGATATCCGCTCTATCGATAAAAATCGCTGACCGACGATGGTCTATCAATTTTTTTTTCTCTCAAAATAAAAGCAATAAAAATAACTGACGTTGCGGCGATTTTGATAATACCTTTGAGCCAAATCAGGCACAGAACTGTTGGGCGTATATTTTCCCTCGTGACTTCCCAAACCCACCGCGCTCATCGTAGTCTTGGTATTGCCAAATTTCTGTACCATGCTCGGTTGCTGCGGAACAGGCTAAAAAAAAGCAACGACAATATTATGGGGAAGTCCAGAGGCGTGTGTACTTTGACTCATTTCTACTTTGACCGCTCGGATATGTCGATTATGGGGTACGGATCTTACCAACGAAGGCGGCAGCGTTTGCTGATTGTTGTTGCGTCTTCTGGCTCTCCTGTTCGGCTCCGTCGTCCACACATTGATTACTGGAAATGCAAAGCAGTTCAGAGCGGAATCTCAGCGTTGTTGCAACTCGATCGACGATTGGGAAACGCGAAGCGAGTTGTTTTTGTTGCACATTCGTCGTGACTTACTGGGCATTTCCGGGGGTGTCTCCTTCTTCACGTATTTCCCGACGACTCCCTCCTTGATCGTTCGCAAATCTTTGTTCTTGCGCGACAACATTGTTACCCGGTGTGTGTTTTCCTTCCCTGAAAAGCGGCTCGAGAGAGCCGCGGCGTCAACAAACCCGTCAAGTGTCAAAATTCCGCGGCGGGATCCGTCTTCGATATGGAGATGCGTCTCACGGGAATTCGACTTCCGTCGTTCGCATTCGCATCGTCCTCGTTATCGCGAAACACGAATTTATCCGCGCGCATTATCGGTCGGTCCAAGTGACACGCTAATTGGCGCGCAAACGCCGCGGGCACCGAGTCCGTCAAAATTGTCGTTTGGTGTTTTGGTTGTTGCTGCTCTTACGGCCCGACGGCGGCGGCCATGTTTCGCCGCCGGAAGTGCCAGCGACGACCGCTGCGGCGCTCCGGACGACAACGCGTAATTCGATAACTATAGCGTTTTCCTTTTTAATTGTCATCATTTCGATAACTTGAAGTTTTGTGTGGCTGCCTTTTTGTCGATAATGTAGGCAGGTTTTTCATACCGACTGAGCTTGCGGAATTGTTGCGGAATTGCAATTTTCAAAAATTCATCCAGATAAGGAAATGTACTGCCTTGATTGCAAAAAAAGTAATGCAGATTTCCGCCCGGTTATTATTAGTATAATTGGCGGAATTAATATTGCCAATATTATTTTCGGCTGCGTTAAAAATTACCCCGCAAATAAGATGCATGTAGTAATTTTTTTTAAATTTATGTTCAGTATCGCTGTATAAAAAAAAATAATATATGCGCGTAGCTCGCATGTTTATAGTTATATCGGGCTTTCAGGTCATCGTTGCGAAGGTATCTGTCGATGGTAGCATCGATACAAATGCGCGGTCGCGTCTCAGTCGAGATGAATTTATCATGGAGGAGCTTCTTTGTGATTTTATCGCTGGATGGGGAGCCGGTGAGATTTCTGGCAATATCTTCCCGCCCTCCGCAACGATTCTATCGTTATGCGCAAACGATATAACCGCAAATTATTTTCAGGAGCTATTGGTCTGGCGATCGGTCATCCGATGGACACCATAAAGACCATACAACAGATGGATAATCGCAGCTTATCGAGCGTTAAGGTCATATCGAGAATATTAAAGACAGACGGTGTCGTTGGATTTTACAAGGGAATGCTGTTTCCTCTGGTGAGCGCGGGTACGTTGAACTCGGTTTTCTTCGGCGTTTACGGCAACAGTCTCAGAGCGCTGCAAATTTCGCGAGGCTACGATCCGGCCAACATCGTTCCCGAGGGCTTCGTCGTCTACGAGGACACATTTATCGCCGGTTGCATCGGCGGCGTCGTTCAGGCGATTATGGCCTGTCCCAGCGAGTTCATCAAAGTTCGCATGCAGACCAGCCAAGGTGAGGCGTTGACGTGACAAAAAAGAAAAAAAAAACTAAAAAATGTATACATAAAAATGGTGCGCAAAAAACGTACAAATGTGCATAACGAGTATTTCACGGTTTCTCAATAATTAATTAAAGATTTATTTATTTGTTGAATCGAAAAAAAAAAAACGTGGCACTACAAAATCCTCTTGTACATTCGCATCAAGAGTATTTCGGTTTTGAGGCGAGGACGTTCGCGAGGAGCAGGAAACCCGAAGGTGGAGGAGCCACTACTTACAGGATTACTCTGGATGCTTATCGAAGCTTCGGCATTCGCGGATTCTACACTGGATTCGTGCCGATGTTGTGGAGGTTTTTATATTTTTGTTGCTTACCCCGAAAAGACGATTCGGACTGGCGCTTAGGATTCAGGGACGAGAACCCTTCGAATGGATGAGCATTGGCGTGTTACGTTGAAAAAGGAATGTAATTCAAGTATATAATGTTCTTTTTATTTGTTCATTCGAAGGGCGCTCGTCTCTGAACGTGCAGCCGTAGATCCGAGCGTTGAAACGCGAGTTTATGTTGTAATCCTCGAGGACAGGGACGTTACCTCGAGCGGATTGTACGTGCTGGCTTATCTTTACATACGTCACCATATGCACGGTCATCTGGAGCTTCATCCGGGCGCGTTCGAGACTCTGGTTGCCGGTGGCTTGGCTGGCGAGTATCTCCGCGTCTTCTTTAGTGTCGCTTCGGCTCCCTGACAACACCAACGGGTCCATTTGTGACCATTTAGTGCACTTAAGTCCCCTACTGGGGATTATATTTTCACGTTTATTATGTCCAAAAAAGCAATCGTTATTGAATGCTAATCTTAGCATTACGCCTGTAAAAGTCAGACTGATCATTGAAAAGGGTACTTTTAGAGTCCCATATGGTAACTACGTATGACCTTCCATCCGGTGTTATCAGGGATGCTTGATCGGTTGTCTCTGCAGGTAAAATACTTATTTCGACGATCTGTAACAACAGGCTTCGTGTCGTGGATACCGGTGGTGCCGCTCGACACAATCAAGTCGAGGATGCAGGCCGACAATCTTCGTGCGCCCGCGTACAAAGGGATGTTGGACTGCGGCCTGAAGCTCTTCAGAGTCGGAGGATGTCACGTGCTGTTCAAAGGCTTCGCGATGATAGCCGTGCGATCGTTTCCCGTCAACGCGTCCGTATTTTTCGGTTACGACACGATAATGCAGTGCTTCAAGTACCTCGGCGAATCATTGCGAAGATGACGGTACACGCGAGTAATTGTGTAAACTCTGTTAAACTAGCGCCCCTAACGATATCGTCGATTTTTTACTGCATTTATTATTAATCTTCTGTACAGCGAGCTTCTGCGAAAGAAGAGTAACCATTCGTTACGATCGATAAAACTAATGGTAAATGGTAAAAATATATTATCGCAATAATGTAAAACAATTTAGTTGTTTTTTTGTTTGTTTAATCGTTCTTTGTTTCTCTTCGAGATGCACGTTCCTACGTTCCGTCCTTCCTTCTTTCTCGTTTTCCCCTTTTTTTCTTCTTTTTCGTGTAATTTATATATTTAATTCTTTTGCAAATAAGCCAGTTGACGACTAAATAAAATGACAAGAGTAGAAATAATTGTACATTAGTTTTCGGTATTTAAAATGCCTATGTAACGCGCGGTGTGTCGAGAAAGAAAAAAAAAAAAAAACCATTGCTGCTGTCTCTAAATATCTCTAAAGTCTCTCAGGTCAGTTACAACATTTATAAACGATAAACGGCCGTGTCCCCTCGTAGTGTGTGATTTCGTGAGTTACTGCGGATTTTCTGTTTTTTTTTTCCACTTTTCTTCCCGTTCGTGTTTGTTCGTTTTATTCGTGAGATGGAGGAAAACGGAGATTTTTGTCTGGAGAATAAAGAGAGAAAAACATAAATGGTTATTATGCGCTTTGATAGTCGCGTGTTTTTCTTGGCGGGCAAAAGAGAGCAATCCTTAGTATTTTTTGTTTTTTTTTTTTTCTTTTTTTTTCGTATGTTTCTGTCTTTCTAACTAATTCACGTAGGTATGTCTCAACTACTTCATGAAAATGTGAGCAAGCAATCACTCTCATTCGTTATTCCCATCTATTTATTAATAATATTACTATTTTTTTGTTTTTTTTTTCTTTAAATTTATTTAGTTATTATTATGCAATTGTAAGAAATTTTAAAAACGATCCCACGTACACACTTTCTCGGTGGCCGATGGGAGCACAGCTCCGAATAAATCTTATGCGTTGTATCTCTATTATTTATTATATTTATAAGCAACCATGGATATTTTGGTACAATTAATTTTTCTTTATTGTATATCTGTCCTTCTCGCTTTCGTTTCTCTTATTTTCATTATTTATTTTCTTCTTCTTTATTTAAAAAACAACATATATTTTTTACGTTTTTTTTTGTGGGTTTTTTTTTTCACTTCTCTTCGTTCCTTTTTTCTATGCACCGCTCTGCATAGCTCTACGGTTTGTTTGCCATTTTATTTGTAAGTTTTCGTTCTGTTCTCTTGTCGCTCGTTCATTCTTGGAAAAAAAAGAGAGAAAAAAAAAGAAAAAAGTTTAGCACGATCGAGCCGCGGGAGAGCGGGGGCGCGCGGTCGCGCGGTCGGCTCTCGATTGTTAGTATCGGGTCTGCGCCATTGGGTTTGCTGTTAGGATTACTCGTGCGTTCCATTCTAAGCCACAGTTCTCTCGTGTACAATTTCTCATTCCCTCTGCCCTCTCTCATTCCCTCTCTCGCGATTAGTGTTATTGTTATCGTGAGTGAGTGTGTCTCGGTGCTTTCGTGTCTTCCGTGTACATTATGTATGACTGTATAGGTCTTGCGAGACTCTTCGGTCGTATCATTAATATTCCTATATTTTTATAATATATATTGTATTATATATATATACTTTTACCTATTTTATTATGTTTTTTTGTTATAGTTATCATTATCATTAATACGAATATATGATACATTTCAAACAACGCCCCTGCCGGCCGTCGGGAGGCGATGATCAGATTGAGGATTTCTCTTTTTCTTTTTTTCTTTTTCTTTCAAGTCCACGGAGGAAAAGAAAACAGTTCCCCAGCTTCCTAGATGCGAAGGGCCTACATATCACATCCAAAGTAAAATAAGGTATCTAACACGACGACGGCGGTGGTAACGGCAACGACGGCAGCACGCGGCTTTGCCTCGCGAGAACGCGTCGGCCGAGGGCCTCCGCTGCTGCTGAGAGTGCGCTGCTCCCCCCCCCCCCCCCCCCCTCTCCCTCGCTCTTTATTTATTTATTTATTTATTCATTTATATTTATTTATTCCCATCATGATCGTCTCCTCCCTCACGAAACACGGCAAACCTTAATTAAGAAGGGACTAACATCCTCATATTATGTGCTGACACTGAGTACACCATACAACTTAAATAATTGCCGTCAGAAAGAATAAAAATTAATATACACAGTAAGGTGATAAGAAATCATCGTCGGTCGTATCGCAGCGTCAAAAAAAAAAAAATAATAAAAATAAAAATAAAGAAAAGGGAAAAATACAAGAATCTTTAGATTTTTTTTCATCTAACATGTGTGTTCTGTGTCCGTGTCTCTGTCGCCCACAACCACCACCCCCACCCCTCTCCCCTTTGTATCAGTCTCACCCCGCGCTTGCGGAAAATCTCGCGAATCTCCGCGCTGTGCTCGCCGCCCCTCGTTGTCCTTCCTGCATTATACATTTCTGTCCTCCCAAATTCGCCTTTGAGGCGCAACCAACGAGAGTAACTGCTCGTACGTCATGAACGCCGTTGCATACAGACGACATTGGTTTGTTTTTCTTTTGTTTTGCTTTGTTTCATTTTTTTCTCTCCCTCTCTCTCTCGCTCTCTTTTCGCTAACAACAATAATTCGCTTCTTAAGGTTTTGTTTTTGTTTTGCTCTGCATTTTCGTTTAGTATACGGACAATTCGACGTAAACTAAGGACTAACGATCGGGCAGCGTGGTAGTGTTTCCACCTGTAAAGGAAACGAGAGGGATTTTTTTGGTGTTTTTTTCGTTTTCTGATAATCGGGTCAGCCGTGAAAACGAGCGCGTTTGCGCGGGTTACACGCCACGTTTGTGCTCTTTCTATATATCTCTCTCTTTTTTTGCTCAAATTATTTGTTCTCTCTTTCTTATCTATCTTTCTTTCTTTCTGTTGCACGTCGAGGGTTAAACCAATTATTCTCACCAGCTCAGGGGCGGGCTCGCGTCGCAGGTGCAGTTGTGGCAGGAACTGGAGTGTTGGATGTTGCCGTGAGAGCACCGCGTCGCTCCACCTCCAACTCGTTCAATTTCTTCCACAGCTCGTCTCTCTCCTTCTCTCGCTTCTTCTCTCTGCGATAAATAACAAAAAAAAACGAACTGTTAAGGGGACGAAAATTCTGCGAATTCCGGAGGTTCAAAAGATGCATTAGGTTTTGCGTGATAACCGAGAAAAGAAAAGATCACGACTACTTTGGCGAAGGAATTGACAACGCGACGACTTACTTTTGCCTCTCAGACTTATAGCTGGCAGTAAGTTCGTCGAAGAGCTTGCTGTTCATTTCCATGAAGGTTTTGAGAACGTTATAGACGAGAGCTACGATCGTCTGATTCCAGTGCTCCTTGCTAATCCTGTACAACGCTGGGAACATTATTCCCATTATCACATGATTGTTCTCCTCAATCAGCGACATAATATATTCATTGTTCCAGAAGTACAATGCTCTCTCGGCGACCTGGAAGCAATAGAAACGGTTATATTATCCGTGGCGGAGCCGCCGCGTATAACCGTGGCAATACGCAGCCGGCCCGGTCACGGTGAGTTCGTAATCTGCATTCAACTGGGACTTTGAGGCTGCTGCCCCGCTGCTGTTGCTCGGTCCACCGGGCGACAAATTTCCGCGGAAGTAAACAACGTTGAAAATGTTGAAAAACAATCGTATTTTGTCATTTTCTCCAGGGAAAAAAATGCCAAGATATTTGTCACCCGCTGGACCAAGCAGACATCTCTGAATGTTAAATTAGTATGAACGATACCTGAAAGTGCGGTGACGACACACAGCGTGCAATTTGCCTGAACAAGGGTTCCTGTATTTTAACAAATTGGCTAGGTTCTATGACATCCAATATCTCCTCGATTTCGCCCAGGAACATCACCTCCTTCTGGCTACATGTTTTAGGCCAGAATTTGAGGAGGCCTCGTACGACCGGCTCCGTCAGAGTCGCGTCCTTCTCGAGAAACTGCACAACGCAGTATGCGAGTTGCGCATGATAAAGCGACAGACACTTAACCTTGTGGAGTGGCAGCAGCACCTGAGAAACGACCAAGAGGCCAGCAGGACACGATCGTTAACAACTGTCGAGTTAAAGAAACCCGTCGTCGGGTTCACGAATCGCGTGGCTTTTTCGAGGAAAACGTTAAAAATGGCTCGGGGTGACTCTTTATTTCTTTTTTTTTTTTTTTTTTTTTTGGTTTTTACCCCGAAGCCTCTCGGCTCCAATTCATCCCTCGAAACTCTCACCTTCACCAAGAACTGCTTGTGCTCGACCTTCAGCGGAAGAGCGAAACCGTTGATGATGCTGCCAAGAATTTCCAGCAACTCCCCGACACCGTTGAAATGTTCCGTCTCGTACACAAACCTGAGGAGTCCGCAAGTCGTTAGTTTAGACGATTAAAGTCCATTTTGCCGGTGTTCAAAGGCAGAACGAACTGGCAGTGGGTAATCCACGCGTTGTTCACGTACCTGAGAAATATGTTGTTTATCTGTTTGCGTATGAAGGCTCGAAGGCCGAGGAACTTTCCATAAATACGGTGCAACACTGTCTTCAAGAAATCTCTTTCTCTTGGGTCTTCCGAGTCGAATAAGTCCAACAACTGAAATGTCATTTTCATAAATTCCGTTTTTTTCCCAGGTGAACAAGAAAGAAGCTATTTTAAGGAGAACCTAATATAACGCACCTGTAAAACAAATTTTTGGTCGATTACTCGCTTGCCGATCGTGGGCTGAAAATCCGACGACTCGAGAAAGCGTAGAAAGAATTCGTAGACCAACTGTAGGTGGGGCCAGCTCGCCTCGAGGGTCGGGTCGTCTTCTTCCGGGTCGAAGTCCGGATTTTCACTAGGCGGCAACGTTCGAAACAAGTTTGCCGAGATCTGCATGAAAAAGAAAAATGTTAAATATTGCTTCATCGATAACAAACATTTATTATCGCTGTTATTCTCCGTTGATTTTTCGAACAAAAGTGCCGAGAAGTACCAACTGTAGACTTCTCTGTATTTTGCCCCCGAAATATTGATTGCGACGAAAAATAATGATTGACGGTTTTTATTGAAGACGAAGTTTGCTTCGATAGAATGCAACGAAAAACAAAATATATATATATAACCTCACGATTCTAAAAAGTTATTATAATTCAATCGTCGTAATAACTTTTGTACCCAGTACGATCCTTTTTTAATTTTCGTTGCTTTCCAACGATGCAAACTTTAACATAAATTTTATTGATAATTCGCAATCGTACCATTTTTATGATCTCGGGGTAGACGGGCTCGGTGAGAACACCCCGTCCCGCTGTGATGTACTCGACCAGTTCATTGAGAGTGCTGCGCTTGACCTCTTTGCCCTTGAGATCGGCCACCGGGTCCATAAAGTCGAAAGTCACGCAACATTGCTGCAGCTTTCTGATGAACAGGTCCTCCTGCTCCGGTACCGCGACTTCTGCAAACAAAACCGAACAAAAACAATTATAAATAACTGCAGCAAATTTTGACTCATATCATAGGCTGTAAAATTAAGGCCTGGAATTCGGTGAAATTATTATGGGGACACGAAAGGCTGCGAGCTCGTCGATCTTCCTGCAGGTTACTACGAGTCAGGTCGTCGATTGACCATTCGATCCGGTTCGGCGCTCATGCGGCACTTGTCGTAAAATCGGCGCGGGCGTCGGAGTTGCTGCTGCTGCTCATCGGTCTCGTACACAGAACGTAAAACCACCGAGCGTTACGTAATGGTACTTTCTAAGGTTTGCCTCGATGGATCCACAGCAGTCGTCACGAATAAGGAACGCGACGAGAGAGACGCGGCTTGCACCGATGCGGTATCCGTTTGTCGACTATCTTTTTCCTTCTTTTCTCTTTTCTCCTTTTTTTGTCGAGCAAACATCCAAGTCTCTCGGAGGATGTGCGATAGCGTTAGCTGAGTCGCATCTCTGATAACGGGTTCTGATACGGGGCAATAAGAGTCTCGTCAACCAGCTACCGAATGCCAATTGAGCCTGCGATTCTTTTCGCTAAATCTGTTCACATATCGTCGGGGCTTCTGGAATGATGTTGATGTTTGAATCGTTCGAAAGCAACATTTTTTTTAAATTATCCTAACGATTCTAAAAAGTTAGCTTTGAGTTAATTAGAATATATATACATTTTTTTTTCGTTGCTTTCCAACGATACAAATTTCGACATAATCTTCTGGTAACATAATAGTAACCGCGTCCGGGTCTGGAGTTACCCGGAGTAAATGACGAATTAACCGAATCAAACGACCTCTAAGATTTTTGCTCCTGAAAAAAAAACTCAGCTCACAAATCCCATATAGATATCCCATGGCATATTATTTTTCCTTGCAACGAACCCATAATAATAATAATAATAAAATAAATAAAAGCACTCGATGATAATGAGCGAAAGTACTTCGTTTTTCCCTGACATTTGCCTATGAATGAAATATCGTCATCCCGTTCTGGGGGGGAGGGGCATCCAGGCCCACCGACCGTATCGAGTTCGTCACGTCGACATCGAGGATGGTACTCGATGCCACCTACGTGGATCGCCAATCCGGGTGAGGCGTCGGGTCAACAGGGCAGTACGGTTATTTCGGTACGCCCGTGGACTGCGGTATCTCATCGTCGTCGTCGTCGTCGTCGCCGTCGTCGTACTCGACGTTGTCCTTTGAGTGCTCGACCAAACTATTACTACTGGCATAGAACGCTACACAACTATCAGGCGGAAAGTGCTTCGCGGTTCTCTCTCCCTCTCTCTCTCTTTCTCTCTGTTCGGCATTGCATAGTGCGGTGCTGCTTCGATATATAATACGACGTGAAACTGGAGCGAATTCGGGCGGAACGGGAACGTCGAGATACCAGAGGCGATGTGTCGGCGATATTCGAGTGTGAGGGAGATGGATGGATGGATAAATGAACGGACGAGAGAAAGAGAGAGGGGGAGATCAACTTGACGGATAGCGAGTTTCGCATAGGCTCTTTATGAAAAATCGAAAATTCGAGGTGAAAAACGCGAAAAATGATTTTTCACTCTTTTTAGAATTTTGTCACTTCACTAAAATTGATGCAATTTTTCATTGGATGAATGTTATCCGGATTTTCTTTTTGCATTCGAAAAATACCCTTTAACGAAGAGAATGCCGCGAGGAAGAACACGGTATCTCGATTTTTCAATTTTTTACAGAATTTTAAAGTTGACTCTTAAAAATCGCATATTTTTTTAAGTTTCGATTTCGTCAAGTCTAAAAACCCTATCCGATGGCAAATTTTCTGCTGATTCCGAATAGCCCAGGTGTTTGCCCAAAAAATAAAAAAGTCGAGGAAAAAAACGCTAAAAAACGATTTTTTTTTTCCTGGCAAACTGCCAAATTTCGCGATATTAAATATCGAACTGTCGTTGTTTCCCAACGACCAATTAGAGGCCGAATAAATCGACAACAATGGTTGCTCACGAACGTTTTCATAGAGCATTTCACCCGCACGTTGGCCGGTGGCTACCACTCGGGCGAAAGGAGACAGACACACGTGCGGCACAGAGGAAGATACGAAAGATACAGCGAAGCGGAGAGAGCCGACGGGGAGGCGAAAGAGACCAATTAGCACACTCGGAGCGCCGAGAAATTGCTCCGGAGATTCTGGCACGAGATACAACGCTATCGCGCGATTATACGATTCGACTTTTCGTCGTGCGAAAATTGAGGAATAATCCGGGACGTGGATAATCTGGATAGGTCAACGAACCACCGGAATTCGCGATATGACGATTGATAACAGGTTATCTGAAATTTTTATTTATTTTTTTTACTTCCGCATAGAGTTCAATTAAGGTAATATGAGCGCATTGACGGACGTCGCATAAGTTCGAGGGAGTTTGAGAGAGAGTTACAAACAGTTCTCGATGAGATAAAAATTCGAAAAAAAAAATCAATTATATGGAAGGTGCGGAAAGATTATTTTGGCATACTAATAATTAAACAATGTTTTTAAAAAATTACTGAAAAAAATAATTTTGCGACCCATTACCCGGCAACCTAATTTTTTTTATGAAAATGATTTGTTCATTTTTTAGAATACATATGATTTTTTTCAGAATTTTGTGTGGTGTTTGAAAATGGTGTTTTTTTTATCTATAAAATTAAAAATCAGAAAAAATTCTGAAAAAATTCATACGTATTCAAAAAAATAAACAAACCATTTTCGTAACCAATCAGTGAATCACATAATAAAAAAAAAACCTTCCTCCCTCTCTGTCTCTCCGTCTTTTTACGTTTGAGGTGGATTAAAATCTACGATGTAACCACGTGTGTTGTGTATCGAATTTTCCTCTGTCCACTGCTGGGTAAGTTCAAATGGTCATTGGGTCGTCGTCGCTGCGCGCGACACCGCCAAGCGCCATTGTGTATGTATATTACACATCGCAACGCGTACATCTATCTCACTCCTTCTCTGTCTCCTTCGCGTCTCACTCTTTCTAAACCCCCTCTCCTCCCACCGGCAACCGTACTACGCGCGCGGGCGCAAATTGATGGACGCCACTAGCGCGTCGCGTGGACGCACCTTTGTTTGCAATAACGTTTGATAGTGCACCCGCGGAAAGTACTGGAATCCCCCCTCCCCAAGTTCAACCCACCCACCGCCCCCTGGGGACTTTATTCTTTCTGCGGATACCGCTTGAACTCTGAAATTTCGCTGTCACGATCGTTCAACGTGTCGCATTGGTCGACTTGATAATCGAGCAATCTTGCGGCGCAAATATAATCGAAGTATGATTTTTTTTATGATGTTAAAATTTGCATCGTTGGGACTGAACAAAAAATTAAAAAATAAAAATTATTCTGACGATTCTAAACAGTTATTATAACAATCATTCGTTTCAATAACTTTTTATATCCAGTATGATTCATTAGAATAATTGGGTTCATTAGCATAATATATATATTTTTTATTTTCGTTGCTTTCCAACGATGCAAACTTCAACATATTTTTTTTTTTTTTTACTTTCGAGGAATTTATTATTTTTATCAGATTTTTTAAATGTCTTTATTAGAGTGTTAAAGTGTAACGATACAGGTTACATTGTACGATGTTTGTGCGTGGATAACTTCAAGATCGAGAAATCACAACCTGTTACGTTGCGTCAACCGGCCTAGGATTATGACCTGGTTTAACGGAATCCTTTATGCTGTCTTCGCTCCGAACTTACGTGACGAATAGCGACGTCAACGTCGACGCGAAGCACAGATGCGGGTGTCAAGAGTCGACTGGAAACATATACACACCGCGTAATACGATTACGCTCTCCGGTAGATCGATCAAAGTCTCGGACCCTAAGACCGAGAGCATCCAGACAGAACGAACGCGATCGTATCGGGCCGGACGCTTCAACCCTGGAGCCGCCGTTCGTCCGTTTCCGTTTGCTAATCTTTTACCGCGGTTCACCGATTTATCAGCAGCTTTTTATTGCTAGAAACTTGACGCCACTTTAAAAAAAAATGGTATCGCGAGATTTGATTTTTTAGAATGATTTTTACGTGGTACCGATTAGATGGGTTCTGATTTTTTTATTGAATCTAAAAAATAAAGAAAATACGTCGCAGTTCTGAGCGAAATTTATTCAACTTTGAGGCTAATTATTTATTTAGGTGAGACTGCAAAAAAAAAGTTTGAGCAAGCGACTCGCGTCGAGCTTTTAGCAAAACGTGCAGATGCGCCGTTTGATATGCATACGAGTGCGCAGCTCGTCGCAACACCCGTTATATTAGCACCCGTCGCGGTAGAAGTGAAGGGGAGGGGGGCCAGCGAAGGGAAGGGAGCGAGGAGAGGAGAGAGAGAATGAGAAAAACGTGGAGGGGGACAATGTTCGTACGACTGTTCGCAGAGGCCGAGTACGGTTCAACAGTTTTCATTCATATTATCGCTCATGGGTCGGTATGTACACATAACACGCGAGCTCTCGTGTGAATAGCTCAGGGAGCGGAGTGGAGGTGAAGAGAAGGGAAGGATTCTCCTCCCTCCTGCTCCTCTCTTGCCCTTCGGAGGAAGAGAGGAGGAGGAGCGACCGACCAGCGTCTCTTCTTTTTTTTTTCGTCAGAGAAGGAGAGAATGGAGGAGCGACTGACAAGCACTGGGGAGGGGAGGGGGGCTCTGCTCGTGGCTGGGAGGCCCTTCACCCGTTTTCATATCGCGAAAACTATGAAAGTCTATGAAAGTTGAAGTTTGCATCGTTGGAATGCAACGAAAAAAAAAAAAAATTATTCTAATGAACCAAAAGATGGTACTGGGTATAAAATGATATTATAACGATTAATCATCACAATAACTTTTTAGAATCGTCAGAATAATTATTTTTTTTTATTTTCGTTGCATTTCAACGATGCAAACTTCAACATCATGAAAGTCTACCGTGAGACACTTTTCTCCTCTTCGCTCTCGCGCATCTTTCTCTTTTTTTTATCTCTCCTTGTTTGTCTTCCACGAGCTTCGACGCTCGACCCTTGGTCTCCTCTCCTCGTTCTCCGCGGCTACCCCCTCTCCTCCCCCTGGATTTGCGACCCCGTAAGGGCGGATTCCTCGCTCCTCCACCCTCGTATTGATTCTCCAGGTGACCCCAAGTTCGCCGCTTCTCGATACTGTGGCTTCTTATTCGCCTCGGCGAAAATACCGAAAAGAAAGGAAGGTGGCGGTGGTGGTGGAGGAGGAGGAGGAGGAGGAGGAGAAGCAGGAAGTGGAGGAGGCCTGGGAGAGCCATTAAGATTATCCTATATCGAGTCACGCGGAGGCAAAGAACCCCGCACGGCTCTCGGATGCGCCGAGAGGCGATGCGGAGGGCTGCAGCTGCGGCTCTGTTGCAACCTCGAGTGCAACACTCTCCCTCCCCCCCCCCCCCCCCCACACCTCCCCCCAGCCTTAGGGTACTACGGGAAAGATGCCTTTGAGCTTGAAGGGCTAATTTGATCGTGGAGCAAGTCTTGGATTAGTAAGAATGTTTATCTGAAAAAGTGAAACATTTGAACTGCATTTGTATCTTTTTTTCGTCAAATTATAAATGTGCATAAATTTGTAAAATGTAGGCTTTTGAATTAGTCAAATTTATTTATTTTTTAATTAGATTTTGTATTAGTTAGTAAGGCTAATTTGGTCACGGAGCAAGTCTCGGATTAGTAAGAATTTTTTATCTGAAAAAGTGAAACATTTGAACTGAATTTGTATTTTTTTTTTTTACAAATTGTAAATGTGCATCAATTTGTAAAATGTAGGATCTTGAATTAGTTACGTAATATCGTGTAAATAATTGGGACAATTAAAAAATATATATATGTTAAAAATACACAAACCCAGCGAGAGAGCTTGAATTGAAATACATTTTTGTTATCCGCGTTGTTCGGCTGCGCGGAAGAAAGCTGAGTGCGGCCTGTTGACCGAATTGCGGGGTAAAATCGCGAAACGAAGGATTCATTACGACAAATCCGAGTAAATGGTGCTCATTTAAAAGCGGAAGTAGCCAAGTTTGCCGAATCCATTCACGTGTAATCCCGCTGAGTATTGATAATCAATTTCTTTTCAATTCGCTCAGGTCTATGGGACACCTATATAGGATTCGCGATATCTTATTTAATTCGTCGGGACGCAGGGGAGACGAGCGGAAAGCACGAAAGACTTGCGCGCGGCTGCTCTCTCGCTGAAAGGAGCCGGGAAGATGAATGTGACGAATATAAGGTACGGCAACCGGCGCCGAGTGGTGAAGCTACTCCGGCTACTCGTGTGGCCCATTGAGGCTGCTGCGATGCATCGCCACCGGCCGGACGACCGGTGCGAGATCGTTAACACGACATTCTCTCGTAAATTCGAAATTCGCCAAAGAGCTTTTTCCACGTTTCGATTCCGTTTGAGAGTTTTTTTTCGCAGTTTCCTCTCTTGTGAATCGCTATCGAATTTTCATTTAAACCAAAGAGAACAGCAATGGAAACACGACTCAATTTTTTTAGCCTCGACAAAATATCCAACTATTACATAGTTTGAAAATCTAATTTTTACATATATATTTTTCTGCATTTTAACGTGTAAATGATATCTTGTAAATTATAATAAACGCGTAGTACGGAATACTATAAAAATATGTTTCACTCAGGCGATAGCAATATTTTATAGTGAATCATCTAAAAATGTATAGGAAGCTACAATTACTATTATTGCCCTCGTACTACAATAGATGTTTGTTCGTACTATATATTTCATCAATTACAATTTTTTTTCTCAGTGTCGTGTCGTCAATTAACCTTACTGAAAAATAGTAAAATGTAACTATGTAAATAGAATAAAATGAAATAATAAATAAAATAATTAAATAAAATTGTGAATGTTTACGCGAAATAAGTGTCTTTTTTAGGAGAGCATTCATCGGCCATAAAGAGACCCGATCAACGAAATCTTCATTGATAATAACCCAGCGATACAGCCAGCGATACAGTCTCGACCCAAGACATCGACTCGACGTTTAAACCGGCGGCACGCGATGCACAAGCGTTATTTATAATTTTCATTCATACGCCACCATGATATATGCTTAAAGCTCGTCCACGCAAACCGAGGGGTTCTCTCTTTAATGCGCGCGCACCGTGTGGCTCGTGTCATACACGAGCCTCGTAGTTTAGGTATATTAGTTTATGTACTACGGGTAAATATACCCCCCCCCCCCCCCCCAACCCGAGTATATAGGCGTCGTTCGAGGTCCAAACCGTAACTCTCGCGGTGGCCCCCGGAATGAGCCATCTTTTTCCTTTTTATCTGTCGTCCGTGAGGTGCAGACGGCGCGCGAGGAGCCTCGGAGGCAGAGCCACTGCAGCAGCAGCAGCATCACCACGCGTACGTGCTATAGCTATATAGCTGGACAGTACATACGCATTATCGAAGACACATGTGAGCCACACACGTGTCAGCCTGTGTTGGGTTTACGATCGGACGAGGATGGCGACGGTGGTTACAAGGGGCACAGAGAACGGCGAGCGAGCGACCTGCAAGAGGGCAGGTAGATACAGGCACCTATTTCCAGTCAAGCGATTCTGCTCTCTGTTCCGCCTATGACCTCACCGGGGTCTTTGTCGCTCGGCGGACATCATGAAAACAATTGTATTAACCGCGAGCGTTACACGAGAGACACGAGCGGTCCGAAGCACAAAGTGAACACCTTTGACGTTTCGGAGACCGCTGGATTTGACCCAACTATTTTTTTTTCTGTATCCAAATGGTCAAGAAAAACAGATAGGGGAATATTATTGGTCAGCTGGATTTGGTTGACGCAACTATTTTTGTTCTGTGTGTAAATGGTCAAGAAAGCCAGAAAGAGAAATATTATTGATCAGCTGGATTTGGTTGGCCCAACTATTTTTGTTCTGTGTGTAAATGGTCAAGAAAGCCAGAAAGAGAAATATTATTGGTCAGCTGGATTTGGTTGGCCCAACTATTTTTTTGGTTGTCTTGGAAGTCCGGACTCTCTAAGACAAATCAAATCTGTCGGAGGTGGAGAGAAAAAAAAATGAAAATGTAACATTCAGTCACTGCGGGTGGAGTCAACCCGGAAAATAGCTTATGAGTTTGATCTCAATTTCTCCATTTCGCGCCTCTGCAGTTAAGCTCATTTTTCATTGGCGATCAATCAACGAGAAGGATTTTCGTTCGAGAGCGAAAACGGGAATTAGCGAAAATTGTGGGAGCGCTTTTTTTTTTTTACCGCGAGTATACTTGACACAGTTTGACGGAAATATTTACGTTTTCATCGGTGCACCGAGGAACGTGGTATGAGACGAAATATGTGGTGAAAAAAATCGTCGTAAATGTTTCGAACTACTTGGAACAATAAAAAAATATATATATTTAAATGAAAATAAAATAAAAAATCTCATCTACCAATAAAAGCGGGCGAAAAATTAAACTGCGCCGAGCAGATACATCGCTTCGCCGTTTAATGGTAATCCAAAACAATTGCGAGTGTATCAAATATCACTTTAACGTGGAAATCAGCTACGGGTGGTGTATAAAGCGATACACTCGTGCTGCTCGGGTTTCCAGGCGCGCAGCGGCCCTAAGTGTCCTTTGATCGACTGGCTCTCGGTAATGCAACAATTAATACGTAAATAATTAATCTCGTTGGGCTCTGATGTAAAGGATGGTTGCGGTGTCCGGGCCGGAATGGTGTGGGGAGGTCGAGTGGATCGCGAAGAGAGAAGCGAGTACCGGCTGCTGCTGCTGCCGCCGCTGCTGCGGCGACAGTGCTGCTGCACAGCGATATAGCCGGCGGATGCTTCGTGGCCCAATTATAAAATGCAAATGCCATCAAATTTTCTTTCCCTGTACCATCTTCTCGCCATTTATCTTTCCATCACTCGATCTATTTATTCACCGTCCTCCGGACACTCGTAATAAAATAAAGATTAATGCCAGAGCAACGAAGCAAATAAAAGCAACAAAAATATATGTCAGCCATATATATATATATTTTTTTTTATTTCGGTGACCAACGAAATCCGAAAACGGGATAATAAAAATGTAGGAGGATCGAGTAAAACATGTCCCCACAAAACTTCAATTTTTTTTTTTTATAAAACGTCGGTAAAATTATTGAAAACTATTTTTCAGTAAAAAAAAACAGCCTTAATGCATCTTTTTAGAGATTTTTTTCTCGAGTGTCCATTTTGCCTGGGTTTCACCGATATAAGTGGAAAAAAAAGTGGAAAGGGCAAAGTGAGGCAGTTGCGCTGGTTTCCGAAGAAATATAGTGAAAAGGTGGGCGGGGGAGAGCCCCCCCCCCCCCCTCCGGTCCCCCCTCTGTCGGAGGTAGGGAAGGAATAGTTAAGTTAAGGGTATTAAAAGTAAACGAGGTGGTGGCGGCGGAGCCTGGCTGACTGCTAGTGACGGTTCCGCTGCTGCTGCTGCTGTTTCTACTTGTGGTTCTCGCCGTGCTCCGAGGGTGGTGGTGGTGGCGGCTGGAGGTGGCTGGGTGTAGTGGTGGGGTCGAAGAGGAGAGTCGAGAGAGTTTTCTGCTAGGCGGACGGGCGGTCGCCGGCATTCTGGATCAATACTCCCACTACGAGGCGGCAGCAGCAGCAGCAGCAGCAGCAGCAGCACCAGCACCAGCCTCACAGCTCACACACAACACCGACCGGGAAGATCGCGTTGTGCACCGCGTTGCTTTCACCGTCGTCGCTCGTCGCCATCGTTCGCTGCGTTTCTCTCGCTCCCTCCGCACCATGCCGATGATCTTCCAAAAGTTTTCGGGCGGACAGACGCGAATGAGGGGAGAAGAAAAAAATAACACACACACATAAGACTGGTCGAGCTAATCGCCAAGTAGTTTGAGTCGATTCAGCTAACCAGTGAGTTGTTTGCACTAACTGCTGGATATTGGCTAAAGCCGCTTGAGCTGACCACACTGTTAAAAATATTTCGCATACGTTTCCATTATGGGCAAAGGAAGCCTGTGTACATAAACATGTATATTAAATTTAACATGCAAGTGGAATGTAAAACTACAGTATTTTCTACTGAATTCTATAACAATTAGGAAATTTAATATGAAATTGAAGAAATTGAGTAAAAAAATTTGGAGTTTTACTAGACACGTGTATTCAATTTAATACATCGACTGACGAATCAATGTTCTAGTAATGTAAATTGAGAAACTTTTTTAACAGTGCACTGGTGGGTCGACCACTGAGCTGTTCGAAGCGCCGCCAGGTGGTTGGCTCGAAGTGTTTGGGAGCTAATCAATGATATTTCTCGATCTGGTTTCCTTGCCCAAAGAGAAAAAAAAGAACATAGTTGGATCAACCAAATCAAGCGATCACCGGTTGATAAATCAATTTTTGGTTCGATCAACATATTTTTTTATAAATAAATATATATATTTTTTTCGTTGCTTTTCAACGATCTAAACATCAGCATAATGCAGTGTCGGCGTTAGGTAACGCCAATTAGCGGGACATAACCGGCGCGAGCACCTCCGCAGTTCGAATGCAGTTGCGGCGGACGTTGCGCCGGCAATGACGTCACACACGACGTGCGCGCGCGCGCGCGCTCTCGGTGCACGTGGGCCGAAGCAGCGTTGGAACGGCAGAGCGCGCGCGTCATGAGCGGCAGCATCGACGACGGACCGAGTGATTTACCCGCCGCACCGTCCTCTGTTGGCCACCGCTCGCGGTCGGATCGCGCCGCGCCGCGAGCCGATGGCTAATTCGCTCTATCGCTGCTCCTCGAGTCTTTGGAAATAATTATTTGTTTCATAATTTTTTCTTATAAAAAATGAGACGACCTATTAATTATTTATAAGTAGGCCGTCCCAATTTTGTTTTTAGTTATGAAAATAAAAATTATTTCATAATATTATATTATTTTATCTATTATTGTTCGTTTCGCCGAACTAATTTATCGATTTCCCCAGTTACCATTTTTTATTTTTATTTTAATTGTGTTTATAAAAAAAAAGTAGATACCAACACTGAGGATGTGCATATGACGTGTATCACATTGCACACAACGGTCGAGTTGTGGTCTGGCGAGGAGCATCGCGGTTTACACAGCCATATAAATATATACAGAGGAGATATATTTAAATTTATATATGTGTGTACAGCGTCGTGGTCCGCGTGATGCCGCCGGAGGGCGGACGAGGCGGAGGGGGATTTACGAGCCGCGACGTACGCGAGCGATTAATCTGACGTCATTCTGTTCCACTCTCGCGGAGGCCGACGCATTCGTCCGCCGAATAAAAGAAAATAAGAAAGAAAAAAAAATGAGGCCGGTTTTTCTATCGATATCAGATATCTCGCATCGGCTAAACTTCAGCCGTGAAACGTGACTTTTTATTAGTTACTTTTTCGTGTCCTCTGTAGCGCCTAAATAGATATGTAGAAAATGTGAAGGTGCACGGAGAAAAGTAAAAACAGTCTAGTAAATATTGCGATATGTTTGGTAGAAACTGTCAGAAAATTCTAGCTAATTCTCTAGCGAACATTATTATTATATTATTCATACTAGGAATAGGAGGATCCCCGCCGTTTTTTTTTTGGCGAAAAAAAATCGATTTAATGAAGTTTTAAAACCCATCGATTTGCCCGAGAAATCGAAAATTCGTGAAGGAAAACGCTAAACCGATTTTTTTTTGCTGACAAACTGCCAAATTTTGCGATATTAAACATCGAACTGTCGCTGTTTCCCAACAGCCAATCAAAGGCTCTATAAATTGCCAACAATGGTTGCTTATGAACTTTTTAACAGAGGAATACTGAAAAACGGCAAGAAAAATATTTTCCTCACTGTGAAAATGAAAAATAAAATTTGAAAAATTGTAAGACAGTTCTGTGAAGTCGCAGTGTCCTACTGTTCGCATAGCAGACATTTCAGATCCTCACTGACGCCCAGTGTGATGGGTTAACTAAGGTGGATGCACCGATGTATCAAATTTATCCCCGGAGTTTACCCCCACTATACTGCACGTCGACTACTCAAGTGTCAAGAGCTCGGCGTGCGCCCGGTCCACAATCTCGAATGCTGTAACTCCGTAGGTACAGCTGAGGGGACCAGACGCTTCTGATAGTTGAGTGGCAGTACGGTTGGTTGGCAGTGTCAAGGGAAGAAAGGGATCTTTGGGAGGCTGTTGGTGTAATTGTATACACAGGATAGGAATAAGGAGAGTACGAACCGGGTATTGCACGCGACGCTGGTTGTGTTACTGTCCGTCTGGAGGTCGGTCGGTTGGTCGGTCACTCGGTCGGCCTATCCGCTTGGCCCCTCCTTTCGCTCGACGCGATCTTGACAGTGACCGCCGAGTCGATCAAGTCGATTAGGAAGCGCGCACGTCTGCCGATATATACCTCACAATGATGTTGATGTTTGCATGGTTGGAAAGCAACGAAAACAATTTTTTGAACTTACTCCAACGATTCTAAAATGATTTTGGCGATTCCAAAAAATTATTATGAAAATCATTCGTTACAATAACTTTTTATACCTCGTCCGATCCTTTGGATTCATTAGAATATATTTTTTTTAATTTTCGTTGCTTTCCAACGATGCAAACTTCAACATAGTACCTCCCCCCCACGTCTCGGCATAGTCTCGACTCCACTCCCGGTACTTCCAGTGCCACTGGCAATCGCTACTCTTATAAACTGGCTGTCGGGTCGCCTTTCGGTTACGCTTTCAAATTAACCGAGCAGCGTCGGAAAATATTCCAAGAGACAATATAACACGCGTCGCGCGCGTCACAGCTCGGCACGTTGACGCGGAGCGAACGTGTTTTTATTTCTTTTTTCTCTCTCTCACATTTTTTTCATTTTTTTTTATCTCCTCGTTAGCCGTGACGTTTAATCGGAATTCCCTTATCTCGCAGATGGCGCGATCCGAGGCTTCGGTCATCGAGCCGCGACGCCACACAGCGACGGAGAAAAAAAAGGTGCGAAATGAAGATGCTCGTTAGGAGCATTGATAGGCAAAAGAAATAAATAAAAAAAAAAAAGAATAAAAAGTTGATGCGGTATTTTAGCGATACTATTCTTCAACCTTTTGTCAGAAATCAGAAATCGTAGATCTGGCCGCCGGGCCAAAAACCGCCCAAATCGGCGTCACGAAATGTATTTTTTCAAAATATCGACTTTTAACCTATACAATCGTTCTCAAGTCGCATATTCTACCCCTGAAAACACCGGTTACAACCCTTTTTTAGTTGATTTTGAAAAAAAAATTTGTTGGCCGAACAGTTTGTCAGAAATCGTAGATCCGGCCGTCGGGCTGAAAACCGCCCAAATCGGGGTCACGAAATTTATTTTTTCAAAATATCAACTTTTAACCTATACCATCGTTCTCAAGTCGCATATTCTACCCCTGAAAACACTGCCATCAACCATTTTTTAGTGAATTAAAAAAAAAAATACGATATTTGACGGAACTGTCAAAGTCATCAAGGACAAATGAACCTGGACTCAGTCTGAGAGTCCCAGCCAATCACAGCTCGAATAGTTTGCTAACAATGCTTTCCGTTACTCATGAACTTTTTAAAAGAGGAATAATTATTCTATCGATTTTAGAATTAATTTAACAATTGTAAAAAGTTATTACGACGATTAGTCGTTATAATAACATTTTATACCCAGTACGATCTTTTGGATTCGTTGGAATTTTTTTTTTTTTTTTCAATTTTCATTGCATTCCAACGATGCAAACTTCAACATCATCAGAAGCGAGAGGGAGGGAGGGAGTCTCGACTGTTCTTCCATCAGAGACAGTCGAGACTTGCCTGCATGTCGTTTATTGGCAGAGAGGTGAACGACACATTGCGTTTATGCTGACAGCGAGAGCGCGTTCACGTTGCTTCCTACTGCACTGCTGCTACAGCCGCAACTGTTGCAAGGTGAATGCATCGGCAGTAGCATTGGACACAGTGGTTGGACAACCGCGAGCGGATCAAGCGTGCCGCGCGCGGTTTATGGGTCATCGCGTTGCCCATAGCTCCATAGACTAGTAGGGTTGATTATGTTGAAGTTTGCATCCATGGAAAGCAACGAAAATAAAAAACAAAAAACATTTATTTGAATGAACCTAAAGGATCGTACTGGGTATAAAAGGATATTACAACAATTAATCGTTATAATAACTTTTTAGAATCGCTAAAATAATTTTTTTTTTCGTTGTATTCCAACGATGCAAACTTTAACATCATCGGTTTTGGCCACCTTCGGTCCAGTTTTGGCCACCGACTTTGAAAGGACAGAATTATTTTTATTGCTAAAACGAAACAATTGTATACATAATCTTGTTAACACGTATGGATACTTTCCAAGTTTCAACGAAAACGATAATTTGAAATAAATTATAGTGAAAATGGCTACGACGGGTACAGTGGCGACAACCGGCCACAAAGAAGAAGAAGAAGCGAAGCGTCGAGGCGACGTTTCGTGACAAAAATGGCTTGTCAAAGTATATTTTCGATCTCGTGGAACTTGTCGGGGCGGCGCGAGGCGCGAGACGCTTATTTTGGCAAGCGATTCCAACGGCCGCGACAGCGAAGATGCGGAAGAAATCCGGAATGACGCGCTAATGCGATACATACACGCAGCTTCGCGTTGGTATCGAGAGACGACAGAGAGAAATATTAGTCATAGGCGCGCGAGTCAGAAGCGGCAGAGAAGACCGAGTGTGGGATGGAGATTGAAGGCTGGGACGTTCGATGCATACTTCAGTCGTATGAGGCATCGGGCGGCGGCTAACTCGTTAATTAAATCCACAATGCCTCCCAGAAACGCATGTGCCGACCATGGATTATATGTAAAATATACAAGCGATCCGCTTATTATTGTTTCTAACTCGACCCGGACGATTCGACAGTTTGAAACATCATCGGAGTTGAAAAGTCAACCCCGACAGGAGTACAAAACGCAAGCAAAAGAAAGTTTGACAAACTACGATAAATTTCGGTCCAACTGCCGCTAAATCATCGTCAGGGGCTTAAAAAAAACAGCTTAGAATTGTCCTCGAGCTTGGACGGATCGAGACTCGATTCTCTAATTATAAAATTCGCTATACATCCGACAGACACATAGGTGACTGAATTATCTTATCTCAGACTGCATCTTTCAGCGGTATGAGGCATTGGCGGCGGCTAACACGTTAATTAAATCTACAATGCGTCCTAGAAACGCATGTGCCGACCATGGATTATATGTAAAACATACAAGCGGTCCGCTTATTATTGTTTCTAACTCGACCCGGACGATCCGACAGTTTGAAACATCATCAGAGTTGAAAAGTCAACCCCGACAGGAGTACAAAACGCAAGCAAAAGAAAGTTCGACAAACTACGATAAATTTCGGTCCAACTGCCGCTAAATCATCGCCGGAAGCTTAAAAAAAACAGCTTAGAATTGTCCTCGAGCTTGGACGGATCGAGACTCGATTCTCTAATTATAAAATTCGCTCTACATCCGACAGACACATAGGTGACTGAATTATCTTATCTCAGACTGCATCCTGCATCGTTGCACGGATCATTTCGAACGATATCAAAGCTCGGGCTGCGCTTGAGAAGAAAAAACCGGTAAATCTCTGCTAAGCATGGGAGGAACGGTGGTTGTTTCTCGTCACTCGGAGGCTTTTCAGGCCTCCGAGTCGTTGACGCGAAATTCAAGGCGAGAAGAAAATATTCAACGATGAATGAGCTTCGCGCCGGGGTGTTGCGAGTGTCGAAGAGTCTGAGCATCCGAGGAACGCTTCTTGCCCAACACGAGGAAGCAACCGACGAAGAAGCGTCGTCGTCGTAGACGTCGTCGTCGTCGTCGTCGTCACTCGGCGTCTGCTGCCAGCAGCGATTGACGACGCCGAGCGAGAGGAGCCATTCACTCTCGTCGTCTACGAGACTACGAGGCGCGTATATCGGTGTATTATAAATACAACGCGATATTCGCTTGAATTGCTCGGCACTCGTCGAGCCGCCAGTGGCGTTCGGTTCGAGTCAACAACACATTGCAACGAAGCGGCGCAGGTTCCCCACGACCATCGTCGTCGGCGTCGTAGTGTCGTCGCAATCACGATGAAAACGCCCGGGAGTCACGCCGATCGAACGATGGCAACGTGTACACACGTCGTGTAATGTGTATCACGTTGGCGAAGCGTAAAACAATCACGACGGACATCTGCGAGTTATTCGCAATGATATTACGACCGTCGCCGCCGTCGCCCCCTCGTCACGTCGCTCGATGAAACCTCTGTCGTCGTTGTCGTCGTTGTCGCCGACTCGTTGTGTGCATTAACTGCGCACTGAGAAAGAAAAGAAAAAAAAATTAACGGTATATCAATAAACGATTGTGCAACAGATGTTTGGGACTTTCAGATCCGTTTAGAAGAGAGAGAGAGAGGAACAGCCGAAAGAGGTTGAGGATACAAGATGTCCAATAAGTGCGGGGAGGCTCTAACGGACAAGGATAGAGCTGCCCGGCTGCATTCTGGACGAGAACGTTGGGAAATATAATCTATTAATAGATTTACATTAATATACGTTCTGGCACGAGTTTTAAACGAGCGTAATGTCGCGTTAGGGGTTGAACGAGATATTGCACAGTGGGAAACGACTGTCGGAAGAGCGACCGATGACGCTTCTTGGGCTGCGCGAAGAATTGATGAAATACCATCGGCATTGGGCTGTGGCGGAAGTGTCCGCATCGTACCGGGCAAAACGTTTTTTTTTTCTACGTTCTGATGACAATTGCAACGATTTCGTCACCCATTAGCCACAACGTTTGACCAGGTAGCCAGGGTCAAACTTTTCTCTGGTCTCGTGCACCTTTCCTGGCACTCTCTGTACATGTATATACTCGTAAGATATGCCTATGCATTCCGGATTTTTCCTCTTCTCCGAGTTCAAAGAATCAGAAGAAAAATCTGAAGAAACACGGAATGCGCATTGCTCGAGCAATGATATTCAACGAAATTCAAATACAAAGTCATCATTGTTTCATTCGGCAAAGACACTGAAATTCCTTCACTGTGGTACGAGCCAAAATAACCAATATGGAATTTGACTCGCTTGAATTTGGTTTGCTTGAAATTCAGCTGCATTCCTGAAAACAAAAACCTTGAATTTCAAAGCTACAGCAAAGGTCCCAAGGGCCAAAGACAATTCGCTGGTTCGCAATTAAAATATTATATGTGGGAAGCTTGGTAAGAAAAAAAGAAAATAGTCAGGTACGAACCTTTGAACGGCGGCAACTGCTGCAGTTCTACATCCTGAGAATTGCGATACCTCGAAGATCCCTGCGACTTCTTGGACTTCTTCTTGAGGGAGCGCTTGGCGAACGGGTCTATCCGATCTACGAAAGTCCCAGATGACATGTTGGGATTGTTTGAGGCGGCAACGACGCGGCTGCTCGATGTGCTGGATACGCCGGCGTCTTGCCTCTGGGTTTGCGGCTCCTTTCCGGAGGTCGTGGCGACGGCTTCTTCTTCACAGCTTACGCAGACTTGGCAGCTAGAGTCGTCCGGTTGCGGCTCTGCCGCTAAGTGGCAGCATTCCTCCGCAGCCGAGTCCGAGCTGCGACCGAGCCAAAAGTCCTTACGGCCCAAATGTTCAGTACCACCGACACAGAGGTTCCCCCGACGTGGCGCACAAGTCTATCCGATTCTCCGATATCCCGAATCACACAAAAATTGCCACGCAGCTTCCGTCCACACTGATTCCAGGTGCAAAGAGTCCTTGAGAAAAAAAATGGAAAAAAACAAAAAAGTAGGACAGTGCTTTTTGTGGGTTTTTTTTTTTTCCGTGTTATTTGGTGCAATTTCGCGGGGCTGAAATCAAGGCTAAGGGGATGATTGAGAGATCGAGTGAATGAGAGAAAGAGATAGGAGAGAGAAGAGAGAGGGAAAGCAGATCTCGTTAGGCGTTGTCAGCACGAGTTGGACACGCGTTGTCGTCGCACGCCCCGTTCGCGGTAGAAAACGACACGATTCACCAGCACCGCCACTACCAACGCGCACCCTGCTTCTTTTTTTTTCCATTCCCCGAGAAAACCACACAACTCGTTCCGTTCATTCGCGTACGCGAAAGATTCGCCGAGTCTGTCATGCGCTATTCCTGCGTCGATGTGTGCACTCTCTCGTGCATGTCAGCGTGTGTGTACGTGCGCGCGCGCGCGCGTGTGTGAGTGTGTGTGTGTGTGCGTGAGTCGTGGTCCCTGCGAGAGCGTTAAGAAGGGGTAGTATGTATACCAAGTAGGATTTATCGTTACATCGGGGCAACCAGCGTATTCACGCGAGATGACGAGTTTTTCCTTCCGGATTCCCGTCGAGGCGCTGATCGCGGGGAGAGGGGGGGGGGGAGGGGGGGGGGGGGGTACGCACTACGCGCACTCTCGGCCACTGGCGCTTCACGAATTTTCTTGGCCCCCGGCTACGCGGCTACGCACGGTACGCGAGGGATAAGCTGTTAGTCGAGCCGGATTAGCAGTCAGAAGGAGCGTGAGAGCGAGAGAGAAAGAGAAAGAGAGTCAATAATAACGCGACGACGACGACGACGAAAGAAGAAAAGGAGGAAGAAAGCGGGGAAAGTGGATTGAGGCGACACGGGGAGGTTCGCGAAAGACGGGAGCGAGAGAGAGAGGGCGGACGGTGCGACGAGGAATGAGCAATTGAATGAAATAATGGCCAGAGCGTTATCGAAGGCGAGAAACGAAGAAGCGAGAGCACGTTTTGCACGCACACGCCCCACGCGCGTGCGCTTCCTTCACGATTTATCTTTATTTATTTTTTATTCTCGATTTGATACGTTTTTTTTTTCACGACTCGGGCGAGAATTCGATAGCCGGGCTACACGATGGCTATGTGCCCGTCCGGATGCCGGAGTCCCGGAGGCGCAGCGAGAGAGAGCGAGAGAGAGAGTGAGAACGAGAGAGACAGACAGAGACGGAAAATCGTAAGAAAGAGAGACGGATGTACAGAGATAGCGGGAGTAAGAGAGAGAAAAACGGGGATAGAGAGAGCGCGCGCGCGAGTGTTAGAGAGAGAGGGAGAGAACGGGGGGGAGGCAGAGGGAGAGAGAGAGAGGAGAGAGAAGCACCGTTATATCACGCCTCGTACGGACGTGCCGCTGCTGCTGCCTCACCAGGCTCTCGCGACTCGCGAAATACCGTCGGCAATCGAGCGATTCTCGCGGCTCTCTCCAAGTAAGGGGCTCTCCTCTCTCTCTCTCTCTCTCTCTCTCTCTCTCTCTTTCTCTCGATCTCTCCGGTGACTCTCCTTCCCTCTCTCTCTCTCCCCGTCTATCGAACACGACGGCAGCCCCCGAACGCCCGTGGATATTATGTACCTCCTCCTCCGTTAACTGAGAAAAGTCGTGCGAACACGCAGAGACGTAGACGACAACGAAGGTTGGTGACGACGAAGAAGAACTCGCGAGCTGCTGCGACGACGACGCCTCGGAAGTTTTCGGCGCGACGGGCGAGAGAGCGGGTTAGCCCTCAGACTGGCGGCAGAGCGGCGGCGGCGGCAGCGTCGACACGGAGGTGCGATACATCGGGACACGACGACGAGTAGGTCTCGTCCGCCATCAGCTGCTCGGACTCGCGGCGTGCCTGTTGTCTCATTTTCGCATCTCACGTCGGGCAGCAACGAGACTCGCCGAGACGCGCCTCGACATATCGTCTCGTCGAGAGTTAAAGCAGCTTAGCGGCGGCAGCAGCGCCAGCAGCAGCAGCAGCAGCAGCAGCGTCTTGTCGGCAGCAGCGACGGCGGCGGCGGCGGTGGCCCCCCGAGACCCTCGAGCAGCGTATAAGCCCAAGTCGTCGTCGTCGTCGTCGTCGACGTCGTCGTCGTCGCGGTCGCTCCGTGGGTATCGTCGCGGCCCGCACACACACTGAGATCCTCGGTCACCACACTATAACCGCGGCGGTGCCCCGCGCCCCGCGCCGTCCTTCTCGCTGCTGCTTCGGCTCTGCTCGCTTTCCGCTGCTCACAAACACCTCGCCCCGGTTTTTACTCCACCAACACGGGAATTTTCGGGCATCCGGCAGCCCCGCGTTAACGTGCGACGGGCGTGTTCGCAACCCTCTCGTCCCGAGACGAAATTAACAAAAGGAAGAGAACCAAAATTATATAGTTCGCGCGCGGCCGTGTGTCGCCCTTCACTTATCGAAAAACCCGTCAAGAGGTGCCTTGTGTGCCTGAAAATAGTAATGCGCGCTCGGCAATCATCGGACGGAGATGCCCGAGCGGCTGCCGCCGAACATGCGCGAACGCGTCGCAGATGACGCCACTTTACGGCGAAGTGCCGCGCACGCGCGCGCGCGCGCGGCGTTGCCAGCGCCGCCGCCGACGCCATTTTTCTTCCAAGAAATTTTACGGATACTTTTCGTCGCCTGCTCGACTTCAGCTGCATCGGAGATTCATGACGAGCGTTGGATGTCGCTGTCGACGAGCTTCTTTTTTTCGAGCGTATTGGGCGATTTTTCTAAACGTTTTCATCGATAGGAACGCGGATTGTCGAAGTTGGCGAATTGTAGCGTACGTATTTCCCGCCGTTATGCTCGGTGCCGTGTGTACGACGTTGCCGGATTGTCTTCGCAGATGCGGAGACTGATTGCGCAGAAATCGAAACGCCGCCTGCGCACCTACACGAGCTTCTGCCGGAACGGAGCTGTTGTGTAGAGACGCGAAGTCCGTTTTTGCTGCGGTCATTTTACCGTCAAATGATCGTCAAATGACGCGTACAGAAATTACTAATTTATTTGTGTAATTTTTTTCATTGCGCGTGTTAAATGAGATAAGACGGAAATCGTTGTTGCCACAATCGACAGATGGTAAGGAAGGTCTCGGTCGGTAATAACGATTTCCGTAACGCCGGATGACGCGCGAATCCGTTCAAATCTCGATACACAATTTTGTCTTCCTCTTCAGACGTTTGACTTTGTCAGTTGTTGAATTCATAATTGGCTGTCTGATGAGCGCAAATTGATCGTGATTAGGGTTATGGACAATGATATTCCGGCGTTACGTCGAGCCATCGTTTATTTGAGAAAAATACTATATACATTGCACAGATATATTATCACTAGAATCGCCGAAGCGAACGAACAATTAATTTTAACAGACTGAGCGGCGCGACGCGACGTTCCGATCGGGTTTCATGAGATTTCGAACTTCGTAACTCTTGCTAAACTTTTTTTTTTCTCGTAAAAAACCGGCCAGCGAAATCCGTCTGGTCTCCCACAAATACTCGATCGTCGTAGCGTCGCGCAGCTCGCTCCGAATTTGGTCTCTCAAATCGTGAGGTGGCTTATGCTCGTACGTGATCAAAATCATTTTTTTTCTATTATAAAAGCGTGAGTCCGAAGGCTACATATTCGATTTTTCTTTCTCTTTTCTTCATACGCGTAATAAGTACATCAAAACGTTGATGCCTCGATAAATCTATTGCTTGTTTCAATATATTGAACAAGGGCTGCTTGTTCGACATTAAAAAAAAAAAAAGAAAAAAAAAAGAAATAACACGAGACAACGTCGGAAAGATCTGATAGAAACTGATTGAAATGAACTGTGATAGACAATTAAAAATTAGATAAAATCCTACGTGGACCTATGAAGTTTTTGTCCATTTTTATTCATTTTCATCAGACCTGTTCTACTCCGACGTGTCCCGACTAAAAAAAAAAATGCCTCATCGAAAGAAGCTTAGGGGCCGTTCTCGTTTTCGAGTGTTTGTTCCAACGCGCGCAGTTCTTTCAATAGCACCTTACTTATTGGCTAACGCCGGTTTACAACATTCCAACAAACGTCTTGCTTCGCTGTCTCGACAAAACGCACCGGAAATCCTGATTTTCCGCTACGATTTTTCGGTTCTTGCCTTTCACTTTTCCCAATTTTTTTTAGAGGCAGCATTACATCGGCGCCCTGCAATTTTTTTCGCTCGACGCAGCGAGCTCGCACTCTGATTAACTGCAGACTCGAGGAAAATGCTGGTTACAATAGCTAAGCTTAGAGTAGACAAGCTTATATTATTTTATACGTGTGTTCGCGGAGATTATACGATTCCCGGCTGATCGGAGCTTCAATCGTCGGTCGGCGATCATTTTCACGATCCGTCTGGATCGGTGAACTTTTTTCTTTTTCTTCTTTTCTCTCTTGTCTCTCGTTGTTTAAGTACTGAGTACAATTCTTGATTTTTCGCGCGGGATACGTCGAGTTACTTTTCTTCACTTTTTCCATTCGCTCGCGATTTTTCGGCGTGTGCAGCGCTCTTAAGCTAAATCTGTGTTTGTGTGTATTTGTGTGCGTCTGGCTGCTGCAACCGTTTAAACATTCGTAGCAGGAAAATGGGTTTTTAAATATTTTACGACCGGCCGAACGACAAGGCTAACTCGTGTGTTATCGTTGCACGAGCTGTGATTACACTTCCAGTTTGGGTGGTCAAGAAATATTTAAGAGACGGTCGCTCGACTTGCTAAAAATGCTTCGAGCCGATTTACCAGCGCACGATTTTACCCACGGCGATTCGTCGCTTCGCATCTTTTCGTTAATCATTGTAAAAAAATACACGTTTACGCGGCGGTAAAATTTCGTTGTACCACCGCACAACTGTACTTATTTCCAAACAGAATCACAGAGGGATTTTTGTTTTCAGGCAATTTCACATCCGAATATTTTCCATTGTCGCAACAGCTTGACATACAAAATATAAACTTTTACACTGTCGTTCGGTCAAATATTAACCACGTCGTAATTTGTAGCGAATGGTTCGTAATTGCTGTTACGTTCGCCCACCTCACTTGAGCCTTTATACATTTGTTGACAAAAGTATGAATATATCGAGGAAAAAAAAAAGAATAAAAACAGAATAAATAAATCTTGAAAAATTACAGATTAGACATGCGCATTAAAGAGATTTGCACTCGTTAACTATAGTCAGTCATGGAACATTTTTTTTTGAGATTCATTGCTTCATTGCTATTTATAAAAGCGCATAGGCATGGAAAATGCAGTATTACCGACTGTTGACTTGCTAAATTGGGGCGCCAATGAAAAATATGAAAAGTACGCGTTAAAAGTGTATAAAAATGCAGGCAAGATAATACACTGCACAACCTCGATCTCACCTTACAATAGACACGAAGATTTTAAGAGAGAATCTGTGCAAAATAATGCAGCGAAACGTACAAGGCGACACTTGATAAGATACGATGTTAAACGGCAAAGCAATAATTTAACGTCGTCTCAAGTGAGATACAGGCGTCCCGACGCACGCGGCGTGATAAGCTATTTCAAAGCAAACGAATAAAAGATTGAAAAGTTGTACGAATTCGTTGGTTTACAACGTACTAGTTATATTCCTGCATGGGAGCTTCGAAAGGCTTGACAAGCGTGTGGTCCGTTAACGTTCGGGAAATTCGCAGTGCATTTGTTCGTTTAAGCTCCTGCTCTCCCTCTCTCACTCTCCTTTCTCTCTGTGTAACCATAACGAGTATTAATTGACTGACAAAAAAACTAGAGTATATATTCAGAAGAGGAAATAAAATACTGAACCTGTTGAGGCGTATTACACGCGCATCACGAGATCGAAAAATTACAAAAGGTGATAACAACTCCATTGACGATTAAGAGTGATATAAGAGCTTAACGTGTAGAGAGACGGCGCGATTCCGGGCGTCCCTAAATTCGAGGTTCCCATAATTTTTTCGAGGCCCGTTGAACGCGAGCCGTCGTGATATTGTCGTGACGAAATGCTCAATTAAAGTGGTAAATAAATTATGATGAAATAGAAAATTACGAGTACTCTACGATATTTAAGGGAGCGATTATGATAAGTAAATTATGGCGAAACGATTCAACAATAAGACTATCTTAAATGCGTTCACGTTTGAACGGCGTTTTTGCGTCGGCTCCCTCGTAACGTACGCGAAATTCGCAAAGCACGATTTTTTTTTTATATAAAAGGCAGCGGTAAATAAATATATCTTCGTCCTGCGTGACGCGGCGATAATTTTCGTTTTGTGTGTGTTTGTGTGTGTGTGTGTGTGTGTGTATGTTTTTCCAAGTTTTGCGCAGCAACGAGAGAAAGAATTGCATGCATGTCGAGGCGAGAACGTATGTCTCGCCGCGAGACAGATCGTCCGAATCGTCGACTGAAACGGTTAGTTAAATAATACATGAATTAATTGTACACTGGTTAGCGGGGACAGCGCGAATGAGGTTCTTTGGAGGAGTTTTCCGCAATTTCGAGGTCTTTGTCGAGTGAGATCGTTCATCGCGCGTCCTTGGCCGTTAACTTTTCTATCAACTCTTGCAGAGGTGCCAATTCTCGTCTCTCGATTAGATTAAATTCCTGTGGAGCATTTGCGATTCAGTATTTAAACGTCGTCCTTTGGAATGAAATTATGTGTATTATTTTTGTCTAATATTGCCTGGAGAAAATGTATGCTTCAAAGGGTTAAATCATAAAATATTATTTGTGAATATTCATGAAGATTGCTTACCTGTACAAAGAATATGAAGTGCTTGAAGGAAGTGTTTAAGTGCGCTTCCTCACCCAATTGTACAACTTCACTGAAATGCTGGTGATAGATGTGCGCGTATACTCGGAACAGTCGTTTCAATATTGTTTTTGCAATAGAGAGAAAGTTTTTTGGAAAGGGAACACCTGAAATTCCAGAAAAAAAATACATTGTTATGCTAAATAAAAATCACTGCTATTCAACGACTATCATAGCACAATTACAACCCACCTATTTTGGAAGGAAAAAGTGTTTCGTCATCCAACTGATCTTGCACCCAAGTCATGAGGTAGTCTATGTACTTGGGTGCTGAACATTTGATGGGCTTCTTTACCGTGTGTCCATCTGCCCAGTGATACTCGTATTTCGGACCTGCCGACATTATCGGACAACTTTCCTCTGTACAAAATTCTGTGATTGTGCCGTACAGCATGTTGATTTGATTGAAGAAATCAACAGCTAAAAGAATATGAAAATCATCATTAACTGTATATGCGACAAGATATTTGAGACAAATTGGAACACTTCCAAAAAAAAAAACCTTACTGTTGACGGCAACCCACTCGTTGAGGTCTTCTCCTTCAGGTAGCATAACCGCTAGTCGCAAATTTCCCGATCCCAGCGTAGCTGCCGCATGTTTCATCAAGTCATATTGATGCGTTCCCTCGGGAATATTTTTCTTAGGTTTAAAAGTCTTGGATGAACGGCTTCCGCTGCAGAAAAAAAATATATCCGATACTTTCTTAAATTCAGTTGATGAAATTGTTCATTCGCAACTGGCAACTGCTAATTCAGCGTCGGAACTTGAAAAAGGTCATTCCTTATGATTAAAAAAAAGGACAAAACGTCACTGCAACAAGTAGACATTTTCCATGGTCAAGTGACTCGCAGGCATCGGTGACGCAAAATATGGAAATTACTTCATTGTTATTGTTATTATCCCTTGAGGAAAAAGATGATCTCACGGGTGGACTGAAAAGCGAGGCTTGTAAGCGAGAAAACGATAATGCGAGAGATAAACGAAACGTAAGCCATAACAAACTACCCCACCCCTCCCCCTCCTTCGCAGACTGCGGTCAATTGGTTTTGTGTGGACACTGCACACAGGTCAAGAACCCGAAAGTGTCGCGCTCGCCGCGAGACGAGCTGCGAATCGAGTCAAGAATAAATTTGTAAATCAAATCGCGACCGAATCGCAAACGGCGGCTGCGTTCTTCGGTGCATATTCGTCGTGTGTCCGGTTCGATCGATCGGTCATCGACGTGTTTTTTTTTTTTTTTTCGATCGTCGGGATCTTCTCGTCGGTCTGACATTTCGTATAATCTCGCGTGTTCCCGGTTTTTCTTATCATTGACAGGCCACCCGACGTTTCGACAGAGATAATAACAGAAGCGCAGAATTTATGTTGCACCGATAAAACTTACAACAGGAAGCTCATGTTGCTCGCTCGTTTTCCAACGAGTTTGTTTGTCGTCGAGGGAAATTTGTTCGCGCTAGACGTCGCGCGGACACGGGTCGACTGACACTCCGCAACACAGAAACGAGAGACACACGCGACACGCGCAAAATCGCGGACGAACCGAACGGAAACGTCGAGCTGCAACGTGCAGCGCGCCTCCCGAGGATTTTTGGGCTCCTCGAGCCGCGGGTTCCTCCGTAAGACGGCGACAAATTACACAACCGAATCACTGCCGAGAAGACGTTTTGTCAAAACTGGCCCGTGCACCCCGTGTCCCCCCCTCCCATCACCGTGTGTGTTCCTGAGCGAGACGCCGACGAATACCGAGGCCGCCCGACATTTCCCGACGATTGTTGCCCGCCGGTGGCGGCACTCCGCACTTCGCTTTCCCCCACTCCGGCGTTTTCTTCGCCGGCGCTGCTGCATTCTTTGCCGGTGTTTGCTGCAACGTGCTGCTCTGATTGGTGCGCCGATGGGTCACCCCGCTTCCTATTGGCTGAGAATGCGCGGCGGCGTGCAGCTGCTGCTTAGGTGCGCGAATAATAATGCACCCAAAGATGTTGCTATAAATCCGTATCAAGTATTTTTGCAGTAATACCTGGAAAACCAATGTTTCGCGTTAGTCGTCTATTGAAATAAACTATTTTTATCAACGTAATGTTGTCTCTCCGTCGCTTAGACTCTAAATAACGCGAAAAGCATTGCCTCAATCATCAGAGCCAATGAGAGTGCCGAATAAGTTCGAACACGAGAAAAGCCATCTGTCATTGGCTGTCCCAGTTGAAAAACGTATTATTCGAATAAATCGAATAGGCGATTACCGCGAAACATTAGCCTTCCGGGCATTTCCAGAACAAAATGATTGATATGTAATTTAGCACCAAGATTGCTTTTTGTTAGTTTATACGAACATTTTTGGGTGGCATTCAGGCATTTCGACTGTTCGCCGTGGCGTCGAGTCGGCGGCGTCGTTGTCGTCACTTCCGGCGAAACAGCCATATTGCCGAATGCCGATCCGAGTGGCGACTGGCGAGCGTCTGACGAGCGAGTCAAAACGAATCAGCACCGCGGATTGATAACCCAACGCTGTCACATTATCACGAGCTTCTCGTCGTATTCTTCGCGAGATACGCCCGAGGCTTCCGCATCGCGTGAGAAACAGTGAGTACTTTGGACCTATATATGCATCGCGTATCCGTTGCGCGTTAAAGCGAAATTCTGGTATTTTTTTTTCGTCGCTTCGCCGAGCGTCGAATCGTAGCTCCGGTCTCGCCACTCTTTTCGCGGTTTCACTCGACGGGGAAGAACAAAGGAGCTACTTTGTTTCTTCCTATCTCGTCGGATTATCGCCGTTTTCGATTACGCGTTGCGATTTTAGCCCATAGTAACGACTATCATCGCGTCGGGTGATCCTAACCTAAGCGCCGAATTAACTTGGTAATTGTCGGTAGGTGGATATCATTTTTCCACCACGAAAATACAGGGAAACGCAAATACGCGCTGAATTAGTAATTGTATTTGCGATGCGTTACGGAAACGCGAGAAACCGCTGCTAACGACGGTTCTACTTCGATGCGGATATAACGTTTTTTTTTGTCGGTAGGAACATCCAAGCATGTCAAACGGCGGAGGTAGCGGCGGTGGAGGCGGAGGAGGCAATGGCGGAGGCGGTGATCACGAGGACGAGGGGTTCGTCGTGAAAGTTCGAGGTCTGCCGTGGTCCACCACCGTTGACGAGATTCTCAAGTTCTTCAGCGACTGCAGCATTTGTCATGGCAAAGCCGGCATTCACATGACCATGTCGCGCGAAGGGCGACCCAGCGGCGAGGCGTACATAGAAATGGAATCGGAGCAGGATATCGAGAAAGCCTGCAAGAAAGACAGGGATCATATGGGCCATAGATATATAGAAGGTACAACGCATTCTATATTTTATTGTCTTACTAGGAAGAATGATAATGATAAGGTTGGCCATTGTAGAAGGTTAAAATCACAATTGTTTGCCCGGAAAATGCCGGCGGTTTTTGGCGGAAACAAAATGTTTGATTTTACGAAGTTTTGAAACTCTATCTGTTGGGAAATTTTCCGCTGATTCCAAAAATCACGGTTGTTTGCCCGAAAAATCGAGAAGTCGTGGAGAAAAACGCGAAAAATGATGATTTCTTTTTTTCGAAATTCGCACCACTAAATTGGATGTAATTTTTTCTCTTGATGGATTGAATCTGGATTTTCTTTTTGCATTCGAAAGAGGACCCCTCAACGAAGAAAATGCCGCAAGGCGAAACGCGATATCTCGATTTTTCAATTTTTTGCAGAATTTTAAAGTTGACCGTCAAAAATCGCAATTTTTTTCTTTGGAAAAAATTGCGATTACGCGTGGTACACACAATTATTCTAATACTGCGGGTACAGTTTTCAAAGCTAAGCGAGGCGAGATGGAGTGGGTGGTCAAGAGAAGCGGTCTCAATCTGGAAAACGTTATGGACGACGGCTGTGTCCGGTTGCGAGGCTTACCCTTTGGCTGTTCCAAAGAAGAAATTGCACAGTTCTTCTCAGGTATGCATTTTTTATTTTTATTTTACTCCATTGGTTCTTTCGTGTTTTAGCCAAAAGTAATATACGTTTAATCGTGCTTCATTGTCTTCACGAGATTTTCTAGTTTGATAGAAAGAATGAAAGAAAGAAGGAAAGAGCGGTGACTGAATAGTTCATATTAAGTGACACAAGAATTTTTTTTTTTCATATCTATCTGCAGTTTTCAAGTTTGTCGTTCACAACAGACCGCTCTGTTAATGAATCCAATGTCGATTTTGTATACACAAGTATTTTGGGAGCATTCAGATATCTTTTGGTTGTAAACGCTTGAGATCAGGATCTTTAAGGTCTCGAAAAAATAGCCCCATTCAAGGCAAATTTATTATCACCCCCCCTTCTTCCCCCATTACCTTGATGGGGTCTTGATACCTTCTCAAAGATATCATTCACAATCTAATGGGTTTATTACGCTACAATATTCGTTGTTTGATTATGTGTGGGTCAGGGTTGGAGATATTGCCGAACGGGATTTCGCTACCAACAGACTTCACGGGCCGCAGTACTGGGGAGGCTTACGTTCAATTTGTTAACAAAGATGTCGCGGAGCGTGCTCTGCAGAAACACAAGGAAAAGATAGGACACAGGTGGGGCACTCACGCTAGATGGGTTCGGGTATATTTATGATTTTGCAATATCAATTTAACGATTGTAGTTATCAACGTAGGCTTATCGGTTTGTTAAAACGATAGCGGGACAGTGAATCTCTCGATGACGAGATGATTTCTTCACCGGATCCGGCATAATTACTATCGACAAAGTAATATAAACAATATACGCGTATGTATACTCGATGATTTTCACGAAAATCGCAGCGATAATATTTTTCAAAATTATTATCGCTGAACGAAAATTTGACTTTTGAATGCCGATGTGGAGAAAACATCTCGACGCAAGCGTCGATAATTGACAAATAGTCGTACGTAAGCAAAGTACTGTTGGCCCGACGGAAAACCCGTGGGTTGGGTGCCGGGCGGGAGGTACCCCCTTACATCGTCACCAAATCCCATGGGAGGTGGGTTGGGCTACCCCCCGAGGCGGTTGTCGCCGTGGATGGGTGGGCACAGGCGGAGGTAGTAAACACAATCCTTCAAACTAATTTCGAACGTCTCTTTCGCATCGTTATCGTCTCTTACTTTCCCCTTTCGATGAAGGATGTCACTCGCGATAAAACTCGCCATTACCTACGTATATAATGATGTTAAAGTTTGCATCGTTGGAATGCAACGAAAATAAATTAAAAACATTATTCCAACGATTTTAAAAAGTAATTTTTATTATTAATCGTTATAATAACTTTTTATACCCAGTACGAGTTTTTGGGTTCATAAGGATATATCTTTTTTTCTAATTTTCGTTGCATTCCAACGATGCAAACTTCAACACCATCGTATATACCTGGTCGTTTTCTCAAGCTATGTTGCCTATTATGGCCATCCTCCGTCGAAAGTGCAGACACGAAAGAGAAAGAAAGGGAGAGACAAAAAGAGAGAGAGAGAAAGAGAGCCGTGTTATACACCCTATAGATCGGTAGGTAATATGGGGTGAAAAAATACCAAACTGGTGAGTTGCAATCTTCGTGAGAAACAGCGGTAAAAAAGGAAAGAAAATAAAAAGAGTAATGGTCTGTACAACGTGCAAGGGCCAACTACGCGAACCAAGACGTTGAGAAAAGGAAAATAATGTTTTTTTATAGAAATTACGTTTGTCGTCACATCCGTCTTATTGATGAATCATACATTTCGGCAGATATATCGAAATATTCCGAAGCAGTTTGTCCGAGGTACGTGCGAGTATCGGACCAAAGATGCGCGGTGGTCCAATGGGTGTTGGAGGTGGCGGCGGTGGTGGCGGCGGCGGCGGCAGTGGTGGCGGCATCGGTGGCGGTGGTGGCGGCGGCTGCGGTGGCGGAGGCGGCGGCGGCGGTGGAGGTGTCATCGGTGGCGGCGGCGGCGGATTCAACCAGAGACCGGCGCCTTACGCCCGCGGCGACAGATTCGGCGGAATGAATCGCTTCGCCAATAACGGCAGAGGAGCGCGGAATCGAGGTCAGCAGCAGCAGATTAGTTTTATACTTTTTTATATCGGCGAAGGGATGTTTAATGTAACACGCGACTATTTACAGATTTTGACAATGGTCCGTGGGCCGGTTCAAACAACTTTGGCGTTCGCGGCGGCAACATGCCGATGCGCGGCGGCGGCGGTGGCGGCGGAGGTGGAGGCGGTGGCGGCGGCGGCGGCGGCCCCATGGAGATGAAGGGCGGAAATTTCCGCGGTAGCGGCGACAATTGGAGCGGAAATTCCGGTGGTATGCACTGCATACACATGCGAGGACTGCCCTTCAGAGCCACGGAGCAGGATATAGCGGACGTAAGAACACAAGCGTCGTAAACACAACAGCGGCCTTATCATAATCAATAAATCAACGAATTATTCATTGATCTTTGTGAGAAAAAAAATCACCCGATTATTAATAACAAAGAATTACTTTTCTATAGTTCTTCAGACCTGTCGTGCCGGTCAACATTCGGATAATAATGGAAAACAGCGGTCGGGCTTCCGGCGAAGCTGACGTGGAGTTTGGAAGCCACGAGGAAGCTGTCAAAGCGATGACTAAGGTTCGTTTGATTCCACGATAAAAATTCTACCGGAATGTCTCCGGATTTTGGTGCGGGAACTTTTTCGTCGCGCGTCGTCGAAGCTATATTTTCGGATTATTTGTTAACAGGACAAGAGTCACATGTCGCACAGATACATTGAACTGTTTCTGAATTCATCGAGCGGCGGATCAAGTGGAATGTCCCTCGGCGGAATCGGCAATTTTTGTGGAGGTACGTTTTTTTTTTTTTGCAATTCTCCGTCTTAAAAATATTAAGGTTTATGCTGACAAGGCTAACGATTTTCATTGCAGGACTTGGCAACAACTTCAGACCCGCGTTCTCGCCGAACAACCGCGGATACAACAGTCAACTCGGCGGAAACAACTACAACAGCTTCTGAGTTCCGAGGCCAACCTACTAATGGCTACGGAGTCTCGCGAATTCGTTGCGCATAAGCACAGATATTAAGTTCACGCCGTTACGATGCGGAGAACAGCTGCTGGCGAGGGGGGAGAGGGGCTGTTCTCAACCTATCGTTAAACGACTCACTATGAAATGCGTTAGTGGTAAGACTTCAATATAAACATTAATGAAACAAGTTTTTTTCCTTTCTATACGGATACCGTAGCCTGCTGGGTTGAATTCTTTAACGAACAACAAGATAATATCGCCGGTACGCAAATATCAATTTCGCTTTAGCAAAAGTTTCCTGAATTTCTTCGCGAGAAGTGACAACTGTCTTTACTATCAGACACAATTGAAAGCGCGTATCTCGATGTGATGCATATATGGAATGCATCGGCGGGCAACGGTTATTGTCTTGCGCATAGTTACCGTATCGGTGACATTGTGCATTTACGACCGGCTTTTTCCCGAGTCGTTTCGTCTCGTTTTCACTCTCAGCGTGAATTAATGGCCAGCTGCGTATGTGTGTGTCCGATTAACCGTTGACAAACAAAAAGAAGTTATATTTTGTACGTAAAATGGATGATGCAGTGCGTGATTGACCGGTTCTCGTGCAATTCGCCGTCAGCCGAAACTTCTAGAATGTTAAGTAACACAACAACACAGGACGTATAAGTTTAAGCGAGCTGTACTCTAAAGAAGTTAATAATAAATTAACTAAGTACTTTTTCGGGCGTTTCCTTTTTTTCTATTTCCATTGTGTATCTAAAAAAATGTATTTTTTTCATTATATGGACATATTATAGGCAAGTAAGTGACGTAAGAATCAGAGCGACAAACACCTACAAGGCGAAGGGACACGTGCCGTTAATGTGATAGTTCAATCTCACCTCGCGCTTATGTAACCAGAATCGCGACAATTCGGTTATCTGAGATGGTAATCGCTAATCCGCAAATTGTTGTCTGCCGATTCGGGAGGCTGATGGGCTTATCAGCCGAAAGTTCGCGGTTGATAAGACACACTGTGTTGCGCGGCGGCAGATGACTTTTCGTTGTCGAGTATTGTTGCTGCGTTCTCTAATTGAGTAAAAAAATAATCCGGAAGAAACATATGTTGCTGTGTCATTTGTAAATAACGCAGTTGTTCGTTGCTTAGTACATTATTATCGGATGACGTGTTGTCAATACGGTCATCGGTCTTTGTGACTTTGCCCTGGCAAGTCCGAACACCGACGCTACCGAAAAAGCACTGAGTGCCTTTAGATAATTTAAAAAGCAGCTTTCGACGCTTCCGACCAAAATCTCGGACTTAACATTTTTCAAAAAGCACTCAGTGCTCACTCTTATTTTTTCGGTGACTGTCCTTTGTTCTTTCGGTGCTTTTTTTCAGTGCGCTAAACTGTCAAGGCCGACAGGCGTGGGCGTTGACGGTGGCGAAGGAAAGTACCAACGATGAAAGCTCACATTACGCTGGGGATCTGACATTTCCCTCAATCAATTCATTGTCAATCGTGTGTAAACATAACCCTCCCCCCACCCGTGAGTCGTGTGTTTTTGTAGATGAGAACAGTGTGTAGCTTACTCACTGATAGGAGCGAGGTATAAGCGTAGGCGGCTGTAACTCAGGCTTTCAGTAGCGAAAGAAGCGCGCAAGGTTGTGGTAGACGCACGCGCGCTCTTTTGCCACGTAAAACATCTAAAAAATCGTGAGCATCGTCGTGCGTAAGGTAGACTTGTCGCTGTACATATGTCACTATTACTACAAAATTGTGCACCCGGCCCGTTCAAGTGATGCTATCATTTTTCGGATTAATTCGTCCGCTTGCATCAAACATAGCAAGAGACGCTTTGCAAGAGCTTCAATTGACGATTTGAAATACTCGGAAGGTCGGCCCTGTCCCGGAGAAGAAGAAGAAGAAGCCATAACACTTAGTGATAGATAACAAGGGTCCCCGATTGCGGGACACATATTCGACACACACGGGAAAAAAACGTTCTGTATGCGGAGTGAGTCTCGTCTCTCGGCTTAGCTCGGTTAATCTCGGCTTGACTCGCGACAGTTCTCAAGTGTCGGCCAATGAGATGGAAAATTCGGACGAGCTGAGCGTCGAGAACGAGAGTAATAGCTTAATGCTCAACGAGATGTAAGTTGTTTTTGCACAAATGACTAGTAATTACATTAATAAATCGGCGAGAATACAGATGCGTGGAAAGCTGAGGAGATGAGTGGGTAATTGCGCCTGGATCTTATGTTGAATCGACTTTATGTTCTTCTATGTACTTACTCTATTTTTTTATTTTATTTTTTATTTCTTTACTTATGTGCCTTCCCTGGTTAAACGATCCGATTAGAACCAATAAAACGGATAAACATCCAATTAAATCCTATTTCAATCGGAACTTTGTTCATTTGATCGGTTTCTATATGTTTTTATCGGAATTTCTAAGCAGGGTTGTGTTTTACGGTATTTCTTTATGTATGCTTATGTATGATATATGTACGATGCTCTTGTTGGAATGCACATCGTTGGAATGCAAGGAAAAAAAAAAAAAAAATTATTCCGACGATTCTAAAATGATTGTAGCGATTCTAAAAATGTACTACAACGATCGATCGTTATAATAATACGTTTTATAGCCAGTACGGTCCTCTGGGTTCATTGGAACCATTTTTTTCAATTTTCGTTGCTGTCCAACGATGCAAACTTTAACATAATCGAAATAAACACCTCTCTATCTATCTATCTCTCTATCAATCTCTCTTCTATCTTTTGTCAAGAAGAGACTCAAACGTCAATGAAATATCGAAGAAGGTGCCCCTCGTTAATGGGAGCAGCGGGGCGGCCGCGGCGGTGGCTAAGTCAAAGCCCTACCGGAGAAGTCGGAAATTTTCTAGATACAACAATGCCCTGAAAAATCTCATTCCAATACGACGAGATGAAAAGTGAGCATCCGCATTGTTGGTGATTAATATCCTCTCGAGATTTTAAAATAGAATCTTGTACTCATCGCGCTGATTGATCAGGTCAACTACGAGGAGTATGCCTGTCGACGGAGCCGGCTTGTACAATACCATTTTTGGAGGATGGCTGACAAAATACCTGTGGAAGGCTTATCGAGGCGACAGTATGATTATGTCAGACTTGCCAGCATTATCGCCGTACGATTGTTGCGAGTACAACTCACAAAGGTGGACACTGGCGGCTAAGCGAGATTGCGTCTTATCTAGATAAGAGTTGACAGTTTATTGGGCTCGTTAATTAATTGAGTCCGGCGTCAAGAAACCCGGAAGTCAACCCTGACATCGGCGAAAATATAGTTCCTTTTTTAGAAGATTATTTTTATTTTTATTTTTCATTAGTACTTTTAGAATATATTTTAGTGGAGTCAATTGCGAGTCTCGAGAAAGTTTTGTTTGTTTGTAGGCTCGAAATTTTATGGAACGAGGAGGTCGCTAAACACGGCGTCGAAGGAGCTTCGTTTAGCAAAGCCGCATGGCGATTTGCGAGAACGCGAACCCTTGTTTCGTGCCTTCTGCTCTCACTTTCGCTGACACTCGGTTTTCTCAGTCCCGTGAGTAAAATCAATCTCGTAAACCTACCCCAGAATGGTTCGAATTTGATTTTTTTTGTTATATTTTTTCTTTGGTAGGTAATGCTTATGCGAAGGGTGTTGGAATTCGTCGAATCACCGGAGGGCACTCTCGCGGAAGGAATCAAATGGGCATTGCTGTTGGCCCTCTGCGATTTTTCACGCATACTTTTTCTCGCTTGGAGTTGGATACATAATTATCGAACGGCGCTGCGATTTAAAAATGCATACTTAGGAATGCTTTATAAGAAAGTTATAAGGACCAACGACTTTGGTAACAAAAGCTCAGGAAAGGTGATTATTGAGAAAATAAGAAAATAACGTTTCAGTCTGAGATAAATCGTCAGAGAAATATTTTCACCGCGATTAATCCCTACTACCTATAATAATAATATAAAAATAACTTTACGCTACAATTGATGTTTTTTTCTTGTCAGTTAATTAATATGATTTCTAATGATGGACAAAGATTGTTCGACGTGTGCCTGTTTGGGCCGACACTAATCGGTGGACCTATAGTCACTGTCTGTGGTATTATATACATTCTATGTATATTGAGTCCCATGGGCTTATTCGGCATGCTGACTTTCTTTCTCTTCTATCCCATTCAGGTAAATTGACGACGGTATTTTCTGTCTAATTATATTTCCGCGTACTCGAGCCGATTTATTGTTCATCATTTAAATCCCTTGATTAATTCCAGTACGGGATATCACGACTTAACGGTTACTTCAAGTCAAAAGGCGTAAAAATTACCGATCAAAGGATTTCCGGTGTAAATGAAATTTTCGATTGCATCAAATTGATTAAGATGTACGCGTGGGAAGAGCCGTTCCGTCTTAATCTCTTGGGTGAGTATAGTGTAAGTGTATCAAGCACACAAAAAAAATGTCATTCAATAAATAACAATTCGCTTTTTATTGTATTATTTATTATTCGCTATAATTTTAGCTAAAATGTTTGCAATTTTATATGGGGTTGAAACAATAACTTCAAAATATTAATTTTACTTTTGTATAACTTCTTATATTTAAAATAACTTTTGTTAATTTCCATAACGAATTTTCTCAACAGAGCTGCGGAAAAAAGAGCAAAGTTGGTTGCATAAGATATCGTATGCGAGAAGTATTGGAATTTCTTTGTCACCTATGATCCCGGTGATTTCCGTGATTGTGACTTTTCTCGCCCATGTAGCCGGAGGTAATAATTTGACTGCCGCCCAGGTAAATATCGTTATGTTGTCAACGGTTAGCGTTACATTCCGGCCGCCGGGAATGGCGAGAATTATACACCGCGTCCCAATATTTTTTTATATTTCTTTATCACCCTCTCTCTCTCCATTGTGCGATAGTAAAATCAATTATATTATCGATAAAATGTAAATTACAGGCATTCCCGATCGCAACGTTTTTTATGAATCAAATGAAGCAGGCCTTGACAGGCCTCAGGGAGGCTACTCGATTTTACGTCGATAGCAAAATAGCATTTGGAAGATTCAAGGTTTTCAATGGTTGATTAAAGTTTTTTATTGTTGTTGTAATTATCGCTATATTGTCATATTGTGTATTTATAATCAGATTAAATTCTTGGGAATAATTGTATTGATGTTGAAATTTGCATCGTTGAATGCAACGAAAAAAAACAAATTATTCGTGCGATTAAAAAAAATTATTATAACGATCAATCGTTATAATAATACTTTTTATGCCTAGTACGATTCTTTGGCTTCGTTGGAACATTTTTTTTTTCGTTGCTTTCCAACGATGCACTTTAATATAATAAATTGTAGGCGTTATAGAGCGCACGATAGGAGCATGGGTCAGTTTAAATCGCACACGTGGTATACTCGGCTTTCTTATTTTCTTGTTTTTTTTTCCCTCGCATCGGGCCTCCTGGGTCTCTTCCCCCGAATGATAACGCGGGACCGAAGAAAATATTTTGTCATTCTCGTCACACCCGAAGACGCGGTGGTAAATAATAATCACAACACACGTATATATCTATCCCCTGACTCTATTTCTTTCAGGTCTTTCCACTTGTAACACTTTTCAATACGCAGATTCGGCATATGTTTTCATTCGTCGAAGTATCGATAAGTAATATCATTGAGGCAAGGATATCTTGCGCGAGATTTAAGGTGTTTATTTTCTCAACTTAACTCATTATTATTCTCTTAATCAATTCTACCGAGCGCATCTATGCAGCATGACAGATGGAACTTTTGCTATATTAACTACTACCACTATAATCATGGGGTGTGCATCGAAATTTACTCGATTCTTAGATCTCGCATAGCGCGTCGATATACAATTTTTTATCGTCGAAGCTTGGACACCAGAATTGAAGATTTGCGCATGCTCCAAACAGAAAAGCAGGGAATTCACTAGCTGGGAAACTAATGTTTGTTTCGTCTGCTATTTTGTTATATTTGTGCACGTTGTTGTTACCACAGGGACCACTAATAAATTACCTATTACTATTTATCTTCGACTCCCTGGTGAAAAACATTACTCCGAATTACTCCGAATTTTCGTCGATCGTATCTCCGGTTCGCAGAGAACCGGAGAAACTGCAGATCTGAATAGTTTTGAGGAAATTCTCATATTAATTGCTCCTATTTTCTCCAAACAGATAATATTTCTTTAACTGCCAAAATGTCTAAAGGATCGAGGAATCGGAGAGAACGGAGACACCGCAAATCTGAGTGATTCTGATAAAAAATTTGTTGAAGCAGGGTCCAGACTTCAAAGCCAAGACCTTACGCTAAGAAATTTTATATAACGATTATTATATCAAATAGAGAGATGAATGAGTTTTTTTAGGTTGATTAACAAAGTTGAATAGTTTCTAGAAGCAAGAAAATGGCTACGGCAAGTGCGGAAAATGGGTTATCGAACAATGCCACTAGTCGTTAGCCCAACTAACTACTTAGTTCAAGCAACGATACAGAGCCAACCAACTGAAAATAGTTGAACTACCCAAGAAACGGTGTATTATCGTTTATCAGTCGTGTAATAGTGTATCACTTATGTATAATCGTGTATAATCATGATTAGTGGATTGTCGAGTAACACCTAATAATACGCAATGCAAACGATTAACGTTCATACCGTCTACAAGATCGAAATACTTCAAGTTCATGAGAATACTAAGTTCGGAGAAATATAACCGATTTCCTCAGATTCGAGATCGGAGAAAATTCCCGATCTCCTCCGATCTGGGTTTGGAGCAATATAATTTTGTTATACGGCTCTTCGGAAAAGTATAGAAAAATATGAACAAATCTGAAGAATTTTGAACGAATTTTAACTAGCACTGAGGGAGAAGGTCTGAGAAATTCTGAAAATAAATATGTTCGGAGAAATTTCGAAGAAAATCTGAGATGAGATCGAAGGAATCCGGAGTAATTTTTCCCCCGGGGTTGTGAAAAATCTAATGTTGAAAGCTTCCTGCAATAGGTGTATGCCTCGCCAATAATACGTGCTTACGTCGCTGAATCGTCGTCTGTCGAGCATCTGCTTCGGTGATAAGCATTTATAAAAAAAAAATTACTCTAATAAAAATCACAGTATTTTTTTTTATCAGAGTTGTTAGTATTTATTCTTTTTTTGTTTTTTTTTATTCAGAGGATTTTTGTAAATCAGAGTAATTTTTTTTTGGATTCTTCGCTTTTGATATTACTGGAAAGCTGACTTGAAAAATCTGTCTCCTCGCAGAGCATATTGGTGATCGAAGACGGACGATATTCTCTGCCCAAGCCGATACTCAAAACGCAAGCCCTGTCCATTAACAATGGGACATTTACGCGCGAAATCGCGGAGGATTTGTCCGCCGAAAAATCTGTGGGTGATGGCGGGCAACAGGGAGCATCGAACAAGTGAGAAATTCGAGGCTTACATCAAGGGGTCCCCCCTTAAGCTGTCTGGCCAATCTGAGGTATTTTTTTTTCTTCAGCAGGAAGAACCTGCCGCCCAAAAGCAACGACGACAGCGATTCGAAAAATTCTCCTTTGCTTCCTCCGAGACAGCACGAGATCCTCACGGAAATTACATTCGAAGCGACCAAGGGAAAGCTCATAGGTATCTGCGGTCACGTTGGCAGCGGAAAGACAAGCCTGTTGCTCGCGGCACTCGGACAATTGCGTCTGGCATCGGGACAAATATCGCGGGACGGATCTTGCGCTTACGTGTCGCAGCAAGCGTGGATATTGCACGCAACGCTGAAGGAAAATATCATATTTGGCCAACGTTACGACGACAAACGCTACAAAAATGCTGTCAATGTTTGCTGTCTGCGCGAAGATTTGAGCGCGTTGCCCGCCGGCGACGACACGGAGATTGGCGAGAGGGGAATCAATCTTTCGGGTGGTCAGAAGCAGAGGGTCGCACTGGCGAGAGCTCTTTACGCGGATAGGTAATTTTTATATACATTTTTATAAATATATAAATTTATTTTTATATACTTAAAAAAATGTATTAACGGATTTCTCCATTCATTTTACAATAATTGTTTTGATATGGAGCCGCAGCATGAAAATTCCAGATTATAAATGAGTAATATATAATCGAATACATTACTGATCAGTATAATCGAATACAGAGCTGGGCTATATTTTAAGTACATAGTATTTTTTAAGTTTTTTAAATACTTGAACTTTTCTGGTATTTTAGATACTTTAACAGTTAAAAAAAAAACAGTTTTAAAAAAATGCGTTTTTTAATCTTCTATGTTTACAGAGATATTTATTTTCTCGATGATCCTCTGAGCGCAGTGGATGCTCAAGTCGGTGGATACATATTTGAGCATTTGATCAAAGGAGCTTTGAGGGAGAAGACCATTATTTTCGTGACGCATCAGGTTCAAGTGAGTTTTGCTTGAGTTTGTTGAGAAAAATGAAATATTTGATGCAACAATTGGAATGATTCATCGCTGTCGTCGTCGTCGTTGTCGTCGTCGTCGTCGTTGTGCAGTATCTGAACCGTTGCGACGAGATTTACATGATGAGCAATGGAAAAATCGTGGAACACGGCGTGCACGAGAGGCTCATGGAAGCCAACAACAAGTATGCGGCGATGGTGAAGAGCATGATGGCATCCGAGGCGGAGATGGAGTCATTCGAGAGGTAAATTTTGCAAAACGAGAATCATGCGGCCCGTTCTTACGCGCTTGCGACAATATTGCAGGGAGGAATACCGCTCCGAGGACGAAGGCAGTGAAAAAAAGCACTCGGGAGTGAAAAAGGCTGGAGCCGAAGATAGAGCAGATGGAAAGGAAACTGAGAAAAAAGTTCAGATGTCTGCGGGTAAGTGCAACGCGCGGATTTTTTTTTACCGATTTTATTTTTTTATATTCTATATATGTTATTGGTCAGGTGCGACGATGATGGTACCGGACAATGTCGAGAGCGGTGCGATCAAAGCCCAAACGTATCACACGTACATTCAAGCGGCCGGTGGATATTTCGTGGCTCTGTTGCTAATCCTAATATTTACAATGAACGTCGGTAGCACCGCGTTTAGCACTTGGTGGCTGGCGCACTGGATCAACGCCGGGCGAGGGCAGGTAATGCAATTCTATTATGAAAATAATATTCATTATAAATAATAATAATAATTAAAATATAATATTTATTGTACGGATGCACAGAATGACGGCGGAGAAAAGATGGGAAACGTAACGGTCAGCATAATGGAAAATCCGGACCTAGGATACTACGAAACTGTTTACGGATCTTGCATCGCCGTAATTTTGATTAGCAGCGCTCTTCGCGGTTTGGCGATCGCTCGTTCAACGATATGCGCCTCCACGGCGATGCACAACAGGGTATTCACGAAAATCCTTCGAGCTCCGATGGAATTCTTCGAAACGACACCGAGAGGAAGAATCCAAAATATCTTCAGTCGCGATACGGATGAAAGTAATATACGACGCTATGTCTTGTTATTTGTTTTATAATATTGCATTATTTAATAATATTTTTTGGCGTTTCAGTTGACGTACATCTGCCAGTATCGATCGAGGGTGTTTTACAAAGCGGTCTGGGCTGCATTTTTTCTGTCGGTTTTATATGCGCCATTTTCCCGTGGTTTCTCATCGCTATTTTTCTTCTCGGCATACTTTTCTATTACATTGGCAAAGTTTTTAGGTAGGATTTATTTATGCACCGATACGATTTTTTTTTGTTTTTCGCGTGAGTATGGTAATTTATTCACCGTTGGGTGTATTGATGAACAGAGTTGCGCTGAGAGATCTCAAGCGTTTTGAGAGCAGCACACGTTCGCCGATATTCAGCTTCGCGACGGCTTCTGTACAGGGTCTGGATACGATTCATGCATTCGAGAAGGAGACTGACTTCATTAGGCAGTAAGCCGGCTCTTTACATTCGACAATCAGCAGTTAAACGATTTATAGTCATTGACGCCAATACATATTTTTTATTCAGATTTCAAACGTATCTTGATGTGAACGGCGCTTGTCTGTATCTCTGCAACGTTGCTATGCGCTGGCTAGCCGTGCGATACGACTCCTTGGCGGGCATAGCCACGGGAACAACAGCGTTATTCGTCGTTTTTCTCAAGGGTCAAGTGCCACCGGCACTGGCCGGTCTCGCGATGGCTTACAGCGGTCAAATGTCGGGTATCTTTCAGTATACAATGCGAGTGTTTTCCGAGACTGAGCTGCGTTTCATAAGTGTCGAAAGAATGAATCACTACTTGCGTGTGAGTGGTGAAAAAAAAAAGATTTAAAAAACTGGAGTTCTAACGCCAGAAAATAAAATGTTACAATTTATTGCAGATGTTGGTCAACGAAGATGATTCAACTAGGCTGACGACGAAACCACTGGATGACTGGCCGGCTAATGGCGAGATTGAATTCAAAGACGTGGAGCTTAAATACAGAAAAGACTTGCCAACAGTATTAAATAAAGTGTCTTTCAGTATCCGTGCGAATGAGAAGATAGGTGGATATTCTTTGTGTCTTGTCGGTGTAATTGTTTGTATTTGAACCGAGTAGGGTTCTGTAAACTGGACATTTGTTTAGGAATCGTCGGTCGCACCGGTTCTGGAAAAAGTTCCATCATAGTCGCCCTCTTTAGGATCGTTGAGCTTTCCGGGGGTAGGATAATGATCGACGGTATGGACGTGTCGGAAGTGGATATGAAACGGCTGAGAGGCAGCATATCCATTATCCCGCAGGATCCGGTGCTCTTTAATAGGAGTGTAAGGTGCGACAGATAAGGGTTTCTTTTGCAGAAATATTTTCACCAGGCTGAATTTCAAGTTGACCATCGATCTCACTTGATGATGACGTCGCTTTTTTTTTTTCAGATTCAACTTGAGTCCAAACAATGAACATTCGGACGCAGACCTTTGGCATGTCCTCGAGAAAACTCAACTCAAGGATAAAGTTGGAGCGATGCCGGGACAGCTGAATGCCATCATCGATACGGGTGGTAGTAATTTGAGTATGGGAGAGAGGCAACTTCTTTGTCTCGCGCGTGCTCTTTTACGAAAAAATAAGGTGGGCCTGAAAATCATCAATGTTCATTTGAATCATCAAATTCCATTTTTTTTTTCACGGCGCTGTCTCACTGTTCGTCTCACCCATTTCCAGATATTAGTTTTGGACGAGGCAACTGCGGCTGTCGACCCGGAGACCGAGGCGATTGTACAATCGACCATCCAGCGAGAATTTTCAAATTGCACCGTAGTGACGATAGCTCATCGGTTGCAAACCGTTTTGTCTTGCGACCGGATTATCGTTATGAGCGCTGGCAATATTATCGAGTTTGACAAACCGTCGGAACTTTTGATGGAACATTCCAATTCGGAATTTTCCAAGATGATGAATGCAGCGAACGAAGCTATGAACGCCTGCCACCAGTAGTCATTACGCGCGCAATGACGTGACTATGACACTCGTGTGTCGCCACTTATTCAGCCAAACATACACCTTGATCATCGTAGCATAAAGCGAAACGAAAGAATGGGGAAGATGTCATGTTAAGGCAGTCTGCGAGAACAGATTCATTAAAATATTTTACTTTGTACTGCTTGCTCCTTGCTTCTTGCTCCTTGCTCCTTGCTCCTTGCACATTGGTGCTTGTTGCATATCAATAGTCTTTTTGATGCAAAATAAAGACAAAGGCTGCATTGTGAAGCCATTCCTATCCTCTCTCCTCGAGATCATTAATATTTTTACAAATCGACTGTCGATTTCCAAAGAGATGAGTAATCTCGTGGAGAGACGGAACGCAAAATCGGATTCAATTGGATTTTAGTCCGTTTTATTGGTTCTAATCGGATCACGTAACCAGGGTTGTAAATAACAGAAAATTGACACCGCTGTTCTAAAACTGTGGCAGAAACTAGGCCGTTTACCTTACCGAAGATGCCCGCGAAAGCACTGGTCGTATAGCTGAAATCGCGACAGGGGTCAACCCAAGTTGACGAGACCGCCAGGGTGGGAGATCGATACCGCGGTTTCTTACAATTAACGGATTCTCGGGGACTTGAACGTTGCGTATCGAAAAGGTAGGACGCTCCTGTCGCGTCCGCTGTCTTCTCTGTCTGTCGAGAAATCTGAAAACTCGCGATTCTGGATTGCTACGAAATTTCTCAAGAGCATCCACTGCAAATCCCTGGTAAGATCGCCGATTTTTTGTTTCACCGATCTCCGCTGCGATTTATTTAAATTTTTAAAAATTCTATTCGGGTGACCCGGAAAGACACTTGAAATTAATGTGACGCGTTGATCATCTTTTTATCGTTATTTGCATCCGATATTGTGAATTTTTTGAGCGGGATAGTTTTTCAGTCATTCATCGATCTATTTTGTGATTCAATCGAACTGAGAAAGATCTATTTAAACGAGAAAAAAGCGGGACTAGATCGGATCAAGGAAAACGGGATGTCAATGGAATGGAAAATAAAATCCGTTATTTTGGATTTCATTTTGGATAATCGCAAAGTAAACCCATGGTTTCACATCAACTTGACTCTGTTTAATTGACGACCTATAATTTATTTGTGTTTGACTTTATTTGCCAGTTTTTGTAATTTAATTGTATCGGATTTCGTGGTTCCATTCTATGTGCGGACAATCTAGGTTCATGCATATTCTTCATAGAGCGATAAAGTTTTATATATTTTGTCATATTATGAATGTAGCTGATTCCGTTCGTTCATTCATTCATTCATTCATTCGGTCGTTCATTCACTTTAAAGCGATTCTGGTATTTACACGGGAGTAGAATTTAACATGGGCGGTATTTTTTTTTATTTTTTATTTATTTATTTATTTATAACATTGGGAATTGCGGTTCAGTGCTTTCGGCGATTTAGCGACTTCTGCCTTCAATGAATTTTTCTCGGTGCTTTTTTTGCGAGCTCGAAATTTACCTAAATGGGAGCAACGTGGATCGTAAGCCATTCAACGATGGATCGTTAACTAGTATTTGAAGAAAAAAAAAATCTTTACGTGATTTAACTTTGTAACCGACAGATTTTTCTATTTTAAGACCTGTGTCGTTGCACCTGTTCACAATCTATTAATCGAATTCTACTACGCAGAAGCCCAGTTGAAAAAGTTCAAAAAGTTGAAAAAGTTCAAACGCCGCTTTAAACAGTCCGCCGCACATGCTAACCGCGAAGCATTCGAGTTTATAGATTCTACGTCGCGTACAATGTGTGCGATAATTTTCCTAAGCGGAAATGCACCGGGAAAACTTGGTATTATCGGACGTTCATTAATGAACTGATGTCACTCGATCATCCAACTTTCGTGCGTTGATCGTGCGTAACATGTAAATTTATCGAAAACGACCTTGTGATATTGAGACAACCTTGGACAATTCTTTTCCCCCGTCAAACAATGTTGCGTCGTTTTGTCGCTGATTTGCCAGGTCAATACGATCAAAGCTATTCAAGCTACATTGAAGACAGTGGAGACCCGCAACATTTATGAATAATCGCATGCAAATCGTTCAGCGTAGGAAATTTGCACATTCCCGTCACGACCTCATTGAGTCACAAAGTCGAATTACGCATTTACGATTTTAGAGAGCGCGATACAGATCGATCGGAATATCCAGAAGCTTCTATAATTAACCCTCACTGTGCACACTGGGGTCAGTTCGACCCCAAATCAGCGTGGAGCGCGCAGGTAGTGTGGTCGGATGTGTGCACAGTAAGGGTTAATAATATCCGCCCCAATAACAAAGTTATGTGTATTTCATTCTCTCGGACGTTACATTTCTTTTCTGTTTTTCGAGAGAATTTCATTCACTCGGCCGTTACAATATATTTTCGTCTTCTTCTTCTAATTCCCACAATTCGTCTGGAACCATAGATCCGTTCTTACGAGTTGGCCAGTCTGGTGACCAGACTGACCAGCTCGTGAGAACGGTTACCAGACTAGCCACAAGTCGATTGGACGTGTCGCCCAAAGCTTTGACATGTTTTCAATGCAACAGAAATGAAAATGGCCCAAGATATCGCCGCGAGCGGAACGCAGGATCGAGAATCTCGCGATTCAGCCGCCAGTCGCGTCACGTACCGAAGACGAATTGTGTGGCGCAACGTCATCATCTTCACCGTTCTTCATGTAGCTTCGCTCTACGGTGTCTGCCTTGTGTTGACCTCCGCGAGGCTTTATACCTCGCTGTTCGGTAAGAATAGAAGGAAACCTTCCCACATGGAAATATTTATACATGAAATATACATGTCACCGAAAAGATCTATATGTCGCATATACGTTGCATGTAGAACTTTTTGGTGACATATATTTAACATATAAATATTTCCACGTGGGTTCTTCTGGGACCACACTAATCTAGCGATTAGGTTTCAAAAGATAGAACAGATCAAATGTTGACCCTTATCGTCGCAGCTTTCTTCCTTTATCAATGCACCGGCTTTGGTATCACTGCTGGGGCTCACAGATTGTGGGCTCACCGGGCGTACAAAGCTACTTGGCAGCTGCGCGTTCTACTCATGGTCTTCAATACCATGGCCTTCCAGGTGAGATTCTTGCTTTAAAAATGACGATAGGTACGTCAAAATAGCTTCAGAAACATTGATCGATCTCCGAATTTTAGAATACGGTTATCGAGTGGGCGAGGGACCACAGAGTCCACCACAAGTACAGCGAGACGAATGCCGATCCTCACAACGCGAAGCGAGGCTTCTTCTTCGCTCACATGGGCTGGTTGCTGTGCAAGAAGCATCCCGATGTGATCTCCAAGGGCAAAGGAATCGACGTCAGCGACCTCAAGCAAGATCCGATTCTTCGCTTCCAGCAAGAGTGAGCGATTCGTTCGTTACCATCTGTCGGTAAGGTAGAAAATGCGATTAAATGCCGATGTCTTTGTCTTCTGGTTCCAGACACTATGCCTACTTTATGCCGCTGATGTGTTTCGTCGTGTCCACCGTGGTCCCGGTTTATCTTTGGAACGAAACCTGGACCAATGCATTTTTCGTCTCGACTGTCTTGCGATATGTCTTCACCCTCAATATGACGTGGTTGGTGAACTCCGCGGCGCATCTCTTCGGTTCCAAGCCTTACGACAAGTGGGTTTATCGTGATTGTGATATTAATTGATACCTGAGGACAAATTATAAAAAAAAAAATATATATACATTTTTGATGGCAAATTTTCCTGCCGATTGCAGATTCATAAATCCAGCGCAGAACAAAGCGGTGGCGGTGTTGGCGTTGGGCGAGGGATGGCACAACTACCATCACGTATTTCCGTGGGACTACAAAACGGCCGAGTTGGGAAATTATCAGTACAACGCGACGACCGCTTTTATCGACTTCTTCGCGTGGGTCGGTTGGGCCTACGATCTCAAAAGCGTGTCCACGGAAATCGTGAAGAAACGAGTTGAGAAATCGGGCGACGGTTCCCACGAGGTTTGGGGATGGGACGACAAGGATTTGTCGCGGGAGGAGAAACATTGTGCGACAGTGCTGTAACGATCTCTTTTGTTGATCTCTTCTCGGCGTTGAACCTTTCGCAAGATCGTGTATATAAATGAATTAAATAATAAAAAAGTACAAAATAATAAACTTTTTTGAAATTTGAGTCCCGAATTGTTTTAAAATTTGGGACTGTCCAACCTCCGTTCGCGCCCGTGAGCGCGCGTAATTGTTCCTTGTTCCTCTATTAAAAAGTTCGTGAGCAACCGTTGTTGTTGAAGTATTCGGCCTCTGATTCGTCGCATATTGTACCCCAAAAAAATGGTTACAACCCTTTTTTAGTTGATTATGAAAAAAAAAAACATTTTTTGTCGAACAGTTTGTCAAAAATTGTAGATCTGGCCGACAGGCCGAAAACCGCCCAAATCGGGGTCACAAAATTTATTTTTTCAAAATATCGACTTTTAACCTATACCATCGTTCTCAAGTCGCATATTCTACCCCTGAAAACACCGGTTACAACCCTTTTTTAGTTGATTTAAAAAAAAAAAAAAAAAAAAAAATTGACGAACAGTTTGTCAGAAATCGTAGATCTGGCCGACAGGCCGAAAACCGCCCAAATCGGGGTCACAAAATTTATTTTTTCAAAATATCGACTTTTAACTTATACCATCGTTCTTAAGTCGCATATTCTACCCCTGAAAACAATGGTTACAACCCTTTTTAGTTGATTTTGAAAAAAAAAAAAAAAAAAAAAAAAAAAAATTCCAAAGTTTGCGTAAATCGGTTAATATTTTTGGAAATCGATTGCAATTAAATTTTTCCAAGATTAAGAACATATCTGACAATACAAATCACTATTAAAAAAAAAGGAGCTTAAAACTATGTATCAAATGGTTTTTAAAAATCAGCACTCATCTGACTAGTGTAGAGCTGTATAACGTCCTTAACACCGGAGAACTTACGGAAGCACTGGCTGCATTGGCACAGGTTTTGCGCAGTTTCCCTGGGCCCTCGGCAAATGCGATGCAGTGGGGTTAAGTAGGGTGCGGCCGCATAGGGGCGAAGAAGGGGAATGTTAAAAGCTAAAAAGCTGAATAAGCTATACAATGGAATAAATTGATCTGTTGCGCATTTTTGTCGAGTAAATGTAAGCAAATATGAAATCTAAAATATCAATAATTCAGGACTAACCGGAATCCAGCGAAATGCACGGTCATCCATTAAGCCCTAGAATTCGTCATTTATTTTTACAATGTACGTACATTACGACTAGCGTGGAAACCTGTCGGACGTCAGTCATGAGTTCTGGGGTAAAGATTGACTAAGTTTATTTCATTGTATTCCGATAAAATTCCGATACGAATAATTTATATCATAGGTTCATTGGTTGTTATTGTATAATAGTGAGAGTCCTGTTCTACGTTTGTGAGAATTAATTAATCATTTTCGAGTACCTAATCGTCATAAAAGAGCCAGCAATACCGTGACCGTTGTTATCTGACGTCGCAGTCTTGAACGGGCACCTTGAAAGCGCGGTTCTGAACCTCTGTGAAGTTTCCCAAAAGGTTCTGAACGCTATAAAATCCTAGTAAGTCCGCCTGTTTTCAGTTTGAATGATGTTGAGTGTGAGTGCCGTAAAATGTTGTATTTTATTGTCGTATGGGATATTTGAGCTATAATATGATGGCCCTTTTAGACTTAAGGATTATAACACTTGTTAAATTTGTTTTTGTGAAACAGATATGCCACTGCGCGCTGTAATCAAGGGACTGACAGCCCGTCATACCTATGGGTCAGCTGTGAATCGAGCTACAGACCAAACGAGCATCGTTTGGCGCAACGTCATCATATTCTCATTCCTTCATGTAGCTGCTGTATACGGGGTCTTTCTAATATTCACTTCTGCAAAACTGCTCACCCTAGCTTACAGTTAGAAAGCACACTATTCGTCCAGATTTTTCCAAAAATTAAGTCAACGTTACCGAAAAAATGAAAATTTACTTTCATTGCAGCTTTCTTCCTTTTTGCCAGTAGTGGCATGGGAATTACAGCGGGAGTTCATCGATTGTGGGCCCATAGGGCGTACAAGGCTACCTGGCAACTGCGTCTCATACTCATGATTTTTAATACTATAGCATTACAGGTAAGTACGAGCTTAACGGGGATTTATGCCTCGGAGCACCATTTTTCAGGTGCTCATATTGTATTTTTTGTGGAGAAACGAATGAATGTAAATGACTGCGGCTTTTTTCTATTTATTATTTACGTTTTCTACTATACAATGGAATTTTCTTTTTTTTAAGTTAAAAATTGTCGGCGTCGGACAGTTACCAAGGCAGAAGACCCCATTAATTGTCATGTCTTGTTTTTTATTGTTATTATTAATTATTTACGGATTTCTCCTTTACGTATGTTGTTACACTATGTGATTTCGAAAACACGAGATCATAAATTCTTAATGAATATACATTCAATCTCTTTTAAAACAAATAATAAAAATCAAATACTACACAATTCGATGAAAGAGACACTACAATTGTTAACGTTTAACGTTGTTTATAAAAATCTTCGAATTAATACATGATAATATTTGTCGAAACGCCGAATACTAGAACTCGGCAATTGAGTGGGCGAGAGACCATAGAGTTCATCACAAGTTCAGTGAGACAAATGCCGACCCTCATAACGCAAAGCGAGGTTTCTTCTTCGCCCACATTGGATGGCTACTTTGTAAAAAACACCCGGATGTGACGAACAAGGGCAAAGGAGTAGATATGAGTGACCTCCAGCAAGATCCGATTCTTCGTTTCCAGCAAAAGTGAGTTATTATTGATCGTATCCTCAACAGGTAAAAAATCGGCACAAGCAGGAACGCGCTGCAATGATTTCTATTTTCCTTGCAGATACTACCTCCTTCTTGCGCCACTGGTGGGTATGATTTTGCCCACCACCATTCCTGTTTATTTGTGGTCCGAAAGCTGGGCAAACTCCTTCTTCGTTTCGGCGATGTTTCGATACGTGTACACCCTCCACACGACGTGGCTAGTGAATTCCGCAGCGCATCTTTATGGATCGAATCCTTATGACAAGTGAGTTTATTTAAATGATCGTTGAAACCATAATAAGAAAAAACTCACATTTCTGATTGAAGACATGTTGATTTATTTTATTTCATTTTATTTTATTTTTTAATGATTTAACTCGAAATTTAAATTTATGAAGATGAATTGGCACGAACTTAGTCCTTGTTTCGTAATAAAGAAAAAGAAAACGAATCGGATTTTTAATGTATATTATGTAATTGCAGATCCATAAATCCAGCAGAAAACAAGTTAGTGGCATTCTTTTCGGGGGGCGAGGGGTGGCACAACTATCATCACGTATTTCCATGGGACTACAAAACAGCCGAATTAGGCCAACGGTTCAACGTAGCAGCCGGCTTCATCGAGTTTTGTGAACGGATGGGGTGGGCGTACGATCTCAGAAGTGTCCCCGAGAGTATTGTAAAACAGCGAGTGGAAAAATCCGGCGACGGTTCGCACAAAGTTTGGGGAGACGTCGATCAAGACCAGTTCGCGAAGACTGCCGTTGGGCAGTGACCATGCTGTAATTTTTCATGCTGTGATTTTTTTTTAATTTAAGACATCTTTGACCGTAAAAATAGGTATAAATAATTTTCGATATTTAATCGGTGTATTATGCATATATATGTACCGGACGAAGATTCAAGTTATGAATTAAATCTTTATGTCAGAAAAAAACCGCATACTCCCTTTTTCCACCAGGTCCCCATTTTATCTTCCAGCATTTGATTACCAGCAGCATTTTTCTAATCTATTCAAACACATCGATAGACCTAGAATCTACTACTAAAAAGTGCGTAATTCGCGCCAACGTGACCATTGTTGTCCGTATAACTCGGCCTCTGATTGGTCGTGATTTTTTTCAAAATCAACTAAAAAAGGGTCGTAACCAGTGTTTTCAGGGGTAGAATATGCGACTTGAGGACGATGGTATAGGTTAAAAGTCGATATTTTGAAAAAATACATTTCGTGACCCCGATTTGGGCGGTTTTCGGCCCGGCGGCCAGATCTACGATTTCTGACAAACTGTTCGGCCAAAAATTTTTTTTTTCAAAATCAACTAAAAAAGGGTCGTAACCAGTGTTTTCAGGGGTAGAATATGCGACTTGAGAACGATGGTATAGGTTAAAAGTCGATATTTTGAAAAAATAAATTTCGTGACCCCGATTTAGGCGGTTTTCGGCTCGGCGGCCAGATCTACGATTTCTGACAAACTGTTCGACATTTTTTTTTTTTAATCAACTAAACAAGGGTTTTTAGTTGCAATTTACCCTTTTAAAGATTTATAAGAGCGCAGCAGCGCAAAGATATCTCGGGCACGCGCGCAAGCGCGTGTGATTAGCCTAGTATTTTTCAAAATGACGATATTTGATTCAACGGAAAGTGAAGCTCAAATGCGTTTTCAAATTGTAACGCATAATGCTGTTCAAATATCGACACAAACATAAAATAAAAAATAAAACGATCTCTAAAAAAATGGAACAAAATTTCAATTTTATAATTCAATTTACAAATATTATACAGAAGTTAATCAGAATAAATAATTCCATAAAATCAATACAAATATGAAATATTTATTACAGGAAAGACTCGCAGAATTGTTTGATTCGTGAGTCGTGAGGGAAAAATAAATAAAATGTTGTCCACTGCGCATTGACATTTGACCTCGTGTTTGCGTCAGCGGTCGACAGCCATCGAAGAATAAATTAATCACGTGGTTGTCATGTGTGCAATTGTTTAACCAATTGTTTGACCAATCGTTTATTCTAACTGCGTGACGGACGATATTGTGAACAGTACAGAGGTGACATTTAAATATGCGCGCGACGAGACGGGACATCGGTCAATGCAGGTAAGACAGCTTCACTGTTTGGGCGTCTATTTCCGCGATTTTCTTCACGTCTTCCAGCGCCTCCTCGACCGTCACGTTCTTCACCGTTGCCGCCCGATAAAGTGCGTCCCTCAGGGCTTCGCTCGATGCTGTCTTCAGCAGCGATGCCGATCCGATCTGAGCCCAAAAGTTCAGAACCAACGAAGACAGTCCGGAGTCGTAGCTTCCAAATTCGCCGCTCTTGTAATCCCAGCTGAGAAGATAATGATAATTCGGCCAATAGGACTTCGTGATGATCCACACGCTGTTATCATCGGCGGGAAATCTGTAACGGATGGTAAAATAGTTTTATCAGTGGGTGAAGCTAAAATTACCGACTGGAATAAGTCACCAGCTCCGCCTGGTGTTAAAGCTATTTCTAGGTGACTGTTGAAGCTATTCACTGGGTGACAATCGACACAAAAGGAAGAAACGAATTATTTTAGGGATTTAGAAGCAAGAATTTTCAAACTGAGAAATGCCACGAAGGTCATACGATTTATTAAGGGCTACTGGAATTTTTGTGCTTTTTGTCTGATTTTTTTTTTGTAGTTTTTGCTTTTTACAGATATCACGATCAGCGAGTGTGCAGGCCCTGATTATCGATCACGACCGTTCCGTGGCTCTTGGGCATTTTGAAGAAAAGCGTAAACAGCAAACTAATGGTATCGGTAATGGCTATTAACTTGTCGCCGGGTTTCAGGCCCCAGATGAGCATCGCGCTGTTCACGAGCCAGGACAGATGCAGGGTCAGAGCCAGTCGAAGAAATCCTAGGACGAAGGCCGTCACGAACAGAGACTCGCCCCAGTATTCGGCTGGCGCATTGATCGGCAGAAGGAGACCAACGACCAAGAAGAGGGGCCAATAAAATCTACGAAAAATAAATTGTTCATTTTACAAAAATAATTTTTTATAGATTTTTCATGACTGGAAAATTTCGTACTTGCGCTGGAACCACACGTAACCGTCCAACTCGATGTCACGCATGTCGATCGCCTGCGCGATTTTTTCGTGATCCGGATGCGGAGTGGCCAGATTACTGAGCACGTGACTGTACATGAATCCTCGGTTGTGATTGTAGGGATCCTTGTCGGTGCCGTAGAACTCGTGATGTGTCCTGTGCGCCAGCACCCAGTCGTAGATGGGACCCTTAAAGCAAATCCAGATTTTATTAATTATTTTCTTTCGACTTTTGTAATTACATTTTTTTCTTTTGCATCAAAGATAACAGGAAAAAAATTAAGATTTTTTTTAGGAACATTTCTTTTACAATTTAGCGAAGCGAAATTTCGGAAAAAAAGTACTTACGACGCCAGCGATCGTGTGGGCCAACATCAGGAAGAATCTTATGTGGCCGTGGGCTTCGTAGGTTCTATGGGCCCAGAGTCGATGGGCCCCAAGTGTGATACCCAGGTTCGCGATGAAAATAATGAGAACGGCTGGGAGAAAAGAATTATTTTATAATTTTCTTTTTTTTTTTTGCAATTGTTCGTCTGTCCCTGATTATTTACCAAACAGTACGGTCGCCCACGAGGCTTGAGTGAAGAGCACGAAGACGCCATAGAGCCCGAGCGCGTGAAGATGAATGTACCACAAAACTTTGAGCCAGTCCAGATCCCTTTTTTGGGCTGGCTGCTGAGCCTGGTCCAGCATTTTTACGGTCGCCCAACAACAATTGCCTGAATTTTTTGTAGCAACGATCCTGACGTAAACAGAATAAAAACTGTATCGAGATTTTTAAAAAATATAATACAAGAATAATTATTTGACGACGAAAAAAAATCGCCTTTTCGTACCTGGTTCGAATCGGAGAGCGAGCCGCGCTGTTTGACGGTCTGTCAAAGACTACGGGGCCTGGAACTTACTCGAAAACGTTTAGCTTAACCCCTCGTGACCCGAGCCGAGAATTACATTATCCTCGGAATCGAAATCACAATTGTCATTTCCCCTTGCGATGCCCGACTGTGAAGACCAGCCGATAAATAACATTGCGAACCGCGTATACTTTTTAACGAATACTATTTACGCGCAAAACCTTGTCGCAATAGTTCGCGAGCGGAAAATATGAGGGGTCATTTTTAGTGACTCAAAACTTGCGCTTCAAATGGAAACAAAATACCGAGCTGACAGACGTCCGTTCACACGCTTGGAAATATATTAATTCTGAATGTAGATTTATCTTTCAAAATGCTGCCGGTAAATTCGCAACCATAAAGACATTTTTTTCATTCTAAAAAAACTTATAAATATTCTTGCGATATTCCTGGTGATTAAAAAAAATGATATTGTTCACTTGGATCGCGACATGGAGCGTTTTCTAGAGGTTGAAGATCATCATTCTGGCTATAAACCGAATAACTATCGACTGCATATTTATCGACGTTAATTAATTATGTATACGTTTTATTTCGAAGATAATTAATGGGAGCAGAGGGGATAGCCGTGACATTAAAGCAGCGTCAATACTGTCAGGTCGTATTTATAATAATAATAACAACAATAAAATAACACAGTAACAACATCTTGAAGACAATTGACGATATTTATTAGCCAAAAATTGTTTCCGTTTTTTTTTTACTGCAAAGCGAATGGCCAGTTAAATGCCAAAGCAATCGAAGAACTCGTTTTTTATTCTCAAGCGATTTTTTTTCACTCACATACAATGCAAGGCAAAACAGCGAACTTTTTTTCGCATTGCGCGTTACGCATTACCACGTTGAGTATCTATTATTATAAACGTTTGAGACAGGAACAGTTTTCGCATCGAATCCTCGTTTTCGGTGCAGTTTTTTGACACCACCGTATTTTTTTACTATTTGGTTAACACTATGAAAGTATTTAATTGTCGATTCGCGATTTTCTGACATTTCGCGTGAAATTTATTATTGTTCGACGGTCGACCGCTCCGATCCAACTAACGAAACTGCGGCGGCTCAATTGATGGCCACTTATCGACTTGCATTCGGACGATGTGCATTTGTCAATGCATAATCGATGCGACGGCGTCTATTGACATAATTATCGCAATTTCGACACGCGGCGACGATCACGTTATATTCGGCACAGTCGGATCGCTTCACGTGCGCAGTTGGAAATATTCGGGAAGTACAAATATAATAAATAATACTAGAATTTACAATAACAATGATAAAAGTTAAAAATTACATTTTTCTTCTACAGTAAAATGAGAATACTCTCAATATAACGAAAAAATGTTGCTTTATTACCCACATTATCGAAAAAAAAAGAAAAAAAAAAACAAATCTTACATTCATTTCCAACCAGTATAGCAACGCGACGGCCATCTTATAAATATATTTATATATCGAAAATTATATCCGCGAGGCGACGCCACGAACGTTCAAGTGTTATATTCATTAATAACGCTCGCATACATTTTATCTGCAATATACATATATATTATTACATATATTCTTAAATTTGTATTAAATTATTTCTCTTGTTAAATCTTCCTCTTTCATCTCTCGTCGTCTGTTACGCACTGGCACGTTCGTCCCTATTTACAAAAGAGTCCAAAAACACCATAAATGTTTCCGTACGAAATAGAAAAGTGTGGTATACAAAGGTAATGCGTTTTTTTTCTTAACAGTCTCCGAAGCGATAGCTTTTAATACGGCTGACATCATTTAGCGGCGACAAAGTGGGACGGATCCTGCAATCACCCACGCAAAATAGGCACATTTTACACGAACGATTATATACGATTGCATCGGACGTAGAGAGGACGCGTGCCCGCACGCATTATAAATTCTTCGCTTGTAGCTGCTCTAATATTTTCCAGTGCTCTAAAAAAAATTTGACGCAGTATTTTTTAAATTGATTTTTTACCAACCGCGGAATTTTTTTGTAATCATCACTCCGGTAAAAATAGTGAAAACGACGAAAATAGTACAATGTGTAGCAAGGGCCGAAAGTTGGCGATTGCAACGAGTGCGAGGTGCAATCGCAACTCGTCGCGCGCGAATTATAAAAAAATAATTACGACCGATAAATTAATTAATACCGAAAAATTAGTTACGACCGAAAAATTAAGTACGTAAAATTTTCGCGATCTCTCTTAAATACTAGAACAGTAGGATTATCGAGTTGTTCGATCGATTTTTCACAGACTCTTGTTGTCCAACATTTTATCAAGCTCCTGACGATCCTCCTCGGGTATATCGACGTCCCCGTAGCCCCACACGTGGCTCCCGTCTCCCGAGCGATTTGCCCGACGACGCACCATCTCCGGCGATACGTATTTGCGGTCGTAAGCCCAGCCCAGCCTGGCGAAACCGTCGATAAAGCCGGTTGTTATGTTGAAGGAATAATCGCCGAGCTCGCCGGTCTTGTAGTCCCACGGAAACACGTGATGATAGTTGTGCCAGCCCTCGCCGAGCGCGGCTATTGAAACAATCACGTTCTCCACTGGTGAAATGTGCCTGAAAAATTGGACGAATCATTTTATTGAAATTTTTTTATTTATATTTTCTATTTTTTATAAATATATTTTTTTTAATAGGGTAGATGTACCGTTAGTGGCCACTGTAATAATAATAAAAATGGCCACTCTATTGTGGCCATTTTTATTAATTTATTCTTGAAATTCTGTTTTCCCCCTAAAAACGTGTTGACGTTTCGAAAAAAATTCATATAAATTCTCCGATTGATCTACTCGATGTTTTTTTTACGCCGTTAAATGTGTTGTTTTATTCCTTTCAATGTGATGGCCACGATCAGCCCTACAGCGGCCAAAAACGGTACGTCTGCCCTATGTCTCAAATAAAATAAACATTTTCTGGTCTCTGTATACTCACTTATCATAGGGTTTTTGACCCCACATGTGAGCCACGCTGTTGACGAAGAAAGCGATGTTGAGGGTGACGCAGAACCGGAAGTTGAAGTTAACCCAGAAAGAGTTCCACAGAGTTTCGTTCCAGAAGTACCAGGGCACCGCTACCGGAACACCAATGGCCAGAAGGGCGAAAAGAGGCACGTAGTATCTGTGGAAATAAAAATGATTATAAATCCAAATATCAATGTATTGTATTATTAATGAATTTATTGATTAATTAATTTATTTTATACTTCTTTTGCCACATGACGATTGGATCAGCCTCAAGGTCACTCATGTCGACTGCTTCCCTCTTCGCGACGACTTCCGGATGCGGAGTCGTGAAGAGCCACCCGACGTGAGCGAAGAAGAAGCCTCTCTTGGCATTGTGAGGATCGGCTTCCGTCTCGCTGTACTTGTGGTGGACTCTGTGGTCCAACGCCCACGCGTAAACGTGTCTCTGTTTGGGGACAATCAAAGGGCGATTAAAATTCCATAATTTAGAATACAAATCGTCGTGTCGACAAATTGATAAAATAATTTTCGTACCTGGCCCGTCACGGTGAACAGAAGAACCAGAATGAGCCGCAGTGGCCATTTTGCTTTGTAAGCTCTGTGGGACCACAATCGATGAGCACCAGCGGTAATTCCAAAACCTGTCGTGTAGATCGTCAAAAAAGCTGCAACAATGCAAATGATTTATATAAATATTTTCATAAAAATATGACTGTTACGATTTTTCTGTGATTTTATATGTTGGAAATATTGCAGTGAATAACAAAGTTCATTCGTTGATACACACGATATTAGTTGGATTGACGATCGATCAAGTAAGATCGTTATCATCAATCGCAAAAGAAGTTTTCGCATTTTAACGACGAGAACAAAAACTCTTTTATCGACCCAACGTTGATTACTATGGTTATTATCGAGACAATCGAAGTCTCTGTATGGTCACGAGGCGGCCGTGTGATTGGAATGCTCGAAATTACTGCTTATTGGATTCAATGCTATCAATTGAACCCAATAGTCTCAAATCAAACGCGTTCAGCCACAAATAGGACAATATTTCTTTTTTACAATACGTGGGTTCGTTTTGGTTCGCTAAATAAAATTATTATTGATTATACAATTTACTATGTAATACTTTGATAAAAATTGGTGGTGATATATATCGACGATCAGGTGGTCATAGGTTGGTCAATTAATTTTTACCAACAATCGATAATCGATCAGTCTTACCGATGCCTCAGGACAAAATTAACCGTTCAAATATTTATGTAAAGAAATCGTAGTCGTGAAATTAGGTGGTCGTACGAGGATCGATCGATCGTCGTCACGCAGGGGACGTTCTCACGTACACAATCCAAATTCAATGAAACGTCGTAATTAATGACAATTGGCACGAACGGGAGGTCAAAGTTTTCAGGCTACCGTTGACTCCTTTTGACTCTCAAGGCCGAACGATAGGACCTTCGATAATAAAACTCGTCGACTCACCGTCGCGACGCCTTCGTGACCTATGCTATGTTATTCCCCTAAGTATTCGGGGTGTATAAGCCTCGCGCGACGGCCGGGTTGATATTTATTCGTTGCGTGGCGCCTGACGTCTCGGCGCCCTAGGGCGGAATTTCTCCACCAGACAAAAGAAACGAGGGGCGATTCAGCCCCGCCGTAGGCTCGAAAATCGTGCGCCACCCGCTTAGATACTCGAGATGATATCGCGGTTACTTTGATTGTTTTCCAAGATGACGTTTCGCGAACCTTTTTTTGTAATTATTTGATTTCGCGAAATCTGACAGATTGTTAGAAAAAAATGTTCGATTTTTGCGTTTTTCTCATCGAATTTTTTATTTTTTGGGCAAAAACCGATGATTTTTGGAATCAGTGAAAAATTTCCCATCGGATAGGGTTTTTAAAGTTTGCGAAATAGAAATTTTTTTTTTCGCGAAAAACGCAAGGGGTACCCCTTCTAGAAATTTACGATTTTTGAGGGTCAACTTTAAAAATCTGCGAAAAATCGAAAAATCGAGATATCGCGTTCAGCTTTGCGGCATTATCTTCGTTGAAAGGTCTCCTTTAGAATGCAAAAGGAAAATCTAGATTTCATTCATCCAAAAAAAGATTACACCGATTTTACTGAAGTACCAAAATTCGAAAAAAATTAAAAATCATTTTTCGCATTTTTCTCCTCGAATTTTCGATTTTTCGGACAAGCATCCGGCATTTTTGGAATCAGCGGGAAATTTCCCATCGGACAGGCTTTTAAAATTTCGTTAAACCGAAAAAAATTTGTTCGCCAATGAAATGGCAAATCATCTCTCGCGTTTTTCTCTTCGAAAATGGTTCGTATTTCCAAACTGCTCTGCAATCTGTCGCTTCGCTAAATAAATTACGTTTATCAGACGTATTTCTAGTGGGAGGCGCAGATGGAAAAGCCGCTCGTTCGCCGTCGAGTCGCGATGAGTGTCGTGAGAATTCGGCTCGCGTCTCATGTGTCACGGATATTAATACTTCGCGTCCATAGCAATATTAGAAGCTCTATTCGTGTCGCAGTGTCGGAAGCCGCGTACGCGACTCGAGTTTTCGCGAAATTCGCCGGCTAGACAGATGCGATTCTCCGCTGTAATAAGCGAGCCGCGGTGGAATCGAGCCATTTCGGGGTTTCTTATCATGTCCCGAGGCTCATAAAGCGATGAACGACGGAACGCAACTCGCGATTTTTTCCGTGAAAAAAAAAAAAAAAAATTGCTTATGACCTCTCCTTTCGAGCTGTTATCTTATCAGTTTGGGACTGTGTGCCAACTGCGGCAACGGTCGCGACTCACGTGCGTCTATGTCTAATGGTTTGCACGACTCGGCAGGATCCAATGACTCAACTATTGCTTTCTCATAGAGCGACCATTTTTTTTCGGGATTTTCATAGAAAAAAACCGGACAATATTATTTTCTTTTGCTTTTTGATCGACCATTTTTTCGGGATTCTCATAGAAAAAAAACCGGACAATTTTATTTTTTTTTGCTTTTACATACCCCAAAGCGAGGTGTGTAATTTGGCGTGAGTGAAGATAAGGCTGAGACCGTAAAGGCAACCCGCATGTATAAAGATCTGGACTATCAGATCAGGCCACTTTATCCTGGGAATGTAGTCGACCTTCTTCGGCTCCGACTTGGATCCAACTGCGTTTCCATTTTTCGCACTCCCGTTCCTCTTCGTTACTTCGAAATCCACGCATTCCCCGATCATCGATGATCCTAAGCCATCATTCTGCGTTTCTTCGGTGCACATAACCGGTATCCTTTCCTTATCAGGAGACATTTTTTTCGACCAGCGATATTTTTCAACGAGAAATTATTTTGTTTCACCAAAAAGAATCCTCGGCAGCTGTAACATAAATTCGAAATATTTAATTAATTGAGTATAATTGTAGATTTATTATTATACATTACAGTAGAGATAGCTACAGCCATACATTATTTTTAGGAATGATTGTTTTTCAAGTAGTAGATTTTTTTATGTATCAAAATATTTAATTAATTGAATATAATTATAGATTTATCATAATAAATTATAGTGGAGATTGCTACGACCATAAATTATTTGTAGGAATAATTGCTTTTCAAGCAGTCGATTTTCTTTTGAGTGTCGCGTGTTTCCTCGATAATCGTGGAAGGTTCGAGGACTCGGCTGTTTCATTTCCGACCCGATCCTCGCGCCCATCGGTTCGCCGGAGAGTAAACAAGGGTTGGTACGTTGTGACTCGGTCGTTGCGCCGGCCGAGACGAGTTAACTCGGTCAAAGGGGGTGGCGACGCGGGCCATTCGCGGCCACCGCTTTTCTGCCAGCGGTTATCGTGGTATAAAAGCCGGAGCGAGAAAGGCGGCGGAGCCGCGTAATGATCCGACGGACGTCGGGACGTGTACGCTCCATTCTATCCTTCAAGCCTCTTCTCCTTCCCTCTCTCTCTCCCACTTTCCTTCCCTCTCTCTTCCTCTCGCCGGTTGTATGGATTTCCAAGTGAAGCGAACGAGCCCCATGGCGCCTCGATTCTCGTCGTTAATGCATTGCACAGGGTGGGCCTTAATACGACCTCCTCCTGACGCTGCCTCCCTTATACACATCCATTTGCCCGACAATAATCAATTTACCATCGGCCTCGCGCCATACGACGATACTTCCGCACTCGGTAAACGCATTTCGCATGTCGACTGTATACAAAATTAATATAGAATTAAAATAGAATATATAGCCCAATTCAATATATAGCGCTGTATATTATCTATATATGAACAATATCGTTTTTTTGTCTTGGGCAATCGTGAAAATACATTTCACGATGTAGAAATTGTAGAAGTTTTTTTTTACATTTTATAAAAAAAACCGGTAAAAAGATTTCCTTGACAAGACGAAAATCACGTGTCATCGATTATCAGTCTTTATCTCAATCTGTTTTATTTTTCACGAGCCTCAGATTACACTGATACCGCTTATCAGAGTCGAGACTGTCGAGTGGATCGTCATGGCGCGGGTGGTAATTTACATTTCACTTATTTCTCAGTGAATGGTTAAAAGCTGATTTTAGGAATTTGCGACGAGGGCGCAATTCCAGTCCGATGTCCGCTCTGGTTGCAGAATAATCGCGATTGTTCGACAGATCAAACGACAACCTTGCTGCTTGTCTCACGACAATTGTTCAGTGAAGCGTCAAAGGTGCGCATTACAAACGAGTCTGGTTTACACTGCTCCGACTATACGCACTATACGACATATAATAAGCAATCCCACGTACCGCAGCGCGCGCCTATATTCATCTCTGACTCATTGGTATTACCTAGAATTCACTGATGTACGATATACGATGTTTTTCCTCTTGCGAAATCGTTAAGCCTGTACGACGAGCGGTGAGATAATAATCGTTTTTGTTCAATCAAGGATTCGGTTGAATTTTAGTGGCTGTCAAAATGTGTCCCTGATAGACAAGTTAAAAAAAATATACGAAAATTGGATTAAAACGCTGCTAACTTTAAATTAAATAAACATTGTTTCCCAGTTTTCTGGGCAAAAACACCATTGGTCACGTCCTGCAATGTCGCCTAATTGGACATTTATGCAAAGAGCACGAAGTAGTTCAAGAAAGTTCTTCCAGGACGAGCCAACACCCGCTGAGATGACTCCTGATTGGCTCGCTTTGAGATTAGCACTGGTGAATGTGGATTAATTAAACTACGCCGAGACCTACGCGCGCAGTTTCGCCCACGGAAGGTCAGTAATTAGCTGGAATTAAATTAGAAGATCGTGCGACATGGTTGTTGTTTGTGTAGACGTTGGATTCGTTGATCATATGTGTTGTTTTCGGCGTTTTCGGCCACTTCCTTGTTGGCCCAATAAAAAAAACTGTTCTCTCTCCGTGCGTTAGTCTCATTATACTCAAACGGTAAAATCGTAGTGCCACTCGGGTTTGGAGACTCATTGTCATGCGGACAATCGTTTCTTTTGTTCCTATTCGACGTTTGGAACGGCTGTAAGAGAACTCTCGGACCGTGGACGCATTTATAAATGATACCGAATGTCTGTTTTACTGTTTTTACCATTCAAGCCTTTTACGAGGTTTATTTTCTACATATATACAAAAAACGATTTTCTTTTTTTTTTTTTTTTTTTCATCATCGTTGAACTAAATGATTCCTGTTTGCAGTCCAGACTTTCAATCGAATTATACTGTTGTCATGATCATCCTTCAGTGCATACAAAACAATTCGTCCTCCACCGGACGACACTTTCATCATTCTGTGTATTTCTACATGTGACAATTGAGGTCGATCAATCGAAACTTATTGCTACAAATGGTGTAGTTCACGGCCGAGTGGACGCCAGGGTTAGACGTCACCGCTTCCAGCGCCGAGTTTGAACAGCTGGCTGGGAAAATAAATTGTACGATCCGACGAGAGTCTAGATCTTGGGAAAATACTTCGCACACTTTGCATACTTTGCATACTTTGCTTGGGTCGATTGGATAATCGAATATAGGAAGACCGAAGTGATACTGTCATTATGCGGCACTGACGAATATGCAATTAAAATGTTTATTTCCGAATTAATTATCCAATTGGCAGTCAATCGATTGTAGATTCAATGAGTTCCGTATCGCCAGCAATTCGATAAAAAAATAGACAGAGCAGTAACTAAACTTCCCAGGCTAAAACAATGATACAAAATATTTTGCGATTTAACACTGTCCACCCGACGATCCAATCAACCAGCAATTACGTGTCTCCTACTGCAATTACGCTCGTGAAAATTATCCCACCGACGGTGACGCTTCTCGACGGGAAAAAAAACAATGTGCATAAATATCGGGACAGAACATCATAACGTCGACCTTGGCACTGTTAACCGAGCAAATACGTATAACCCAGTCTGACTATCTGGCTAATATCTGGTTGTTACAGGACCGACGGCCAAACGTCGGCTAACGTCCAACCGATATTAAAAAACGCGTGCGTGGCACGGCGAACGTCTTCGCTGACGGAGTCACACGAGCCGCTCGGTATGCACACATCGCGGTGCCGTAAGATCACCGCGTGGCTGGCGAATCGGCGCGTCGCGCGTCGGGTTACGCAATCCCGGTGGCAACGAACGCGCGCTCGATCGCTCGATCGCCTCGCTCGGTGTGAACACGCGCGGCGGTGTTGCTGCTACCGCAGGACTCGACCGACCGATATATTTCGTGCCACACGAGCCGCGTCTATGATTTTACTCGCGAGGATCCCAAGTAAAAAAAGATAATATATGGCGCTATATGTTGAATTGGGTTTACATATTTTATTTCAATTTCATATTAATTTTTTATACCGTCGACATAATTCGTATGTAGACTATATATAATCAGCAACCACAATTTTTACACAGATTGCGAATTATTATACAAATTGTATACAAAATTAATATGGAATTGATACGGAATATATATGCCCAATTCCACATATAGCGCTCTATATTATCTATGCATGAACGTTATATATTTTATTCACTTGGGGATGAGCGAACCGATACGTGGGAATCCTCGGGATGTCCGACTCGTCGGCACCGTCAATCCGGTCGCCTCGTCGTCTCTGCCGTTGCTTCGGGCATGGCACGTCCGAGTGACGGCGTTATAATTAACGTACGTGACACAGAGCGAGCGGCGCAGCGATAGTCAGGGACACGCCCGACGCGATATAGCGGTGCAGCCGACGCGCTGCCGGCAAAACACACGCGACTGCAAGAATTGGACGTTGAAAGGAAATTTGATTACACCGCACGCACGTTGATCATCGCCGAGCGAGCAGTGCATCGCCACACGCTTCGCATTTTTTTCCGGGGTCCGAAAAACGGTTCACGAATGTTAATCGCGCGGGGAAAATAGAGAAAGCGACTGTGACGAAATTTCCTACGTGGAAAAATGTTTTCGTCGGTCGACATGGATTTTTATTTATTTTTTTACTGCAGGGTTGCTGCAGGGCGAAGAGATTGATTGTGTCGAATTTATTATATGTTTTGTTTAGTGTAATAAAAATATATATTAATTTGCAATTATTCGCAGGATTTATTTGGTCATTTGCATCGTCGGCCGATTCGTCAATGGATGGGTTAATCCACCGCTAAATTAAAAATTGGTATAGTAATTAGTAAATAAAAAAAATAATAAAAATAAAAACACGGGTGATCGGATCGATGAATGAGTCCCGAGACGGAAAGACACTCGGGATCCCGCCGAAACATCTGCAAATGTTATTCTCGTCTTATTTATGACTTTTCTACTCCGGGTGTGGCATTCGCCCCGTTTCGTAATTTGTCGGATTCGTCATGAAGATTTTTCGTTTCATTCCCGCGGCTCGACTCGGGCGTCTAGCTTAACCGAGAGAGTTGTTTGCGTTACCTGACGTCATCGCGACTCGCCGAGCATGTTATTCCACGCGTGCGAGGAGAGACGTCGTCGTCGTCGGCACTTTCGGCATTCAATCGACTCTTCCGGCCGCCGATCATTCGCATCCGAATAGTCGAACGAGATTGGCCGGCCAGCTGAATATCGGTGACGACCGATAAATACCGTTCTAAACTCGACGCCGTACCGTTCGACGAGTGTGTACACGACGAGGAAGTCGGCATGAAATAATTTGCAGCACGAAAAGAAATAAACATATTGTACACCGGCTAATCAACTGATACGCGGTCGTTATTTATCTACAATTTTTTCGATAAGACACCAGGAAGTATAAAAATAATAATGAACGATAAAAATAATTGGTATGTGAATGTAATAATTTTGACAAATTATATTAATTTTATTATTATTATTACTTTCGTTGGCCATGAAAAGTGAATAAGGAAAATATATTATTTGAGCTACATTGGCCAATAAATTGGCTGATTGACTGAAATAAATTCCATCGAATATTTAATCGCCCGACACGTGATCAACACGCAACGCGAAATTTTATTCATCGACTTACGCCGGCTAATAAATGCATTTTTATTTTTTAATCCCTTCTGGATGCAAAGCCGGCGCTTTTGCAGAGTCAATAAAAAAACAACTTTGCTTCTTCTCGACGTCGGTAAAATTATCTTTCGTATTTGAATAACCGTAAATTTTTTTTCTACACTACAAAAAAAAACATACGAAAAATGGCACAAGCGAAAAAACAAACGAAAATTACCTTCAGTTAGCCGAAGCGGCGTTTCGCTTCTCTAAAAGCCTGTTGCTCCTCATGCCAACCGGCGAGAATAACACACGAGAGTGCAGCGAGCGCGTCGCGCTGATAATCCCAGCGCGTTCCCGATACTCGATGCAACGCCTCGGCCGAGTGGTGTAAATCAACGTTGAGTACTCCACGCGATCAGTAAGGTCAGGGGCATTCGAGTGGGAAAGGACTCTCAGCCGATGGAAATTCACCGAGCCTCTCGGTGAGATTTAAAAAGAAAAATCTCCCCAATTCTTATTCAATTCAATTCTTTAAAAAAATGTTGTCACAAGACCCGAGATGCCACCAAAAAAAACCTTCTCAATTCTTATTCAATTCAATTCTTATCGGAAAAACATTTTTTTTGCAGTTCTTATGCAATGTAATTCTTATCGTAAAAAAAGTTTGTTCACAACTCCCGAAGTACCACAGAAAAAAAACAACTTCAAAAACCACACAGCACTGTTTTCACTGCTTCGACGACGAAGAAAAAAAAGTTCGCGATGAACGATTAAGCGCACGCCGGTTAATCACGGGTTCGGGGCTGCGACTAGAGGCAACGCCGGACGGTAAGGAACGACTCGAGGCTCAGCGATCGCGGCCACCACGGACGTAGCGTAATGTCCCACTGTCGTCGTCGTCGTCGTCGTCGCCGTGGTCTACGTCGTCATAGACAGAACTTGCGGCTGGCTTGACGCGCCTCTCGCGCCGAGAGCTTACGGTTTATAAGCTCCTGGCCGATGCTTTCTCGTTCGTACGTGTACAACACATGTATACGAATTTATGTGTGTGTATATTTCACACACAAGTAATTTTTATATATGTGCACGCGGGTATTATTTATATACAGGCTTCGAGGTGGCAAGGAACGAACACTGCCGACACGAGGACTAACCGTGGTCTTTCGGTATTTTTCGACGCTGCGCGTTAGTTTTGAATTCCGTCTGCGGCTGCGCAGTGACGACGTGCCGGCTGCTGCTGTTGCTGCTGCGGCCGGCGTTGCGAGCGCGCCGACGCCCCCGGACGCTCGAGGATAGATATCATCGTCGTCGGCAGCCGGCGAACGAGTAGACGACGCTGTGAAATAGTCGAACGGTGGAAGCCGAGCGACGAGGCGTCGCCGACCTCCACTGTTTTTCTTCTACGACTTTTTCTCGTCATAGCTGATGAGTCTCGCGGATTGGAGACTATGACGCGCGGTTCATGGACATTTCTTGTCGCTTCTCCGCTTGAATAGGAAATGGAAATAAAAGTTTACGACGAGTTGTCGCAATTTTGCTGTGCACGGGGAGAAAAATATGAGAAAAAATCGCTGTACTTGTGTGGCAATTGAGGAACATTCCGGAATTTTTGGCGATTCTGCCATACTCGTGGACATATACAATAAATTTTATGTTATTTCTCTCCGTGTGGGCTAATGGGTCTGGCGTGACAAAACTATGTTAATAGCGTTTTTTATTTGTTGCTATTTTGCCGGCAAATTTGTTTCGTCTTTGTATGTATTTTTTTTTATTTTTTGAAATTCTTTAAATTAAAAAAATGAAAAGTAAAATTTAATTTCTCTAATTTATTTTATTTTTTTCTGTTTTATTTTTTTTATGGCGGATTCCAGCGTACGCCATTAGGCTTTTACCTTCCCCACCCTCTTTTTTCCCCGTAAAGTTTCTCGAGTTCGTCTCTGTATGCATTTTATAGCTTCCCTTCACTTCTCGGTGTACCCGTTACGTCTTCGCCGACGATATTCATAACCCGCAACCGTCCATCCCACCAGTAGCCAGGACAACATTCTACCACGGGTGTAATTGATTGCGCATTGACTACACATCATACCTATCGGTCTGTATGTGTGTGTGCAATGTATAATCAATGCAGTCGACGCACTCGGTATTGCACGATTTTCTAAGATGTAGAAATACGGTCAAGGAAAATGTTGTCGAGGAAATGTGTGTTGTTAGGTGTTAGATAACAACTAACAACAAATAATAATTTCGTCAGTTCTATCATAAAATTGTCACAAGAGTAACAATACCTAAGCTATATTCTAAACTATCTGAGGCATCATTTTTTTTTCTCAGTAGAGAATCAATCGACAGGCGAATGATTTTTCTTTATCAGCCAATTGAGACGAATCACGATAAGACCGTAATCAGAGTTACAAACTGGAAAAATGATAAATTAAACATTTTTCGTGGCAACCGAAGAGCCAGAAGATAAAATGAAAATTTTGCTACGTGCCGGGTGCAGCGACGATTTTTTTTTCCTGACGAACCGAACAGCCGAGAACAAACAAAAAAATCGGGGTACGTTTCACGTTGAGTTCTCGAAACAGGCGCAGCTTTACAGATTCCATCCGCTATTTTTAGCTCGAACATTTTTACTGTCAGCGAGACTTTGGTCCTAGTCAATCCTAAATTATAGTGCTCAAGCTCAGGGTAGAATGTTCCGGTGGAATTTAAGGCGTCTCGACGCCGTCTTGTAGGTTACCGGACCGATTTTATACGACCCCAGCGCTGAGCTAATCACTGTTATGACCTGACCGTAAAATAAAACATTGCAGGTGTTCGGAGACTTTGACCGATGATCTCAGACGATGATTTCCCGACGTGTTTTAATTTAAAAAAATATATATAGACAATACGAGAAAACAATGCCAGGTGTGCAAATTTGAAACAATACAACTTTTGGCCTAGATTTAAAATTGCAGGTGTCTCGTGGCACTGATAAACAATCCAGACGATCCAGACGATTATTTCCCTCCATGTATATTAATTGAAAAATTTTGATCTCAGACGATGATTTCCCGACGTGTTTTAATTTTAAAAAATATATATAGACGATACAAGAAAACAATGCCAGGTGTGCAAATTCAAAACAATAAACGTTTGGCCTGGATTAAAAATTGCAGGTGTCTCGCGGCACCGATAAACAATCTACAAACATATTTTCCCGCTGTAAAAATAAAAGAACACCTTCGTGCTCGACGGATCCGCACGTAGGATCAACACATGGAAGGGCGATTAACGTCGACTTCTCGGGAAAAAGCTGGCACCACCTGCGGATAGCGTGAACCGAGCCCAGCACAAATTGTAGTCGTGGAACCGAATCGTCACGATGTAACTGACCGGTTGACTGTGACTTTTCTGAGGAATTTGTACGAGATCGATCAGCTTCACCGTAACGTCGCGCGGGATGTCGATGCGGTATAGCGAGTGGAATACGATAGAGATTATCTTCCGACTGTCAACAGTGAGAGTGAGAGTATATAGCGCGTTGTATGTTAGTCGAACGCCGCTGTCCTATCAACGACGTGGAACTACGATATCAGCCCGGCGGTCGTTCTGTATATCATCAGTTTTTTTTTTTTTTTTTTTTTTTTTTTTTTTTTTTTTTTTTTTTACCGTATTCGAGAGGCTAGCAACGTGTTGCGATACTGAGGAAAGATTACGATGAATCGATATGTGACTCACACAAAATTATCAGAATTTTACTATCGCGTCTACCGTGTCGTGGAAAATTGCAAGTTTTTTTTTCTTTTCCTCGAACGAATGTTTCGTTGCAAGTCAAATCGTCAATGGATTAATTAATAAATAATAAATATTATTGGCATCGAAGATCGTTGATTGCTGTGCAGGTGCGCACTGAATGTCAAATGACGAACATCGGAAAAGGTCGAAATTGATTGAGATTAAAATGTGATGCTAAGACACCTGCAGGATTTTGTTGTTATCGATATTGATTTCGTCAGAATTCTGGATCACCCGCAGGATACATTAGAATCGCAGGTGTTCGCCGTAAACAACACCTGCAAATACAAAATATTGGATGATGCGGTTTGCGATTATTTTTGCAATCTTCAATCTGACTGAAAACGATAGATTTAAAAAAAATTGATTTCTTGATGAGTGTCAGTTCGTGTTCCAAGCTACAATCGAGAAAAAAAATTTGCCATTTTCAGCTGATGTTTCCTTTTTTCGCTGCTCTGACTCAACATTTTCTTGACGTGCATATTTATTAGGACGATGGTCATCATATTTCGCGGCCAGTGTTCGGACCCGGACTAACATTGAAATGCATTATGAATATTTTGAATAAATATACACATAACAATTGGAAAACACTGTGGCGCAGAATACTTATTAATTAATTATGAATTTATTGTGACTACTTTTTTTATTCCGGCTGATGAATTTTTAAGCCCTTTTAATAAATTTTGTTGATAAAAATGAGGGAGAAGAAAATGGGTTGTGACGATTTTTGTATTACCGACCAATGATTAGTTAGGATGATAATGCAGAACGTCGACTTACCAACGGTGAGTAGGTGAAGCTGCTTTTAGTTCTTGCTTGTCCCGTGGCACCTCGTTACGCCTGGACTGACCTGACTTACCGAGCGCCACATAAACATTTTTCGAACGCCTATTCATCGCACTCGTATCCGCAGTAGTAACGGCGGGAAAAGATCAGCCTGCGAAATTCAAACAAATATTTGTTAGCAACAAGAAAATTGATATCACAGGAATATAAAAAAATCCATGCATAACCCTTACGTTTTTTTACGAAAAAGAAAAGAAAAAATTCTATTTCGTAAACTTTGAAAAAAGTGGCAATAGTGAAGATGACTCATAGCAGCCGGGGCAGGCCATGAATTCTCCTAATTCTTCATACATATTAAATAGATTAAGCAATTCGTCAATGAATGCATATTAGATGAACGCGAACGCGAACAAAAATTTCCACACAAACTCCGATGACGCCCCACATCCTTCCGTTCATTCTCCTTCGTCTATCTGAATTATGAACTGCCCGACGACTTTCGAAAGTAATTCCTACCTACTGACCGATTATTTTTTATTCTCTCTCTCTCCCTCGCACTTTTACGCTTTCGCCTAGGTGAACACGCTATGGGCACGTCTCTCGGCGTGAGGCTCCTTGGCGCCCGTGGCTGTCGTATAGTCGATGCTCACCTAGATTCCGATAGCGGGTACCGTTCAAGCATCATCCGCTGGTCCGGAGAGTGTTTTTTAATACCCACCAGGAATTCACATGCAACCTCCGACCGGTCTTTGTATTTTTAGCCACCGATTTTTATGAAATTTTTCTAAGTAATTTTTAATAAGAACAATTTTAATGACATTTTTCTAACTAATCTTTAATAAGAAAAATTTTAATTATATTTTTCTAACCAATCTTTAATTTAAACAAATATTTTACATTTTACTAACCAATTTTTTATTAAAAAAATAAAAGAAACGTTGTAAGACTTTTGAGGCTTCGTATAATGTTTTCAATATATTGAAAAAAATCTTCATATTTCACGGAAAGATGCTTTTAGCCAGAAAGACTGTCTTATTTGCCCGACGACGAACGTCATACACAGCCGAACAGAAGATTCGCAACGCACTGCAATTTTCCATACGTTCCGAAGACTATGACGATAGTTGCGCCTATCTATATAGTTTCTATTGTCTCCGAGCCGGCAAAGGTCGTCGGGTTGTACATACAGTGGCAATTGAAAAAAGCTTACTGCATTTATATCACGTCTTTCCCCTTCCGCACGCGGCTTTAGCGAACTATTACGCTTACTCAGGAATTGACAATGTTCTTAATATATAATTAACCGCGTCGTCGCGTCGAAGTCACGGGTTAGAATAAGGAAGCAGCGTGTGCCCGGATTACTATAAAAGCCGTTGCGAATATTTAATGATATTTGTCAGGTTTAACCAGCGGCTAAAAAGTGAGGTGCATCCGAGGCATCGATACCATTCTTAAAACCACCGAAGTGAGACTCGTAACTGCGAAAAGTGGCAAAATTATTAAATCAACTTCTTAAAAATATTGTTCAAACATTAGTTTTCGTCAACCGATTTTTTCAAAAATAACTTAATTGGAACTTCGCGGCTGCTCGTATCAGCAGTTTATATATAAATATTTTTACGGAAGCTGTCGAATAACAACGATTTTACGTATATGGCAAAAATTGCTGGTGTGCTCCTGATGTCGAAAGCTGATAACAGAGTGATCGACCCCATGGAAAGGCCGTTGATTAAAGAAAAGCCTAAAGATGACACGAACAATCATGCCGTGAACAAAGAAGAATCCTACAAGATGCAGATCGTCTGGAAGAACGCGATCATCTTTGCAGTTTTGCATACGTTATCACTTTATGGCTTATATCTGTATTTTACTACTGCCAAAGTCTTAACGATGCTACACTGTGAGTAAATTGCCGAGTGTTTTTTATATAAATGTCCAATAGAAATATTAGTAGAGAAAAAAAATAACTGATAAAATTATCAAATAATAAATAATAAAAAAGAATAAATAATAACTATCAATTATTTATCATATTATAAAATTATCATTAAAATTTGCAGTTTGGGTCATCGGTAGTTTCGGTGGTATCGGAATAACTGGAGGAGCCCACAGACTCTGGGCGCACAGGGCATACAAAGCTCGACTTCCAATGAGGATATTACTTATGCTGATGCAGACCGTCGCACACCAGGTTTGTCATAGATTATACTATCTACGAACGTCACATATTAACTCTAAAATCATCCGTTGTGCTATACCAATTTCGTGGGAAAATGGAAATAATTTGTCTTCAATACTAAAGCATCCTCCACCGTGTCAGCCTAAAATTGCTGGCTTACTGAAGTTTTACAATAAATGTCACATTTGCCATGACGTAAGCGCACCGGAAGTCACGTAGTCAGAAGTTTGAGAGGCAATCGCGCATAATAAAAGACTTCTGGTTGTTAACGAGACGTCCTGACTGACGTGGAATTTATTGAATTTAGCGAACTCGATTTTTTTAATTGCATATCAATGCACATCGTCTTTTCTTCATGAATGCTTAATGGGAAACTTTCCATGGTCCACATCTAACGCGCACTCGCCACTTCCTTTTCTATTTTAGAATACTATCTACGAGTGGGCGAGAGATCATCGGGCGCACCACAAATACATGGATACCAACGCTGATCCCCACAATTCGAAGAGGGGCTTTTTCTTCTCGCACATGGGTTGGCTGATTGTCAAGAAACATCCGGATGTTCGAAATCGTGGAAAGGGAATCGACATGAGCGACGTGGCCAGTGATCCCGTCATTATGTTCCAAAACAAGTACGTTTTGCGAATCTTCCAAACTATTTAGTACATTGGCACTAAATAGTACTATTTAGTACTATTTAGTGTATTATTTTCAGTACCTGAATGGATGTTCCTTATTGTTCCAGATACTTCGGCATAATCATGCCGATAATGTGCTTCGTTATTCCGACATTGATTCCCATGTACTGCTGGGGCGAAACTTTTAAGATCTCGTTCTTTACTACGATACTGAGGTACACGGTGTCTCTCCATTTTACGTGGCTCGTAAATTCCGCCGCTCACATGTGGGGCAATAAACCTTATGACAGGTGAGGCAAACAGAATTTTTATTTACCAGTGATTTACTAATTTTTACATTTTAGAACAATATATAAATAGTTCAGGCTTAAAAATATCCCAAGTAAAATATCTTTTCTTACTTCATTTCAGTTCCATAAGTCCAACGCAAAATCTGGGCGTCTCTCTCGTCGCCTATGGCGAAGGTTGGCATAATTATCATCACGTATTTCCGTGGGACTACAAAGCGGCAGAGCTCGGCAATTACCGGGTGAACTTGACGACGCTGTTTATTGATATTTTTGCGAAACTCGGTCTGGCTTACGACCTGAAGACGGCGTCGATGGACGTCGTGAGAAAGCGAAGTCTCCGTTCGGGCGACAGTTGTCGAGAGTTGGACAACAACGATTCGTCATCCCACGGCGATGTGTGGGGCTGGGGTGATAAGGACATGACCAAAGAGGAGAAAGACACCGTTGAGATCTTGGGAAAAACAGACTGATGGAGCTCTCGACCAGACACCTGTAATTGGCGAATGAAATACCTCGTTACATTTATCGTCATGTTGACATAGTGAAAAAAATAGAATCTTACAACAAAGACACATGAAAGAGTCGAGTGATGAGAGGAGAAAAATGCGTCCTATTGGTAGCCGCGGTTGAAATTATTTTCGTGCGTCCTACTCATTGTAAATATTCTAGTCTTACTTTTGGGAGCTGAGGGAGCTGAGGAAACCTAGTTGTATTCTTTTATAAATGAGATGAGCAAAAAAAAGTTTAATTTTCTTTGCATCAGGATAACAGAAACCTACCTATTAACAATCCTCATACGAATAACAGTTTTTTTTTTCTCGTTACCGACCGAGAAGCCCGTAGTAACATGTGATCTAACTTTGTTGGTAACACCAATTACAACTTAATCGCGTCGTTGCAAAAATATCAACATTTCTTCTATCTTTTTGGGTAACCTTGGTGGTTCTGATCTTACCGTTTGGCTTTGAAGGTGTTTTCGGAGCGACTCGAATCACTGAACGACGGTGCTGCCCCAAGCACCCCTTTTTGGTAGGCACCAACTGTATCAGCGCTGGCTTTTTCCTTGTTCACTAGGCGGAGGAAAACATTGTGGCTACGATAGCAGCAGCCGCAAATCCGGGTAGGGGGAATTTGCAGCTTGGTCCTAACCTAATAACCTATATCACCTTACGGTAATGTAGAAGCCTGGAATAGGCATACAATGGTACCAACGACATTACCAACTCTTATGGTAATATACAACAACAAAAAGACGTTAAATGCAGACCCAATCCACTAGAAGTGCGAATGAGAAAAGCTTACCGGCTATTTTGCTGGAAAGACAGAGACCGATCTAAAATCTGTCCTAGCCGATTTTTTGCTGCGCAGTTACGACGCACATAAGGACATGAAACCTGCTTCTGCGTTTTGCCTATAAGCTCAAGACAATGGATAACAATGATACTCAATCGTATAATGTCTTCGTTATAACGAATCGAATTCTTTGATCAGTCGTTATGAATTGGAAGCCTCAGATGTCTTTAAATAACCAACCCTCCTGCATACCTAATTCCATTGACCGTCGTAAGTGTCACAGTCCCACAATGATACAATGGAGTAAGGTCACGGTTGTCGCGATTGGTACCAGCGAATCGCAAGTGCAAAGGTGCCACATTTTTAGGATTTGCAGGGCTGCGAGCGAACCAAAAGTTAACAGCACATATGGTGACAGATGCGCAACGACCGTTCACACAGTTTCCATTGTTTTCTGGTGCATGGGTCATCAGGTTGAATGCACAGCGTTGGTTAAAAAACGCAGAGCGCTACTTTTTTTTCCCATGCTGCCATCGAAGCTTCGCCAAATTAGAAAGCTTACGGAATGAACAATTTGCTTAAATATATAATTGACCCCCGTCGTCGAGCCAGAGTCACGCCTACGAATCGCAAAGCAGCAGCTCGTCTTCTATAAAAGCTGTTCCGCATCGCTAATGATATTTGTTATGTTTGGCCAGTCGCGAAAAAGCAAGGTGCGCCAGTGGTACCGAATATCTATAACTGCAAGTTGAGTGAGGTTGGCAAGTGCAAAATGTGGCGGATTATTCAAGTGGACCACCGAGGATTGGATAAAGAAAGATGCATTTGTTTCAACTGATTGTTTGTGAACGAAATTCGTTGAACAACGAGTTTGTCGAAACTTCGATCGCCCGTAGCAGTCGTTTGTATTTATACAAACATTTAGTGAAGAATTTTACATCATACCTCAAATGAGACTGGACGACATCATTTCTGGAAGAAGACTGAAACAGTGAAAGTCAGCGATAAGCTTCAACGAGTTGACTCGTAATCATTATCAATTATACTTTCATAAAAAAGTGGAAAAATGGTTGCCTGTGAAGTGAATATGTCGCCCTTCATTAACGTTCCACGAGTCATCCAGTCAGAGTTTACGTGCCACCTAGACAGGTGCTTTCCGATTGGATGGTCATTAAAAGCCATCTTTGTGATCACGCAATCCAATCTTCATGCGAAGGAGGCGTCTGTTTTGTAACACATAAAATACAAAAGCGTTTCGGCAATTGAAAATTAACGTGGGTTTTACGCATGAGAATATTGAGACTTCATGGTAATTCGAACAAAGTTTGAAGTCCGAGTGGGTCAAGGGTTGACTGCTCAGGCAAGTAAAGTATTTCAGTCATATTACTTTCGTTATCGATGTGTCTAAAAGTATTTGGAAAAATGATATGAAGCCCCCTGCGTTCGGCAAGCTCGATCGTCTTTTTGCATTTCATATTTCATTCTGGATCATTGTCAGGCCACGCGATATCCCATTTGCCGTCTAGAATGCATGATTAATACAAATTAAAAGTGCAAGGTGCAGTCGTCTTTCCTCTGGTGGAAATGATTACGTGATGGGACGCGAGACGTTATAAGCTTTTGCGTCCATCAAGCGTTACCAATACCTCGAACGTTAATAAATGTATCCAATATTGTATTATTAAGGTTATTGTATAAATAGACAAGAGATACATTAATTTTTATTTATTCGAAATTTAGTAACTAATTGCATACCGAATTAATTAAATGCGACTCATTTGGAACATGGATTTTTTTTAAAGGAGATGTATGACTAAACGATAATAAACGGTACAGCGTAACTAACAAAACAATAACGTGTTTTCTCATTATCGTTATGAATTATGCTTTCATAAATTCGAAGTGAACGTTGCCCTTCATTAGCGTTTCACGCGTCATTCACCGAAAGTTCATGTGTCAGCCAGTCAGGTACTCTGCGATTGGTCACCGCGCCGTGATCGCATGTCAATTGAATGCAAAATTCGCGTCGATTGTGTAAGCAATAAAATTCCAATTAATTTTGGTTATTTAAAGCTGCTACTTTGCACCAGTTTAAATAAAATACACACCCCAAGTTTCAAAAAGATATGCCATGTTTGCGATCTGATTCCACGCCGTATCCCCTAATCCGCAGCTCGATCGTCATATTGCGTTATACAATTAGTTCCGAGCGGCCATAACTGGCCAGAATGCATGATTAGGAAAAATGAGAACCGAAAGGAGGGCACAGGTCCCTGTTGGTTATTTTCCCACGCCACGTTTTTTTTTCGTGTCGTTGTTTTCCCCGTTGGTGTTGATCACGTGGTGGATAGGCGAGGCGATAAAAGCCACCGAATCGATTGGCATTCGACAATTACAATTTGACAGTCAAGTTCAGTTTGTTTCTGCGAGTGAGTGAGACTCGCGAGCGTTGGGTTAACACCGGGGGACTCGGAGTACGGACGGTCGATCATAGACCAGCGTTTTGAGAAAATCGTTCGAGCCTACTATTCTCGGTATGTCGAAGAAGCCAATGATGAACGGTCTTGGGATGCCGGGAGCCGATACCAAAGTGACCACTAGTACCCAGTTGTTGGAGCCGGGCGCGGACGAGAAGCTTAACATGAAGAACAAATCCGAGAATCAACAAAATCGAAATTATAAGATCGAGATCATCTGGGGAAACGTGGCTTTTTTCACGATAGTTCACATCGCCGCCATCTATGGCTTCTACGCTTTGTGCGCATACTCGGCGACTCCGTTCTTGACGTTTTTCTTCAGTAAGTGAAACCGTGGCGTATCATCGGGTCGAAAAAATAATGGATAGAAGGTGTGAATTGGATACCGTGTGATTTCAGCTTGGATCTGCGGTAACATAGCGGCCATGGGAGTCACGGCAGCGGCTCACAGATTCTGGACGCACAGAACTTACAAAGCGACGCTCACAATGAGGATAATCCTCATGTTGATGCAAACTTTCTCGTTTCAAGTATGATGTCGATGATCAAACTTTTGGACTTAAAATCTAACTTATTATTACCGCTGTGTTTTTTTTTTTTAGAATAACCTGTATGACTGGGCGAGGGATCACAGGGTTCATCACAAGTACACGGATACCGACGCCGATCCCCACAATTCCACGAGAGGCTTTTTCTTCTCGCACATGGGTTGGCTCTTGGTGAAGAAGCATCCTGATGTCACGAGGTTCGGTCGCGGTATCGACATGAGCGACGTCCTCAACGACCCGGTCGTCCAGTTCCAGATGAAGTAGGATCAGATCATCTAGCGAACTGTCGTTTTCATTTCGGTTCAACTCAATGAACTCCAACTACATACCTTTTTCTCGACAGGTACCACCGGATCATGCAGTTGATACTTTCGATGGCCATTCCCATCTGGATACCTATGTATTTCTGGAACGAGACGTTCCAGGTCTCGCTATTGATGGCTGTCTTCAGGTGGGTGACCACCATGCACTGCACGTGGCTCGTGAACTCAGCTGCTCACATGTGGGGAGCCAAACCCTATGACAAGTGAGTGCATTTCGACAATCCCTAGAATCCTTTCACTCATTGCCGAATTTTTTTAACTGACATGTGTTTTTTTCAATGACTCGTTGAAGATTCATCACCCCGACGGAAAATCTGTTTGTCGGAATAATGGCCTTCGGCGAGGGATGGCACAATTACCATCACGTCTATCCCTGGGACTACAAGGCGGCTGAACTTGGCAACTATGGAGCCAATTGGACCACCGCATTCATCGACATGTTTGCCTCGCTCGGTCTGATCTACGACTTGAAGACTGTGCCCGCGGAAATGGTGAGGAAACGCGTCGCGCGATCGGGCGATCATAAGAGTTGGAAAAATCATTCGCACCACGGCGACGTCTGGGGCTGGGACGACAAGGACATGACGGAGGAGGACAAGAACGAGACGACGATCTTGGCGAAAGGACACTGAGGAACCTTTGGAACTTCAGAATGTAAATATTATTAAAAAAAAAAAAAAGAAGAGAGGCGGTGACAGGATGCACGTCGGATTAGTCACCGAGACGTGGGTTACGCGCATTGTTTATGTAGATACTCCTAAGCCACATTGAATGAAGTCTTCGCTATTGTACATTTATAAATTATTTAACGACGTTGCGTCCGCAACGTTTTATTTTGTAAATGAATAAAAAGTATAGTTTGTAAGATACTTTTGCACTCAGTCTGTGGTTAACTGGAACGCTTTGCACAACAAATAGAACACCTCTGTGAAGACGATCGGCAACGGTGTCTATGTCAGACATTAGGAAGCACTTTGGACTATTCGGTTGCCTGGTTTTGCACGCTTGACCGCGAATAGCTGTGCCCAGAGTCCACTTGATACTGTCTATTGTTATTCGTTCGCAAGGCGACTCCGCTTTGCGACAATTCAACTTAGTCTATTTTCAGCTCGATAAATATTCATTATACGATGATTCACATTATAGTATTCCCAATTCGCATTATATTCTTTGTATATTTTTTTTTCTTCAGTGATTTAACAAAATCATGGCGTGTCATCTAAAATGAAATAAAAAAAAAATTGAAACAAATTTCACTGCAACGCGTAGCGCTTCAACGATTCAGGAACCGATAAGGAGAGCGAAATCTGGATGCGTGCGCATCGGAGTGCCGCGGCCGTCGATGCAATCTCAAGCGTCGAGAAATGCTGATACCGAGCGATGCGAGCTGACTCTCCGCGTGGCGCTGCAAACTTTCGCGTTCCGTGTACACAACAACGCAGGAGGTCGCGGGGCGTCGTGTCTGACGCCAGCGCGCCTTACCTACTGCGCCTATCGATCCGATGAGTTCCAACCAAGCATCGCGTCTATTCGCCGAACGATGAGGGTAACTACCTTTATTATCAATTAAACCTTGTCCCCCCACAAGGTGTAAATAAGTTATAGCACCCGGTGCAAGATAAAAACCGTCGTCAAAAAATTAACAAATTAACCGGCTCGAATTTGATATTTAAAAAAAACATCTCTGCCTTATCAACCGATAAAAGGTAGCTCGCGTGGCTGACGCCTCGCGTCACCGTCCTGAGGGCAGTAGTAGCGCTGCGGAAAGATCGGACTGGCCGGCTGACCGGGTACGCACTGCCTCTACTATCTCAATAAAAAGTAATACTCGTTTTAATCGTAGACAACGCGTCAATCTTCTCATTGTTAGAATATATTGTTTGCGTGTACTGCACCGCTTTGACGCATGCACCTCGCTTGGTCGTGACAACTGTACCGTCCTGTGCCTCTCGCTGTGTACGAGTCGTCGAGCCTCCACGAAACCCTTGAGCCCTGTGCAACTGTCGCAGCGTGACAGAGAACGAGCTATTTCACCGACAACACACGGATATTCTCTGCGAAGCATCGAGTGAAATTTTCGAGCTTTCGATAATTTTTTTTTTATTTTTTTTACGGTTGTGCGTTGGTGCTAATTTTCCGAGGAAATCTACGAACTGTGTTCAATCGAGACTCGTTTGACGAAAGGTGCTAAAATAAATTAACAAAAATAAAAACGTTTGGAAAATTTCAGCCTCCACGATTACGTTTACTCGCAGAATGTCGCGGCGCCGGTAATTCAACTGAAATCTCACGCATCAGTAGGTCATACGCATCAGTTGTTGGCTTTTTTGTGCTCGTTACGATAACGTCGATACATTGAAGTAGATTTGTAGGTAGACGGTAGTGAAAATAAATATATATATATCTATACGACATTGTGTGATTGTTATTATTTCATTTGTGCGTATCCTTGTTTATCTTGTATGGGTTCGGTGACTTCGTTGATGAGTGAATGTAGAGGTACATTAGGTACTGCAACATATACAATAAAACGTAGACAATATATCAATAGTGTATTCTACTTGAGTAAAAAAATAAAGTAAATGTCTCGACGATGAATCGATTCGACTAGAAGTATAAATTTAATTACAATCTATTTTTACAATTATTTAGTTTCGCTTTTTAGCCTCTACCTTAGCCTCTAAATTTAAGATACTTCAAAGCCCTTTAATCCACAATATCGCTGGTGAGAATTTAATTAAAATAAATATTGTGGATTGTCTGCACCTAAATTATAATTCGACACCCACGTAAAAATTTTATTTTGCCTCACTGATGGAGTCCTTAAATCCGCAGTATAATAATATTGAGGCAGACGATGCTGATGAGCTCCGAAGTAGAACCGTCTGATCTCTCTTTCGGGGTTCACCTCTTTCTCTCTCCCGATATATCTCGGTCCCTCGTCCCACGACCGAGCGCATTCACCTCGATTTCTGAGCTCCCCCACCGGCTTCTTTCACGCTTCCTCACACTCGGAATCTGCTTTTGTAGTTGGGCCTCCGTGAGCGGTTCGCGTGGCCGAGCCGCCGTGCACCACAATCTGTGAGATACAGGTACCGTTCGTCAGCCTTCTTCGTCCCCGGCGGCGACTCGAGGTACCTCGAGCGATTTGCCACGAATCTCGCTCTAAGTGTTTGACGTTCGATTTCTCAAGCGTCCTCCTTCCTTTACAACGTTATGTTTGTATGGTACACAGCGTCTAATTTTTTTTCTTCTTTTTTTCTTTCGGCCATCACCGTTGGTCTCTGTTGAAGAAGCCGCTGGTCATCTTCGCGACACCTGCGCGTGCTCATTTGTAACACGCTTTTCGGACGTGGGGCGTGGAAATTCACAGCCCATTTCCGATCTTTGGAACCGTGAACTTGAACAACAAAATAATGCATCCGTTATCGGACCACGCATTCGGATTACGGAGACACGCGGTTTTCCATGGTCACGGTTTTTATTTCTAAAGTACACTCAATCTTGTCGGACAGCTCCGAGACGTCGGCTCATCTCTATGATAATCGGTGAGTCCGGTGGGTCCGATGTTTTGTAAGCCACCGCAAAAACGAAGAATAATTTTCTAGACCTGCGAACAAATTGATTTCCTGTTATTTTTCTGTCACCTAAACAAATTAGTAAAATACAAAAATTAAACTTTAATAAAAATGAAACGAGGAAATATTGACTTACGAAATGTGGTCTCGATCGCTTCGTGAGTCCAATGCGATCGATGTTATTTCCGCGTTCGTTTATCGTACTCGTTATCCAAAAACATTGCGCAATTTGAGTACTGTTTATTTTTTGTTTACACCACTCGAGTCACGCATCGGCTGCGTTATCCGTCTCTCTTTCTCAGTGTCTTCTCGCTGACTCGGGTCGTGAGAGTCGGAAGAGGTGAAAAAATTTAGTTGATAAGACGAACGCGAATCACGTTTTCCCGACTTGTTGCTGTCTCGCTTCGCATCTCGCAGACATGTTGCGAAAAATAAATTAAACAAATTCTATCTATCGAAAGTGAGCGTCGACGGGTATCGTTCTAACCGAGAAAGTTAGCCGGATGTGATGACCTTGAGTGCGTCGCGACTCTCGTCGAGGGGGCTAATCAAACATTACTGCAAAGTTGATGCAAGGCAAATGTTTGATCGAGATAACAGAAAAAGGTACGTGAGACGACCAACGGATCCTGTCGCAGTGTTTTCGTAGGTGTGGTCCTCCCGGCTGTTCGGACTTTTGCTAATTCGTGTTGCGAATAGACAGACTCAAAAAAAAATGACTTTGTCGAAGACGTGACGAATATAACTGACGTTACGTGTCTCTTCTTTGACAAACAAAATTCAGTGCCATTCTCTAACTAGGAGTGGAAACAACGATTCGCTCGTTTATGTACATCACACCTGTTTCTCCTTAAAGAAGAGAATTACAGTGAATTACAGTTCTTCTGCATTTCTATAGATTCTGTAAATTTAAAGATAAACTCAAGGTTGTGCGAAAAGAAAATAAATTGGTTCTGGTTGTTAAAAAAGTATTTAATCAAAAATTATATGAGGTGAAATTTACATAATTACGATTTCAATTAACACGGTGTTAAAACAAAATTGCTATGAAAATAAAAATCCTAAAGGATAGTCAAATACAAGTTTAAGAGTTCTCCGAACCCTTCAGGTGCGGACGTGTGCACCGCCACGTTACTAAACTCGTGTTGCTGCCTGGTCAACAAGGACGTTCCAGCAGGGCTTTCATGTGCGTTCGATGGCCGGGACTTTCCTCCTCTCGTTTTGCTTTTCTTCGTCGTTTTTCTTCTCCTCCGTCTTCGCGGCTGGTAATTCCCTTTGCGTCAGCCACAATGAGACCTTCAGGGTTTCCACTGCTGAGCCTAAAGTTATCCTTTACAGTTTTAAATGGAAAAAACCACTATATGCAATATTGAAAAAATATAACGTGGCACTTTGAGTTCTTTCCCTGTAGAAAAAAATGGTTCATAAGTTTGGAAATTATTCACTGACTGGTGCAAATAATTTGCTACAGGTGTGCGAACTGCGGACGTGACTAGGATCACGGTGTCCCTGAACTGGGGTTGATGTATTCCTATCACCGCGTTGCTCTCTTTTCTTTACTTGTGTTTCGTTTCGTCCTCGAGAATAAACCCATTTACATCGAGTTACGAGTCTTTCGACGGTTCAGCTGAAAATCTTTGGAAGCTGGACCAGACTGGACTCGAGTTCTGAGGATCGAACCGCAATCGATTCACTCGTTTCAGGAATCGCCACGGGGAAATTCCAAGGACCCCCGATTGGTTTTATTTTTTTTTCTGCAGCAACGTTGTTTATGTCTTCCCCGATAAAATCGTAACCACAAGTCGATTTAGCATGGGATGTCCGAAGAGTAGTTTGTTACCCCCTGAAAATGGAAAATTTTGAAGGCATCGTTGGCAACGAATAATGAGGGAGTGGCGTGACCATATTATTTGTGATTCATATGCGTTCAGCTGTGGATGCATCACTTCCTCGAGAGTGAAATGAAAATGCATTTTGACACTTATACAATATACATATTATGAAGACAGACTTGCAATGGTGATGCAATGATATGCACAATATTGGAATATCGATTATTGAATTTCACGGATGTGCGCAATGGATTTTGCAAGCTTCCTGTCGGCCAGCCTCGCTGATCAAACAATCGCGTCGAGTTTGTCAACGCCTCTCAGGTTAGCACTTCCCAGGTTAGTCTTGCGAAACTTGGACATTCAATTCGATGACACCTGGATGTTGCAATTAATTTATTCTACTAAATCATTTGTACCAGTAAATATAACATTGGACAATTGGACTATTACAAAATTACTTTGTAATAATTTTTTTTCATTAACAAAATTCTTGAAAAATGCATTAAGAATCTGTAATGGATTGATCGTGTTTTTTCTCCGTGAGTGTTCGAAATTATGTGACGCTATGTTTCTTTGGTGGGGAAATAAGCTGTTTTTTTTTTTAAGAAAAAACGTCTGGGCAGGTTGAGGGTCGCGATCTCATTGGCCGATTGTCGAAATCGTCGCCGACGTTCGATGACGCCTGAAGCTAGGCCGGTAAATTTTTAGAGCAACGCAAGGTGGTGGGGGGTCTTCGAGCGGTTTTGTTGATGCCGGTTTATGGGGCGTCCCGGCGTCTATAAGTGGGACATACGCTCTTGCATCCCGAGTATTTCCTTGTGAACGCGCCGTCAGTAGAGATCGTCATCTGCGTGCCGGCAGGTCTTTCGGCTTTTGCGAATCTTTCGTTCGTAACAACTGTGCCTTTTGGAGTTTTTATCTCTCTCGTTCGTGTATGTCCCTACAAAATCGTAAGTCTTGACAATTTAAATTCGTCCCCGTAATTCCCAATTTTTCAATTATTTAACAGATTTTACAAAATCTGCAAACCATTTTTAATTAATTTCGCAGTTGGTGTTCGTGTTACCTTGTATTTTTTTTCAATTAATTATTTTACTGACGTATCAAATATAATTATATTTGTTTAGTTGAAAAGTGGAAAGGACAAAAAAGTGTGATGTGATCAAATTGTTTAAATTTCCTGAACTGATACATTGCAATTGGCTACTAACAATATTTAATTAACCATATTCGTTCAATAATTCGTTTTTATTTTTGTTTTTTCTTTGGCCAATTTTTTTATTGGCAACAATGACATTACGACCGATTGACAATCTGATATTCGACGGACAACGTGATACCGAACAAAAATATTTATTGAGTCAGAGCTATATTTTTGCGATAAGAAAGCGATAAACTCGCTGCAGTATCGTTTTACGTGCCTTCTCACGTGAGATGACCACTCCGGAGCGCATGAAACGCCAAGTTCTTCCGCTTGACACACTTTCCAGTGCGATTCGCGCGTCGCGCGCGCTGTTCTTACGTGAAAATCGGATTAACATGATTCAAATCAAAGTTTATTGATGCACGAAATTAGTTTACAAACACCTGAAGGTAACAAACCTAGACGTTTATGTTATCGACCTTTTGGCGCCTAAAACTGTGTTCGAGAAGTGTAATAGTTTTTGCGGTGATAAAAAAAGGTGACCGTTGAGGTGCCCATTTGTCTCCTTATCTGAAAAATTGGTGACGAATTACCTTTGAAAGTGCAGGCATTTTTTGAACAACATTATCTGGTATTTCGATGGCAGTCAATATGCCAATATTCCGTTCCCACTTTCATGGAACGTTACTCGACCCTACAAGCAGTCTTCTGACGTGTTGCTACTTACGTGTGTCCTTATCTTCTGGAACACTTGAAAAATAGCGTCAATTGTAGCGTCCTATCGCGGGCCCAATTATCGTACGTGCCATTTTTCAACAAGCTGACCTTAGACAGACAAATGACAAACAGTACTCGGGAACCCGCGAGCTTCGCGTTTTTCAAGGCAGTGAAAGAAAGGTCCTCGAAGATGGCGTACTAAAAACCGTGGTGCAAAGAAACAAAATTGTCAAACCGTGCGTAATAAACGTTAGACCAATTTCCAACAAAGCTAGAAAGATGTCATCGGAGTACGACTCATACGGGTAGGTTTTTTTTTTTAACGTCATCAGGAGTAATAAGCCAACGAGGAAACGTTGCATCGACGTTGATTCATAGTTCGCTCGAACTTTGTACCCAGTGGAAACATGCAAAATCTTCGGCCCGTAAAATAAATCCTAACGACCCACTTCAAGAGTCTTATTTGGCTGCAGAGAAACCGTTTCATCGTTTTTCTTCTCTTTTCATTCGTCTCGAGCCCAGACTCTCACCTCATCTCTCTTTCTTCCGTTATCGTCTCGCCCAAATTACTCGTTGATGTCGACCCTGCGGCGATCCGGTGGGTCAAGCCCAAACGGGACCAGTTACCGGTAGCGTTTTGGTCCGTCAACCTGCCGGTTAGTCCAACGTGGAAGCCCAACTGGACTTCATGCGTCGGACTTCACTGTTACGGGGATCTGTACGCATTGACCTCAAAAGCGTCAATGACCTCGATACTACGAAACCTGTTTGGGCCCCCCTGCGGTTTGTGTGTGTGTATCCTTCTCGTTTGCATCAGCGCGTGGTCGTCTCTTCGCTCTCACACTCGTTTCTCAGTTCGACTGTCGATCCTTTCCTGCTGATCGGTCCACGATCCGAGCAACAGGTCCCGTTCATTCGGCAACACCGACTGGAAAGACTTTTACTGCGCCCCACTTTGGGTCAACACGTGGTGCACTCGGCCTTGCATCGCAAAAGTCTAAAATAATAATAAAAATAAATTGAAGTGGTTTATAAATCAGGAAAAGAATTACATGACCATCCGGCAGTTTGGATTTTCAAATGGAATCCGGAATTTTTTTTTTTTGCATGTCGTGCCACACGTCCTCGATGAAGGATTTTTTCGACTGTCAATCACGTCTTTTGGCCTATAGACAGGGAAAGTTCGTGTTAACGGTACAGTTTTCGTGTTCCTAATTTGAGGCATGAGCGGTTTCTACGTTTATACCCATTGATCTCGCGGCGTGAAAGGATGACGCTCGTTGTGTTGTGTTTACCGTGAAAGATCCGGGGAAGAGCATGTACCGTTGCAGGCCTTTCTCCTCGGCCGCCGGGTCTAAGTGCCTTTTTTTTTCTTTCTTTTTCTCCTTCATCGTCAACGAGATTCCCGTTTAGCACATCGTTTCTCTTCCAACGTATTGTTGCCTTATGAATTTATTATCGTCCGAAATGCCTGAGATCGACTCAAGAACTCAGGACTCAGGATTCTTGGTGTCGACTTTTGGCTGTCAACGATTCGACTGCAATAAAACGTGGTGACAAGTGACTTTTGCCTTGAGAAAATTCATCGAATTATATTTGCGATAGTCGCCAATATATATACATTTTTTTTTGTGGGAAATATTCGAGTCAAGGCACGACGAATGTGAAAATGTTCTCGAAGTCTTCTGTGGACTTTCATGAAAGTCATCAGATGACGCAGCTTATGGATTACACGCGAGTACTTATCGCCGCGACAAACTCAGCGAACACAGAGAGAGAAGTGATTTTCGCATCTTGAAGTTATGTGGGTCAGCCTACATAGGTAGATCGAGTTCTCTCTCCGCAGTAGCGAAGCCTCGCGAGAGAACTCATCTCTCGTGTCTTGGGTCACGACTTTGATCGCCAGCTGGCGTTGGGGAATTTTTGCCTCTCCACTGTCCTGTCGAGGCCGGTGGCGAAGGCTAAGCATCGAAGAAAGTAACTTCGTGTAACTTCGTAGAACTTAAAAAAATAAAAAAATAAAAACAAACATAGGCAGGCAAAAAAATACTGGAAACATTGACGAAATACGAGCCAATCGCGCGAATTGTGCAACTCGCGGGATGAATCAGTGGCGAAAGGAAAACAACTTTAATATTTTTTTTCGAGAAACAAAAACAGGCCTAACCTTGTGATGATTTTGTGTGTCATGTTCAACGTGCATAATGACAGATGAATGAGGTAAATATCGTGTTTACCGTCCAATGCAGATCTAGGACTGCTTGCAAAATATTTTTGAAGATGTTAGGAAAGATTTTCGAAAGGCAAATTAATACGCGATTACTCCGGGTTGAATTATTCGGGTTTCGGTCTTGGCCCGGATGCGACTTAACGCGATGCATCATTATGATGATTTTGAGTTGGCAACGAGTCGAACGTCATGACAAAACCGCGTTTGTTGCATCTTCGATTTTGTACTTCCTTTGACCAGTAAAATGCAATTAATTAAATTCCACGTCACGTTGACAAAGCGAGTCAAGCAAATGACTGTGATATTTAATTGTCCAATGAATTTTCTCGGTATTGTAATCGATGCGGCCCGTAACGACGAGAGGCGTCTATTAAATTGCACGTGGTGATTATCGATGCACTCGGCTCTGATGCTAGTACCGAGTCATCAAACATTGGATACAACGACTGTCGCGATTAACGCGATAGGAGCGCGACTTTCGAGAGAGGCTACGAATTTCTAATTGTCTGGCTCGTATCCTCTCGAAAGTTTCGACGGTGCAGTGGATCCATTCGATTCTTCTTCTGTGATACGAGCGCAATTACCATCACCCTTCGAAGAAATCTATACTTTCACGACCATAAAACACACCGTAGTTGGCATGTCATCCAATAAGGCGAGCTACTAAACTCAATTATTCTTACAGTAATTTTTTCTTTAACCTTAAAAAAACAAGCCCAGAAGCGTCAATTTCTTATGGAAATTATTGTCAGCTCATGAAACCCTCAAAGCAGTGGCATTAGTCACCGTGAAAGGCAGTACTTTAAACACTCTGTGCCATTTCCTGATGTCGTCTTCCATTTGTCTATTCTCCATTCAACAAAACATTTGTATAATCTCCCCGGCGTGTCGAAATTAGTCATCGTCGCCCATGACCAAGAAATTGCTATATTTGTGTTTCAGTACATACACGAACATGACACCGAATATATTTGGAAATTCGGCGACGCTCTTTCTCGAGGCGTCGCAGCAGAACGTAGCTCAGGACAAGGCTCTGATCGAGGCGACAAAGAGCCCAAAGTCGCAGGTCGAGAAACCAAAGAATCCGTCGAAATATGAGTGGCACATCGTCTGGCGAAATGTCATCGCTTTCGTCTATCTTCACGTTGGCTCGGTGTACGCATTGTACCTCGCGTGGTTCGAGATGAAAGCACTCACTTGCGCTTGGAGTAAGTTTTCCATTTGTAGCCATAATATTTTCAAATCCATTCTAGACGTTTAGAGAGATTTATTAATAATTAATTTATTTTACAGCTATCATGGTCGCAATATTTGCAGCGCTGGGCATCACCGCAGGTGCCCACAGATTATGGTGCCATAGAGCTTACAAAGCAACTTGGCCACTGCGCCTAATACTGATGGTCTTCCAGACCGTAGCCTTCCAGGTAATGAAATTTTTTTTTTTTTTTTTAATTAAACAATTTAACAATTTACCTATTATATGTTTTTTTCTTTACAGAATCATATCTACGAATGGGTGAGGGATCACAGGGTTCATCACAAATTCACGGACACCGATGCCGACCCTCACAATTCCAAAAGAGGCTTTTTCTTCTCCCACATGGGATGGCTCATGCTGCGCAAACATCCGGACGTTTTGAACAAGGGCAAACTCGTGGACATGAGCGACTTGGAAAAAGATCCTATTGTCGTTTGGCAACGAAGGTAATTAATATAATTTTTTTATAAATACATCGCTGAGTGATTACATCTGTTGATAAAACTATGGTACCATTTCAATTCCAGGCTGTATGTTCTACTCATGCCAATCTTCTGCTTCCTCCTGCCAACCTGGATACCCTGCTACTACTGGGGCGAGAGTCCGATGTTGGCCTGGTACGCGACTGTTTTCCGATACACGTTTTCCCTGAATCTGACGTGGCTCGTCAATTCCGCTGCTCACATATACGGAACGAAGCCGTACGACGAGTAAGTCACTGCTGATAAATCATCGAAATGAAAAAAAATTGAATTACATTTTTGCAATAAAATGAAATTGTAAAAATTAAATTTATTTACATTAAAAAAATTAAATTACATTGTGTAAATTGAATTAAATTTTCTAAATCAAGTTAATTTTTCTAAATTTAATTAGGTTTTCTAAATTAATTGAAATTTTTAATTCGCAGTTCCATCAGCCCGACGGACAACTTCGCAGTGGCTCTGGGCGCGATGGGCGAGGGTTGGCACAACTATCACCACGTATTCCCGTGGGACTACAAAGCGGCCGAGCTCGGCAACTACCGCGCGAATCTGTCGACCGCCTTCATCGACATGTTCGCCGCAATCGGCTGGGCTTACGATCTCAAAACGGTGCCGATATCGATGGTGGAAAAGCGCGCAGCGAGAACGGGCGACGGTACGAGAGCTCCGAAGACCGGAGGCGGTCACCATCACGAACACTCGCACGAGGGTGCGATATGGGGCTGGGGCGACAGCGACATGTCGCCGGAGGACATCAAAGACGCACATATCATAAACAAGGGTGATTAGAAATCCACGTCGAAGTGGACGGTCCACTCGTTCGACAATTGCCTACTTCTTTTTTTTCGTAAATAAAAAAAGAAAAAAAAACGACAACTAAAAGAACCAAAATGAAAATACGAATCGAAGAGGCTCCGAAGTCGCGCGACGATGGAAAATAACCAGTGAAGCGCCGGATTGTGAACAGACTGATTAAAGAGTGAAAACTCGTGAATGAGGGAAAAATGAAAAAAGAAAAATCAGTAGCTCTTGAAAAGCCGTCGGTTACCGGCGCCATCGTGCAACTTCTCGAGAAACTCTTTTTTTTTAAATCTAGAAAAAGAGCAAATCTCATGAACTCGTTTCGTCTTCCGCAATTGTAAATCGATGAAAAAATTTTTTACATGCGCACAAGTGTAGTTTTTAGTGATGGCTCGACGACGTTGTTGATATATATACATATACACACACACAGACACACATAGCAATGTATATGTATATATATGTTCATGTAAACTATATATATTGATGAGGATGTTTCCGGTGTTTTCTCCGCGACGCGTGTCACGGACGGCCAAACGACAATGGCCGAGAAAATTTCCGAAGAAAAAAAAAATCCGTTCTCGCGAACGGACCGTAGCTCAAGCGCACGAACGCGCGTTATCACGTTTTTTTTAACGTGCCGCGATGATGTTGAACGATGTAGAATATTTCGTCGCGATTCGAGGGGACAAGCGCAAAATAAAAAAAAAATATTTAAAAACGTCAAACACTCGGTAATTGCAACAAGAAGAAAAAAAATGGCCGGTTCGAAAAGGTCTTCCCTGCGCTAAGTTCGTAAAATCTTATTCACTTGACGCGCATCTCGTCTCGACGATATATTATTAAATTTACATTGTATTTATGAATAAATTATTGTTATCACGATATATACGAAACTACCGTTGTTTTAATTTACACCCTGATCGACTGTATAACATAGACTAGGCTAATCACACGCGCTGGCGCGCGTGCCCGAGATACTTTTGCGCTGCTGCGCTCTTATAAAGTTTTAAAAGGGTAAATCGCAACTGAAAAACCCTTGTTCAGTTACTTTTGAAAAAAAAAAAGGAAATTTGTCGTTTTGCTTGTCAGAAATCGTAGATCTGGCCGCCAGGCCGAAAACCGCCCAAATCGGGGTCACGAAATTTATTTTTTCAAAATATCGACTTTTAACCTATACCATCGTTCTCAAGTCGCATATTCTACCCCTGGAAACAATGGTTACAACCCTTTTTTAGTTGATTTTGAAAAAAAAAAATTATTGGCCGAACACTTTGTCAGAAATCGTAGATCTGGCCGCCGGGCCGAAAACCGCCCAAATCGGGGTCACGAAATTTATTTTTTCAAAATATCGACTTTTAACCTATACCATCGTTCTCAAGTCGCATATTCTACCCCTGAAAACACCGGTTACAACCCTTTTTTAGTTGATTTTGAAAAAAAAAAATTTTTGGCCGAACACTTTGTCAGAAATCGTAGATCTGGTCGCCGGGCCGAAAACCGCCCAAATCGGGGTCACGAAATTTATTTTTTCAAAATATCGACTTTTAACCTATACCATCGTTCTCAAGTCGCATATTCTACCCCTGAAAACACCGGTTACAACCCTTTTTTAGTTGATTTTGAAAAAAAAAAAATTTTTGGCCGAACACTTTGTCAGAAATCGTAGATCTGGTCGCCGAGCCGAAAACCGCCCAAATCGGGGTCACGAAATTTATTTTTTCAAAATATCGACTTTTAACCTATACCATCGTTCTCAAGTCGCATATTCTACCCCTGAAAACACCGGTTACAACCCTTTTTTAGTTGATTTTGAAAAAAAAAAATTTTTGTCGAACAGTTTGTCAGAAATCGTAGATCTGGCCGCCAGGCCGAAAACCGCCCAAATCGGGGTCACGAAATTTATTTTTTCAAAATATCGACTTTTAACCTATACCATCGTTCTCAAGTCGCATATTCTACCCCTGAAAACAATGGTTACAACCCTTTTTTAGTTGATTTTGAAAAAAAAAAAAAATTTTTGGCCGAACACTTTGTCAGAAATCGTAGATCTGGTCGCCGGGCCGAAAACCGCCCAAATCGGGGTCACGAAATTTATTTTTTCAAAATATCGACTTTTAACCTATACCATCGTTCTCAAGTCGCATATTCTACCCCTGAAAACAATGGTTACAACCCTTTTTTAGTTGATTTTGAAAAAAAAAATTTTGTCGAACAGTTTGTGAGAAATCGTAGATCTGGCCGCCAGGCCGAAAACCGCCCAAATCGGGGTCACGAAATTTATTTTTTCAAAATATCGACTTTTAACCTATACCATCGTTCTCAAGTCGCATATTCTACCCCTGAAAACAATGGTTACAACCCTTTTTTAGTGGATTAAAAAAAAATACGATATTTGACAGAACTGTCAAAGTTATCAAGGACAAATGAACCTGGACTCGGCCTGAGAGTCCCAGCCTATCACAGCTCGAATAGTTTGCTAACAATGCTTTCCGTTACTCATGAAATTTTTAAAAGAGGGATATGACTGTCAACATTAATACATTTTTTATTTAAAAAAAAAAAAAAAAAATTGTTTGGCTTCGATGACTCGGAACGCGGAATTCCCATTGACGGAAATTGACGCTCATCATATTTCGCTTGTCCGATGCGAGATATAGTGACAAAGTATACACGGTGGGTAATTTACTTCTTCAATTATAGACATTTTTTTTTCGTATCCCTGGTGGAAGAATAATTCTACGGTTTCGTTGGGTGACAGATCGGACGGACGCCGCGAGTCTTTGTACGTTGTGCGGATTTGCGCAAGAGAAGACGGCCGCGCAGAGCCATTAAACTCGCGGGTACGTTTATCAGCGTCCTTCGGCGTTTGCTTCGCGCGTCGTTCGTGCCTGGGCTTCTCTATGTACGAGTCGGTAATCCGACTCGTAGCGGCGTGTTTAACAGCCAACGCGAAAAGTCGCGAAATTGTAAATACGACTGAGTAGTTTCGCAAATAAAAAATATACTTTTTTTTATTTCAAAATAATCGAATTTGTTGCAAAAATATATATATCCTCAATATACAGTAATATTTCAATAGTAAAAAAGAAATGACGAATAAAAATTTAGATAATGAAAAAAATCATCAATACGTAAAATATAAAAATAAAAACAAAACGATTCGGATCGATAAAAAATCATGACACGCAAATTTCTTTGTTATCCGGGGACATGATAATATGCACTCGATAATCCGCAGCGATCGCGCGTTATGATATTCCGTCAAAAATTGTAAAATGCGTTCTTCCTTGCGTTTCCAACGCTCGTGTCTGTTGCACACTCGATAGTCTCTCGTCACGAGCCGAGCAATCGCCAAGCAATCGACAAATGTTTATGTCCCTCGGGGTAAATTATCCATCGTAAAAAAAAACGCAACAGTCCAACGAAAAAAAAAGTCAGTGGCAGCTCGCTCAGTGGAGTAGATCAGTGGCGCAAGGAAACAATGGTGTGAACCAATAGTTGAATCTGCATAAATTATTCATTGTCGCTGTCGACAACAGTCGTTGACTCGTAATTACTCGGATTCGATTATCGCAATCGATCAGCAATGGTGAGTGTCATTCGACAAATCCAATAAGAGTATTGTGGGATTATCTTATACTTTTAATTAAATTGACAAATTATAATTACTGGTAATTAGGTTACTGATATTAATTACCATATTATTACCGATATAATTAAACGAGTGTTGTTTGCGTATTTCTTGTGTATATGTATCCAGTGGCCCACGCGTTTACAATTAGTTATTCAATTTGGCCCAATTACTCGCGGGACATTTGAATGCAAGTCTCGTATGTGACGTTCACGTACGTCTTGGTCAATTGACCGCCGAGATGTTCGGACGTACACGCGGTATTTCTGCGTGGACTCATCGTCACCGGGATCTCGTGGGCAATTGAAAAATAACGATCGCCCCTCTGTGCACAACGGTGCCAGGGAGCGAGCACACTGCATCCAATGGAAGGATCAGGCGGTCGAGCTGCCGGTGGAAGGAGACGTGAATCGTGCCGCGATGACGTGTAATTAGAAATTAAGGGTGATAGAAAGAACGAGAAATGGAAGCGGAAAGAGTGAAAGAATCCGGTTGTTTGGCGCGCGCGGATCAGACGTTTTCGAGCGTTCACCGTCGTCGCTGATCGACGACTTGGATTTGGACTGCCCAGACTAGCAGGTGAAAGTGTTTGGATAAGCCAATAGAATTGATCGACCATAGGCTTGTGCGAGCCGCAAAATAATTCGACGAGTAAATCAATAGTTCGATTGTCGGACGAAGCTGAGGCAGTCGTGTTTTGTGGTCTTCAGTGTTATTGTCTTACTAGTGTCAAGAGTGAATTAAAAAATGGGTTGTGAACAGTGAAATTGTGCTTATTTTGGTAGTGTAAAACAACTACAATGAAAACATGTGATCATGGATGGATATATTTTTAATTATGCATATTTTTTTTTTAAGTTTTATTGAGCCTTGAGTTTTTATGCAATTACAGGTGTTCCTTGAATGTAAAATCGACATTGGTGCCTTCGACACTGTTTTCACTTTTATCAAAAGTCTCGTGACTGACCCTCCCGTAATTCTTATGCCGCAATCGTATTGGTATTGGCAAAGTGAAACGATTATTGCATCACAAAATTGTTGTGCAGGCGAAAAGCAATGCATATACAAAAGTTGTTGTTCGAAGGAAAAAAATTTAGATTCCATCAATATGAAATGTCGCCTAAAATTATTTGAATTATTAGATTGAAGTGAAAAATTGTTGAGTCTTCGAAAGCGATTTGATCAAACTTTTGCGGTGTTCCCCGACAGGTTGAATACAAGCGGGAGCCTAGTGTCGTGTTGGCGCATGCGTATCAAGGCTCAGGTATGAAAAACAAGCCAGCCGCGGCGGACCAGAAACTTGGGCGTCGCGACGCCAGTGATCGGGCGCCCCCACCAGTCAGATCGACGCGACAGAAGCCGGCATCATTAATTCTCGCTCTCATATGCGGCTTCTGTGTCTTTCTCACAATTGTCTGCTGCTGCCTGATAGCGCTCGTCGTAATATTGGACAAAAAGGTGAAAACCGGTGCGTCGGTTTCAACCGAGCGTCGTTGGGGTAAGAAATAAAAATCCTTAAGTTCACCAGCGATGATTCGCCTGATATGTTTTTCGCTGAGTCGGCCCGGCTTATCAACACAACTCGCGGCGCATGCGCACCCGACTCTTCGCTTAGCGCGCGAATATTTGAATTTGCATTACTCCACAGTTACGTTATTTTGCAATTATTGAATAAATAATTTATTTCAGACCCAAGTGCTCCCGAGTTCTACACCAGGATGAGTTTTAGATTACCAAAGGAGGTCGTACCTCTTCACTATGATCTATTTCTTCATCCAGACCTGGAAAAGGGCACCTTCCAGGGCAACGTGACGATTCTGCTCGAGGTGCAAAATCAGAGAAGTTACATAGCCCTTCATCAAAAAGATTTAAACATCGTCTCAGTGGCTCTGAAGTCCAACGAACGAAACGACGACTATGACCTTCCGATCAAGGAGTACCACGCCGTCGACGAGCACGAGGAGCTTCTCATTAATTTCGTCAACGATTTATTCCCAGGATCCTACAACTTGTCGATCGAGTTTACCGGGGCCTTGCAACCCGACAAGATCGTTGGTTTTTACTCCAGCACGTACAAAGATGTCGACAACAAAACTAGGTACAATTTTTAGCATTGGCTGTCATTAGTTTTTATTGTCATTTAAATTTTTATGTTTTTAGATACATCGCGACCTCCAAATTTGAGCCGACATACGCGAGACGAGCTTTTCCTTGCTTCGACGAACCAGCGTTCAAAGCTAAGTACACAGTCCGTTTGGTCCATCCCACTGGTGACTGTTATGGTGCTCTTTCCAGTATGAACGTTGAGGTAATTAATTTCGACCACATTGTTTATTTTATTTTTAGCTACGTAAAAAAAACATATGATTGCAATTTTTTTTATTCTTTAGAGCACCCTCGTCGATAAACCTAGTCAAGGCCTGACGACTGTGACCTTCGCGGAAAGCGTACCGATGTCAACGTACCTGATATGCTTTATAGTGAGCGATTTTGTCAGTGTGACTGCACCCGCTACCAACTTTGATGGAAAAACCTTCCCAATCAGCGTGTACACAGCCCGAGCGCAGAAGGAAAAAGCTGTCTTTGCCTTGGAGATTGGCGTCAAGATCATAGAGTACTACATAAAATTGTTCAAGATGAATTATCCATTGCCAAAGCTCGGTAAGTCGTTTGGCAAATCATTAGTCGTGATTAACGTAGGCTGTTTGACTAGGGTCTTTTCAAATTCTCTGATTTTCATTTTTAGACATGGCAGCTATTCCCGACTTTGTGTCAGGTGCCATGGAAAATTGGGGCCTTGTGACATACAGAGAGGCGAGAATTTTTTACGACAAAGCAATCAGCTCGACGACGGATAAGGAACAAGTCGTTCTTGTAATTAGTCACGAGTTCGCCCACATGTGGTTTGGCAATTTGGGTAATAAAACGCAACCATCCCGACGAAAACAACCAGTGTTGGGTATAAGAAAAAACACATTATTAAAGATTTCCTGTTGTTCTAGTCACGATGGCCTGGTGGAATGATCTTTGGCTCAACGAGGGCTTCGCCACTTTCATGCAGTACAAAAGCGCCGACGCGATCCTCCCGGATTGGAGTCTGGTAGGGTTTTTCAAAAATTTAAATGCATGCTATTTTTATTTTATTTTGTAAGACGTTGATATAACTGCATTTATTTCCGGATATCAGATGGATATGTTCCTGACTGACACTCTTCATCCTGTATTGATCACTGATGCAAAACTCAGCTCGCATCCCATAGTTCAAACCGTCAGCAATCCGGACGAAATTACTGCTATTTTTGACGTCATCACTTACAGCAAGGTAAGAATTTAAGATTTTTTAAGTTTACGAAATCAAACATTTTTTTTTTTCGCGAAACATTTTTATTTATTATTTTTCAGGGAGCTTCGGTTCTTCGTATGCTGAACGATTTCGTCGGCGCAGATATTTTCAATGCCGGAGTGACGGACTACTTGAACAAATTCGCCTATCAAAACGCTGAGACAGCCGATCTCTTCGGTATGATACAAAAGGCGATCACCAACAATATAAATGTTACCGCTATAATGGACACCTGGACTAGACAGATGGGATACCCAGTCGTAAACGTTGTGAAAAACGGTTTGACCTACACCTTAACCCAGAAAAGATTCCTGTCCGACCCCGAAGCGCAATTCAATCCTGAGGAGTCGAGATACGGGTTTGTGCTTGGAAAATTAAAAAGATATTTCTTATTAAATGGGTGATATTTCGTTCACTATGTTATTTAATTTTTTTAAATTATAGATACAAGTGGACCATACCGATCACATACATCACCGACAAAAATCCGTTTCCAACTCTGATCTGGTTCGACAAGGATGCGAGCAAACGTAATTTATTAGTTACCGTAATTTACTTTTTATTTTGCGACTCAGAGAAATATTCACAATTATTTTTCTTTGCACAATCCAGTGGAAATCAAACTCGACGAACCAATCAAATGGATCAAGTTTAATCACAAACAAGTTGGCTTCTACCGGGTGAATTACGCCCCTGAAGAATGGGAAAATCTGTCGCAGATTTTGCAGCCCCATCACAAGGTAAATTTTTGTTAACTAAAAAATACAAACGCATTTTGATTTTTTTATTTAATATATTTTCAGAGATTCTCCGTTTCGGACAGGACTCATCTTCTCGAAGAAGCCTTTAGCTTGGCCCAAGCGTCGGAAATTCAATACAGCGTCGCGCTGAACTTGGCCTCGTACATTCGTTTCGAGAGGAAGGCTGTTCCCTGGACGGTCGCGAAAACGAAATACGTCTTCCTTGACAAATTTTTGTCTTCCACTGACGTGACGTCAAAATACCGGGTAACAGATTTTTTGAAAATTCTGTTCAAATGAAACCAATTTGTAAAATGTACTAATAACAAACGTAATTTTTAACACCAATCAGGAGTACGTTAGGAACCTAGTGAACGACATATATCGCGATGTAACCTGGAAAGTCGACGATTTCGAGGATCATGATATGATGTGAGAACAAACATTATTTTTAAGAAATGCATTTTTGATAAGCAATAATTTTTTGCGTTTATTTTAGGAGTTTGCGCCGCTCAGTGCTGTCGCTCGCCTGCGTAGTTGGCCATCAGGAATGCCTGGACGAAGCTGGTGCATTATTCAAGACTTGGATCAACGACACCAACGACGTGAGACCGCCTCCCGATATTAGGGCACTGGTTTACTATTATGGCAAGTCACAAACTAATAGGCGTGTAAAATTCAATATTATTATGGATCCTTAAACATGTTTTATCTATTGATTCAGGTATGAATCACGTGGGCGGGGATGCCGAGTGGAATATAATGTTCCAGCGATTTGTGGACGAGTCAAATGCAGTGGAGAAGCTCAAGTTGATGACCGGTTTGGCCGGGGTCCGATCAAGCTGGATACTGAAGAAGTGAGAAAACTTTCCGCAATTTGAATGACTTCAAAATTGAATGAATTTAGAAAAAAAATGCTTTCTGTTTCTCAGATTCATAACGATGGCTGTGGACGAGAAATACGTGAGAAATCAAGACACGTTCAGCTGCCTCACTGCAATATCGCGAAATCCAGTGGGAACCCCATTGGTTTGGGATTGGGTTCGTGAAAACTGGGAGTTCTTGGTGAATCGATACACCCTGAACGACCGGTACCTGGGTCGTCTGATCCCAGACATTACGAGCAGCTTTGCCACGGAGCTGAAGCTGAAGGAGATGCAGGCGTTTTTCGACAAGTACCCGAACGCAGGCGCAGGAAAATCGGCGAGAGCCGCTGCCCTCGAGACGGTCAAGGGCAACATCAAGTGGGTGCAGAGGAACAGCAGAAAAATCGACAGCTGGCTGGATTCCGTGACCAAGTGAACATTTGTGCGTAGATGGAACGTGACATATCAGGAAAAATGAGACAAGTCTCAAATTATTTCCACTGTTCAAAAACTGCAAAGATGAATTATTTGGAAACAAGCTCAACCATGTTGGATTTTTTTTTGTCTCAAAGTCTTAGACACAGATAATGATGATGATAATGTTTATGGTGATGATATACCGAAGTGCTGCGCATTTGAAACGAATGTAAAGTTTTCAAACGTTTATAATATTCGTATAGTTTATGTATAAATATTGCCCGATTTTTGTACGTGCGCATTTGAAAGAAATATCACGTGTTGCAATAAACGTGCTTTAATATGAGTTATTAAGACGTTCATATCCGATGCACTAAGGTGTAGTTTTAGAAATATTCGTGAAAGCCAAAATATATTCGTACAGGAATTTCAAGGTTTATCGAAAAAAAATGTAGAAAGCCACGCAGCAACGTAATACATTTCTTATCTTTCATCGGGGCGACACGCAAGAAGATAACGAATCGTTGACGCTCAGGTAGCGTACTATCTGCTGGCAGTCGACACGGCGACCGTACGCGGAACGAATCGAATTATGGATAAAGTGAAGTACACGTTGTTGCGGCGGCCGACGATGTCGAATTGGCCGGCAGTGCCGCGAACGTTGAAGCTCGCTTTAGCGGTCACTGTCTTTCTCGTTGTCGTTCTCATTGTTATCTACCGAACACCGGTGAGTTCGACATGCATAGTTTGAATAGAAGCCTGTGAGCTTATCGCTAATTTAATAACCGACGGATCATCTAAGCTCCGTATATTGATTTTTAATATGTCTGTACGTTTTTATAATGTCTGTAGATTGACTTATCTGTCATTGGTGATAAGACATTGAATTTAGCAATGATTATCAATTGCAATTATCAATATCTAGATCACAATGTTTGCTACTTCACCTGAATGTAGTTGATTCCGTCCACTTTACAATCTACGTCTGAACATTTCTTCAAGTGCATCAATTTACAGAGACTATTTTTACCGTTTTTAATCAGCTAATAGCGTTGACCGAGGGTCGTTGTTGTTGGTTTGTGGGCAGGCCGAGCGATTAGCTGTATGAAGGATCGATTTTGCGGTCGGAAAGTGTTTGTTTTAAGTAATTAAATAAAAATCCAGAGACATATTTATGATTTTCCAGAGACGCATTAGGATCGAGAAGATCCTCCATGTCCAGGAATTTTTTGCAGATGTCTTTGCGCTGGAGGCCGAAGTTATAAACACAAACGAAGATTTGGTCGAGGACCAATGGCAGCCAGTGGAGGATCTAGATGGGGACATTTATTCAGCCTATTTCGATCCACGTCCCGAAGTGATAGATCAACACGCTAAATGGGACAAAAGTGAGGAAATAACCTGGGGCCTAATCCGAATAATAGCGATTCTCCCGATGAGCATCGACGAACAACAAGTTGACTGTATTTACAAATTTGTCATGGACAATAATACTCACGTTCACAAGCGAATTCGAGCCTCGTCGGCCAAGCCAATAGAGGACAACTGGAATCTGAAGTATTCTGCGTTCTTTGTCATCTGCGAGCTGGTCGTGGCGGACAAAATGGAACCGAATTTTGAATTTGCGGAGAACCAACTTCCCGACTCCGTCGCTATTGCTCGTCGCGAGGCTGAAACGGTGGATTTGCGGAACACGTTGCGATTCGTCAACGTTCACTACTCTAACTGGAGCTCCAGGAGGTCCTACGAGATGCAGGAATTTTTCATGGCTGTCTGTGCACCAGGTGCGAAGCTCAAACGTCTTTTTTTTTTATCAGCAATTAATTTATTTACGCGTTTACTAATTTATTTCTTGATTTATATTTCAGTTTTTCATCACAACTTCAATCGACCTCTCGACGTAGTGGAATTCGTCGAATATTATCTTCTGCTAGGCGCGAGTCACTTCACCTTCTACAATTCATCGGTTTCTCCGGACGTCAACCGTGTATTTCAATACTATGCGAAACGTCAAATCGCGTCTGTGCTCTCGTGGCAACTTCCGTCGAAATACGTGTTCGAACGGACTCTGAGGTACGAAGGCCTGTTCGCCGGTATCAATGATTGTCTTTACAGAAACACGTTTCACGAAAACTATCACTTTACCGCGTTTTTCGGCGTGGACGAGTTTCTCGTGCCGAAGATTCATGAGAATTTTCCGGAGCTCATGGAGCATCTTGATCCGCTGGTCGAGAAAGGCAATAAACATGCTAGTTTCCTGTTTCGCAACGCGTTTTTCTACACGATGTATCAGGATGATTGGGAGAACAGAGATCGCGGTAAGTCCGTTTATTTATTTATTCTTAAATTTTATTCGCAGTCTATTGTTTGTTTATTTGTTCTTTAATTTTTTACTGCAGGTGTCCCGTATCTTTATACTCAAGCGAAAACTTGGAGAGTGAAGGAGCTGCAAATGCCCGGTGATCGCAGCAGGTACATTGTTCGTGGCAGAGACGTCGTTGAAGTAGGAAACTACAAAGTGTCGGAGTTTCGACAAGGATCCTATGAATATGCCGAAGGTGCGTGCAAATGAATGATGTTTAGTTACCTATTAAAAAATTATTTAAAACAATTCTTTTTTTTTTCAGAATTCGACGATATCCCAGTGAGTCCGGAAGTGGCACTTTCGCACCACTATTCACCCTGCGAAGCTGAAGAGACTGGATGCTACCTGAAGAACATTGTGGTCGATCAAACGGCCCACAAATTTACAAAAAGACTAGGCCCCATGGTAGACACGGCCTGCAAAAATATCTTCGGCACCGCCGGATGTCCATTCGTCGAAAAACAGAGATTCGCGTAACAGAGATCAATTGACATTGTTAAAAAAGACCTTCGACTTTTTTTAAAGTAGACGCGAATGGTATTATACTCTCGTTGCTGACTTTAGTGAATGAACACTGACACAGATGCAACGTAATTTCCAAAGATTTTTCGCCAGTGATAAAGAACATTGTTTGGAAAAATGACTGAAGACTTTGCTAGCTGAACTACCTCCTTGTAAAATAGAAAACCATGTAATTATTTTGTACCTGAAATTTCGATAATTATTTCACGAAAAAAAAAAAAAACTTTTTTAGAATAAAACCGGATAAGACAATTCTAATTCTAATTTAATAATTCGAATTTTTGCAAAAGTCCCAATTCCGATGTCAGCGAGTTCGAAGAAAATTCACGACCGACGATAAATCCCAGGCGATTCGGAACCGCAAGAACAAGCACCTAGAATTCAAACGACGCGCAGAATCGGGGTCGCAGTTATCGGACACTGAAACAATTGTCTTATTGCCGCGGGTATATATATAGTACCAGCTATTGCGTACCTATTTCGCGGCTAACCGGAATAGCACTGAGTATTCCGCGAATATCTGTTGTCCGGTAGAAGTTGTCAGAGTCGTTGGCATCGAAGACCACAACTTGCCGCTCGTAACGAGCGGAGTATATTAGTTAGGGGCTAAGGTGGCTCGTGCGCAAAAGGGAAGAGGAAAGATTTACTGGAGGCGATAGGGGGTCGTATGAATATATTCATGGGACAGTTACATGCGCCTCTTGTACCTAAAGATACGAAGCCTGTTAGTGTCTCCGGCCTGGACGTCTGACTGACCAAAATCTACTTTACCATCGGTCGATACAGTTGCCAGGATATTTTTTACAAGTTGCACAGAGTCCACATCGATGTTCCCAGTTGGACGAGAACTCATCTAGTTCCAAGTTGAATTTAAAGCCAATCACGGAGCTTTCCCTGTCCGTTATTGAAAGAAATTTCTCCCAGGAGCAAAAGTTGCGGGGTTTACCGGTCATTCAATTATGCTAATTTATCCGGTAAGCCATCGGTGATCCCGTTGAGCTTTGGCACGAAGTTCGATTGATGCTGCCGATTCGACCCGACAGCGGAAACTAGTTTACCCCCGCAGGTTATTTCGTCCGAGCGTCCTTGGGTTACGATAATGCGGAGACGCGGAGGAAAATGAAAATACTGTGGGAATCCTCGCATCCGTTGGCTCGGGTTCCACGCGCAACGACGCAGCGAGGTTACGCGATCCGTCGGACGCGGTTGGATCAGAGTTTTCTCGAAAAATAAACGCGGAGAAAGTTCGCCCGTGGCGCGTGAAATAGTCAATGCAGTTATTTTATTTTTTGATATTTTTAAAAATATTTAATGCCGCAGTTTAGAAAATTCGTTCATTTCTACTTAAAATAACTTCCAGCGAATATCTAGAGTGGAAAACTGGTCAGGAATGTCCGCCACTTGCGAAGGTCTCTACGGATAAGTGGTTATGATATCAGGGTCGTAAATCAGTTTGCTGGATCGCAGAATCCAACTCTTCTTAATCAGGCTACCGGATTATTAAATATGAAAATAATGATAAAATAGCATTGATCGATCTAATATGACTTCATCGTTTACGTGGATTACGAGGATGCCTATTTCAGGGTCTATTTCCGCAGTAACGTAAGATAGTTGCCGAGTCGACCGCCAGGTGGCGAATTGGACGAACGTTTCTCGCAATTGAAACGGACTTGCAGGTTGTCCCGTAAAACTGGGACCAGAATAAAGAGAGGAAGGCCACGTTCTCGCCATGGAAAAGCTGTTGCGATTGAACCATAACTATTAATCGCTCAGGTACGGTGAGCCGCGCGTGTAGCAAAGTTATAATTACGGATTTAAAGATCTCTCGCGTGTCTGCGGTTGGGCGGAGGAAGGTGAATGGCGCCCAGCAGCTGAAAAAGACGGAAGCAGAACGAATGGCAACAGAGCCTGTCAAACTCCAGGTCGATAAATTGTCTCCGCGCGCCGCACTTTCCCGACGGTACAGCGAGCCCCGGGCTCGGCGGAAAAAAAAAAAAAAAAACAAGAGAGAAATAATTGGCAAAGTAGTAACTTTGCCAATTTTTGTTTCACTCGTTTTTTCTGTATGTATATTAACTACGGAATTGGAGTCTCGTTACACTGCAACAATGACGCCACGTGTCTATCACAGACCATTTTTTGTTAAGCGGATATTTTTATCTGAGGGAGATTTTAACGAACCGACGATAAATGGCCCAAGGCGATGTTAGCTCGAAGTTTAATCGAATAAATATTCACGAAAATAGCGACAGCCTCAATTGCAGCGAAAAAAATTATCGCCTTATATACTTTGTACATTTGCACGAGTCTCGAAAAAGGAGCGACTCACGTGTTAGCGTGGCAAGGACAAAGGGGTGCGGGAGTTTCGCGCGACACGACGTGACCGTGAGATAATTGCCGATATCAATTGCCGTTCAATGAGGCACCGACTGCGAGACGAGACGAGGACCGAAAGAGCGGTTCATTCGTTCAAGGGTGAAGGCCCCATTTTTGGCCAACGCCAGGCGACCAATTTATCCCATCGGATTGATCATCAACCCGGCGTCCGTCTCGTTTGCGAGCGTCTGGCGTTAACCCCCGGAAAGAGATGAATTTTTCATCGCTCCACGGTCGCCACGATTTATCCTTGATAACCCAATAACCCAGAGACACAATTCATACCTAAAAAAAAAAGTTCTGTAACTTTTGCCTAACATTTTTCTGCATTCAACAATTTTAATTCACCACGTTAAATATTATAAAAAATAAATACAATTTCTAGGAACTCGAACGACTGGACGAAAAAGTTCGAAAAATTAAATTTAATAAATAAAATATTATCACAAAAAACCAAGATACCTAAAATATCGAAACGACTGGATAAAAAATTTCGAAAAAAAATGCATCAAATGTATAAACAAGTGGGATTTCAGTGGATCCAATCGGCGAAGTTTTGTTTTACAAAACCTCGGGCCAGGTATTACACCATTCGTCCCATTCGGTGGACGACCTTCGCATTCTGCGGGTATGCGATATCATCGTATATGCGAGGGGAAGAAATCGGTTTTCGGTCTGACCAAAAGTCCAGCGAGGAAAGTCGTAAAGTTCGATAGTGACGACCGCCTGCAGCGAAGCGCAATTTCGACATTGTCCCCGGTGCCCGGCGCAGCGGCGTCTTTGACGACTGCGCCGGGACGAACTGCGAGGACGAGTCGTCTTTCGAACGAGACTGTCGAGGCTCTCGTGTTACTTATATTCCTTCCGCACGGTTACCAAAAGCCCGCCGCGACGAGCAGCGTGAATTTTTCCAGCGTCTTTATACTTTCGCCGTTGCCGTCTCCGTCGTCGGCTTCGCCAGGGTCGTTCGCTGTGTACGATAATATTCTCGTTGCAACGCGAGCTGCACGGTCAGCGGGCCAAAGTGAGAGCAAACCATTCGGGGATACCCGGGGAATTTACATGGTCGTACGAAATTTTTGTGTCGCGTCTTCCCAAACGTCCCAGAGGTCTTATCGAACAGCGGATTGAAAACATTCGCCCTCGGCTCGTCATCAGAATTTATCGCTGCCTTCTGCCGCTCGTTTCATTTTCCGGTCGATCATTTTCTCATTTCACGTCTTTTTACATTTGAGCAGAATAAAATAAGAAAATAATTATCCTGCATTTTTTAAAATCAAGGTTTTCACATATATCTGCATTGGCAAAAGTTGTAAAAATGTAAAATAAGTAACTACAGTGATGAATAAAAAATAAATTAAAATAAACATTTCGTTGAATATTCAGGAGGAGTCCGCACTTTGCATTAAACAGTGCGACGCGATTGAAACATCAGGGGATTCGCGGTCGCGTCTCGCTCGGAGTGTCACGACGGCCAGTTAGAGTCGTCGCGACAAGCGATATACAAACTTTTCTGTGACGCGAAGAAAAAAAATTGTCGCTCCGGTCCGTGATTCGTTTTTCGTCAAAAACAAGAAACGCGAAAAGAGTCTCGTGAAAACGCGTCACGCTGGGATCGTAAAAAGTATGTAACACACAGATGGGATTGTCTTCGCTTTTTCCTCGAGGAATACGCGAGAGGAGCATCGCACTTACGTGCCAAGAAACGCCAAAAAAACGTAGTCGAGCAACGAGAACTTTTGATGGATCCTGCTAGATGTGAGAGATTTTTCAATGAGGCCTCATTGAAAAAAATGCTCGCACCGAAACAAATCAAAATTCTCTATCCACTTCTGACTTTCCTACAAAATTTACCATTTTCCTGGAAGAGCGAATTTTATCGGCACTTTATTTTGCCCGATGTCGACCAATGTCAGACCACAGGACAAATCAATGCCAGACATGTAAAAAAAAAATCATTTTGGAAGTCACCGAATATTTTATTTATTTCGCCGGGGAAAACTCGTCTCGGAAGCTTAAATAAAATATATCTTCATCAGCGTCTCTCCCGGTTTGTGTCTCCGGGGATTTTAATCAAAGCTGATGCGGGGATTACGTAATTGCCAAAATATCTTGACACTCGAGGCGAAAGAAAAAAAAAAAAGTGGGAGAGCCGCGGATTGAGCGGAGTTCGACGCCAGTACAACTCGATCGACGATGCCGCAGCGACAGGAGTGGCGCAATTTACAAGCCGGCTTCATCCTCCGCAAGGGGCGCCCGTCGTCCGGCGGCGCAGCGATGCGAAGACACGAGTTCGATTGAGCACGAGTCGGTGATCTTGTAGCTTGTGGCTCGTCGAACTTGTAGCTCGTTATTGCGAGGCTCTTCGAAGAATAGATACGCCAAGGATTTCGGGATTCGTGTCTTCGGCTCCGGCTTCGTGATTAGCATAGAGAAAAAAATATTGCAACGGTCACCAGACTTCTGTAATAATTGCAAGACGAGTTACACAGTCTGGGATTTATTCCCACATATTTGTCAGACGACTCCATTATTTTATTCATATTTTGTTGTCATAAAAATGCCTAATAAATATTATATTAAAAAAAAACGATTGTGTTTATTTTATTTAAAAAAAAAATGCCGACGTTCGGCTAAACATTTTATCGAGTCTGCGGCGACCACGTCTGGTCTTGTTTCCTCGCGGTGCGAAATATACAACGAAAAATATATATGTATATATAAACGCGAAGTGCGTTACGAACCGCTTTGCCTTGACAAGGACACCCGGGTCTCCACGTGTGATGAAAACACAAGACTCGTGTATACCGAGCGCATTCTGTGTGTGTGTGAAAACACAACGACAATCTTCTGCACATTCCGACCGTCGCTGCGTCTCGTGATTCACCAGATGTTGATCTTAACCACCGAGGCGAAAAAACTATTATAAAAACGAGAAGCAACGGGACAGAAAATCTTCGCGGTCTGTCGTCCAGCGACGTCTGAACTTTTTTTTTAAATAGTAAAAAGTCTTATCACAATTACGATTCTTATCACAATAAATATTTACCGGAATTTATTTTAACAGATTATCGCGAGATGATTCCAAAAGCAAAAAATTCGACACAAAATCCTTATCGACCCGGAACTCTCGTCGAAAATAAAATATCGTGAGCTCGGATTCCCGATATGAATCATCGATGGAATTCCGCCGTAAACACTGTTTAACAAAATCGCTGTTGGCGCCGAGATTCGCCGATTGGTCGTGTCGCGAGGATAAAAAAAAAGCGACTGCAAATGAAGTGACAATCGCGCCGGGTGTGGAATCCGCGCGGAGATAAAGTCCATAATTCCGTTTTTATCCATAATTCACGGCCTGGTTCGATCGACGAAGTTGTGTGCTGTGCGTATCGCGCGGCTTTTCCCGCTTTTCTCATCCCCTCGGACTGAGCCTGGCACTTGGCTCGCGTATCGATCACGTTTATCGGTTTATCGTCGCGGCCTGAGATTGTGTTGTATCGTCGCGTTGTGTGGGGGCGGTGGAGGCGGAGTCGGAATAATTCACGAGAACCGCAGCGGCATCAGCATCGTCGAGCCACCGGTTATCGAGGCGAACGACAACGGGAACGCGAAACCCTCGCGGGTTTCCGGAGCAACGATCGGAACCCAGAATCGCAAATATGTGGTCGCCTCGGTCGCGCGCCGCGGGGGAAGCCCATAATCCACAGGTGCTGGTCGGTGCTTTTCGCTCGACTGGCGGCCGCCTTGCTGCATGAATGACTCGTTTGCGCAATGCAGACGGCCACGACAAACTTCGGTACCGTTGTTTGCCCGAAAATTCGAAGGGAGAAAATTCGGAGGGAAAAAAAGGCTTTAAAAAAATTTTCGATTTAACGAAATTTTAAAACCCTATCCGACGGCAAATTTTCCGCTGATTCCAAAAATGACTGATGTTTGCCCGAAAAATCGAAAATTCGAGGAGAAAAACGTGAAAAATGATTTTTCACTTTTTTCGAATTTTGGTACTTCAGTAAAATTGACGTAATTTTTGATTGGATGAATGGAATCTGGATTTTCTTTTTGCATTCGAAAGAAGATCCTTCAACGAAGAGAATGCCGCCAGGCGGAACGCGATATCTCGATATTTCGATTTTTTGCAGATTTTTTAAGTTGACCCTCAAAAATCGCAAATTTTTAGAAGGGGTACCCCTTACGTTTTTCGCCAAAATCGAAAATTCGAGGAGAAAAACGCGAATACCGATTTTTTTTCCTCGAATTTTTTTTCTGACGAACCGTTTCAAGGTCACGTGAACAGGACTGCCCTGGAAATAGCCAGAAACGAAAAAAGGATTGGTCGGTATAACTCATACAATCCAAAATCGACGGTCTCAAAGCGACAGCAGCAGAGCGACGGAATGACCAGAGAAAGAAAAAAAAGAACCAGAACACTTTGCACAAGAGAAAAGGCTACGATAGACGTCGGCAGCACGAGGGGCCGGCCCGGTCGAACCCATTGATAAGATATCGGCCGCGTCGTTGGATCGCCGACAGATGACTCCGGTACGCCGCAGTCGCACGATACGTAAAGAGCACTCGGAGAATTATTTACCGCTCCATCGAGAGGCTCCGCGGATTCGCGTAAAAGGGTGGAACAGGGTTAACGATCGCGGCATCCAAGGGTAAATCGAACCAAATGGAGGGGAGAGGGTGAAAAAAAGGCGAAGATAGTCGAAGGAGAAAAGATATTGGGCTAAAAGGTCTGGCTCGGATTGCCGAGGCCTTCGAACGTCCACGTCTCTTATTCGTCGACTGCTACGAACTTCGCGTCAAAACTTCGCCACTTGCCATGAAAAATAATTTCGTTAAATGTTGCGAAATTCTCGAGGTTCTCAGGAGCGAAGAAGAAAATGCAAGAGATAATTGGAACAAGTGGAACCGTAACCGAGACGAAGGGGTTGGAGCAGCCTGAGAATTAGTACGCGAAACAAAAAGGAAAGAAAAAAAAAAAAAAAAGATCTTGGCTCCGCCACCTGAGTGACCCAGTTAAGCTGTTGTTTGCCGCCGCGACTTCCGGCTCCGGTTCTGCGGACACACGCGGCGAGCTACCAATAATCGTTACACGCTATAGGATATCGTAATATAAAAAAGAAAAAAAAAATGATTCGCGAACGTCTACCCCTTCATATTTATGTCTACACTGTCAGAAAAGACTGGAAATTTGTATCCATAAACTGGTCAATGAAATTTAATGTACAATTGTAGTATAAAATTATGGTACCTTTGCAATAAAATTGGAGTACATTTTTTAAATAAAAAAAACTCTCACAGTAAAATTAAAGCAAATTATTAAAATTATTGTATAACATTTAGTACACCAGTTTATGAATAAAAACTTGCAGTACATATACATTAACTTTCAAGTTGTTTTTCTTTCTCCGTGTAAGTTCGCGTGGGCCACACATGACGATTTATTATTGAGATTAAACGAAAAGGGGGGGGAGGGGGAAAAATGGGAAAAGTTCTTTTCGCGGTTACCAGATGGTACCGCAAGCTCCGCCTTGCATACGCGATCCCCGACGTATTTACATGTGCATTAAGGAGGCCGTTTCGGCTCCGGGCAGACGCGGCCGAGAAGGTTCAAGGTCTCCGTTAAATGTAGACACACTCCGCGTCATTTCGCCCCGCGACGGTTTTAGATCAACTCGCTTCACTCGCGACGCCCATTTATCGGGCATGTTTCGCGTCGCACTTTTACCGCCGGGGGGGACGCGCCTCCGATTTCTTCCTTTATCGATGTCGCGAGTTCCCCTAACATTTCGACGACGTCAGGAAGCCCGGAAGTCTCGACCAACATATATAAACACGTCGCCCACGCTGCGATTCGCTTATAAATTTTCTCCGACGAGCGAACCGGAAATACACACGGGAAATATATAACCCGGAATGCAGGACACGTCGAAGCGTAGAGAAAGTGACTTTGTACGTCGTCGTTTTTTTTTTTCTTCAGTGAAAAAAGCGCGTAACTAGTCAGACAGTAGATCGAGATCCGATCTTGCATTCGAATTTTCGCCAACTTCTCAGATAAATGAGAAAAAAAAATCTCTCCAGTACCGCGAAATCTCGATGAACTCCTACGCGCATTGACCTCGGCAAACTGCCTCAGAAGTGACTTTGTACGTCAGTCATTTTTTTTTCCATCAGTGAAAAAAGCGCCTAACTAGTCAGACAGTGGATCGAAATCCGATCCTACGTTTAACTTGCATTCCATTTTTCGTCAACTTCTCAGATAAAAAAAATCTCTCCAGTACCGCGAAATCTCGACGAACACCTACGCGCGTTGACCTCGGCAAACTCCTCCGATCCAGAGGTCACGGGTCATTCCCAACCGGTATTTACTCTCGCCCGCGCGCGGCTGTCGTCCATTCGTCAGGCCGTAATTCATTTTTGGTCGATGATAACCGATAAATCATCGTTGAACGATACACAGAAGACGCCGCGCGAGAGATTAAGCAGAAACGTCGCGGAGTGTCAAATGAATTGATTGACCCAGCAGATGTTTCCCACGTTGGCTGGTCCCGAAACGTGTGCACAGGTCCCACGAAATATTTGCTCTGATTATTGAAATGATACGTCATCCAACGGGACGAGAAATACATGGACCACGCGACACGTATATTGTAACCTGTGATACACAGAGGCGAAATCGTGGAGCACCCGACGAGTCGGGATGCCACGCGCGCCGCATGGGAAACGTAAATTCGTCCAAATGGTAAATTAGACACGTGCCCTCAGCTGGCAGCGCGGTTCGAGTAATTAAGAGCAGCGCGAGCAGATTAGTTACAGTTAATTAATAACGCTCGTTATTAAAGACCAGACAGACGACGAGCTCTATATATAACATATATGCATATAGTGTCGTATGTGTCACGGCAATATAACCGTCCAGCGATGCGGAGAGTAAAAGAGGACGAAACGATCGAGAAGCGCGATAAATCGACGCCCGTCAGTCCGTCGCTCTGGACACACTGTGTCCTGTATATATGTTATATAAAACATACAGTTACGTCACAGAATCGCAGAGAGAGGGTTAGAGTAGGTTAGGGCAAAAAATAATAATCACGGAAAATGAAGTCGGAAAATAAATTGTTAGTGGTCACTCCGATGGTTTTTGCGACGTTGTACACATTTTTTTAATGATTTTAAAGATACTTTTTGTGTCTTGTCCTTTTTAATCCCCGGAAAGTCCTCTTAGGTTCCCCTAATAAGTCCGACATTCGGACAAATGCGAACCGGCTTGTGCTTCAATATTTTACGGAAATCGCGCGACGAAAAAGCATGGGAACATTTTTTCTCTCCACGTCCTTTTGACAAAGCCGGGGCGCCTCTGTGGCAAATCGCCCCTGAAAGTGGCTTCCGAGTCGACAATTCGCGCGGCGCCAGACGGCAAATTCTTTTCCGCTGTAAACTTTTTTTTTAGGACAACGCACGAGTGCAAAAGTCGCGCACGAGAACCCGTTGGAATTAATCAACCTAATGGCTCGCGACGTCTGGAACTGTCATTATAAAATACGTTTTTTTTTTTCGGTTGACAAAACGACCGCGCGGTGACCCAATGCGCCCCGGTCACGCGGTGCGCGCGACGCGACTGGTGGGTGGTTCGAATATTTCGTCGTCGTCGCTCCCCCCTCCCCAAAGACTGGTACCAAACGCTGGCGGGTCTTGATCCGACCGCTTCGTAAATAAGCCACAGCGAGTGTTTTATTTTCACTGAAAATAAAACACTCGCCTCCGAAAAAGCTCGAGTTCCCGAGGCGAGCTTCTCCGTGCCTCTCGGGTGGTTCCGACGAAATAAAAAGCGCGTCTTGGGGAAAAAAGCGATAAAGCGTATTTTCCACGTGATCCAACGTCGTTCCAGTGGAATCTTCAACGACGCTTTGCAACATTATTTTTTGGTCCTTTATATTATATATCTACTATCATAACGTCGACAAACCTGACAGTTGAATCCTGAACAACAAGTATTCGTCACTGCCCATAAAAATGTTATTTTAATCCCTGCATCAGTGTCTTCATTTTTTTTATTTTTTTATTTTTTTATTTCTCACTTTATCGGCCATTCAGCGGCTTCCAACTTGAGAGGTTTCTTTTCCTCTTTGATTGCTCGAATTATCGTTGCAAAAAAATAATAGCCCGGAATAAAAATATCCGTGTGTTGCGGCAGGCAGTGAGGGGGGCTTGGGAAGGGGAGGGGGTCAGAAGTGGTGTAGGTTGGTGTACGTAAAACGTTTACACAAAAATAATGACGGTCCCTCGTTGGTGTTGGGTGGCGGTGTCGTTTATATCCAGCGAGCCACGAGTTTATTTCGGCTTCCTAACGACGTGGCCGAGGATATGGCCATTCGGCCCAACAGTGGATAATCGACTGTGAAGTACGGTAGCCCGGGGAAAAAAAAGAAAAAAATGTTCAACACGCCGATAGATCGCGTCGTTTCGCTGAATTAACGAGACGACTCCGGTCGCGGCGTTTGCAGCGCGAGAAAACTGCAACTTTCATTGGACCGATAATAGTTATCGAACTGTATTTTTATCAGCCAACATTGATAATAAATTAAGGCCATTTCTTATCTCAGAAAAGTCGTAAGTCCGTCTGGATCTCTGGACGAGAACTTTCAGTCTCTTATCGTCCAACGATTTGACAAATTGGAAAAAAAAAAAAAAAAAAAAATTCCCAGCAAATAAATGTTTGGGCGACGAAGCAGCTGAGCAGGTAAATGCAGCGACGTTTGTTTTTTGCTTTGCCAACGAGAAGAAGTTACACAGTTTGTCGATCGCCGATCGATCGTTATAATAATAACGATCGATCGAAGCCGACAGCTCCATCGACGTCGTGGCGAATCGCGATTATTTACGACAGTCATTGCGAACAGGTTACCCGCTCGTTCGGCTCTCCCTGCAAGTGGTTTAGGGTGGAGAGTCAACGACCACCGCGCGTCGCCGCGCCAACATATATGGCCCGGCAACATCGACGCGTTATTGCGCGGTCACTTTGGCCCCCAACTCGACGTCGTCGTTCGCGCGGGGCCACCAAAACGCCGAGGAGAGGACGAGCAGCGGCGCGTTTCACGCGGCGCGCAACGAATTCGATACTTTTCGCGCTACCGAATTTACTGCGTGACGTCACGAGGCGATTTTCATAAATACTCTTTTTTATATTTTTTTTTAGGTGTCCTCGAGACAAGACGCGACGAAATTCGACGAATCTTCAGGGTATAAACCAACCCGAGACACTAATTTTCAGTGCCAATTTTTTTTCATCCACCGCACGATTTTCTGGGGTTTTTTTTTTTGGCAGCTGAATTTCGTCATTAATGTCCAGTAATTCTCGTGGGATTGGTTGACAAATTGAGCGGTCGATAACCAATTAATTTATTGGCCCAGCCGACTAATTGGCTCGACCAATTTATTCGCCTGGAACTTGGCTAACGATTTTCTATTTTTTAAGTATCTGCTAATTTATCAACGATCTAATTGGTTCAGTCAATTTGTTCGCCTACAACTCGTATCGCATTTTTTTTTATTCTTCATACACCTGCCAATAAAAAAAGGACAGCGCAACACCTGCACGACGAGCTACAGTCTAATAATCTCCCCTATCGTTGTCGATTCCCAAACAGGTTTGTCCCCCGCGTATCCGACGAGTACGCTCCACAGCCGCAACAACAGTTCCCAACAAACCCAACCGATTTCCACCGATTTTCGATCGTTCCTCCGCATTACCACCGGTTGCTCATCGTAAGCGCGCACTTTGCTTCAGCGCCTGCTGGAACGTCTCTCGTTTCCCGCCAAACCAGAATCGTCGCGGCTACCGAGCCGACGGACGTCGCCATTCTTCACTCCGCGCGGATCGTCGAACCGGTATTCGATGCTCGGCCGCGCGGTGGCAAAGCTCGCGGGCTGCAAACGTTACCAGGCGTAACCGGTGCACACAGACTCCGGCTCGTGATGTAAAACCCTCGCGGCGCGTGTATAAAGCACGCGGAGCTCTCGAAACGCGCGACGGCTGCTGCGCGCTCGACGTCCACACGTGAGAATGACTCGCGGTGCTCGGGTTAACGATTATCGAAGTTCCCCGAATTTCTTCGTACCGGTTGCCGCTCGGTCCCCGGAGAACCAGACTTGGTGCACTTGCGCAGCAGCCAATGTAGAACGAGAGAGAAAAAAAAGGATTGCACCAACCCCGAACACGCCGACACCGTCGCGACTCGATCTCGATCGCAGGGGGTGGAGGAGGGTCCCCCCTCGATCCCCCTCATTGCATGTACGTCGGGAAATACCTGAGAGAAAAATTCAGCCACGAAATTCCCGTGGCGAGTCACGCGCACCGCGTCTTATCAGGCTGCACTTAATTACCGAATACTCAGCAAGCGCAGCAGCCGCAGCCGGAGGTCGTCGGACCTCGCGGGCCACATACGGCGCAACCGTTGAGTGGAACCGCTTTTTCGATTTCATTAACGATCTCCCTTGATACCAGAACAGGACGAAGCTTCCGCCGAAGCGAGTCTGGCGCACATCGGAATATTATTGGAGAGCATCGCGAGAGTCTGATTCTCGTTTCCGGGCGAAATCGTCGTCGCCGCGAATTGTCGTCATCCCTTTTTTTTTAGGGTTGACCCATCGTTCGTTTGATAATTTTTTTTTGGGGATTATATCATTCCTGAGGTCTTTCGCGTCTATTGCAACTTGATTCTGGTCGCTAGCTCTTTTTGTTATTTTTTGGCATAATTTTTTTTTTTTTTTTTTTTTTTTTTTCATTTTTGCTTCCGCATTTTTTTTAGGCGTCGACCGAGCGAATATTGCGAATATTGCGAATATTTCGCGGACCGTTCGTTGTGTATCGATTGACCGGGCCGAAAGTTGCAGGCACCGAAATATCCCGTCGATGTAGTACGTGACATGGTAAACAAGGTAACGATACCTTGGCTAAGTGCATGCGAGTATCTCAAGCATCTCCGATCGCCGCATGATCCTGGCCGTGTACGGTTACAAACCTTACGCGATATCCTTGTGACTCACGTGCGGCAAGACCTTGTGGAGTGTAACCAGCGCGACCACATCGACACAATCGTATTGATTTCGCGACACTGCGGAGCCCGACGGTGTTCTGGAATCTCCGTCGAGTGTGCTAATCGTCGAATTTTCATGGCAATAAGATATCAATCGTTACTGTAGATTAAATGCATCAGTAAATGCAAACGATTCCCGGTTAACAGTTTGCCCAGTAAATAAGAACCCTGTTTTGATTTTCATGCAAATAAATATCATATAAAATAATCTATAATAAAATAATTTATTTCCATGAAAATAAAAAACAGGGTTTTTATTTTCATGAAACATTTTTTAAAAAATAATTAGCTTAATTATTACATCACTGGTGATTTCACAAGAACAAGGCTACCAAAAAATTCGGCCCGATTGTGAAACGCGTTTTCCCGTCGAGGACTTTTTCCTTCATCAACGACACAACTTATATCACAACGCGAAACGTGACGAGCATCAAAATCTCATTCTCCTCTCGTTTCTTCGCAGCCCCAACCCTGTTAATTGTATATATATCTCAGAGCCGAATATTCGGAGACGAAGCGGACATTCGACTTCTTTGCTCAATCGAAAACGTGAGATAATCCCGACAAAATTCGCGAAATTTTAACGAGTCGTCGCCGGCGACGAGAGCAATCATCGTCGATCGATCGGGTTCCCGGTATCTCGATCGGAATCTCGTTGCCTCGATCGTCGGATCATCGTCGACTCGATCGCTCTTCCGTCTCGTATTTTTATTTATTTAATTCCAACGCTCCAGCTAATAACAAAGTTAATAAGACGAGGATCGCGCTGATTGATCGAAAAATGTGTAAACGAGCGATTTATTTTTGCAGGTGATCCACGTATGAGTTACGTGAGTTTATATATAATTTATTTGCGGGTTGTTCGCCGAGGCGAAGCGAACGAACTCTGGGCTGCTGATCGTCGTCGTCGTCGTCGAGAGAAGAAACCGACTCCGGGGGACGAGACATTCTTACGTGTGGCACGACTTCTTTTTATCGCGACTCGCGGACGTTTAACGACCCTTCGACAATTCTCGGCACTCGTAAGACGCGCCTTCTTTTCACCCCGCGAAGCCTTCCAGAGCTTCGCACTTTTTCCACTTGGCCTAAGTTCGAGGCACGCGAAACGGCCACTCGGGTCACTTTTTTGGAAAATCGCGGCCACGGGACTTTGGGCTCGGGTTAAGTGCGAAACTTTGGGGGCTGAATTATTCAGCCCGCGCTGCTTTCGGCACCTGGAAGGGAAATACTAAACAGCCCCTGATTTTCGCTAATTGTTGTTCTTTTTACGACGTTGTTTTCTTTTTATTAATTCGCAACAGTCGTTGGGGCAAATGTTTCGCGACTCTTTTTGTTTTCTTGGAAGGTTTGTAATGATGGCAATTAATTTTCGGATTTAAGGGTTCAGCCGAGTCAGAGATTTTTTTTAAGTTTGTGCAAATTGCATCATTGCAACACGAGGAATAATCATATCCGGCCTGTTTTTTTTCGTTATCGCGAAGAATGCAAATCAGCGTTGCTCAATATTTCGGCAATATTTCGATACATCGAAAAACTGGTTTTGTGCAAAAGCTTAGATAACAATTATTACGTGCGACATCGCGAAATCCGGCCTAAAAAAAAGAGAAATAAGAAATAAAAGACTAAGAAAATGAAGTTGGTGACAGACGATAAAATCCAGAAATTGGAGAACGAGAAGATGAGAAAAAAAAATTGATGCAGCAATGGCAGCGGGTGGAGCGTCTCGGGGGTGGATCAATTACATTCCTTGGAGCCGTCGCGACCTTCTCAAGGACGAGAGGCGCGTGCAATTAACCGTTACATGCTTAGTTAGTCGCCGAGTGGCCGAGGGTCCAAATTGGATGGAATTGGACCGTGATCAAAGTCGAACTGCCGAGCATCAGTCACCCGCGACCGTCGATCAGTTGGAGCGTTGAAAACTATCCTACGTTATCACCATAAGCGATATCAACCAACCAGCGTTTAGCAAAAAAAAAAGTGACTTGCAACGCGACACAAGAAAGTTGTTTCCACTGTAAAGTTTCCAGCCCTGTAAAAAAAACTACTCCACTATGTCACGAAAAAAAAAAAAAAATCATGTGTATCCTCGCAGATGGGAACCTCGCAATCCACTTACAAAGTCAATAACAATATTATTTCCCCGTGACGTCACTCGCGTGTTATCAGCCGATGTGGTATATCAAATTCCTTGTCCCACGTTTGCTTAGGTACAGACCAAAAAAAAATAGTACATGTGTGCTCAGGCCGAAAGTGGTAAAAAGCGAATGTGGACCACTGAAGCTGACAGTCGGCTGTCTGCTTCAGTGGAGGCGGGAAAAAAATCGCACTTCGGCGTGATTTGCAGTATCCACCGTGCAATATCTGCCGGGTGTAGCTATATACAATCTCCGACTCAACGGGACAGAAATATTTTAATAAGATTTTTTCTTTTTTTTCTCAAGGAGGCCCACGAGAAACAGAGGAAGGAGAGAATGACAAAAGTAAAGGAGGGACCCGCACGCACAGTTCGTATATCATGCCCTACATACCATATATGCGCGACAATCAATAAAGAAACATGCAGTGAAAAAAATAAATCGACTGAATGTCGCGAGAACCTTGCTTGGTTCCTGTTTTTTTTTTTTTTTTTTAATTTCTCAACGCAAATCGCCAACTTTTTTTCTCGCCATCAATAATTAATACAATGCAAAAAAAATGTTTCATAGGTAAGTATTTAAAAACACGCATCAATGACTTATGAGAACCTTGCGCACGGTTCCGGTTTTTTTTCTTTTTTATAATTTCTCAACGAGCATCGAAAGCAAATTTTGGATCACCCACGAAACTTTTTTCTCGCCATGAAAAATTAATAAAATCCAAAAAAAAATTTCATAGGTAATTATTTTAAAAAATGCATCAATGAAAAACTTTTGACCCATTTTCAGCTATCGAGTGATTAAATTCCGAATTTTCTTTGCCGACGAAAAAGTTTCGCAATCATAATTAGAAGACGAGAAAAAAAGGCCTGCAGAATCAGAAGGCGGAGGGATTTTAATAAAGGCGAAGAGGTATCAGTGAAATCGTGCAATTTGACGCGTCTGCCGCGTCGGTGTTTGCGCGCTGGCGCGAGCCGCCCACCCGGCTCGTCGTCGTCGTCCTACAGCAGCGCTTCTGGGTTTTCTCGCTGCCGCGGTAGACGCGAGCGGTTAGTTCGAGGGTGAAACGAGTCGCCCTCGCCAAATCGCACTCGACGTCTATCCTAGACAGAGCCGACGATGATTGCCACCGATATTCGAGTTTCCAAGCGTCGACTGTAAATTATCGTATCATGTCACTCAGTCCGTCTCTCTGACCGACGTGATTATTAAAATCGCGTTTGCCAAAATCATTAATCATAATTCGATCTCCGTTTGACACCGGCAAATATTGTCCGACGCTCGATAAATCAATCAATCGATCGATTAGTCAATCTGTCCATCAATAATAATAATAATAATAATAATAATAATAATAATAACAAAAATTATAATACTCGAGAGTGAATTTAAAAGTTCAACGACCTATAATTCAGGTGAGACGTCACAGAGCAAATAAAAATTTTGCTTATTGTGTATTATAATTATTATTGTGTTAAACAAAAAATCGTGATTGTTTTTAGTTCGCCGAATCGTCGAATAATCGTGAAAATTTGAGGTTCGCGCAACAGGTGCGATAATAAAGGTAATTTCGGCTACTCGGCGATTCCACGTAAATGGAAAAGAAATTTAGATTTCAAGAGTGTGTCGAGACTGACGCAAAGTTTGCCAAGTCCTCGAGTTTCGCACGCGAGCCACAAATTCTACCGTCGTACGATTGGAAGAAATAATAATTCGAGCCCGCGCGGACCGCGTGATAAATCATCGCGAGCAACAGGTGCAACCGACTGCAATTTCGAATAAAATACTTTCCGTGCTTCATCGTAATTTTCAGATATCGCGACTTCCGTTCCGTGATTGATGCGGAAACTTCTTGATATATCGTCGGCTCTGGTCGGTCACCGCGGGGGTGAATGAGAATATTGCATTAAGTACGGTTGGCGGGACCCAACCACGAGAGAATATAATTCCAGGGCTGATTGATGAGATATCCATTTGTTACTCGAAAGCAGTCGAACTATTTGCTTATAGAAACCTGGGGGACCGGCGAACTTCGAACTTTCGACCCTTGTCAAGTGTTTACTAACTAAATTGGACATTCTTTTTCGATCGATTTTACCGGAAAAATCTACGAAAAATTTCCTGACATTTTTTTTTTTTGTAACCGTGATAAATAATAAAAAATGTATATAAAAAAAAATGTACAAGTACCTGGATTTCATAGTACGATATACATCGTTACCACAAATTCTCCACGAGTTTCCCGTCTCAGTGGTAGCGTTGAAGCAGCCACGCAAAGTGGCTACGATATTCGATCCATCGAAAAAAATGTACCCCGCCAGATAATATCCGACGAGTTTCCATTGAAGCACTTTCACGTGGGCTAATTAAAATTCCCGCTCAGCCTCCGAGTCGGTTCATTCTTTTTTCACCTCCCCCGGGGAATTTCCTGTTTTTTTTTTCTTCCAGCAGAAAACTGTTTATAAACTTAGAACTTTACAACTCGCGTGAATGAAAACTTTGCCCGCAACTTCGAGCGATAAAATTACGCAGCTACTTTTGTCGATAACTTCTCCTCGTTATATATTTTTTTTATTGAATTTTATTTATCAAAATAGGAGCTCAATTTGCTCGATGCGCCGGAGAGTTGCGCGAAAGCCGGGAAACAGGTGCAGCGTATAGCGCAATATGGAAGCGACGCGACCACGAGTTTCACGACCAGTCTGACTGTAAATGCCCTTTCCGCAAATTCCTTTCCTAGTTTAACCCGGCGCGGCACAACCGCGAGACCAGCGGCCGCTCTGTTACGATGAGGTAACATCGTCGCCTGTCCGGCCAGGAGAGAACAGCAGATGAGCCGGTACTATTTTTCCTCCAATCGTGGACCAACAAGCTAACGAAAATGTGACGATAAAATTATATTGCCGAGAGATAAAAAGAAAACTCATTGAGACCCTCGTCGACCACCGACAACTCGTAAAACGTTTATACGAACGTGAAACTCTTTTTCTTAACGATAAATATTTGTTTTATTTTTTTTTTTTTTTTTTTTTTTCAGAATTACTGAATTATTTTACTGATCTAAAAAAATACTTCCTCGATTTACGAAATAATCTTACCATCTCTTTTGCTACTTTTTCGTCGCCTACATTTTATTTATTTTTTATATACTTTTTTTTTTTTGAGTATCCTGGCGGCTGATAAAAAGCGCAACGATTTATCAGCAAACACGCCGCAGATAAAAATAGGATTTATTAAGTAAGCACACACAGACCCGACCACGTCGATGGTCCGGAAAAAATTGCAACGTGTCGCTGAGTGGCCACGAGCGGTGAAAAAAAAAATTCTCGCAAGGGAGGAGACGCGATGTGAGTTATCTGACGTTATTTTCAGAGGGGGGCGTGTTGCATCCTGAAAAGCGCGACTACGTATATTATACCCCGAAGTCGCGTGCGCGTTGAACGTCGGGAGAAAGCTGAGCAGAGTGAAAAATGTCCGGCGTCGATAAAATTGGCACATGTGCTGCATCAACGAAAATAAAATATCGCCTCTTGTATCGGACGACATGAACGACCCGATTTTTCGATGTTTCCCTTTCGGGACAATACGAGAAAATATTACGTTTTTTTTTTAATGCCATAAATCTAACAGTCGCCGAGTCAGTTTTTGTTTGATAAAGTTGGAGGGACTATGGTTTTTTTTAGTTTTTTTTTTTATTTCCAGAATTTATCGTCCAAAGGACAAAGTTGTCCATGGTGAACGTTAAAAGTAACCGTAGGGTTTTGAGTGCCGTATAAGCGTGTAATAACCCTCTTCATGTTCTCACGTTGAGTTTACACGAGGACGAAAATTGCTGTAATAAGCTGCTTGGCCGTAACGCAAACGTTGCGGTCATTTTGGGGATGACGGTCATTACGGTCACCACTGCCCATTTCATAACTAAAATTAGTGACCATGACGGGCACGACTACGCCTAACGTCCGTCAATAAATCATCGACGTAACTAAATAAACTTCTGTCTCCATTTTTCGGTAAATTATCAAACGCGTCGTTCCCTATTTTTTACGACTGTAATTTTCTCATCTAAAAATATCTTACAATTATATTAACAGAACAATTTTTTTATTTTTTGTTAATTTGTCACGTTTTCTCATTAAATTTGTAACTTTTTGATAGTATCATAAATTAATTCATTGCTTCCTGGATAATTTTTTTTTTTAATTATCCATGCGACTGAAAGTTCCAAGAGATTATGAATTCTTGGCTGAATTAATTTTTCCTGAGGAAAACGTTGTGCATAATGCACTAGTCGATTAATTCAAGGCAGATTCTTCATTGTGCAAGGATCATCAGTCGTAATCCAACCGGACCCGATAAGTCTATTGTCGTCCGCGAATTATCGATAATACCATCGACTGCCAGGAAGTTGATAAGCGATTCCATCCACGAATGGATCAGATTCCGATTCCGCGTAAAACCACGTTGAGAAGTTGCAGTAACTAATTAACGCGGAGCGTGCGGATGACGCGTGCTGGGCGCAAACTTTTGCCATTACGCAAAAGGGCCCCGAGTTGTGCTTTATGTTGGCGGTAAATTTCGCTAAAATTCCCGATACCACCCCCGAATGTTTAAATCGAGGCGACGTTATCTTAAGTACCGAAGGAGCAGATCGGACAGACCCAGCACATCTGGCAATAACAGTTACGATAATTACCCCCAATTAACTGCCGAAGTCTGCGGGAGATACGAATATTCGAATATTATACATTTTTCAAAAATTCGCTGAAAACAAAGTTTTCAATTAAATTACAATAATCGTTCGCGAGAAGAAGAAACTTTTTTTCGAGCAAAAAAAAAGACGTTCAATTCGCCGAGTCGCGAATTTGATAACGAGATCCGTCGCATTGTAAGCGTCGCGGCGCCAAATTAGTTTTAATTGCGTTCCGGTAATTGATCGACTCATCCCCCACCCCCCCCCCCCCCCCTCAAATTTCACAACCAGATCCGTCACTTTGCGGTTGAACAGCGCTAAATTAGTTTTAATTATACCGTCGAGTCGAGGCGAGATGACATTCAAGTTTTAATTATCGGGCCCGACGAAAATTTTAATTAAATACAAGAAAAGTTACACCGTTGCTAATAATTGGAGTAAACTCGTGGGACCGGTAAAGAAAACTCCTTCGCATTTAAACCCCGGGCACTAAAAATATGATATACCGGCGGCTCAGAAATTAGGACTTATTTATAGCTCTATAAAAATTAGGAACTATATAAGACATTCGAGTTAAAATACATTTTTTTTTAATACCGTTTCTGTCAATAAAAAATCGTCAAATATTTGTTAACCCTGTACAAAGTTGTTTACACGCGTCGCGTTTTGTCTTCGCTCGTCGACAATTAGTCACCCCGAGCGTAACCGTTCGGCGCGCGCGACGAAATAATCGGTCCGCATCTCCCGAGCGATATTTATTCGGTAGCACTTTTAACGAGTCTCGGAAGTAAGCAAAGCAAACGTCAAAACGACTCGTTAACCGATGGCTCGATCTCGCACACGTATATATAGTGTATACATGTTTATGCATATATATGTAGGTGGGTTGCTGTAATAACGCTGGCCCGTTATTACCATACGTTTCGCCAGGGGCGTCGAGGCCGAGGGCCAATGGTGGGGCGCGCGAGACACGACGCGTCGGTTCGTACGGCAAGTTCACTGGCGCCGCGTTATGATACCGGAACTCGGGTACAGCGCCTATAATAATCTGCCTACGTGTCACGACCACTTTGCCGTCGCCGCTTAATTCAAGAAAAATGCTTCAACGAATCCGCTCGATGAAACGTGAGAAAAAAAAAGAATACAAAAATTATTTTAAAAAATCTAAAAAAAAATATATAAATACTTTTTAATACATATATACGTGTGTATAAATATTTCTTTTTCGTGGCTGGAAGAGACCGCGCGATATTAGCCCGATTTGCATATACGACCAAAGCGGAGAAATGCGCGGAGAGAGAATATGTAATGCGGAGGCCAAGGAGAGAGAAAAGAATCGGTGGAATTCTCTGCCAATCAACCGATTGGAACCGAAAACCCGTTCTCGAGGCGTCTAGGTACTCCAGCCGTGTTTACACACAATATTGTGGATTATACCGCGATATATCAGCGATATATGCATTATAGACCCCGGGAATATAGCATATAGAGTCTCTGCATCGGCTAATATTGCCGGGTGTAAAAGTTTATCTCGCGCAGATATTTGATATTCGATCGAGTGGAATTTATATCCTCCTTCCATTATTTCCCCACACTCGACTCGCTTATTACCTTCCGAAGGATTTTTTTTTTTTTTTTCTTTTCAGTAAACACCATACTTGTTTGTGACCCTCGGTAGATAACGACCCGAAGCTCGCACGGCGCGAAGACTCTGAGGGCAAAAGTTATATCAGAGTCCGTTGAAGCTTTATCGAAATCTTTTTTCGCGACCTTTTTCATTCTTTCTTTTTTTTTCCTCGTCGTTCAAACTGTCCGCCCTTCGACCCTATCGCAGGCGATCGGACTACCAAATGTGTTCGATTGTGGATGAAGGAGGAGCGAATTGGACTTTTGGAATTCACTTTGTCGAGGAGGGAAGACGCGAAGTCGTTGTGAACCCAACAATAGGAAGAAATTTATCGGTTCGGCGAATTCGACTCGACCCACGCGAAGAACCGAATTAATTGATCCGCATTTTTTTTTAGTTTCCCATCTTCTTTTCTGTCAATTTATTGATAAAAAAAATTGATTTAATAAATCGAATTAATTGATCCGCATTTTACCGCAAAAAAAATCCCATCTTCCTTTCTGTCAATTCATTAATAAAAAAAAAATGATTCAATAAATCGAGTCAATTGATCCGCATTTTACCGTTAAAAAAATCTTCCTTCTGTCAATTTATTGATAAAAAAAATTGATTCACCAGATGAACGTGCGATCGGTGGCAGCGGAATAAATCGAGCGGCCCTTCGGAGTGTTCGGACGTCGAGGAAATTCGCGCCAACGGACGATCGACCAAATTCGGACTACCGATTGCCGAAAACGTCGTCGAAGAAGGAGGCGGCGACGGCGGCAGAGGAGGAGCGGGGGGAAGCGAAAGCAGCGTCGAAATAAAGGCGCGATAGCCGGTCGCGCGGGTCTCTCCCGGCTCCCGGTGGACGGGTCCGCGTCTCGTGGGAGAGAACGGCAAGAGTAACCCGCGGGCTACGGGTCCGCCGGCTCGCGCGCGCCTCGGGTCGCCCTAGTCGAGCGAGAAGACGACCGCGAGGAAGAGCCCGGCGTGTTAGGATGCTGCGCCAGACGACGGATTCGTCGCGGTGGGATTTCCGCGCGCTGTCCCACTGACAATCGAGCCGTCGCTCATTTGTCGTTTTCTCGTGCAATATAAAATAATAAATAATTAATATAAAAATAATAAAAATAAAACAAGATATACCTAAAAATTGAAAATTATTAGAATTAAAAACCTAAAATAAATAAAACGTGTGAATAAAAAAATTGCAAGTGGGAGGAGAGGAAAAAATATATAAAAGTTCGCCAGTGCTTCGAGCGTCTTCAGTGAGGACTGAAAAGTTTTCAGACGAGACGTAAAAAAAAACAAATACATCGACGCTAAAAAGTTGTTTCGCTGAGATTTTTGTAATTTTTTTTTGCCTTTTTTTGGGTTGCATTAATTGAGCCAGTGGAATTGCTGCGAAATTGCTGTGGAATAAATTAATGAATAAATAATTTCGCGCCAAAATCGGTGAGAAAAAAAACACACACACACGAGGCAAAAGACAAAGGACGAAGTTTACGGTCAATGAATGCCGCGAGTCAAGAGACTCCGGGCGACGTTCGCGTGACAAATTGAGACATTCGGGGATGACAGCAGCCGAGCTACGCGGCGAATGACTCGTGTATTCTCCTCGCGAGGAGTTGAAAATAGAGAATCGTCATCGTCGTCGCTGCTGCGGAGACGCGAAAAAACCCTTTGAGCCGTCGTTCGCGTATCTCGGCGGCTACGAATATTCCGATAAAATATACGGGGAAAAAAAACGGGTCAGAGTCTCGGAAAAAAAAAGATGTCACAAATAGAACGTAAACACCGAACGTCTCTACGAGCGCCGGTCGTGTCTGTCTAAAAATAAAAAAAATAAAATAAAACTAAAAAAAAAAATACAAGACGAAGACGCCTCCTCAGCCGCCGACGACGACGACGACGACGACGCGTGGAGCGGCCGATCGGTAGCCATGGAATTTTTCATAGTTGCGGGGTGACGACGCCCGAATATTTCACGATTCGCCGTCGAGTGTTTTCGTGTCTGGCCCGAACGGTGCGAAAAATCGAATCGAAAATCCGAAAAAAATAAAATAAATCAATATCGACGAATCGACGCTGAAAAAAACACGTCACGTGTCACGTCGCCTGTTCATCCTCGTCGCCTTCAGGATCCAATTGCCACCTGAGACTCTCCAAGGAAAAAAAAAATGTCGAAATGGACGCTGACGACAAATTAAAAAATCCGATCCGACGATCGGCAAACAAAATAATAAATCAACGCGCATTGACTTAATACTTGACTGTACTTGACTTTGCCTGACGTTTCTCGACCAGTTGACGTTCGTCATCGAGATCGTCCAATTGTCCTGCTGCTCGTCGTTTCGCTCTGCGTAAAAACGTTGCGAAATAATTTTTCGATGTAATATATCGTTGCGACAGGCCAAGACGATCGATCGTCTCGAGTCGCGAAGCTGCGTTCGATCGATTCGCCGCTCGGTGATATTTTAATGACATGGTAAACAGCGACCGAAAGCGGCTGACCGAGTGTTACGTGCGACGAGACGCCGTCTGACGCCGAGTCGCCCGACGACCGGGAAAATCGCCAGAGAAAATATATCGGTTAATCGAGCGAATCTGTGATTCGTCGTGCGTCGTCGCGAGTTCGTCGGACGAAAACGTGGTGAAAATCCGTCGACCGAATGTGGCAGCTGCCCGGAGGTCACGTGACTTTGTGACAAGCGATTTTCTTTTTTTTTAATATCGTCTTGCAAAAACGAGTGACGACACTTTTGTGGCTAAAGTGATAATAAAAGATAAAAAATTATCACCTTAACATATTTTGGCAGTGAAAACAGAGACGCGACTGCCTGGAGGTCACGTGACTTTGTGACAAGCGATTTTTTTCTTTTAATATCGACTCACAAAAAGGAGTGACGACACTTTTGTGACTGAAGTGATAATAAAGGATAAAAAAAATACGTTAAATTTTTCGTGCAGTGAAAAAAAAAGACGCGGTGAAATGATCGAGAGCAGCGTGACGGCGCCGGAAGTGATGCGAGTCCAGGAAATGGACGAGGCGCGCGGGGATCGCGGATCGAACGACAGCCTGACGTTCGCCGTACGGAAGAGTCTCGAGTTGGCCGGACGATTGCACGAAAATTATAGCGCAACGAGCGATTTTCTGACGACCGAGGCGTCGTCGGGCAATCAGCGACGCGACGCCCTCTACGTCGTCGTGCCGATCACCGTCATCTACGTTCTCATTTTTTTCACCGGTCTCGTCGGCAACGTCTCGACGTGCGTCGTGATCGCGCGCAACCGCTCGATGCACACAGCCACGAATTACTATCTCTTCAGTCTCGCCGTGTCGGATCTTTTGCTGCTGATATCGGGACTGCCGCCGGAAATGTACTACATATGGTCGCACTTTCCCTATGTGTTCGGCGAGATATTCTGCATCATCCAGAGCTTCGCCGCCGAGACTTCGGCCAATGCCACCGTCCTCACCATCACCGCGTTTACGGTCGAGAGGTACACGTGTTCGTCCAAAATGTTTGGATTTTTATTTTTTATTTTTATTAATTTTGTTATATTAAATTGAATTAGTAATTAAATTAATTAATTAATGAAATTGATTATAAATTAAATTATTTAAATTTAAATTTTTATTTTTTTTCATTTGTTCTGAGATACAAAGATTATTTGCTTAACAAATTTCCAACCTTTTTGAAATATCTGCGAGAATTTTCGTGTCGAAATCCTCTCGCGAAAATTGGGTTAATCTTTTTTTAGAATTTTTTTTTCTCCCAAATACAAAAATATTCACGAACGCGCAGCCAAACAAACATGAGTTGAATGCAAGACCCGAAGGAATATCGAAGCGAATGATGTAAACCGCGGGATTCCAGATCGAAATACGAGGGTTTCCGGTGTTGAATGATCGACCTGCGCGTGAATATCAAATTTCGTTAGATTCACGCGATGAAAATATAGCCTTCGAGGTTTCTGGGCGTAATTTAGACGTTCGGCGAAGTCGTGTTGCCGAGGTAAGGTTACATACATTAAGATAACATCTGAACGATGTTATGATGTATAACGCTGTTAATATGTAACGCGTCGCCACGCTGGTAAATCGCGTGGGACGAATGCGACGGAGAAAGGGAGAGTCGGCTTCATAAATCAACGTTATCGGCGTCTCATCCGAGAATATGTATAAAGTGTATACGTGCGGGCTTAATCAACCGCGTCTAATCGATATTGATTACTCGAAGACGCGGCATTTCTGCCGCGTCTTCGGTGTTTCCTCGACTCTGCCCTACGGTCTTGTCGCGTCCTTTGCGCGGTATCTCGCGATATTTACATCTTCAGTCAACTTCAATTACCCAAACACGTGTATTCCAGGCCATGACATTTTTGGAAAAAAAAAAAAAAAAAAAAAAAGTTTTTTGAAGAAACCATTTTTCGCGTTTTTCTCCTCGAATTTTTTATTTTTCGGGCATTTACTGGTGATTTTTGCAATCAGCGGGAAATTTCCCATCGAATAGGATTTTAAAATTTCGTTAAATCGGATTTTTTTTTTCGCCGAAAAACCCAAGGGGTACCCCTTCTAAAAATTTTCGATTTTTGAGGGTCAACTTAAAAAATCTGCAAAAAATCGAAAAATCGAGGCATCGCGTTCCGCCTGACGTCATTCTCTTCGTTAAAGAGTCTTCTTTCAAATGCAAAAATAAAATCCAGATTCCATTTATCCAAAAAAAAATTACACCGATCTTACTGAAGGACCAAAATTCGACAAAAGTGAAAAATCATTTTACGCATTTTTCTCCTCGAATTTTCGATTTTTCGGGTAAACACCCGGCATTTTTAGAATCAGCGGGAAATTTCCCATCGGATAGGTTTTTAAAACTTCGTTAAATCGCAAAAAAAAATCTCAAACAAATCGCATATTAACCAAAAAAAATATTCGTCTCACTTTCTGTTCGCCCCCCGCAGATACGTAGCGATATGTCATCCGTTCATCTCGCACACGATGTCGAAGCTCTCGCGGGCCGTCAAGTACGTGATTCTGATATGGCTGCTGGCGCTGTGTCTCGCGATACCCCAGGCCATCCAGTTCGGCGTGGTGTTCTCGAGCGACGCGAACGGCACCCTGATACCGGACACCGCGACGTGTTCCCGGAAGTGGGTGATTATCGATCACGCGTTCGAGATATCGACGATGTTATTCTTCGTCGCTCCCATGACGATAATAACAGTGCTGTACGTGCTCATCGGGGTGAAACTTCGGCGATCGCGGCTGCTCACGGGCGCCAAGAGAAATCCGATAGCGAGCGGCATCAACCACTCGGACTGCGGCAGGGGCCGGTCCTCCTCCCAGCGAAACGTCATAAGGATGCTCGGTAAGTATTATCATTATCTCTTCAAGGTAACAAAAAAAAGACACTAAACCTGTAATCCGAAACGAGTATCCGAAAAGCAATCCGCACGCGAGTCCCAAAGTGCTACAACTCAATTCACGTGCATACAACGATCCTCAAAGTGAGGCGCACGTGAGTTATTATTACCGGAAGCCATAAGGCATTAATCAGCGAAATGGCACTTTAAATTCTCGGGGCTCTGTATTATCGATCGACGATCAATACTTGAATAAAAAAAAATTTAAGATAAAAGGAAAAATGTTTCAAATATAAAAAAAAAAAAACAAAATGCATTCGAACACCGCGAAATGAGATTCGAGGAGAAACGAGGAAGATATCAGCGCTCGTTCGAACGTTCAACTCGTCAGCTCGACGGAGACCGAGCCGAAAAAAAAAGATAGAGAAAAACAAGCGCCCGAGGTGGTGGCTTCTTCGCACAGTCTGTAATTAATTCCGGCGATGGCCGGACACGCGGAATGCGATAATCGCATCTCTCGCTTCTGGCCCTCACAACTGTTTGTATCGACACGTGAGCTTTGCTGCGAAAATAATTTTTTTTCCTTCCTTTTTTTCCGTCGCCACACGAGACACGTAGTCGGGCTGTATACCGGTGTCGAATGGTGGGGGGAATTAGTCGGGCTCGTCTGCCGAATTATTCCACACACACCTCGCGGCGAATACCATAAAACGCCAAAGGTCAGCCGGGCCACTCGCGGCCGGGTCCTGGCCACGCTCGTTACCCCCGGGGACTGCCGAGAATTCCCGAACGGGTTTCTTAATTCAAGCCTCCGCGCCTTGTGGAAGTCTCGGTCGGTCTCGCTGTCTCGGTGGCCGCGGGGAAAAAGGACGAGGCGACGAACGAGACAAAACAGCAAAGAGCGGAAAAAAAAAAAAACCGAAACAGCGAATGCGAGATAAGAGGGAGGATGTTGTATCACACGAGACCGATATAGCCACTCTTCGCGTAACCGCGTGACCTTGACTATTGCGCCGCCGCATTTAACGACACGCGACAACTGCGCTTTGCCGCTTCGCCACGAGAATTTGCAGCTGTCGACTCGGAGTAGGCGCGAGCCTCAAGCGAACCTCGGCACGAGAAATGAATTGACCGCGAGGGATGGAGTCAGTTTCGCCGGAAAGTCAGACCACGTCTTATCAGTGGCGACGTTTTGGCTTCGCGTTATCTCGCTGGACATTCGGTACCGTCCACATTTTGTGCATGCAAAGATCACCTGGACATTGATCTTTCCTTGGCGAACTCAGCGGCGATCAATATCATTTTTGCTGGAAACAAAAATAGTGAAAAAAAAAAAAAAAATCGACGATATACACGGTGTAAAATTCGGTTGTAGATTGTTTGACAATTTAATCTGGAAATTTATGAAATCGTCCACATTTTGTGCATGCAAAGGTCACCTGGACATCGATCTTTCCTCGGCGAACTCAGCGGCGATCAATATCATTTTTGCTGGAAACAAAAATCATGGAAAAAAAATCAACGATATACACGGTGTAAAATTCGGTTGTAGATTGTTTGACAATTTAATCTGGAAATTTATGAAATCGTCCACATTTTGTGCATGCAAAGATCGCCTGGGCATCGATCTTTCCTTGGCGAACTCAGCGGCGATCAATATCATTTTTGCTGGAAACAAAAATCATGGAAAAAAAATCAACGATATACACGGTGTAAAATTCGGTTGTAGATTGTTTGACAATTTAATCTGGAAATTTATGAAGTCACCGAGAAGTTGATAGTCGGTGCTATTACCGCGAGGGTTACGCGCGCGCAGCGCGGCGCGAGACTCGACGGCGATAGCGAAACGTTCATAAATCAACCGAGGCGCACGCGCGCGGCGCTGGTGAATCGGCTGAGCTGAGCCTCGTCGTATCACCGGACACGAAAACGCCCTGGCGAACTCGCTGCGCGCGCGGGTTAAACGCGCGTTGGCTTCGCGCTTGTATTAATACGCTCCGCGCGACTTACGCGCTGTACGCAGCGTTCGAGAATCAGGTTCAGCTGGATGCCTGAACCGGGAACCCGGATAAAAATTCCCCCCCGCGCCGCCGCCGACGACCGGTTTCTAGTTTCGGTTCCCGGGAAAATCATAAGCGTGAATTTCATCCGGTGACTCCGGCAGCGCGGCTAAAGGGACGCTGCAGGTTTAGCCGCGCGATCGGATCGAGAGTATTGAAAAAAAAAAAACAAAATGTTCGTATCTCGGTAAATTCATTTCGCGCCAGACGGATATTCGATACGGAACAATTTAATTAATTTTAACGAGCGCTGATGCTGCGTTTCTGCGAGGATTCATTTCAATTGTTTTATTCGCATTTTTTTATTATTTTTTATAATGTTTATTATTTTTTAAGCGAGTGGCCGACACTTGAATTGTTATTATTTTAATTATGGGAATAATTGCTTAAAATTAATTCGTCGCGCGAGGCTGTAAATTATGATTTTTTGCGAAACTTGTTTATTGTGTTTGCTTTTTTTTAATAGACAAAATGTCAGAGTTCACGGGCGAAAAATGATCTCTCGATCATTTTGGATGAGCAATCGGTCGTTATTTTTTTTTATTTTCCACGTTGGAATTTTTCACGTATTAAATGTCTTTTTTTGCATCCGTGAAACGTCCGTAACTATTCAATCTGGGCTGCGTCGGTGCGAGCCGCGTAATTACATCGAGGATTCCATTTGTGCGAAGCTTTGGCCTCATGCATAATAAATAAGCGCGGGGAGACCCAGACGGGGGCTGGACTGGTTATATTTTCAATTGAGTTCCGCGCAAAAAGTCTCGGTACTTCTCAGCGACGCGGCTTTCGGCGTCGCTGTATCAGCTGAGTCGCTTTATTTCGAGCCGCAATTACCATAATTTCGCTATCGTGATTTAAAAATTCCCGGGTATATAACGATCGTTACGCCGCGGTGTAAAATTAGACTAACATTTTTACCAACAAAATTAGACTAACATTTTTACCAGGTTACCGGGTTGTTACGAACCGACTCGTTTACAGGAGGGGAAAAAATAAATAAATTCCACACTCGCCAAATTAAATAATGCAAATGTCATTTTTTTTTTCGCTTCATCGTCTCGACGACGAAGGGAAAAACGACGCAGGGGTGAACGATGATGATGATGAGCGATGAGCGAGAACGATTTATTTCACTAAAATGCACGAAAAAAAAATGCTATTAAATTTTTGCTCCAATAAAAAAAAATTACAAAATAAAAAATGAAATATGATGAACGTGTGAATATTAATTGGCGTAAACACCGGGAGTCCAAGTCATCGGGTGGACAAAATATGACGGCGGGCCAAATCGGCGGTGAATTAAATTAATCATAGAGCCGCGCAGTTAATCGACCATCGTGAGCCATTATCGGGCTGACTTACGGTCGCGTTAAACGGCGACGGCGACGGCGCGGGTTCGCCGAATGCGGAACTCAGAGGCGAAGTGCAAAATTCGCCGGCAGCTACGTGGAGAACGCGGACGAAAAATGTCCGGCATATGCGTGACCATTGAACGCGAGATACACGTGGTGGGCCGTTTGGTGGACATCGCACCACAAAAAAAAAATGTGAAGAACAGGAGGCAGAGAAAAAAAAGAAGGAAAGAAGGAGGGAAGAGGGAAGAGAGAAGAGAGAATCTCGCCAGTGGAATTTCGGGACAGGGACTCGTATACCGTGATTTATCGCGGCGATCGAATATTCATTTGAGACTGAATCTCGTACTCGAGACTCCTGCTGTATTCGGGGTGGAAGGAGGAGGGGCTATCTTTCCCCACACTCGATGCGTCTTTTTTTGCCTCGGTGTTTTTTTTCCGTACATCTTCCCTTTTCTCTCTCCCCGCGGTTTTCGTTACATGAGACGTGAAAAAGGAAGGAAGACTAAATAAGACTAAATAAGAGTCGCGCGCGGTGGAACGAAAGCCCGGAGTGTCTCGTTTTGGGGTGCGGCGGAATCTAATCGGCCGAGGAGACGGGCAGTACGTCTCCCGGCGCGGGTCCCGGGACGACGACGACGACGACGACGACGACGACGACGAGCCGGCCACTTCGCGTGACCGCGATTGCCGCGCGGTAAGAAAAGTGTCGATCGCACTTTGCGTCTCGAAAAGTGGACGGTACAAGAATCGGAGGTTTTTGTTTTTTTTTTTTACATGGCATTCGTAAGGAGATAGCTGTCGATTTTTTGGACCTGATTTTTTTGCACTGCTTTTTCTCTTGAAATGACAATGAAAAAATAAAAAATATCATTTCTCGTTCCACTTGCGCCTCATAGTAATAAGAAAAGTGTCGATCGCACTTTGCGTCTCGAAAAGTGGACGATACAAGGATCGGAGATTTTTTTTACTTACGGGATTCGCAAGGAGATAGCAGTCGATTTTTTAGAGTGCAATTTTTGTTAACTCCTTTTTCGCTTGATATGACAATAAAAGATAAAATAAAGAAAAAATAAAGATCGAATAAAAAATATAAAAAATTACAATTTGTAAAAAATTATTTATCATTCGTGCAGTCGTATAATTTGTCGTTCCACTTGCGCCTCATGAGTTCTGTTCTCCAGAACTCCAGACGTTATATTGTCGCGTCCAATCATCGTACAATTTCGATCGGCGGGGCTTGTTACACCGTCGATACTCTATTTATAGGTGCGTGCGGTGATAAAGACGAGAAACCGACATTGTCGAGTATTTTCACGTGGTGGACGAGACACGTGTAACGCACTCGGAGCAGAAATCGCGAGGGCCAAGCCCTTCGGTGGTATCTCGCGCGCATTTTTCCGCGGTTGAAAATAGATCGGTAAATTGGGGCCCCGAGAGGTCATTAGATAAAAGCCAGGAGATACGGGACGTCTAAACACTCGCGAAGTGCGAGTCTGGTCCCTCGGCCTGTGGGCATCGAGGAGCTCTCGGCCCGTCTGGCACCGCCGGTCAATTTCCGTGGGTGCGATAACTCGTCGTTCTTTATGACTCCGCGATGAAGTGGTTTTTTTTATTTTCGTCTCTCGAATTTCCGGGCGCTTCGACTCTCAACGCGGCCACGTCGAACCAGCAAATAATAATAATGGCAAAAATAACAAAATTAATTATAATAAAACTATTAATTCCTGATTTTTTTTTTTTTCGATTTTTCATTCGATCTGTTATTCCGCGAAAAATTGACAAAGCAGTCGTCGAATTTTTAATTTAGTTGCAAATTCAAAGGATCCGGTTTTACGGTGACATATTTCGGGGTGACAGTTCTATTATATATATATTTTTTCTATATTGATCAAAGTTGACGAATATTTACCTGGACCGGACGAACGGAATTCCATTCTTTTTTTTTTCCGGCTGACCAAACGAACCAGCGTGGGCGGGATCTCGGGGGCCGAAAAAAACATTGCACTCACAATGGAAGGAAGATGAGGCTGATTTGTCGGTTTCCCCGAACGACGCCCCAAGTAATCCGGTAACCTCGGCGCCGTGCAAACGTCTCTGATTGCGTTTGCATGCTCCCGCGAAATCGCATTAGCCGTGATTTGTAAGGGAACGATTTCCCCTTCGACGTCGTCGAGAGGATGAAATTTCATATACGGGAAATGCGGAGACAGGAAAATCGCGGGAAAATGAAAGGAGCTGTCATCGAGGGGAAAAAATAAACAAAAGAGATCGAGACGTAAACAGAGAATAACATTCTTGGCCTGAGGCGTAGGCGGAATTTTGTTACACGTTTCCCGAGCTAAGCACGCAAGTTATTTAGACGTCGTGTGTTTAACACAACGATAATAACAATACTAATAATAACAATAATAAAGGCGCACGCAACGAGTCAGGAAGTTCACATTCACGAGTCGTGGAAAATATTTCACACGCCAACGGGACGCTCATCCTCTTTAATGTCTCGGATGAAATTTAACAGAGCCTCCCGCAAAAAAAATCTCCAGGGAGCAAAATAATTTGCCGAATTTTTCGAGCGAAAATATTCAACGCGAAACTTTTTTTTTTAACACCCGTGCATCAGGATTTTGTTACCACTGCTGATGCTGTTTCTACCGAGGATTTCGTAGAGTTTTCGCATTTTTGCTTTCATTCCCTTATCCACTATTTTCCAGCCAGTGGAGCATAGAAAAAGCATGCTGGTTCATAAATTTCGAGCTTCCACTCGGTGAACTTTCGTCTCTGCTATTATGCGGAACAGATATATTTTTCTCATGATTTTCCGAAAGTTTCGAGAGACGGGATTAACGTTATCACGAGGCGAGCGGTAATTGCGAGCTTTAAGAATGAAAACGAGGAAGATTAAGGCAAACGTTTATTGAGAGAAATATGGGAAATTGTGAGTTCCTCACACTGACTAAAAAAAAAGGTAATAACATAAAAGAAAAAAGAATTCAACACGCGCCGAGAATTCGCAACGTGGATAATTCGTATAATGAAACGAGTTCGAGTTTCCGGTTCACGAGCTCATTTCCGGTTTCTCGGGCGACTCCTGCGGCGCAAAGAAGCCAAAGAGACGTGGGACTGGGTGCCCCGTGTGAAACTGAATTTTACTCGAATTTTCAACAAAATTGCAAAATGAATTTATGAAGAAAATGAATGATTTTGGTCTTCGAAGTATTTCCCAAAATATTAGTCACGTTCTGGCGAATTTATTCGATACAAATATTTAATATTCGCTTTCGGAAAATCTGTGGCTGACTGAATCGCCTTTTGAATCGACCGAAGGGAATAAATATCGGAGCAAAGACGGCCGAGATATTTGCGTTAAACGCGAGTTGATATTTCCAGTTAGGACGAGGAAGTAAATACTCGAAGTAAATCTCGGTGCATTTCGATGAAATTTTCTTACGGCTTCGCAGGTATTTTCTGATAGTGACTTTCTCCGGGAAATTAGCTGCGTTTGCTTTCAGAAGAAATCATTTGGACGCCGGTGGAACATTTATCGAAAATATTTGCCCTCGAACACAAATGTTTAGCTTCTCAATAAATTTGCCCCAGCGGCTTCGACGTAAAATTATCAAAAAATATGATAAGAAAAATAAACGTCGTCGTTTTATTTTCGTCGAATTTCGGTCGCCTGGAAAATAGGAGGGACATCATTTCGGATATATATAAAAGCATCTGCCGCGCCGAAATGTTCATCTACGTCTCCATCGGATACTTATGATTGAGGAGGAAAGTTTCTCGGTCCTCGCGACGGCTGCAAGATTTCTCGGTTACGCGTCGAGATTGACGCAGATCCAAAAAGTTAAAGGCGTACCGAAAATGCCTTCGGGCATTATTCGCGAGACTCGACAGGTCGCGAACATTTCCCGGGGCGCGAAAAGAGTTCTCCAAGTCATAAACAAGGGATAAATCCGCGCCGAGGGTTATCGTGTCTCTTCCACTTATCCCGAGACGTGACGTCGCGTATGAACTATATTTTTTACTTGATGTATACAACAATATATCACTGTATATACAGTGCATTTAGTGTTTATACAACTGTAGCATTTACAACAACAACAAAAGTTATAAAAATGATTTTTATCAAAGAAAATAATGTTATTTAATAAATTCGTGCGATGCATGAAAATCTCGATAGAAAAATCTCTAACCTTTGTTATCCTGATGTCAACCGAATAAAAAGAATAGCGGGGATTATAATATTTTTTTTATTCAATAACACTCGTTCGGTTTTCCAGCAGCGCGACAAATATTGGTTTGCAATCAATGGGGTAGCAGTCTGTTGGTACAGGGATTTCTCTCCGGGGCTTCGAGGCCACGAAGGGGCTGAAGGTCGCAGCCGGCTGCTCGTGACAACCTTCGCCGTGAGGATCCTGTGACGACCCATTGCCCTACATTTTCCCGATACCGTAAAATTACTCGTTCCGACCGCTCGGCCGTCAAACAAAATATCGCTCGACGTGCGCAGCGCATTAATAAGTTTCCCTCAAATCATTGGCGTCGTGTATATCACGACTATAATAATTTTACGAGCCTGCTGCCCCGCGATCCAACGTTGATTATTTGACTTCCATAGTCTGCGGCTTCGGCGCGAGAGAATCCGAACTCACCTATATCTATGTTCGCACGCGAAGCATAATCGCCTCTGGTACCAGAGGCGAATTTCCCGGAAATACCGAGAGACGAATGGACCGACGCCAGAGCAGAGAAAATCTCTGTTTATTTATTTTTCTGCATTCCCATCGAGTGCATCCGCGGTGCATTGCGTAATACGGTGCAGAGCTTTGGGCGGGAAGACGCGATTTAGGGTCGAAGCTTTTTCCGAAGATCCGCGTACATCAGTCGTTCATAATTCAAAAGTTAACGAGAGTTGCGAAGAGATTGATCGCATCGCGGATAAATCCTCGCGAAGGTCAATAAATGTTTCGACGATCTGCAGCATAAATCGCGCTGAATTAAAATTGTTCTAGTTTTGCTGATGTGGCCCTGGCTGGAAAAAAGAAACACTAAAAATATTGCCGGTCGTTAGTTTTCGATTAAAAAATCGAAATAAATGCAGACATGGCTCCCTCCTTGGGAGAGCGCACATTAAAAAATGAAATTCTGGCACGAGACTGCGAGGTCAGTGCAAACGATAAACGTGGCCAATTTACTACTCACCAAAAATGTTGCCCGGTGATCAATTTTCGTGGTTGTAAAGCTCTCCAAGTTGATCTAATGTCGGAGGGGACAACGTCCCTTTCATCCGGCTGAAAACAAAAGATCCAAATTTATCTCGGGGTTCGTTTTAGCACGAAATCGTCATTTTCCACGAGGTCTCGTACGTCACCAGGAATTCCTTCCCCTAAAAAAAAATTGACCTTCAAATTTACGATTTTCTCCCTCAGAAATGTCGACCGAGGAACCACTCAAAGAATTTAATGTGTCGTGGAATGTCCCGTAGGCCCTAATATAGCAACGTAAAACTAGTAACGTGAAAAATTGTCATCTTAACATTCATCCACCAAAAAAAAATTGACCTTCAAATTTTAGATTTTCTCCCTCGGTAATGTCGACCGAGGAACCACTCAAAAATTTAATGTGGCGTGGAACGTCCCATAGATCCTGATACCTACGGTATCGTACGTTGGCGTAAAAATAGCAACGTGAGAAAAAGTAAGCAGAGTGCTGGAGGGAGACTAGAGAGAGAAGGAGACATCGCGGGGCTTCATTCATTGTCGGTGTCGGTGGTTGATGCTTCCTGGCTCGGAGCCAGAGAGCTACGAGAATTCTCTCTCCGCGTCCGATAAAGCAGAATGGCCGGTGGTTTAAGTGAGCGAGGGGCGGATGAGAAGGAAGCGCGCGCGCCGCGCGACGTGTTTCCCCGGATAGACCTGAGCAGTGACATTCGCCCCACGATTTTCTACGTGAAAAGGGAACGAGGCTAATGGGGGAAAAGCGTCGCCCTCGGTTTACCCGCCTCGCCACGAGTCTCGGAGTTGCGTACCAAACGATTCTTACGTTTTATTTTCGAATATATATAGATATTTCTCTCTCTGTCAGAAACACAGAAAGTACACGACTTACGTAGGGACGAAGTTTCCTCTGTGTTTAAGTACGTACCGAGACGGAATCGAAAGGATCCTATTTGTACGGAAACTTTCTCGCTGCCGTCGCTGCCGTCGCGTTGGAAATTGCGCGGACGAACGATTTTCACGAGAATATTATCGAAATGGGATTTTTATTAATAAAAACACGAGAGTGTACAGCGGATATTATTTATCGTCGCATTTTCCGACGGTTCGTCACACGAAAATATGTCGAGACACTTTTATAGTGTTTGGCTTTTTTTGGGGGGAAAAAATTGTCCTATTTACCGAATTTTTAGATGTTTTCGCGTAGTCGGTCGATTCAACGTCCCCGGTCGGTAAAACAGTTTCCCCATTCTCCTGGACCTTTTTTTCTCATCCCAAAAAAAAATCCACTAATTCCGCATAGACGTCGAAAAAAAAATAGGGGCGCCCTTTAATTTATCTCCCAGAATTAATCGCCCGGATTAATGAATTAGTCGGATCGTGCGGAGTACGTGGGTTATATACACGTCAGGTGCTTCTCGTCCGCCCACGAAAATCTCGTGGCTGCTGCTGAATTGTCGCAACGCAGGAGACGGACCGCTTAAGACGCTTAGTTCAAAGACCAGCGGGTCCCTACATCATTCCGAGGGGTTTTGCTGCGCGGAATAATCCCGACCCCTGCGCCCCCGCCTCGACGTTGATATACGCGATACCTGTTTGCAAATTCGGGGGACAATGAATTTACCAGGTTTCACCCACTCCGAGTTGAACTTGCCGGCTCATGAGAAACTGCCAGCTGTGAGTTTCGGTAATGGATAGCAGTCGCGATCCCCGATGGTTTCCCGGGTTCGCGTCGCTGGGTTCCTCCCCCCTTTCACCCTCCTCAAAACGGTTGCTGAATTTAACCGTGAAACACAAACACCGATCGATGCCTCCCTCGCTCACTTCTCTTCATTTCAACTCCCTCTTCACGTTTTTTAATCTCTCAGCGTCGCGATAACGAATTTTATTTTCCGTGTAACTGACCGGCGCAACAATTTTTATATATTTTTTAATTGTCATTATGCTGAATGTAAATATAATTCTTTTTCCATTGCGATACTTCTGACGCATCTTCTTCGCGATGACGAATTTTATTTTTCATGTTACTGACCCCCGCAATGATTTTTATTAAAAATAAAATTGTCATTATACCGAACGTAAATACAATTATTTTTCCAATGCGATACTTTTGAGGCGTCTTCTCTCGAAGCAGAAATATGGCAGAGACCGAAGACTGAGAATATCTCGGTTTCGTGTTTGCTGAGGAGCAAAAAAAAAAGTAAGAGGCTGTCGTGTCTCGGGCCCTCAAGCTCAACGCCCAGCGGTTCGTCACGCGTTAGACGCAAACACTCAGCCGGGCGGCCGAGCGATGCTCCACATGACACGTGTAATACATATGTAAGACACACGTGCCGGCTCGTTGATAAATACGAAAAAATAAATATACATAGTCGCGAAGATGTATACAACACAAATATATTTTCGACTCACCGAGTAACTTAATTATGCAATTTTTTTTTTCGGCGAGAAAAATTGTCGAGACAAATTTTAGAGACACTAATGAGTTCACTGATTTCTTTTTAGCCCTAACAAATAGTTTCAATATTTAACTTTTAGAAAATATAACGGAAGTCATGCGACGGCGTCGCGACGCCGGAAAATTGCGTGGAATAAGAGGAGCAAATGAAGTCGACTCGACGCACTTTGACGCAACGTCGCGGATTTGTGTATCAATCATATAGATACATGTATCTCCCATTCGCTCAATTCGCGTCGTCTGGATCTGCCGCTCGTCGCGGCGGCAAAGTTTATTATTACAGTCGTTCGCGACCGGCGCGTTACGCGCGTGACCTTGAGCCGGGCAATCGTTAACTGTCAGCGCCTGGTTACCGTTTTATTCTTTTTTTTTTTCAACCTGACATTTATGGAAAATTCTAAAATAACAAAAATTGTATTATATATTTATAGAATTGTAAGCCTCGGGGCTCCGTTTTATTTCCCTCAATATCAAACCTGCAATCGGTAACTGTCAATGCAAGCCGGGCAATCGGTAACTGTCAGCATCTGGTTACCGTCTTATTATTTTTTTTTTTTTCAATCTGACATTTATGGCTAATTCTAAAATAACAAAAATTATATTATATACTAGGCTAATCACACGCGCTGACGCAGGTGCCCGAGATACTTTTGCGCTGCTGCGCTTAAAATAAAGTTTTAAAAGGGTAAATCGCAACTGAAAAACCCTTGTTCAGTTACTTTTTAAAAAAAAAGGAAATTTGTCGTTTTGCTTGTCAGAAATCGTAGATCTGACCGCCGGGCCGAAAACCGCCCAAATCGGGGTCACGAAATTTATTTTTTCAAAATATCGACTTTTAACCTATACCATCGTTCTCAAGTCGCATATTCTACCCCTGAAAACACCGGTTACAACCCTTTTTTAGTTGATTTTGAAAAAAAAAATTTTTGGCCGAACAGTTTGTCAGAAATCGTAGATCTGGCCGTCGGGCCGAAAACCGCCCAAATCGGGGTCACGAAATTTATTTTTTCAAAATATCGACTTTTAACCTATACCATCGTTCTCAAGTCGCATATTCTACCCCAGAAAACACGGGTTACAACCCTTTTTTAGTTGATTTTGAAAAAAAAAATTGTTGGCCGACCAGTTTGTCAAAAATCGTAGATCTGGCCGCCAGGCCGAAAACCGCCCAAATCGGGGTCACGAAATTTATTTTTTCAAAATATCGACTTTTAACCTATACCATCGTCCTCAAGTCGCATATTCTACCCCTGAAAACACCGGTTACAACCCTTTTTTAGTGGATTAAAAAAAATACGATATTTGACAGAACTGTCAAAGTTATCATGGACAAATGAACCTGAACTCGGTCTGAGAGTCCCAGCCAATCACAGCTCGAATAGATTGCTAACAATGCTTTCCGTTACTCATGAACTTTTTAAAAGAGGGATATTTATAGAGAATTGTAAGTCTCGGGCCTCCGTTTTATTTCCCGCAATATCAACCCTTTCGGCATTTGTCCCAAAACTTTCGTCCGACCTTGACGATTTAATGAAAAAAAGTTTCAAGCCCAGAGCGACGGCAACTGGTGTCCAAAGGGAAGAGGAAAGTCGAAACTTCCGCGGTTCTACTGCTGGAATTTCGCGTATTTCCGCAAAGTGCTCGAGGCAAACCGAGCGAGAAAACCGTCGCTTCCGGGGGTCGTCGATCTCTCGGCACGTGACTCGGTTGACTAGAGCCGCGGCTCGCAATAAGAGAATTTTACGCGGGAGGGAAAAGCGCGAGTGGAAAAAAAAGAAGGAAAAACATTCGGTAGTAATTTTGTGGCGGGTTCTCGCGCCCCCCCCCCCCCCCCCCCTCCAGCCCCCCTGGAGCCCGGAGGCCACACACCAGGGTGTCTCGGGCGCAACTTAACACGAAAGAATGAGCGTCGTAATGAAGCTGCGCTTGTCTTGTGACGTAGATCGAGCCAACACATGTCCGAGAGAGATAAGGATAGAGATAGAGATAGACAGACTCGAGATTTTATTGCAAACCTGAGACGTAATGGAGGCAAATTGCGGAAGGAGATTTAACGAGCTGCATGACCTCGTTAATGCACACTAGTTACTCACTGTTTGCGCGCGACGAAGATTTGTCCCTCGTAAAATTCCCCGGTGAGCCGTCCGGAAAAATACTTCGGGGTGGAAATCGCGACGACGAGTCCACACATTTGATTTCAATTGAAAAAATAATCCTACGCACTGATGTAAAATAATCATTTTTTAGGCTGAAGAACCTCGGTCGATGGCCCATTGATAATACAGTATAGCTATAGAATAATATTGAAGATAAAACAAACCAAATACTGTATATATTGTATTATCAATAAATTACCTTTACTACTACTACTAATCATTTTTTTTCTGTCGACACTAAAATCGCTCGGAGAATAATTATGTTTTTTTCCAAAAAAATTGCAGTCGCCGTCGTCGTGGCGTTCTTCATATGCTGGGCGCCCTTTCACGCCCAGAGGCTGATGGCAGTTTACGCGGAGAGCAGCGACCAGGAAAACGGCGACCAGGCTGCGCTGGTTACCGTCTACACGGCGCTCACATACGTCTCCGGGATATTCTACTATCTCTCGACGACCGTCAATCCGCTCCTTTACAACATTATGTCCAACAAGTTTCGCGAGGCTTTCAAGGTAGATATACCTATTTATTTATTTATTTTTCAATGGACCGGGGCACAAGCCCTTTGGCAAAAATAATACGTAAATAATATCACGGAATTTACTCGTTGATATTATTTATACACATCATTCTCCCCACATCCGGTTCCTCTGTTATTTCCCAATTACTTTCACCCCTCGGACGTTCGATTTCTTATCTGTTTATCACTTCCGTCGTAATTCTCACGATTCGTCTCTGTCAACGCGAAACCCACGCCATAATTTGTCTTCGACTTCCCGTCACTTCATTAGCCGATGAGTTACGAAAAATTGTTACGAAAATAACGTCACACAGTATTTTTGTGACAATTTTTGCCCCGGCATTTTTTTCCCGCCGTCAGTCACTCCCCAATTTTCGTCTCTCACAATTTTCCGTATTTTTCTATTCACAGTCGCCTCGTTTTCCACCCACGACAAAAATCGTTGCTGCCCTTTTTGCTCGCCTTGTTTTTTTTTACCGCCCCCTTTTATCGCTCCTCGCGCTTTACGCTTTTCGAGCTTACACAGCGAACGCGCCTTTATATGACCCTTTGTGGGTCACGCACATAGCTCACTTTATTTCGCATGACGAGATTCCTCTGTCTTCCCTCGCGGTCCCGAGCGATTTGGCTGTAATACCGTAAAGCATGCTTTATGCCCCAAAGTTCAAGCTTATCTTTCGCAATTAATTAAACGGTAAACGTACAATTAATCATAACGGAGTATTCGCCAGGGTCTCGACTTACCCAAACTATGCCTCATAATAATCCTCTATTAAAAAGTTCGTGAGCAACCGTTGTTGTCGATTTATTCGGCCTCTGATTCGTCGTTGAGATACAACGGTTTCTTTTCGCATTCGAAAGAAGAATACTGCAAGGCAAAACGCGATATCTCGATTTTTCGATTTTTTGCAGAATTTTAAAGTTGACCTTTAAAAATCGCAAATTTTTAGAAGGGGTACCCCTCTTATTTTTTCGGCGAAAAAAAAATTTCGATGTAACAACGTTTTAAAACCCTATCCGATGGGAAATTTTCCGCTGATTCCAAAAATCACTGATGTTTGCCCGAAAAATAAAAAATTCGACGAGAAAAACACGAAAAATGATTTTTTTATCCTGACAAACTGCCCAATTTCGCGACTGCAAATTTCCTATGACTCTGTAATACCCTCTGACCATTACTAACAAGTTCGGTGAGTTAACGCTTTGTGATCGTGAATGATTAACAGGCCCTCGTGTGTTCAACAGAGTATGCTGGAGCACTGCGGCGGTAGGCGCTCGCTGCAGAAGGCGAATCCCCGCCGACAGACGTACAGCAGTCTGTCGAGGTACGGAAAATCGGCGGTGAAGCGAGGTGCGGACCGAAACTCGGCGTCGCTGTCGGCGAGCGACGAGACGCAGCGGCTCACGCCGTCTTTGCGCCAGGAGCTTCTGCAACAGCGAGCGATCGGCGCGACCGGCGATATTCCACCGGAACGGACAGCGGACAATGCGTCGCGAATGTGCGTCGTTCGAGTCGGCGGCGCCGATTCCCCGACGGACTTTCAGCAGCCGAATGGCCGGTGCCTCACCAGGTCGACGACGCTGACGTCCGAGCCCGGCAGTCAGCTCTCGAGCTCGATTCCCCCGATCAGCTGGCGATGCGTCAGCCAAGTCGGCAACAACAACGGCTTCGACGTCGGCGTGCACAATCGCGCGGGAAAAGGCCATCGGCCGCCATTGAAGACTGTCACTCTCGGTAAGAGACAGTCCATATTTTTTCCTGTGATCCAATAAACTTGACAAATTATTTTTTCAAAACATCCCCTTTTAGCATATAACATCGTTCTCAAGTCGCATATTCTACCCCTGAGAACGATGTCTTCAACCCTTTTTTCATTGATTCTAAAAAAGAAAAAAAAATGTGACGAAACGGTCATAGTTACCAACGACAAATGAACTTGGTCTCGGTCTGAGTCTCGCCCAACCACAGCGCGAATAAGACGTTACACATGAAACTTTTTAGAGAAGCGATTGTTTCGATACTTCGTGACTAATTTTTGAATTTATTCTAACGCAACAGGACTGATAGCCGAGAGGCTGCGCTTCGGTACGAAGAGTCTCTTCGCCAGTCAGCAGCAGAGGCCTCACCATCATCCGCAGCCACAGCCCCAGCAGCAGCAGCAGCAAATGCAACAGGCGCAGCCGCAGCATCGAAGTGCGTCGGTAAAACAGGAAATCGCCGGTCGCGTGAATCCGAAGTTTCAGAGTCACCCGAGTCTCGACAGCGCGAACACGATAAGCAACTCGAGTCTTCAGGATCTCGACGAGACGGAGTTCACGGGTTCGGAGCTGGCGAGATACATGGGCGAGCTGAACTTCGATCTCGTGACCTGACGAGCCGCGTGAAGGCGCGACGCGGTGTGTGCCGCCATTATCAACTGCCCGTGAAGGGCTGAACCTGCGACTTTTTGGCTCTCGTTCGACGATGATCTTTCGACATAGACGACGAGCTTTGTGCGACGAGAATCGGCGGTGACAAGATGAAAGAGAAGAAGCTTCCTACCTCGTCACATGATTCTTACCGCTTCGACCCCAAAAAGCTCTACTTCCCGCGACTCGAGAACCGACGCGATCGAATCGAGGGCGAACTAACCGACTAACCCGCGGCAAAACTGCAAATGGAGGAGCTCCGATGGTAAAACAGGAACGAATTCAAACGCGTTCCGGAAAACTCGAATTCAATTGTGATTAAGTAGTATTGTGTAGTGTGTAACAGTCGCACGAGATTTTTTCCCCCTAGATATAACAATAATTATCTTATATAATAATAATGCTAATGGACGACTTGGATGAGTTCACCGGTGAGTCATTGATTGCGATTGCAATTGCAGCTTCAATTTTCGAAACTTCAAATTTGTACCGTAAAATCGATGTTTCAATTTGATAATCGTAATGATATGTTTTTTGACACGGAGAACGTAAAGAATAAACGTCGAGAAAGTTTATGTATTCCAGGATTAAAATATAAGAGAATCGTCGTCTGTGTCCTGTGTAAAGCCAAACAAAATTGAGGTAAAATAAAGATGTTATGCCGTTTTGTAAAATTATCGCATTCACTCGGTGCGAAGGCTCGACTTTTGTGTGGCACTTGACTCATTAATGCAAACGTCGATGAGCAGATTCCGCTTGTATCGTCGCAATGATTGACACAGAGACGAGCGAGCTTATTGTTAATCTCGGCGAAGGCGATATTTGCATCGATGCATTATTAAAGCGAGAACTCGCCGCTCGCTTATTCATTAAAGCGCGACAAGAATACACAGCTCGGTTAATTGATGCAAATTGACGCGAAACGTGCACGATATTTATAAGCTGAATGGATGTGTCAGGTAAAATTTAGCTTTCGCTTCCCAGCTGAATGAATACTGGGGGAGGAAACAAAAGCAAATTTTTCCGCGGAAAAACCGCGACGTGAGAATGTAATAAATTCGTATGCCAAGTAATTGTACATATTATGTATACATATATTATTCTTGCGCCACAGCTGATAAACTTATATTAAAATTGAACGTGAAAAAAAAAAGCGGCGGGTGATAAACCGCAGCGAGTGCAGATCGATCGCACGATAAGAATAATAAATTGCGTGTCATGAATATTAAAGTGAAAATGTTTCTCTCGTTGATTGCGCGTAATTTAGATGGTGGTCTTGGGACGCTTCTCCAGATAAGACTTGACGTTCGGATTGGCGTTCACTTTGTCGACGAGCTTCTTCAGTTCGGGGTGATCCTTGTTAACGTCGTGGCCGAGAATGTGCGACAGGTAACCGTTGAATCCCGCGTACATAATATCGGCGTAAGACATCTGAAGGACCAAACGGATAAAAAATTATTAATGAAAAAAGTTCTCGCAACTTTTGAAGCAGACGAAGAAAGATCAACGCAAGAAACCGCAGTCGTTTCGCACCTTTCCACCGACGAAGAATCCACCGTTTTTCTTCACTTGATCATTTGCCTTGTCCAGGAAAAGTGGCAGCTTCTTGAAGGCGACTTCCTTCAGCTTCTCCTTCACCGCCGCGTTTTCCTCCCAGTGCCAACTGGACACAGCTGTTAAAAGAAAAAAATAATTATTATCCTCTCTTATAATTCATGAATAATATTCCCAAGAGGAAAATCCGTTACCTATCCTGACGTCGGTGATGTTGTCAGCCGCGGCATCGATTTCCATGGCCTCAAAGTCGTCCTTGCCGTAGAGGTTGAATTTCTTGGCGAGATAGCGCATTATCGCCATCGACTGACCGTATTTCTTGCCATCGATCTCCAACACGGGCACCTGACCCATTGGCATCTCTGGAAAAATCGTCAAGTCATGGTTAAAAAAATACAAGGACGGCTACTATTTTATTTTTTATTCTTTTAATTTTGATTCTCAAAGGAATAAAAAAAAACATCGCCTGAACTCAAACAGTATATTCTTGGCTGAATTTTCCCGCAAACGCTTAGCTTCATTGAAGCTAAACTAAATTGCCGGTTGTTCACTCATTCAAGGCCGTTGCATTTTTTCCCCATCCGTTGCAGCATTACCGAGAATAAATTGCACGCTCGCCAATGGGCTAATTACTCGAATCATAAAAAATGCTTAGGTATATTTTCGCTACAATGAAATTGTCTTTTTCATTGTATTATTATCCTCCAGCCTCGTACCGAATGACACACGAGCCTGGAATGCCCGGAGCATAATAGAGCGAATAGAAACATTTTCCCATCAACTGCAGTTTCGCCTTTAAGTGCATCAGTTATCCTAACGCTGCACTGGGGACTCAAGACGAAGCTGACTCTCTCGTCTCAAGTGATTATTACATCAATTTCCTGGCTGCACTCACCGGGTTTGTATTTGGGCCATTCCTCGAAGCTCAGTCGTTTGTCCTCGAATTTAACTCCACAGTAGCTCAGCATAAACCTGATCGGTTCGCCCAGACCGGTGATGTTGAAATACGTCAGCTTGTAGGACGACATGTCGGCGACTATTTATGAGTTAACTGCAATGGAAAACACGAGTTTAATTATACAGAGTGGAAATGCAAGCGGAGCTACGATAGCACGACCGACGGTCAGGACGAACTGACTGGATACCAGGCAAAGCTGTATATAAAGCCGTAAGCGCTGGACGGGAAAAATATGCTGGTCATCGGGGTCACGTTAAACAGTCGTGACGATAAGCACCAGTGATTTTACACATTTTTTCAAAACGCCGTTAAAAAAGGAAGCGTGACGTGCACTTTTCGATAATCTTGCCAGATGATGTTTCATCCGTGAATGCAACAATTTTGCAAAGTAATAAACGTACATGCGTTATGTCATAATAAAGATAAGAGTCATTGCGCGAAATATCTTAATAACAATCTAGTACATGATTTTTTTTTTTCGCAGATTCGAGAAAAGTATTGCAAAAAAATTACGTACCGTAAAGTGGTAAAATTTTACATCTTAGGATAGATAAAAGTAATACACATTTTTCAAAACGCTGTTAAAAAAAGAAGCGTGACGTGCACTTTTGGATAATCTCTCCAGATGATGTTTCATGCGTGAATGCAAAAATTTTGCAAAATAATAATCGTACATGTGTTATGTCATAATAAAGGTAAGAGTCACTGCACGAAATATCGTAATAGCAATTTAGTACATAATTTTTTTCGCAGACTCGATAAAAGTATTGCGAAAAAATTACGTACCGTAAAGTGGTAAAATGTGATATCCCAGAATAGATATAAGTTACAAGCTTTGTAGTTGCAGCGCGAACGGTACCACCGGGCGTTGTTAATAAACTGAGGCTGTGTTGCCGCGAACCGATCGAACCAACTTGTTACTTCGCCGGCAATATACGCGCGTTATATCACCCAGCTATCTCGCTGCGAATCCCCTCTTCCTTTCCAGCTTCTAGGTGTCGCACTCGCTAAGCCGCAGTCGTGCCTTCGCTCGTTCGTGACACGATGAAACGACGAGATTGTGCACACGCTACAATAATTGTGTGCACAGGTACATACAGAAACTGCGTTATCTCAGCTTGAAGTTGGTGAAACTTTAAAATGTATCAATTGCTTGCATATCGTATTTTCCTCAAGGCTCTTAGAAACTTCGAAGCTTCACGGCACGCTGGCATTTTGTCGTCCCACTCGACGACGCGATAATTAGCAATTAATTATTGTAACATGACAATCGAGTTGTCCAGCAGTGATTTGCAAAGAGAAAAACATCTGCGCTGTTCTTTCGCATCCACCTAAGCCGAATTCCTCCCCTCTGACGCACCCACTAAGATAGCTAATCAGTGTTCTTATCGCCGAAAATGCAATCACCGAGAGTGAGTCGGTATATTTGAATTTTCCCATCGCGGTATCATAATCCTTATCTCGGGTTATTTTCGTTCGGCAAGTGTTTGGTTGATCGCTAAAATTGTACACGCCATTTGTTCCGGTTAATCCGCTCGAACGCGACGAGAAAACGTTAGGTGCTGCTGCTTATATTCGAGATACAATCGCGGCGCTAAAATAGAAAAATATTTCATGTACATGTTTATCCGCACTTGCCGAGGTTTGTCTTCGCTCGCGAGACAAATCCACACCGCTCGGACCGCAAACGCGGCGCAAAGTTACATTAATTCCGCCGATGGCATCGGCGGCGATGTTTCGCAATCGTACCGAAGGATCGATTACTCGAGCCTAGTTGCGAACCAACGTTGCAACGCGCCGGGGCAACTCGGGAATCGTTGATGGCGCATCGCGAACGAAAAAATACTCGCTGAATTAATTATTGGAAATATTTATTTTTTATCTTAAAACAAAGCAGCGTGGCTCTCGTATATTCTACGTTAAAATGTGTTCCACCTGTGGGGTTATAAAATCTCCTCGGCGTTGCGAATACAAAAAGACGGTGGGGTTTAAAAAAAATATATATGATGTTTTAACAGTCGGACTTGGGGCGCTTCTCGACCCACGCCTTGATCTTCGGAAGCTCGAGCACCGTCTTCGTCAGAGCCTTGAGATTCTCGTACTTCTCGGTGATGTCGTACTTCATCATGAAGTTCAGATAGTCGAGGAGAGCGACGAACACGAAGTCGGCCCAGGTGAGCTTTCCGCCGACCAAGTAGCCGCCGTTGCGCTTCACTTGGGCGTCCAGACGCTCCAGATAGTAAGGAACGGTCTCCTTGACGAGAGGACCGTATTTCGCTTCCTTCACCGTCTCGTTGGTCTCGTAGGAATAAGCACCAATTTCTGCGAAAGGTTTTTTCGAAAAATGGATATAAAAAAAAATTGTAAAGTCATTGTTGCGATCAATAAAGACAGCGAGGAAGATGGTAACAGAAATGACTTGCGGAATGCGGGCGATTACTCACTGCTTCGGAGATCATGAATGGTGTCGACGGTTGCGTCGATCTCAAGGTTCTCCCAGTCGTCCTTTCCCACCAGACCGTACTGCTTGGCCAAGTAGCGAGCGATAGCGGTGGACTGGTGAATCTTCTTTCCGTCGACTTCCAACACCGGCACCTGACCGAACGGCATTTCTGCGGAAAAATAATTCTGTAATGCACGTTCTTTTTTTTTTTCACCGCTGAGAGGACTCAACGATTATTGATCTTAGCGGGTGTGGTGAATGTACAGAAGCCTATTAACCGTAGTGCTCGTCACATCTGCTAATTTAATTTGCGAAGTGCGGGAAGGTGTAAAATAATCTTCGTCGTGAAGGGCGGGTTTTTTAATGAGACAAATAATTGAGCGGCCGAGCTGTAAGATAAACTATTGAATATTGAATTTTTTTTTTCGTTTTGAATATAAATTGGTCGTGTAGATTAATTAAATTTTGTGGAAAATATGCATTATCATTGCGATTAAGTAATATTATGTCACAAACACGTCATATTATCTGAAATCTGAACGTGACTAGGAGCTTCTTCGATTAACCGCATGTGACTCAAACAATCAGTTCATATCGCTCCTCAACGAGGAGTGACATGCGGTTATTTCAACACTCCCTGGATGAAAATAACAAGTTCATATCTGATAATTACTCGTTCGAGTGGATATCAGTATTTTCAACATCTGTTTTACTTTCGCATGACCAGCTAGAATTTTCCAGCAAAGAATTGAAAAAGAGATATTCGCAACGTCATCGATTGTTTGAATGTCGGTTCGTCGAATGCGCCGATTGTTCGACCGAGGATACAATGCCGATTGTGACGAGCGCTTCACTCCCGACGGCTTCAGAGGTGTTTAAAAAACCTGGGCTTGTTTCCCAAGCTACGATGGAGCTCATCGACGTGTCGGGAAAACTCACGGGGCTTTAGGTTCGGCCAGTTGTCGCGATCGAAACGGTCATCCTCGTATTCCACGCCGGCGTGGGCGAAGATGAAGCGGATGGGCTCGGCCAGAGCCTTCACCGGGAAGTACGTGAGCTTGTAGTTCGGCATTTTCCTGTTAAAACAGACGAATAATATTTGCGATAAATAAAATGATCCACAAAAATAGGGTAGGGATGATCCACTAAAATAGCGAAATAAAAAATAACGAACGTCTGAATCTAGAATGGTCATCATTATGGAATCCACTATTTAAGCCATTCGTTATTTTCATCAAAATGCAGTTAAAATAGCGAATGATCAAAATAGCGAAAGGCTAAAATTGCAAATTTCTTAATGATGGCTACTCTAGATTTAGACGTTCTTCATTATTTGTAAATGCACTACTTCAGCCATTCGCTATTTTGGTCATTCTCTATTTTAAACCCCACCCCGAAAATAAATGAAACATTTTGTATGAAGCTGATTACATTTCCGGCGACGTTTTTGCTTCGTCATTTATACTTAATTAAACAGAGAGCATCGAACAGCTTTCGGGCGAGATCTCTAAACGATTCTGGGAAAACTGTAACAGCAAAAAATTGCGCTATCTATCCCGCACTCGGATGGCATCTCGGGGCGTCTGGTGTATCGCTTGAAAATGACGAGAAGCATGTTCCGCAAGTGCGGGGAACATAGATATCCCACTGTTTCTCGCGCGTAGCAACGCAGCGAGAGGAGCAAGTGAGACTATGTTGCGCGTGACCTTGAACGGAAGGCGAAACCTCCGCGAGAGCGAGAGAGACGGAGAACAAGTGGCGTTTGTTTGCGCGAAAGAGACGCGAGGAAAATGTATTCATTCCTCTCTCTCTCGCACTCACTGCCGACGCCCATCAAGGTCAGCGTAGCGAATGATAATTCAAATTTTCCTGCAACGTTCAGCGTCACAGCTTTTATACGGCATTAATCATATAAAAATCGAGAGCGTTGCCCTCTGCCCAATCATTTTGCAGAGCATAGATCTACGGTTTTTTATTCGATAATCTGAGTAAAAAAAAATATTAGTTCTGTCTCCCTCGCACCCAATACATTTTTTCTCGTCGGCTCGCGAGCCGCCAAGGGTAAATAAGGACAGATCCATCCTACGACCGTCCGCGGCGCACAATCGGCGAGCGTCCGTAAGTTTCCGCCGGCCGGCAACGCCGACGTGTCGCACTGAGCGAAACATCGAGAGACAAGCGATTGCGCAACTGTATAATAGAGCCACACACACAGACAAAGACCTGATACGCCGGCATGAACACGATTCCGTGAATCATCGTTTGCTATTACGAGATACACGCGGATGCATCAGATAAGTTTATTGAACCATTGCGCGCAACGTCGCTAAGTTAAAACAAGACGAAAAATTCGCAGCCTCGCGGCAATAAGTCGACGATAAGAAAACCGGTTATCATATTGTTATCAATTCCGCGTCTTACAATCTATGCTCGTCGAACAAACACTCGACGATCGCGGAGGTGTGCCATAAAAAAAACATTTATTTGCCTCTTTCCGTATTGACTTTGTCATTCATTTTTAATTCCACACAGGTTTTTGTCAAATCAGTCACATTGCGTGTTGCAAATGCGCTATGGGTGTGTGCGTCGCGATAAAACGCTCGTATCGCTGCATTCATTTTTTCTTTCTATTTTTACCTTGTTTTCTTCAATTAGGCAAAATGACTCCGCGGCAAAAGCCGCGAATCGTGAGGAGGAATACATCGGCCGTGCTATTCATAGACGAGCTTCATATGTGCACACAAAGTCACGCGTCAATGTTTGTCCCTCACAACCGGCTTTCCGCGGTAACGCCGCTGTGATCTAGATTCAGCGGCGGCGTCCGGTGAAGCGCAATTTAGGGTTGATGTACAGTTTGTGGCCATTTTTAATATTTTATTCTGCAAATTATTTTTCTCCTATAATTACATGTGGATTTTTTTTAACAAATTCACATAAATTCACGGAATGATCTACTCGACGATTTGTTTTTATGATTAAATGTTCAGTTTTATTGCTTCGAATGCGATGGCCACAATCGGCCCTAATGTGGCCAAAAACGGTACGTCTACCCTACGCGGCGTCTACGTCGGATGCCGTTATTCAGCGAGAGCCCGGTAATCGCCGGTCGTCGGCGGAAAAATCGCGGCCGATCGACGCAACAAAAGCGGACGGACGGACAGACACAGTGTCGATTTTTCGCGACAAACGTTTATACTTACGATTTGCGATTCGACGTATCGGCGATAAATCACGAGAGATTGACGGAGGGGCGACTGTCGATGCTGCTGGCGAACTGGTCGTACTGATATATGGCTACCGGCCGTGACGTTCGCTCTACTTATAAAAAATCCGACGGGAAGACGCGGTGGATGCCGGGAGAAAGGAGCCGGCTTTCGGTATGGCCAGCGTTGCCAGGTTTTCTGTAGCTCAACTCGCCGCTAGAGGTCATAGAAGTGTGGCGGCTCTGCGACGTTGCGCGACTCCGCCGCAGCGACTACTTGGCGCTCTAGTCAGGCGTTCCTAAAGTAACGAAAAAAAGTTCCTAGCGCGAGATCGTGCGCGAGATTCAAAAAGCCCGCGCCGCGCAAGTGCTGCCCCCTACAGGCGCATGCGCGCACCTAATGGCGCTCGGCGCGTTCGGACGCAGCGGGCGACAAGCGACTCTCAGAACGCGGCCGCGCGCGGCGGTCGTTTGCGGCGGCAGCGGCGGAGTTTAGAGCGGGCCGCGACGCAGAAGGCCACAGAAGCCTCAGGCCAGCAACAAAATGGCCACGTCCGACTCGAAGGCTCCGGTGCGGACCGTTAAAAGGGTCCAATTCGGAATCCTCTCGCCCGATGAAATAGTGAGTAAAAAAATGCCGTCGAGCCGCGCGATCCGACGATATATCACAATCGTTGATTTTCCTCGGTTATTCGCGAACAAAATCCGACGACGCACTCGGCCCGACCACCTCGGGTCGTGGGTAACCCGCGATTCACGTTGCGTTACATGTCTCAACCCTCCCCCCCTTCCCGAGCATTTCCAAAACATCGAGTTCGACCGTACGCGAAAACCCGGCTGTTGTTTATGCGTGAACCATCGTGAAAATCGGTTTCGACGAACCTGCGAACGATACTGCGGACGCCCGACGGGAGGATTCGTCCGAAATGCTCGCTTTCTCTCCGCGCGAAAGAGACACCCTGATAGTGGCTTCGCTTAGTAACGGGATACGTGATAGTCGCGCGCTTGTGACCGTTTTGTGATACAAAGAGGGAAAAAAATGCAATCAATAAATATAAAGAAAATTGCGTGTTTCTATGTTGCATTTATTAGATTTACATTTAAATATGTTTTGTTAAAAAAAATATATACATGTTTTGTCGTTGCTGACGCTGGTTAATTTGATGAAATATCGGAGCATTAGATTTGTTCGCTCGACTAACAGAGACCGTTATACTTTCGAGTTCAACCGTATGCGAAAACCTGGTCGCTGTTTATGGGTGAACCATTGTGAAAATTGGTTTCAACAAACCTGCGAACGATACTCTGGACGCCTGACGGGAGGAATCGTCCGAAATGCTTGCTTTCTCACCGCGCGAACAAGACACCCTGATAGTGGCTGCGCTTAGTAACGGGATACGTGATAGTCGCGTGCTTGTGACTGTTTTGTGATACAAAGAGGGAAAAAAATGAAATCGATAAATATAACGAAAATTGGGTGTTTCTATGTTGCTTTTATTAGACTCACATTTATTTATATTTTGTTAAAAAAATATACATGTTTTGTCGTCGCTGATGCTGGTTAATTTGATGAAATATCTGAGCATAAGATTCATTCGTTCGACTAACAGAGACTGTTTTACTTTCCAGCGTCGTATGTCAGTCACAGATGGCGGAATCCGCTTCCCCGAGACTATGGAAGGCGGAAGGCCCAAGCTGGGAGGACTGATGGATCCTCGCCAGGGCGTAATAGACAGAAACTCACGTTGCCAGACGTGCGCCGGCAACATGACCGAGTGTCCCGGCCACTTTGGTCACATAGACCTGGCGAAGCCAGTCTTTCACTGTGGCTTCATCACAAAAACCATAAAGATTCTCCGCTGCGTCTGTTTCTACTGTTCCAAGCTGCTGGTGAGTCCGCACAATCCAAAGATCAAGGAGGTCGTGATGAAGACCAAGGGACAGCCGCGCAAGCGTCTCACCTTCGTCTACGACCTGTGCAAGAGCAAAAATATCTGCGAGGGCGGCGACGAGATGGACATCAACAAAGAGGGACAGGATCAACCGGCGGCTGATCGTAAACCGGGCCACGGCGGTTGCGGTCGATACCAGCCGAACCTGCGACGCTCGGGACTCGACGTGAGCGCCGAGTGGAAGCACGTGAACGAGGATTCGCAGGAGAAGAAGATCGTCCTGACGGCCGAGCGCGCGTGGGAAATTCTCAAGCACATCACCGACGAGGAATCCTTCATTCTCGGTATGGACCCAAAATTCGCGCGTCCCGACTGGATGGTCGTGACCGTTTTGCCGGTGCCGCCGCTCTCCGTCCGTCCCGCCGTTATAATGTACGGCTCGGCGAAGAATCAGGACGATCTCACCCACAAACTCGCCGACATAATAAAATCTAACAACGAGTTGCTCCGCAACGAACAAGCGGGTGGCGCGGCTCACGTAATCCTTGAGAACATAAAGATGCTGCAGTTCCACGTAGCCACGCTCGTCGACAACGACATGCCGGGTATGCCGCGAGCCATGCAAAAATCCGGCAAACCTTTGAAAGCCATAAAAGCCCGTCTGAAGGGCAAGGAAGGCCGTATTCGCGGCAATCTCATGGGCAAACGTGTGGACTTCTCGGCGCGAACGGTAATCACACCTGACCCGAATCTGCGCATCGATCAGGTCGGCGTGCCCCGTAGTATAGCGCAAAATCTTACATTCCCGGAGATCGTCACACCGTTCAACATCGACAAGATGCAGGAGCTCGTGCGACGCGGTAACTCGCAGTATCCCGGCGCCAAGTACATCGTACGAGACAACGGCGAGCGAATAGATCTGCGCTTCCACCCGAAGCCTTCGGATCTTCACCTTCAGTGCGGTTACCGCGTGGAGCGTCACATCCGCGACGGCGATCTCGTGATTTTCAATCGTCAGCCGACGCTCCACAAGATGAGTATGATGGGTCACAGAGTCAAGGTACTGCCGTGGAGTACGTTCCGTATGAACCTCAGCTGCACGTCGCCCTACAACGCGGACTTCGACGGCGACGAGATGAATCTCCACGTTCCGCAATCCATGGAAACTCGCGCGGAGGTCGAGAACATTCACGTGACGCCGCGTCAGATAATCACGCCACAGGCGAACAAACCGGTCATGGGTATCGTGCAGGACACTCTGACGGCCGTGAGAAAAATGACGAAACGCGACGTGTTCATCGAGAAAGAGCAGATGATGAATATTCTCATGTTCTTGCCGAGTTGGGACGGTAAAATGCCACAGCCGTGCATCCTGAAGCCGAAGCCACTGTGGACGGGAAAGCAGATATTTTCGCTGATCATTCCGGGCAACGTGAACATGATAAGAACGCACAGCACGCATCCCGACGAGGAGGACGACGGTCCTTACAAGTGGATCTCGCCGGGTGACACGAAGGTCATGGTCGAGCACGGCGAGCTGATAATGGGAATTCTGTGCAAGAAGACACTCGGTACATCAGCCGGTTCTCTGCTGCATATCTGTATGTTGGAGTTGGGCCACGAGGTGTGCGGTAGATTCTACGGAAACATTCAGACCGTGATCAACAATTGGCTGCTGCTGGAGGGTCACTCGATCGGTATTGGCGACACGATTGCCGATCCCGAGACGTACAAGGAAATTCAGCGTGCCATCAGGAAAGCCAAAGAGGATGTAATAGAGGTGATACAAAAAGCTCACAACATGGAACTCGAGCCGACGCCGGGTAACACGCTCAGGCAGACTTTCGAGAATCAGGTGAATCGTATATTGAACGACGCTCGTGACAAGACCGGAGGTTCGGCCAAGAAATCCTTGACTGAGTACAACAATCTCAAGGCTATGGTGGTCTCGGGCTCCAAGGGCTCCAACATCAATATCTCTCAGGTCTGTAGCTCCCCAGAATCTAATATTGCGCGAAATTATAATATTTCAAGACAAATAACGAAATATTTCATTATCTCGACAGGTCATCGCTTGCGTGGGTCAGCAGAACGTTGAGGGTAAGCGAATACCCTTTGGTTTCCGCAAGCGAACGCTTCCGCACTTCATCAAGGACGATTACGGTCCTGAGTCCCGTGGCTTCGTCGAGAACTCGTATCTCGCCGGTCTCACGCCGTCGGAATTCTATTTCCACGCTATGGGAGGTCGCGAGGGTCTCATCGATACTGCGGTAAAAACCGCCGAGACGGGTTACATCCAGCGACGTTTGATAAAGGCTATGGAGTCGGTGATGGTGCATTACGACGGCACCGTGAGAAATTCCGTCGGTCAGCTGATCCAGTTGCGTTACGGCGAGGACGGTCTCTGCGGCGAGACCGTCGAGTTTCAGAATCTACCTACGATCAAACTGAGCAACAAGGCGTTCGAGAAGAAGTTCAAGTTCGATCCGACGAACGAGCGTTATCTGCGGCGAATATTCAGCGAGGACATCGTCCGCGAGATGATGGGTTCGGGCGAGGTGATCTCGGAATTGGAGCGCGAGTGGGAGCAGCTGAATCGCGACCGAGCTGTGCTGCGAGAAATTTTCCCGAGCGGCGAGTCGAAGGTCGTGCAGCCGTGCAACTTGCAGCGAATGATCTGGAACGTCCAGAAGATCTTTCATATCAACAAACGCGCTCCCACGGATCTCAGCCCGATGAGGGTCATACAGGGAGTGAAGGATCTGCTGGAGAAATGTATAATCGTAGCGGGCGAGGATCGTCTCAGCAAACAGGCGAACGAGAACGCGACGCTGCTGTTCCGTTGCCTCATACGATCGACCCTCTGCACGAAATGCGTCTCCGAGGAGTTCAGACTGTCGGGCGAGGCGTTCGAGTGGCTCATCGGTGAGATCGAGACGAGATTCCAACAGGCGCAAGTTTCGCCCGGCGAGATGGTCGGTGCTCTGGCCGCTCAGTCGCTCGGCGAGCCCGCCACTCAGATGACACTGAATACCTTCCATTTCGCCGGTGTGTCGTCGAAGAACGTAACACTCGGTGTGCCGAGATTGAAGGAAATCATCAATATCAGTAAGAAGCCGAAGGCTCCGTCCCTAACAGTTTTCTTGACCGGCGCCGCCGCCCGTGACGCCGAGAAGGCGAAGAACGTCCTCTGCCGACTCGAGCACACGACCCTACGCAAAGTCACCGCCAACACCGCAATCTACTACGATCCGGATCCGCAAAATACCGTTATCGCCGAGGATCAGGAGTTCGTGAACGTTTACTACGAGATGCCGGACTTCGATCCGACGAAGATATCGCCATGGCTGCTGCGTATCGAGCTCGACCGCAAGAGAATGACCGACAAAAAATTGACCATGGAGCAAATCGCCGAAAAGATAAACGCCGGCTTCGGCGACGATCTCAACTGCATATTCAACGACGACAACGCGGAGAAGCTCGTGCTGCGTATCAGGATCATGAACAGCGACGACAGCAAATTTCAGGACGGCGAGGGCGACGCTGTCGACAAAATGGAGGACGACATGTTCCTCAGGTGCATCGAGGCGAACATGCTGAGTGACATGACGCTCCAGGTAATTGCGGGTTAACGATACATTCTTTTTTCTTTTTATACTTGACAATGAAATTTGGGAGTCTAATTTCCCCATGTGCTTGTCTCTTCAGGGCATCGAAGCGATCGGCAAGGTGTACATGCACTTGCCGCAAACGGACGCGAAGAAGCGTATAATAATCACGGACACCGGCGAGTTCAAAGCCATCGCCGAGTGGCTGTTGGAAACTGACGGCACGAGCCTGATGAAAGTGCTGAGTGAGCGCGACGTCGATCCCATCAGGACGTTCAGTAACGACATCTGCGAGATCTTCCAAGTGCTGGGCATCGAGGCCGTGCGAAAATCCGTGGAGAAGGAGATGAACGCCGTGCTGCAGTTCTACGGTCTCTACGTAAACTATCGGCATCTCGCTCTTCTCTGCGACGTCATGACCGCGAAGGGTCATTTGATGGCCATCACTCGTCACGGAATCAACAGGCAGGACACCGGAGCTCTCATGAGGTGCGTGGTGGAAAATTTACCTGAAAATTCGGAAAATAGTCAACTAAAAAAAAACATGATACTAATAAGGAACAAAAATTACAGATGCTCCTTCGAGGAAACTGTGGACGTACTGCTGGACGCAGCGTCTCACGCGGAGGTCGATCCTATGAGAGGAGTCTCCGAGAACATCATCATGGGTCAATTGCCGCGAATCGGAACAGGTAAGACGCAAAAAAAAACATAATTATCGAATCACTGCTAAATATTTATTGCTCATTTTCATTTTTTTCTTTATTGCGCATTTCAGGATGCTTCGATCTGCTGCTCGACGCCGAGAAGTGCAAAGCGGGCATCGAGATCCCGATGGCCGTGGGCGCGGGCGTAATGGGAGGCGCGGGAATGTTCTTCGGAAGCGCGGCGACGCCGAGCATGTCGCCGCAAATGACACCATGGAACCAGATGGGCTCGACCCCGGGTTACGGAGCGTCCAGCATGTCGCCGACCCTGGGAAGCGGAATGACGCCGGGAGGCGCGTGTTTCTCGCCATCCGGAGCTTCCGACGCGTCGGGCTTGTCCCCAGCGTATTCCGCGTATTCGCCGCAGCCGGGAAGCCCGGGAAGTCCAGGCCCGAGCATGTCGCCTTACCCGATGTCGCCAGCCGGCGGAGCGTCCCCGAGTTACTCGCCAACGTCACCGGCGTATCTGCCGACCTCGCCGTCGATGACGCCATCGAGCCCGAATTATTCCCCGACGTCGCCGACGTACTCGCCAACGTCGCCGAATTACTCGCCGACGTCGCCGGGTTACTCGCCCGCGTCGCCGAGTTACTCGCCCACGTCGCCAAATTATTCGCCCACGTCGCCGAGTTACTCGCCCACATCGCCGAGCTATTCGCCCACATCGCCGAGTTACTCGCCCACATCGCCGAGTTACTCGCCCACGAGTCACAGTTACTCGCCTACGTCGCCGAGTTACTCGCCCACAAGTCCGAGTTACTCGCCCACGAGTCCGAGTTACTCGCCCACGAGTCCGGGCTACTCACCTACGAGTCCGAGTTACTCGCCCACGAGTCCGGGCTACTCGCCCACGAGCCCGAGTTACTCGCCCACGAGTCCGAGTTACTCGCCGAGCTCGCCGAATTACACGCCCGCGAGTCCGAGCTACTCGCCCACGAGTCCGAGTTACTCGCCCAGCTCGCCGCAATATTCGCCGGCGAGCCCGAGTTACTCGCCCAGCAGCCCGAAATATTCGCCGACGAGTCCGAGTTACTCGCCGACATCGCCGTCGTTCGCCGGTACGTCGCCGCAGTACACACCGGCGAGTCCGACTTACTCGCCCACGAGTCCCACGAGTCCCACTTACTCGCCCACCAGTCCGAGTTACTCGCCCAGCTCGCCTCAGCACACCGCGGCCGGAAGCACCAGGTACTCGCCGAGCAGCCCGAACTATTCGCCGACGAGTCCGACTTATTCACCGTCGAGTCCTCAGTACTCACCGTCGAGCACCAAATATTCGCCCACAAGTCCGACTTACACGCCCACGTCGCCGAGTTACTCGCCCACGAGTCCGACTTACTCGCCGCCGGTGCCTGGTTATTCGCCCACGAGCCCGAATTACTCGCCCGCGTCGCCGGCTTACGAGACAGATGACTAAACGTGCGGGGGGAATTGAGAGAGCGAGGGAAACGGAATCGAACGGACGATCCGAGATTGGAAGGAGAGAACGAATCGTGATCGTGTTTTGTTTTTTTTCACGAAGATTTATATATCGACTTGTGAACATTGTCAGAGATTTCATTTTTCGTCGCTCCTTCGTTCTTTATCAATTTGTATCTTCGCGACGCGAAGGCGACGGAATAAACTCCGAGCGCATGAGACGGAACGACGGAGCGACGAATCGTAATCACGGATTTCTCACGCATGTTTTTTCTTTTTCAAAACTATTTCGTTCTCTGTCTCTCTCTCTCTCTCTCTCACTCGTCCGACTGTGTTAATTTTCTTTATTACCTTGAGACGCGAGGGGGACGCTCACCTCGACGTTGAGAATTCATTAGACGCAAATTACGTAAGTTATTATTACTATTATACCGCTCTGGTCTTTGTACGATGGTTGTTTGCGCGCGACGCCCATCGGCCGACAACTTTTTTATTTCTAAGAGACCGAATAACGTTCCTTCGATGGGACGAAAATAAAAAAAAATGAAAACAAAAAAAAAACATACAAATAAAAACAAGAAACATTCATTCGTAGCTGTAACGCCTGTTCACTATATCTATTTTTTTGTAAATAAATTTGATGGTTGAACGGACAATGATGGGTCTAATTATTTCGAGCCTGTTGGAAAAAAAGTAAAATAAAATGTTGAGCGCGTTGTACACGTGGTGAAAATAATGCGACGTCGCCGAACGACTCGGCTGACCAACTTGTGGGTCTTCCTTCGCTCCCACCGTCGTCGTCGTCGTCGTCGTCGCTGAGAGTCGGAGTCATCCATTCGTGTTCAATACTATCGTGTTACACGCTCAGCCGCAGGTGGAACCGGTTCGTTCGCGGCTCGATATCCGAGCGCCGTCGTCGAGCCGTCTACGCACTCTCCGCCTGGAGGTGGGTGAGGATGAATCGTGAAACTCTTCCGCTCCTCGCGAAACACACGAACCCCGGACTGTCGTTGCTGTTCGCGACTCTGTGCATCGTCGATATTTTCGGTGTCTTCCCGATCATAGCTCTGCCGCGAGCGATCGTTCAATGCGGTAAGGGTTTATATAAGCTTTGCGATTGGGTAATAATGCGACTGCAAGGACGTCGCCCACTTGTGGATATAACGATGGCTTCGCTGCACTGAAGGAGGGAACTCACGTTGGGATCCTCATTTTCACGGGTTTTTCAGGATTTTTTTTTGTGGGAAGTATTTATTAGAATTTAATCAAATTTGGTCATCGTGTTATTCATATTTCGAACAACTTTTGTGATTTTTATTTATTTTTTTATTTTATTTTTATTTTCTGAATACGCACTCTGCATGCAATGGGAAAATTAAAGAAATGCACAAATGTTGTTCGAAATATGAATAACATGATGACCAAATTTTATGAAATTCTAATAAGTACTTCCCATAAAAAAAAAAAATCCTAAAAAACCAGTGAAAATGGGCCTCCTAACGTGGGTCACCCCCTTAATTTATGTTCTGCTCGCAGGATTACTCGGCATTCCACTGGTTCTCGTGGTGTTCGGTCTTCAGATTTACACGGCTGCTCTGCTGGGAAAATCATGGATCATCGCGAACGCAATCGATCCTCACATATCACGGAAGAATCGGTATGCGAATATTATTACAATATTATTAGAATTATATATTATTATTTATTATCATTAATTATTGGTACATTTAATAGATATCCCCTGGCGGCGGTTACGGAATTGACGCTGGGACCAAGGGCGAGAACTTGCGTGAATTTCCTCCTTGATCTCACTGTCTTCGGCTGCGGAATTCCTAATCTTCTGGTCGGTGAGTCGCACTATCCTTTGCCAAATAAAATGTAGCGATTTATGGATTGTAACATGATTTATTACGATTTTTTAGCGTCGCAGAACCTGCAGATATTCGGCTTCAAAGTTTCGGAGAACAACTTCGACCTGTCCTTCTGCTACTGGCTCCTCGTTGTCGGTCTTCTTCTGTGTCCTCTCATGTGGCTGGGAAGCCCTCGTGACATGAAGTGAGGAGCCGCCTATCTCGAGGATCATCGCCGAAAATGTATTAATCCTAACGAAACGTTTGCTTGAAGATGGCTCGCCGTCTGTTCGTCGGTTGCCGTGAGTCTCACTGCGGTTTTGATCTGGTACTGCATCGTCACGGATGATCGAGTCCTCAACACAGTTCCAGTGCCAACTTCGCCGGCGTGGGACAAATTTATTTCAGGGTCAGCATTTCGTAAGATCTCAATTAGGCGTATGACTTAAAAAAAATTAATTATGAATTTTTCTGTCCAGTTATGGAATGTTGGCTTTTCAATTCGACGTGCATCCAACATTGATGACCGTCCAGGTGGACATGCGACAACCGCGAGACATCAACAAAGCTGTTATTCTCTCCTTTCTGAGTCCGTGATCTTCTTCTTCTCCGTCAAGCCACTTTTCTCCTTTCGTATCGGATTAGCATTTTGTTCTTTTACTGTACAGTCAGCGGTACTTTCTTCGGCGTGACCGCCGGTCTCGCTGTCTGGCGATACGGAGGAAGCACATCGGCGAATATTCTTCAAGTTGTCGGCTCGAGTTACGTTATTCGAGCGGCGATCTTGCTCGCCGCTCTGCAGCTATGTTTTTCGAGTGCGATCGGACACTCGGCGCTCTTTCAGCACCTGGAGGATCGTATGCAGGTTCACAGATGTGAGTGAATGACATTTTTCAATAAGTTTCAATCGTAAGCTAATTATTTCAATTATTTTCACAGCTTTCGGTTGGAAACGCTGCGCCATGAGATCAGCGGTCGTTTTTCTCGGAGTCGCGATTGGCGAGTCTGTGCCGCGTTTCGACATCGTAATGGCTCTGATCGGTGGTACCCTGACCGGACCACTGGTCTTCGTGCTTCCTCCGCTGATGTACGCCCGGGCAAGAGCCCTGAAGATCGAATGCGCCGGGAGACCGGCGAATCTCGAGGTCTACTCGCCTTCGGAGCGTCTAACGGGAACTGAGACTCTCGACGATCCGAGAATTCACTCCCAGTCGGTTTACTACGGTTTCCTCGACGACGAGCTGAATCGCCATCGTTATTCCTACGTTTATTACGACGACGAGTCGCCGGATTTGCTGAGCGACCTGGAGGAAGATGCGAATTCCGAGGAACGCGATCTGGCCGAAGAATTGCGACTGAAGAATCTCAACACGGAGCCGCGTCCGGTGCTCGTCGAAGCGGCGCGACCCGAAAGAATAAGAAGAATAAGAAATGCAAGACGGGTGCAAGTTGATCCCGATGCGACGCGACATTTCGACGTTCATCGTCTCGTCGACTGGTTCGGCTATTTCATCGTTGTAGTCGGCATCATCATCACGATATCTTCCACCTATATTAACGTTAAGAATACTATAAGATTCGTGCACTTTACGCCTCCGTGCATAATAAACGCGACCACCGCTTCGAACGTGTTGAGTCTCGCGTGATTTTAATCTTTTTCATTATTTTAATTATTTATCTTTCCATCGCTATACCGTTTTATATCAATATTTGTACCGCGTAACTCGATTTTGTATTTTCTCCATGAATCAATAAAGTGTCTCTTGCAACTTCTTGTTGCGAATTAAAAAAAAATTATTAACAGATGAATCTCACTCCCAATTTTGTTTGCGCGGAAGCAAAAGAGACTTCAAATTGCTTGCTATTTGTTTGGCAACGCGAATCGTTTGCTTCTGCAACGTTTGATTATTTTTTGATATCGTAATGGGAAATAAATTACGAAAAATGACCAGCGTCTCCGGTTGCCCGAGAAACAGTCGTTGTTCTCGTCGTGATGGAGATGCAAGTACTGCGAGAAAAGATTGGCTCGAGCCAAGGAAAAATAGTGGTTCATCCACGAGTCGTGATGCACATGATTATGAAGAACCTGATGCAAATACCGAAAAGACGAGCGGTGATTGCGACTCGCCAATTATCTGTCTTTGTGGGAATGACGCGAATAATCTGAGGGATTTCGTCGCTTGCGGTGCAGATAAGAGACTCCAGGAATTAATTGACTGGAGCAAAGCTGATGTTTCGCCAGAATTACGCGAAGGCTCCGGTGGCTCGTTGGAAACCACAAACGAAAATGCAAGATTGAAGATCACAGAGTCAACTTCCTCAATATTAATGCAAAATAAAAGGAGCTTTGACATTTCCAAGTGGATGAAGTATCTTAAGACCTGTTGCATATCCGGCGACTGCTGGGAACGTCGTCGCAGGAAGGCAAACTGCACTCACGGTTGCGTTCCAAATGTTTATACTTATGTCATTCATATCTGAAATAACGAAACGTTCGATTGGTGTCAGTCAAATAAATTCAGGAAGAAGTCATGAGTCGGTCGAGGCGTTTGCGAAATTATTGTTGTTTCCCAATCGCTGAAAAGCGAGAAAACGAGGCTGAAAAATCTACTGCTCCTTTACCATGGAAACCGAGAGAAATTGCTGTCTTCAGACGAGCAAACGTAACCGCTGATCGCCACAAACCCGACGAGACGTTCGAGCAACGCTTGATAAGAGAATTGTTGGAAGAACGGCGAGAGATGTATGACCTGTTGGACGAGGTCAGGATTTTTTTAAATGAAAATTTCGCCAGCGACAAAAATACAACTGCGAGGGAAAATGTGGAGGACGAAGAATCTGGTACGAGCAGAGAAAAAGTGGAATATGGCGAAACTTGTTTGAAAAAATCAGCTGAGGCCCCCTGCAGTCGTCGTGGACTTTTCATCCGGTGGAACAAGAACAAGAAAAATCAGAGCACTTGAAAATGTAATTGTTTAGAAACATATTTATTTAGAAAACACTTATAACTTAAAGGATCTTACGTATATATAGGATATATATAATATACGCCTCAAGCAGTCGACATAATGTTGACGATTCAATCGACAGATTATTTCCCGCTTTTCTCTATACACATAAATGCATCTAAGACGCTGACTGATACGGTTTATTAAAAATTATACAGTACGTTTCAATCACTATACGTCTGGTTTTGCCTCGTGTTTAGTTGAAGTGGCTTTTCGTACGTATCATGAGAATTATATTACAATAAGTTCCATGTTCTCTCCCCGAATCGTATTTATCAGGATGACGATATTTTCACCTCTACTGTTTTTTTTCTTTATTCTTCCGGAAGAATTCTCTTCCGGACGAAAAATATTTAGAGGTCTCGCAAAGCCGTAAAATTAGGCCTACTTTGTGCGACGATAAAATACCCTCGAAAATAATAAAAACTTCTGAAAATAAACAAGAACAAATTGAAAAGAAAAATATACATTCGCAAGACTTTGGGCGATCTTCAAAATATTCGTTGACCAATCGAAAATCACATTGGTCAATTTCCGGATAAAAAATTTCGGGATGAAAATATCGTCACCCAAACATTTATCAGTCATTCTCATCGGCGATTGTTGCGTCGTATACGTGTTATCGGAGACGATCGACGTTCGTTCGTCGGCTCCGTTTTTTCCCCCCGCTAAAAATTCCGGCATACGGACAACCTTCTAGCGCAAATATATTTAATTGTAAAGAGGAACTGTTAAGAGTACGATAGTCCCTGCGCTGAAACAAGTGCGCGAACAAGAATCAACGAAAAAAAAATATATAGCAATAAAAAAGAAAAACAGATAGCGAGCTATTTTAATAAATAAAAGGCACTAATTACTCTTTTTCTATCGGTTGCTCCGATTTTGGCGAGCACCGCGCGACGATTCTTCGACTCGCTCGCGACGAAGCTTCCCGTTACAATATTCGCTTCCGTTAAGCTACAACTCGCGTTCGTAAAAAGTCCGATCGTACAGGTCGCATCAGGTCGAGAATATCGGTAACTCGAGATCACGATGATTGTCGAGACAAATCGCCCAAAATAATCTTAGCTTACTGTCCCACTGATCGTGCGTGTGACGCACCAGTCTCAGTCCGACACGTCGGCTCGTAGAAAAAAACGAATAAAAACCACAGATTCCACAGACTCCATCCGCAGGTTCCATCCGCAGATTCCATCGGCGGAAATTCCTCAGAGACGCGCGGCCCGCGATAATCCCCATCAGTGATTCTGCTGCTGGCTCTCGCCGCTCTTTTCCCCCGCGTTCGCGGGCTGCGTCAGCGTGTTTTGAAACCACATCATCCAGTTGCTGAGGTAATGACCGCCCAATTGATTATCAGGATCGTCCTTCATCTGCACATTGTTTAATTCCTCAAAATTTCTCACCGTTTGCAGTTCGGTGAAATGGCTAACCACCGTCGTTCCTCCATGCATTCTTAATTCCCGCTTTCTAAGAGCATCTTTTACTAACCTTTGACGCCGCTCCTCGTCGGTCTCAATCGCCGATCTGGTGAAGCGCATTTCCCGCGCTCTCAGCGCGTCTTTGCGCAATCTCTCTTGTCTCTGCTCCTCGGTCTCCTTCGCGTACTGATTCAATCGCGCCTCGCGCCTCTTCGCCGACTCTTTGTTCAGCCTCTCGCGTCTCTGCTCGGGCGTCTCGCTCGCGTACATCGTCAGCCGCTTGACCCGTCGCCGCTCGGCCTCGCGATCCAGCCGCTTTCGCCGCTCGTCCGGCGTCTCGTTGTACATCCTGTACTCGCGCTTTCTCGCCGCCTCCGCGTCCAGACGCTTTCTCCGTTGCTCCGGCGTCTCGTAGTACATTCTCATCTCCCGCCTCTTGGCCGCCTCCTTCGCCAGCCTCTCGAGCCTCTGCTCCTCGCTCTCCTCTTCGTACAGCTTCTTGCGCTTCTCTCTCATGCACTCGGCTTTTTTTCGCAGTCTCTCGCGCTGCTCCTGCCTCGAGCCACCGAGTCTCCGTCGTTTCCTCGATCTCTTGGCTCTCTCGTTGCCCAACGTATTTCTCGTCTCTTCCCCGGAATTTTCTCTTCTCGCGACTTTCCGGATCAGCGACGATTTCCCCAAATCCTTCTCTCTGCGCAGCCACTTTGACTCAAAGTCCAACTTCTCCTTCTTCAGACTGAAACTCAGTTCCTCCAAAATGTCATTGGGTATGACGACCGCAGAGATATTGTACGACTCCAGCTGATCCTCGTTCTTCACGAGCACCTCGGCCGCCTCGCTCAGGCCCCTGTGAATTTCCTCGCCCAGCGACTCCGAATCCAGGGAATCCTGGTACGTCGGACACGTCTTGGAATTGTTGTTGTCCGCCGACAGATGCTGTATGGAGTTGAGATTAGGTTCGGCAGACCCGAAGCAGCCCAAATTTCTATCCCTGAGCACAAATTCCGCAGCGAACGCTCGTCTCACATCGAGGGCGAAGCAGACGTCTGTTCTGTTGTCCGACGACGCTTGAATCTCGTACTCATCGTCCCGGAAGCTCCCGCAGATTGATTCGCTGTCGTAGTCACCAATTCGCAGATCGGCTTGAGTTATTTCCATGTCACCGAGGCGGTGGGAGCCTCGCAGCCACTGGAACATCGAGGTTAGGTTAGTTTCGGCCAGCGACTGGAAATACGAGAAAATAATGATAACAATAACAATAATAACAGCGACAATAAATAATTTTCGTACCGAGTCGGACGGGGTTATTCGCCGATTGCGTCGCGACTCGGTGGCAGATTCGTTTTGCACCGGCGAAACGTCACTGATAGCGTCGATCGCATTTTTTTGAATTTTAGCGCTGCCGCAATCCCCGACGTCAATTGTTATTGCGGCGACACGAAAGCGAGTGGAAAATCACGGGGGACGAACGAACAGCCGCGCGCCGCGACTCTGAGGATCGTCGCCGCGCGAGAATCGTTGGACGCGGAGAGCGCCCGCCGCCCGCACGAGCAATCGATAATTCGTCGCTCGTTTAACGAATCATCGTCCGCGCGCGACGCAATGTCAATCAAAAATATCTATTTGCCCCCACCTGCGTATCGTCTGCTTCTGACAGCTGATATCAAGATGGCACCGCGATTATTTTCGGCTCGCGCCGCATTTCCGCCAGGAAGTCCCGCATGTCCTTGTCCATTGTTGCGCGCTCTGGTCCCCGGGATATCGGCCGCCTACCCCCCTTCGAGATTTGTCACATCGCGAGCCGCACACGTGCGACTGTCGCGCTGGATTTTACGCCTGCTGCTGCGGCGTGTTTCGTCCACGCGGCCGCCGCGAGCTGCGGTTATTTCACGCAGCGACGCCGAAACCCTCGATGCTCGGGCTTGTTTTACTTACGTCTCCCGTCATTGTTGCTGCGAAAAAAAAAATAAAGAAAAAAAAGATCGTGGGTCGAGAGAGCAACTCGCTGTGTGTATGGACGGATCTCGCGGCGCATGCGCGTTGCGCGTACCGCGCGCCGCAGGTGATTTGCGCGGGTTTTTCGAAACGCGCGATCGTAATAAACGCGGGAGAAACTATTAAATTAGAAACTATTAAATTACTGCGGCGTGTTTCGTCCACGCGGCCGCCGCGAGCTACGGTTATTTCACGCAGCGACGCCGAAACCCTCGATGCTCGCGCTTGTTTCACTTACGTCTCCCGTCATTGTTGCTGCGGAAAAAAATAAAAAAAAAAAGATCGTGGGTCGAGAGAGTAACTCGCTGTTTATATGGACGGATCTCGCGGCGCATGCGCGTTGCGCGTACCGCGCGCGGCAGGTGATTTGCGCGGGTCTTTCGAAACGCGCGATCGTGATAAACGCGGGAGCAACTATTAAATTTGCCAGTTTTGTTCAAACTTTTTTTCTCTCGCGGAACATTGAATCGTTTTTGCAGGTACGAATTCGCACATTCACGTGGAAATCATAGACTTTATTTTAGAATAATCTTGAATATCATTAAACAACGTAAACATTCACAACAAATGGGAATAGGGGGCGTTTATCTTCGTAATAGTAATAATAATGAGAATAATAATAAGATATATTACCATAGTAATTAATTATTACGTATATATCATCATGACGTATTTATATAATTATGTATAAGTAAGACTTTTGTTGTTTATTTATATTAATATAATTACTCAAGGTACCACCTTCGATAATGGTCGCCATAATGACAATATGATAATAATAATAGTAATTGATAATAATATGATAATAAACGAATAACGATGACGATGACGATGACGATGGCGATGATGATGACGACGACGACGATGACGATGACGATGATGATGTGACAGTGTGATTATTATATTTCATAATAATAATCGTCGTTATCGTTATATAAACAAATATATATGTTATACTTATTTCGTGAGAGATAGAGTCGCAATGACGCTAAAACAACGTACATGCGAATGCGCGTCGTATATTCGCTTTATTCAGCTTCTTACATATTCCATTTTCAGCGTTGCCTCATTTGTTTGTTTTTTTTTTCCTTTTGTCTGTTACTTTTTTCGCTTCATCATCCCCTCATCGTCGGTTCGTCCCTAAATCCTTAGCCTCATTTCGATAAGGTCGAATAGTCGAAGATCTTACAGAGTAATTTCACAATAGTAATAAATAGATAATAATAGTAAACGCACGTTTATGTACAGTGTTTATATTTTGGATTTTCTTTGTTTTTTTTTCTCTTCTTTCTTTATATTTCATATATACTTCGGATGTCGCGAATTATAAGGTTCAAGTTTCGACGCGGCGTATTGCCCGCCCAGCACGGTGAATTCATATCGCATCGTCGTACGGAGAGTGCGTCGTTTATATTTTATATACTATATGTACTATGTGTGTCCGACGGGAACGGGATCGCCGTCGTCACGTGGTACAACAAGTGTGAATTCCTGGATCTTACAGCGGGTGTCGGAGAATGATATCGTTACTTTATAGTAATAAAAAGTGTGTGTGTGTTTTTTTATGTTTATATCGTTATGATCGATGAAAGATTATCGAGGGCCGAGCGGTCGCGAAGGGTTTCGCCTGAGATCCGAAGGACACAAATAGCTTTCGAAGGTCAATTAGCTGACAGTCAGATGGGCAAACGGCGGAAGTAACAAAATCCTCTCCTTGTCGCTTTCTCACCGATTTTATTCGTTGATGAATCGCCGGGATTTTTCGCGTTTGAGAGAAAAACGTTTTGCTAACAATGCGATTATGTTTTTTTTTTTTTTTTCGTCTATAGATGGCGCCACTTTAGCGACAGACGGCGACGCTAGGGGGAGCAGTGTCACCGACGTGTCTCCCGACCGCTCCCGAGGCTGTTCTCGAGAAAATCACCTATGAAGTCCCGCGCGCGTTTTTTTTTCCTCGGTAAAATCGTCGGCCAGAGAGTTCAGAGGCCACTGCCTTCGCCCTTACTTTCATAATAATTCCGCGACGACGATGACTTACGTACGACGCGACACGACGGAGGAGAAGGCGGTTACCGCGTGAACGCTCTGTACACGTGTATACAATATTTATAATAATATATGTATATTTATGTGCATATGCGCGTCGCTGCGTGTTTTCATTTTTTTTTCTACATATTCGCTATGATTTCTTTTTGTCTTTTTTTTTCTTTTTCATATATAAAGATGAGAGAGATGAGAACTTGGCTTTTTCGATACATTCCTATTTTTATTTTTCCTCTCCAGCGCTCTCCGCCCTTTTCGTCTTTAGCTACAACGCGTTCGGCCCCGACCGTCGACCTCTCGACGCTCTATTATTTCTCACATTATTTTTCACGTCTGTCTCGTCGCCCCATTTGTGCTTTTCGCTAAGTTCCTAACTTCTCGGCTCGTTCGGCTCGCGTGACAATCGGAAAGTTACGCGAATACGATATATATATATAATATATTTATATACTCGTGTTTTGTCACGTTTTGTCGAATTGAACAGCGATGTCGCGATAACCGACGACTGACTCGATTCTTATTATTAGTATTATTTTTTTTTCATTTTTCTTTTCATAATTGCTGGATCGAAAAATAGAAAAGCAAAGCGATAGGAAAATCCTCCTCGACAAACAACCCCGCGCGCCTCTCGCGGAAAATCGAGATACTCGACCGCGTGGCTTTGTTTATATTTTTTTTGCTTTTGCTTTCACGCTTAAATCACGTGTCACACGAGGTTTTTTTTTTTGAGAAGACGCGCATGGTACGACCTATGAGTATAACACATTAGTACGTAGGTATATTTATAGTTTATGTATATTATGTATATATTTATATTTATATATATACGTGTGTATGTATCACGGAGGGACAGAGTGTAGAACGAGTTTTGTTTTTCTTTATAATAATAGTAATAATCATAATCATGATGATAATAATAATAGTTATAATATCTAAGAGGTTTTTGCACGTCCCGCGACCCGAGCGTTTCTCCGCGTTTCTTTTTCTGTCTGAAATGTGTTTTTTTCTTCCCCGCTTCCGCCTCGTTGATTCTTTTTAAAAACTCTCAGCGAGAGAATAAAATTAACGGCATTCGCCGTGGGATAAAATTCGAGGGATGATTTTTCGCGAAGCAACAGTCGGGTCTTCGTTTATCGTTTCGGGACGCGCGATAAGTCTAAGAGAAAGGCGCTGGGTTCGTGTCTCCCCAATCGTACACTCTTCATCGTCGTCAATTGTACACCTCAATGCTCGCGTCTTCAGCCTCGCGACGTCGTCAATGTACAATCCGCTCGGTCTAAATTACTCCTCCGCTCGGTTTACGTTTTTTCTTTCTTTTTTTCTCGGAGTTTCGGCGACTCGCATTTTTACAGCGTGACTCTCGCTTCTCGCATTCACATAATTCTGTTTTTTTTTTTCTCACGATATTTTTATCATTGCTTTTTTTCCATTTTCTTTTCTTTCATCATTCAATCAATCATCGCCCACTCGTTCCTTCGTCTAGTCGAAGATTCTACGCGACAAGTTAGAGTCGCGTTGGGAACTATAATGTAGTATGTACAGTGGTGGATTGCTGCTATGGGGCTGAGCGAAAAATAAACGAGAGCTAAGGAAGGAAAAAAAGGAAACGTTGCAATATTGATAATGACGGTGCGAATCGCTCTGGCGATTCATCGTTCTCCTGGCTTATTTCGTTCTGAACCGCGTTTCGATGGTTGAAACAGATGAGAATTTGAAAAAAAATAAAAATAAACATAAAAATAAATAAAAATAAATGTTGGAGTATCATCCTGCGCGGCAAATCTAAATTATTATAGAACGAAGGACACGGAAAGAGGAAAGGCCATGGGAAATCAGGACAAGATTTTGAGATATGGATTAATGCATCAGCCAGTAGACCACTCGGTCCCTCAGGCTTCTATCCTCACAAACAAACCAAAGATCCATAAAAAAAAACTTAAAAACAAATAAATAAAAATACGAGAACGATGGCAGAGTTTCAGCAAAAATAAATAAAAAAGCAGTATGGGCGTAGCCGCCAGCGTACGGCATTTAACCCTGGAACGCATTCTACTGATCGTCGGGTCCGTTTGATTTCACGTGATATTATTTCGACGCTGCCATTTTCGGCGCCGTATAGCGCAATGATAAATCCTAGCTTATCCTCGGTGATAACTTTAGAAGAAACAAGTGAGAATCGGCGACGTGCGTCGGGCGCAAAGCTGATCGGTGCAGACGGGTTTGATTTTTGAATGCCAATCCGTCGAAAATGCATACAAATATATTTGGCAAATTTACGTCCAAGGGACTTTTCACCCGCGCCTCTTTTTCTTTTTTTTTAGTTATTCGCTCAATTTTGTGGTCACCGACAGACGTTTAAAATTTGTCCACGCTGTGCATTCCAGGATTAATTCACGTCGCTCACGTACACTATTTATCATTTAGCATCATATGTATAGTTAATTTATTCAACGTTTCATTAGATTGGCCTTACACACGAAAAAAGAACTACCCAAAAAATTGCAATTTTTTATATCATCAACATCATTCCCCTCCCCCGCCCCGTCCCCGTCCTCCCTCCCTCCACCTGCAAATACCGAGGTATTATTCTCGCGTTGTTGTTTCGCGCACTTGCGGCTATTTTTTTTCCTAATCGCACATCGGGACGTTGACAATCATCAGTTCGCGTCGTTAATACACAATGCGCCAACCACACGTTGACTCTTATCGCACGACATTCATTCTCCCTATGCGTTTTGTATTTTTTTTATTATTATTATTCTTGTTTTCTTCTCGATAGTGATATCAATGAGTAATAATAATAACCATAATCATAATCATAATTATACGTAATTAATATTATGATATATGCACATATACATATATATATTTATAAATATACACATACATATACATATAAATATATATATAATATGTATTATTTATACTTTTATATTATATTATATATTTATTATTTAACACATTTTTGTACAAGTAAATTAATTAAGAATAAGTACAACTTGGTAGCAAAGAGAGATAGAATTATTATTCATTATATTTATCGTAGATAGAGAGAGAGATAGAGAGAGTGAGAGTGAGAGACAGAGAGAGATAGATAGAGTGAGAGTGAGATGGAAATAGAGAGACAGACAGAGACAGAGAGAGAAAGAGAGAGAATGTGAGATATTTAATTTTTTTTAATAATTCATTTATTATTTTATTCGCGGTATGTTTCTGACTGTCGTTGCGTCGCGCCTCTCGACAGGGGCGACGGGGGACCTTTGCCATCCGCCCGGGTTTACTTATGTTTTTTTTATTCCTCCGTCTTATCCGCTATGACGTTGTACAAATGATCCGCGGTATTTGTGAGTTACATTATTAAATATTTCGCGCGCCGTGTGTGCATTTGTAATCCTGGAGAGCGTCGAGCGTCGGCGGCGGCGGCGGCGGCGAGGGCCCCGAGTGGAAAGATGGAACAATGTGTAAGAGCTAATTACGACGAATTACTCCGCTTAACGCGAGACAAATATGTGTATATAATTTATTTAGCTTACGCGTTTGGCCCTCGAGCGGCGAATTAAGCGTCGAGGGGGGAGCGGGGGGCTAGGAGGGCGCCGCAAACGATTTTACCGGACGCTTCGACGATCCCCGCGAATTCTGGTCGATCGGCGCTCGCTCGCTGTCAATTATCTCTTTTGGCAAAGGCCCCGAACGTGTCCGCCCGCGCGCGAAGGGCCAACGACTCGCGAGTCACGCCCCGCGTACTTATTTTCGATAGCAAGAACACACATTTAAAAATCATAGGTAGATCAACGCAATTTTTCATTTTTCTGTTTCCCCTTATTTTTTTTTTCTTCATCTTCATCTTCTCAAATCATTTATTTATTTTATTTTATTTTATTATTTATTTATTAGTTACTTCTTTTTTTTATTTGTTATCAAGATGTCGTGCAAGTATATTTTGCGACTCCGCCTCTGCTCTCGGTGCGCCCTTTCACACACACTCATCGCTTTATAACTGTTGCTCGTTAAACCTGCGCGCATTCGCGATCTTAGGTTTGTCCTCCCTCCCCACTTGATTTTTTGTTGCTTGTTGTTTTTCTCCGTTATTACTATTTTGCATTTCTATATATTTTTCGTTTTTGCGAGAACGCTCCGTATATTTGATGCACCTTGCTCGCCATCTCTCCTCCAATTATGTATTAGCATGATTTTTTCTAAAACGACTTTCACGGTAAATGGATTTAAAACGGGCCTTTTTAAAACGAATATTATGCAGATCGATTTGTTCGTGTCTGTGTGAGAGTTTTTTTTTCGTGTTCGTGTAATGTGTGAATTATAAATATTATTATGAACGACGAGAGTGAGATTCTTTGCTCGTATAATTGTCCTCTGCGCGGTGTTTTTTATTCGTACAACCGACTGTCTACGATTTCACGGCTGGAGCAAGGGCCTTGCGCGTACCGCGACGTAAACTCAGGGAGGCGAAAGTGTCATGGCTTAAATACAGCGTTAAATACAGCGTAAGTACAGTGGCAAGATAAGAGGATTCGAAAGTTATTCATTCTCCCGCTGGCAAGACGACCAGGGAGTTCAAAGGAAGAGATAATACGCGTTAAATACAACGAGTTCTCTCGTCGCGGAACCGAAACGGTTTTGCACGCCCGAACGCGGCGTTTTTTTTTGTTGCCTTTCTCTCATCGTAAACGAGATTCGTTCGCGAGTACCGCGCGCGCGGAAAGCTCTTTCCAAACGGGGTACAAATAAAATAAATTAAACGACAAATTTCTTCGCGTTTAATTTTTTTTATCATCGACGCACCCTTAAATGGTCCGAGATCCGAGACAATTTTTTTCCGATGTTCCGTGTCTGCACGCGAGTACTTTTTTTTCGTGTTTGTGTGCTCATGTGTAAGAGAGAAAGATTGTGTACGTGTGTACGTGTGTATGTGTGAGTAATATATTAAATAAATTCTTCATTGTACTTAGCCTAAGTTTAGCGCGACTTAACGTTAAGTAATTCCACCCGGCGCGGGGGGAGGATAGAGCCCTTGCACCACCCATGGCGGATCTAAGAGTCTATGTAGGGTATACGGCTGGCGGGGATAATTCTAAACCGGAAGTCTTGAAATCGCGGCAGACCAGCTGCCGCCAGACGGTGACCGTGTGTTTCACTGCTACGCGGATGCTCGGGCCTTTTCTCTAGTCTACCTTCTGCATTCTCATCGCGGGCCTTCGTTTAATTCGCTCCTCGCCGTTGTAACTGACCTCGTCGCGAGTCTATGCGCGCGTTGCTACGCGTTTTTTGTCGTCGTTTTGGCGAATTATTTTTTTTTTTTGTGAGTGTCGATTCGACTAATCAGCTGTTTATTAGCCGCTTATCGGTCTTCCGAGCGCCACGACTTGTCTGTCGGTACAACGCGAGTCTAATAGCCTCGAACTGTGGGTCGCACATGTCGAGCCGCACGCGGCAAGTGGCATCGAAACGACGTAATTAATTGCTACGTATCCTGCGACGCGCGCACGACTCCAAGTCGTCTCCGTTGTTGTTACAGTTTCTTTTTTTACGAATAATTACGGCATGCACTTAGATGATACGTAACTGAACAATGTTTTGTCGCGATGATCGAGAGAGACAGAGAGTGGTGATGCGCCGAGCGTTGATTAGACTTTCTTGATCCGTTGACACGTTGCTTGCGTTTCATTTTTTTGTTTCTCGTTAACATTTTTTATTTTTATTTTTTTTCCCCCGGGGAGAGACGAGCAATGGTTTTAACGTGGTGGTGGTGGTGGTGATGGTGGGGTTGGAGGTGGTGGTGGTGGTGGCGACCTGCCTGGGATTTACGTCCCGTTGTTGTCACCTAAGAAAATTCATCGGATTATTCGTTGCCTCCCATTTGGCGTCGCATTTTGACGACAATTAAAAGACAAGACGCTACGACAGAAACAGAATGAACGGAAACTCGTAGTTTCGAGCGCGTTTACCTTGATTGGACTCGTGTGTGGCTCACGAATGGGGTTGGGGCGTGCACTGGTCCCGCTTGTCTCCTGCTGCAGCCGGTGGCTTTATAACGGGTTTCTCCTCGTTCACGGGGGTCGGTGGCGCGTCCTTTCGCGGTGGCATTCTCTCGTTTATCGCGTCCAGGCCTTTGGCCTCGGCGAACGACGTGATCTTGTGGTTCGGCGAGAAACCTTGGAGCGCTGGAAATTCAACCGTTTCAAGTTTTAACTACCGCCGTTTGAGAAGTTACCTAACGCAGAATTACGGAAAGGAGAAACCATGTTGCCGATTTATTTGGCCCCTAATTGGTCGTTGGGAAACTTGCAGTTCGTTGTTTAATATCGCGAAATTTGGCAGTTTGTCAGAAAGAAAGCCATCTTTTGAGTTTTTCTCCTCGAATTTTCGATTTTTTTTTTACAAATCACGGCGCTTTTCGGAATCAGCAGAAAATTTGCCATCGGACAGGGTTTTTATTACCATTTTTGAGTGACGTTTTGCCGCCTGACAGTGCACCCAACGGCAGAGCACCGGTTGGTGTGAGACCCTTAAGCTGCAGGACACTCTCGCTCTCCTCCCTGAAGTAGAAAAAAATGTATTAATTACCTGAACGATTGTAGAACACAACTGCAATCCAGAAATTACGACGAATTAATTCCGACTGATTAGCCTCGACCCGCTAGCCACCCTGATCAATCGGAATTCGTACCAGCATCTTGAAAACCTTCTCTCGTAACTTTATCGATCGATTGTCGCCGCCTGCGTATTTCGCTTAGCATACAGACCGACCGGTCGACTCACCTCAGAACGGAGAAAACACGAGCCATTTTTCCAATCGCCCGGATCTTGTTTCTTATCACTTCTTTGCGAAGATTGGCTGCTGCACCTGTTTCACAAGAGACAGAGAAAATTAATATTCACCGATAATTGCCTCGGCGTCGCGGTGGAGTCGTGACGAATCGAGTTGCAACGACGCGAGTGTGGAGACTCCTTTGACAGCCTCGGTACTCGCCGGGCAATTCGTTATTTGCATTTCATCAGAGCGTCTTGTGAATTTTTAATAAAACTCAATCAGCCTCTCCACTCTCGCATCGCCAATCCAACGTCACCGGCGATAAAACATTATTGCTAACGCTATACAGTCCAACTATCGTTAATCTCATTTCCGGGGGAAAAATTCTGTAAAAACGTGTCCAGCTCGTGTGGTTCGTGTTAGCATTTTTTTTGTTCTATTTATCTCACAGCTCACAAAAATTCGGCGCGAAATCGAAAAGCGAATAGTCGCGCAACGCTGCAGGAACATCGTGCAAATTCACAAAGCTTTGCTCTCACGCTTTGCACAATATGCAAGAAAAAAAAATCGAAAAAACAAAAACTAGACAAACTAAGCATGCTCATGCAGGTTGGGCCCGAGTCTCCGGCGTTTTTTTTTCTTTCACCTTCGCGAAAAATACCCCTGATTGATTAACAGGTTTCTTTTTAAACCCGCTTCGTTCAATTTCCCCCTGAATATCGCTACTCGATAAATTCGGTCAATCGAGAATTTCCCGTCGCAACTCTCACTGTTTTAATTCTCGTTGTGTGTGTGTCAGTGTTTTTTTTTCCTGCCCGGTTAATTGTTTTTAATTCTTCTAAAGTAACAAATAGAAAAAAAATTGAATAAAAAACAGAAGAACCGCAAATATTGGAACACTCGCAGGGTGGGTCGACGGGGAGGGTTGGGAATGGGTGGGGGGAGGGTTGCAGGCTCTCCAGCCGGGAAACTGCAATTGCATGGAAATTCGACGGACTTGCGAAGTAATTGCTTGGCAAGGGCTGCTGGTGTCGAGGGGAGCGGGGGGAGTAGGGGGCGGAGGGAGGGGACACAGGGGCGAGGAGAAGGTGAGGGCACCGCTGTACACCTGCATTTCCGTCACCGACATTTCCGCCTGATTTATTGGTTCGTAGTGTGTGTACGCCGGGTCGTCCTCGTTGAAAGCGCTTCCGAAATCGAATGCATTCGCGTCGAGGGGCTGAGAGGGAGGGGAGTGACCCCCCCTCCCCCCCGCCCCCTTATTTGTTTCATTTTTATTCGAATTGATATTGGCCATCGATAATTGACAATAAAGCTGTACTGTTTTTTTTTCTCTATTTCACGCCCCAAACTATTGACCCTACTTTTTGTGTCGCATATACGTTTTTTTTCCAACTGCATTCGTCGCAATGCGACTGAGCGGAAGAACATGAAATGTAGTAACGCAGGAAAAAAAATTCTTCACTAGAATAAAAAAAAAATAACTATTTTTTTTTTTCACGGGGCTTTCGACAATAGAGACACTCGACATTTTTCTGAACACGATTGTTCAACCAGCGACGGTTGCAACAATCGTCAGAATAAATAAAATTGTTTTCGTTCGTGCGAAAATTTGTCGTCCTAAGTAACGAAAATAATAATAATAACAAAAAATAGAAACGAGGCTAGACGATACTTTGTACAGACAAATATAATACGAATACTTTGTTGCTCTACTCAACTAACATTTATAAACGTGTTCACGAGTCTCGCACCGAGCGGTAGAAATTCGGGCAACGGTCGCGGAGGTCCATTTCCCTTAAAACCTTCGATATTATCAAATTCCGTCGTTAATTCCAATCGGACCTTCGCGCTCGCTGTCGATTTTTACTCCCGTTCGTGCTTCGACACCGTCGCCTCTCACGTGTAAACGTCAACTAATTTCGCATTCTAATTAATTAAACGAAGAAAAAAAATGTTCAACGGAAAACTCACCGTACGCGGATGATATTGGGTGTGCAATTTTGGACCGGACCGTCGGGTTTTGTCACGTCGGAGAACGGTGCGAATAATCGTTTAGGCCGGTTCCCGACGACGACGGCATTGGTCGTAAGTAAAAGGACAGAAGTACCAGTAATGTGAGAGCGGCATCAATGCGGCCAATTTTTTTAGCGTTCATGGTTTTTTTTTGTTTTTTTTTTGACGTTTCGGGATGATGATTGGTGGTGGTGGTGGTGGCGGTACAGTATCAGTAGTAGCAGTAGAGGTAGTAGAAGTGTAGTGGATAGGAAACACATAGAACAGACGAAAAAAACATGTGCACAGCGTAAGTGGCATTCTCAAGCATGTGCTAGAAATTCTATATATAATTCGACACGATATATTAGATTATTAATAATATATTAAAAATCTTGGAAAAAAAGCTATGAATACGGTCGCTCTTTCCTTCGATTAATTACATACACCGACGTCGACGTCAACTGGGACAATTTTTTTTAAATTAAGTAAAAAAAAAATTGCATTTGAAGAGAAACGTATTTGGTCCCTTTGCGAGTGAGCGAAATATGCGAGCTGCGTCAACATTTGCGCAAAAAAAAAGCTTCAGACACAGCAGACTTCAATGAGCGGAGCCTGAAGCTTTTTTCTTTTACAGCAAATGTTGACCAGCTCCGAGAATGACATGTTTGAAAAGCTATCTATTTTTTTTTTACTCGCATGTCGCGTTGTGTATATTCTGCCTACCCCTCGGGGTGTTTCTCCTTTTTTCTGCGACGAAAAATTGTCTACTTTTTAGTGAATAACCTTGGAAATTAAATGTTGTAAATTACAAGTTTGATTATTCTCCACATTTTCGTGGCAGGAAAAAAAACTGACGAGTCGTTGCGATACTCGACGCGATTGATGTAATAATCTCAACAAAGAGCAACGAAAAATATTCGACTGATATAGTTCCGTCTTTCTATCGTTTCCGGTGTCTCCATTTTCTCTTTTCTCTCGGATTCATTTCCGTTAACCGCCTCGCGTGCCGTTTGCCAAGTCCTGGCTCCCTTTCCGCGTGGAACACGAGTTGAAAGACTATTTTCTGTGTTTTTTTTTCTCTCTCGAAACGATATCGAATGAACGGTATATACATACTGAAAGCACAGAAGAATAATTCATTAGTGAGAAAAAACGCTGCACTGCCTGCGGCGAATCGCGCGTGTTTCGCGAGGCTTTCAGCGCGAAAATCCGAAGCTCGGGCATCGGTAAATTAATTAATGCACCGTATTCGCGAGCTAGGACGCCTTCACCCGGCTCTGGAGCTGAACGCGATGTTAGACGAAAGAGGTTGAAAACGTAAAAACAGCGAACTAAAAAAAAAAATTATAACGCACAACGATAATAGCGGATATGAGTCATTTTCGTTCTGTATCAATCTGGCAGGAACAACGATGCCAAAGAGGGCGGGCTAATTAACTTTTCATAGCGCCGGTTCGGTTATCGCCGCAGACCGTGCGACAGTGGTTTGTTATGTTGATAAACGCGACCTGTGGCTCGACCTCGACAATTTTTTTTTTAATTTATTCTTCTCTGAGAAAAGAGATTTGAGAAAATAAAAATTGGTCCTATGATTTCCGTCGCTACCGACGTTCAACGATTTTTTTTTCAACCACTTTCAAATCGCTACTCGAATTTTTTTACAATAGTAGAAAAGAAACGTTACAGAGAAAAAGATTAGTAATGGTAATAATTACTATTATAGAATGACTAGTGTAATAAAACTACTGGCTTAATTAATTATCCAGACAGAAGTAGTACTAATTACGAAAGTTGATAGAAAAAACTATGGCTAATTACGAGATTCAATAAAATTACTAAATTGTCTTGGACAGAGAAGTAGGTTAAGACAATTTGGTGTTCGAACAGGTCGTTGCATTGAAAAGTATTTGGAACACGTTTTTATCTGTATGGCTGATTGTTCCCTGGTGATAAAAATATTGACGAGAGAATATTTTTGCACTATTGGCCAGGTTTAATTGACACCGTCCATCGAGCAGAACAGCCATGATAAAAATGTACTCCATTTTTTTATGTAAAATACGTAAGAACATAATAATAATGATAATATTGTTAAGATGTGCGTGCTGCACAACACTGCCACATAGAAGCTACCTGGAAGAAAAAAAAGAAAATTCTCGCAAGAGAGAACTTGATTAATGAAAACTTGTGAAACGTGGAGGGTCATTTTCGAGGGGTTCGCCTCCAATTCTAAGTCCGTAAATGCATCACACTAACAATGAAAATATATATTTTTGATGAATTTCCCCTCGAAAACCCTCGACGTTCCATGCCAAACAAATTCTAGCGTGAGAAATAGAGAGAGACACAGGATCAACTGACCCATGTATTGAATATATTAATTAAATTATCCTAAGGATGGGATTATTCGTGCGGTGTGAAAAAAAAAAACGAATGGACGAAATATTCACCTCATGAAAAAAATGTAACGATAACGACGACGAAAAAAAATGAATAAAAATGTTGCGTATACAAATCATAGTGTGAAACAAATCTGATGCAGCAAATACACAATTCAATGAACAAAAAAAAATCAAAACAAGGAAAATAAAAATAAAAAACGAAAGGTAATTCAACGATTACGGGAGAGTCTGTAGTGTGAACGGGATACGGACGAGATCTACGTGATAAGTTAGTACTATTATGGTATTCATATTATAGTACAAATTTATGTAATGAGATTGAAGCGCTTTGCACTGGACGAAATCTGCATTATAAATTATTTTCGTCCTTTCCGCAAAGTCGTGGGTCATTCGAGGTACGTAACTCTAAAACGCAAATGTCGAAAAAAAAATGTAACACCGATTACACCAGTGCAAAGTGCTGGGATTCTCTGTAAATCACGGGAAATATCGGACAGATCACACGCTATTTATAGTAAATATGTTTTATAGCTAGAAATATGCACACTCGAACGGGGAAAGACGATCACATCAATCTTAAAGCATACTCATGGAGGGTGAAGAGAGGGGCGGGGGGGGGGGGATAAACTGCGGAGAGAACGAAAATGCCGGAAGGAAAAATTGAGGAAAAATATTCAGGATTTTTCAGGGGCGAAGCACGACGCTCGGGGAAAATGCATAGAGAGAAAAATATATAGAGTAGACGACGATGTATATCGACTCGAGAGGCCGAGGGGGGAGAGACAGTACACGTGTATACTTTGTGTGTAGCAGCGGCAGCCAGGAGCCCACTGGAGCTGACAGTAAAGTGGATACCGACGTGAGTACCACCGACAGTCGAAAATGGAAAAGTCAAGTTTACGCGGACTCCGCGAAGGCAACGAATTTCAGAAGTGGCACTGCATGTAAGTACTGCATGGAGGGGGGAGGGTGGTCACTGCGAGACACAAGTGGAACGAAATAGCGCAGAAACAATAAAGTGCGCAAAGGACTCGGTTACCATGATTGGGGATTAAAAAAAATAAATAAAAAAATCGACTCCGGGAAATTCGCATAAGGCTTTTTTTTCGGAGCAGAATCCAAAATTATTAAGCAAGGTCTTCGGTGAAATTGACCGGTGTGTCGTGGTTTTGTAATTGAAAATACCGATGAGCCTTGTGAGGTTTGTTTTTTTTTTGTTGGGGGTGAATTAGTCGGGTTTTGTATGAGGAGAGGAAAGAGCAAGTGATACGGACGGGCGGATTGCCGAAGGAAGGGAAGAGGGAGCTTTCGGCCCGGGCTCGGAGGGGTTGACGACGATCCTGGAGGGGGATGAACGGAGAGGGTGGAGGACACAGAGAGAGAGAGGCTGACGCGGGGTCTGCGGATTGAGCGCGCGCGACTTCAACCCCCCAGGTTTATCTCGCTCGCTCTCAAAGGGATTGATCGATGCCGGCGTCCCGGCCTTCCTCTTATCTCGCGAAACTCCTCGCGTTGCGTTTAATCGATTGCGCGCCGCGCGCGGCGCACCGCATCCGGCGGTACAGCACGAGAGAACGACGTATACGTTGCTGCTGCCGCTGCTGGTGCTTTCGGTCTACCGGCAGCCTTGAAATTCCAGGGGATTTCTCGGACAGCTTCCCCGGCTGACGACCGAGAAATCCGCGAGCGAATGGACCGATTGATTCGGAAATTTATAACCGGAAAATATTTATTTCGAATTTTTATTTTTTTTATTTTTAAGCTGAAGCTAAATGTGGCAAAAATGCACGGACAAAAATCCATGGGATAAAAATGCGAAATATAGCAAATTTTACTTGACAAATTAGTTACAGGTACCATAAAATGATTGCTGGTTACATTAGTTATCGTCGTGGGAATTATAAAAACATTGTTGTCCCGTGCAATTTTGAGATATATTTTTTCAAATTTAAGTCGTGATTTTTTCTTTTTTCACTTCGCGTAACGCTGGGAAGACTCGTGGTTTTATTTCTCACTAACTCGCAGGATTTATTTTAGCACGAAGCGCAAAACCAGTCGCAAACAAGTCAGCAGTTAGTTCGGAGCTCGTGTAAACCGATCGAGAAAGATGCAGTGTGGTGAGGACGTGGGAAAAAACGAGCCAAGTGCTCCTGGGATATATATTTCTTTACATTCCAGCGTTTACTCGACAGGGAGGACAACTGTGTTAACGCGAGCTGCGCCATGTGTGAAGAGTAATTATCACGTCAAGTTGTAGATGTAAAAATAAATATTAATGCAGTGCTAATGTCAAACGGAACGAAAAAGAAAAAAAAAACAAACAAACAATACCAGAAAAAAGGTAAAAATTTAATCTCTTACAACTGGCGATTAATAAAGTTGTGAAAATACTTTGCGAATTCTAATAATCCAATATAATAATCGTGGTTACGAAAAGTGAAAAAGAGGACAGGCGGAACCATTTGGGAAAAAACAGATGAACAGTAATTTAAAGTTTTTTTTTCAAGATTAAATTTTAGGTAAAATCAGTGATAAAAATCTCGCATTTAATTAAGGAATTTTCTACGTTTTGATTCGACAATTGCATAAGTTTGCAACAAACAATGTTAATTATATTCAACGATATCATCCAATATCTTTTACTGGTTACAATATTTTCAGTCGTAATACTAACTGAATTTGTATTATTATTCAAATACGACGAGAAGTTTTATTTTCAACTAGAAATTTCCTGTAACGTGAGTGTTGGTCCTTCATATTTCAATTTCTCGTCGGCCATGACACCTGCGCATACAGCGCCGCCAACGTTAATCTGCTTTTTCAATGGCAGGAAAGGGGAGGGTGGTCGGTTTACATACGGTACGTTCGTGACGTGGTCGTGCTACTGGTACCATTTACGAATTTTTATTTCAACAATAATGTAGAATAGATTTTTCAGGGGAGAAAATGTGAACGGAATTTATGTCTCTATTAATTCCGTTCATTATAAAAAGAAAAAAAAATGCAGCGTGTTTACACGTATATCGCGAGATAAAAATGCATTGTCACAGCCGATTGAAATGCGAAGAAGCGATAATAGAAGATGACAGGTAGGGTGGCAAGGACCAAACGTATACATGACACGTGGAATAAGACGTGTGATACAATTACAATTTACAACGATAAGAATCGTGAATAAGGCGAGGTCAAAATAAAACGATGGATATATAGTTCGAAGCTCGAATAAATTGACACGAGAAGCATCGACTTGTGAGGGTTTCAACAGTGTGGGGAGACAGACGGAAACTCGAGGTCCAGCAAAACGTACGACGACGACGACACGAAACGTGACCGCGCGGAAGACACTGACACTGATGGTCTCAGATCAAAAGACAACGTACACGATATTATATTATGATATGAACAAATATAATAATTATATAGTAATAGAAAAAAAAAACGAAAACAAAAAAAAACGTAAAAGTCTCAATCTCAATTTGGATATTACATCACGTTTGGTTTGCGTTAATTTGCGTTTCAAGTAAGTCTTCAGGCGGACTTACCATTTTTTTTTTGGACAACGACTTTGGCTGCGACTTAACGGGGTTGAGATTGCCGGTATCAATGGAGTTTTGAGTGGTAGTAGTAGTAGAAGTAGTAGAAGTAGTAGAGGTAGTAGTAGCATAGTGTCGTGCCGATATAGGAGGAGTCCAAGGCCAGTGTGATTGACACAAATATAATAGAGAAGGAGTACGATAAAAGACAATCAGTGCTTTTTTCGGGGTATGAGGTTTTCTTTCTTTCTTTCTTCCTTTCTTTCTTACTTTCTCACTATGATTTCTTTCACACTCTCACTACTGTCGGTCGCATTCAATGTGCCGTTTTAAATATATAAATATACATATATAAATCCATCTTTTCACATCATTCTTTTACTCTGCTTCAGAGATCATAAAAGGGACCCATTGTGACATCATGTGAATCATATATGGACATCTATGAGTTTGCGAGATGAGTCGACGCGCGAGGGTTCGATTCAAATTTCGTCCACTCGATACTGATCGACGATTTCGATTCAATGTTTTTTTCAGCGATTACTCAGTGCTCGCTGTAACGAGGATTACAAGCGTTGAATGGGCCTTTCACTGTGGCCTATTTTGAGAGTCCCAACAATTTGGTTCGTTTCATCGAGGAAACACTCGTGTTCGAAAGTGGATCAACGCTTTCCATCGCCGATATTATCGGCCGATGAATATCATTGTCCACCGGAAAAATCGAATCGAACCCTCTGTGTGCGATATGTATGCGTGAATGAAAATGTGAAAGGCTGTGAAATAATTAAAAAATAATAATTAAATGTAAATTAGAACAAAAACACATGACATATTTCTTATTTAAGGGACTACGGAAACCGGGACGTGATATATATTGATACGCAATAGATTGTGGATAAATAATTGGGATTCTCTGGGCGAACTTATTCATGCCAAATTTGGTGCATTTTTTAAAGGATTCAATGGCCTCAGAAAAAAATACAAAATAAAATAATAATCGAGGATCCGTCGGGAAAGTGTTCAATAGATATGACAATATAGATGGAAGAGTGAGATAAAAATCAAGAGATCCGAATCAGTGACTATATCAAACATTTCAGGCTGTGTGTGGCGTTGCATTTTTTAGATTCGAATATTTATATATTTATATTATAGTATATATAGAGAGATAGAGAAAGATAGAGGTATTCACAAATATGTATAGATAATATTTCTATTGTAGAATATAAAAAGAGAAAATAAAGAGCTGTAATAGGGGAAGAGAGATACACAGAAAGAAATCTGTAGGAGGCTTCGCACTTCGAGATATAAAAAAAACGCTGTCCCTCGCGGTGCGAAGCTAAATGCACTAAAGCGCATTGCCAATATCGACTCGAACCGGTCGGAATATCGTGTTTCGTGGTTGCGGCTGTAGTAAACGGGACTGTGTGTTGGTGATATATATGCAACAAGGGGAATGAAAAAGTAGAAACTCGACACACTGATACCAAATTCTATATAGCGAAGATAAAATGTATAGAAACGAGAAAAGTAAAAAAAACGAAAATAATAATGACAATGAAAAGCTTTCGGTATAATGTGGCGATTTGTAGATATAATCGAGCGACGCTTTCTTACCATCTGTCCGTGCGGCGTGTAATGGAAAAAAAGAGAATAATATTTTCGTACTTTAGAACCTTTGACTCAGACAAATGTTATTAATTAAAAGACGGGGGCGCGGGGAAGAAAGATAGATAATAATTCACGGATGTCTTGAACACTCGATTATCCGTCTTTTTTTTTCTCTCCCATCAGATTTTTGTGATCTCTCGTTGCGACAAACGAACTTTATAGGTTTGAATAAATTATCATTTAATGGTGACTCGCGAGGGGCAGACTTAATTTCTCTATTCTAAATCAGAGACAGGGTGGTTTATGTACAATCTATCGGGGGGGTTCTAATCAACGGTACAAAGTTGTATAAAATAGAAGTTGTAGAAAAATGATTGACAACGGATATTACCTTCCTCGAGGGCGTCGTCACCGTCGCTCATGAGCTCGTCGTCCGAGCAAATGTTGAGCACGTTCACCAACATCTCCGTAACTGCAAATTACGACGAGAAAACATTTAATAAATCCAGCATTTCGAACGGACTTTCGGGAGTCAATGAAAATTCTCACCCTTTTCGCCAACGAAAGGCAGAGACCATGTGAACACGTCCATGAAGTTGGGCAACCAGTACGGATGTGGCGAGCAGTTGAATTGCCTGATGTTCATCACGTTGTTTTCGTACTTGAGTACGGCCGCCTGTTGTTGTTACGAAGAAAGCGCCAAAAACGAATATTAATACATGTTTTTCTACTTCGGCCAAATTATGTATTTTTTTTAACGTTTTAGTCATAGATTAAAAAGTCAGCGTTTTAAAAGAAAAAAAAGATATATATACTACTGCAAATCGACCTTGTTGTTGTAAACGTCGAGGTAGTTGGGCGCACTGAAGATAGTTATGAGCGATGGGAAGCCCGTTGTCTGTGATTTTCGGTACATCCGATAGCCGGCGTCCTGCGCCTCGTGAGCTCTGATAATACTCAGGAGGCTGTTGTTTTGTAGAAAGTCGCAGCACGCCGCGTAACTGTGAACAAATAACGCAAAAGGATCGAGTTACTCATCGCGTAATTATAAAATGTAATAATTAAAATTAAAAAATAAATACAAAATAAAAAACCCATCGTTTTAATATTCAAATGAATTTTCTCTGACGTCAAAAAAGCTCGGAGAACGACTACGTTGAAATTTCGTCGTCAAACCTGTACCCTGATTAAATCCCACGGCTAATTAAATGCTATTGAAGCGAGAAAAAAAGTTGGCTCAATTTTGAGGCTCATTGCAACTAGTTTTAAAATTCATTTCAACGTTTCCTCTCTGCCTCGCGAAAAAAAAACCCCTCACTCCTCGCTGCCTGTGCACGCGAAACCCAGACTAACACCAGTGACATCACAAAAAAAAACATATCCAGAATTAAATTTCAACCCGCCTCATTTTCAAACCAGTCATTCCTCCCTTAATCACTATCCACCGAGTGCGGCGGTCGAATGCGAACTAATTGTTCGAAAAGTGTTTGCACGGTGTCCCGTTCGCTTTCGCATATCACCTTCCCAAATATTGTCCTACATGACGTCTGCCGTCAGTCAGCGTTGGTACCGCGCCTGATGCTTCCGACACGTCAGTCATAATGTAATGCAATGTAATTGCGTGCAGGGCGGGGAGTGTCATGGTGGGGAGACAAAAAAGAAGGGGAGAAGGATAGTAAAAAAGAAGAAAAAAAAAAGCGAAAAATAATCAAATTAATTCGCGGAAGGCGCGCAAGTTGCTCCGACGTTTTTAACGCAGTGAGCGATGACCGAGGCGGACGTTGGAGAAAGCAACGCGGGTCTCCGACGATGGTTGCACGCCACTAGTGCACTGGTGGTAATTTCGTAATGGCCCCGGCGAAGTGAACGTTATGGATCCGGGGCTCGGGGCCATTTCGCGTGAGTTACCCTGCTAACCCTGCGCACACACACATACACGCACACAGCCGAGATATCCAGCCGCGTCTGCGGCTCGCAGGGGTCGCTGGCGGCGGCAAAACACTCGATGCGTCGTAAAAGCTGGCGGCGCCAACCCGGGAAGCAGCCGGGCGACTCCAGCCACGTTCGGGGAGCCACGTTTCTCATTTGATTCCCACTCGTAAACGCTTGACCCTCTTCTCTTGGTATCACCTCCGGCGCACACCGAGCATCGCTGCCCCATTCGCTCACCTCCTTCCTCCCTGCATCATAGACCAACTGACTTGGCCATTTCGGATAAGAAAAATCCCCGGGGTATCATTCGACAACGTTGCACTTTTTTCTCTTTTTTTTTCTTCACTTCCTCCCCTCAACATTTGACTATTTTTCCGGCGCGGGCAGCTTGTCGGAAGTTGGCATTTGCGTCAATGTCTCATCTGCCACTCTGGATGAGGGTGGTTGAGACGTGACGGAAGTCAGTCACGATTTCCTGGATAGTCGCGGTGGGCTCGTTCTGTGCCTCGTAAAAAAAAAGAAAACCTCGAAGGGAGCGTGAATCTGATGGAGATGCACATGCGAATTGACACAGACGGGAATTGGGTGAGATGGGTTTGCCAACGGGACGTCTGTGGGATCCCAAATGTCACGGTTCGCCGATCAATTTTGGGATCGGGACATTTCCTTGGGGCTTTTCCAGGGATAAATGATGGGATTCGATGCTTCCGCGAGTTCATTGAATTCTTCGCGGCGACGTCTGACTTGTGGATTCGCGCCGACAACTGTTGCTGCCTTTTGGATAAAAAAATAAAAATAGTTTAACAAAACGTTGCAGAAAAAATACAGCTTCAACCGCGTTCAATGCTCGTCGAAAGTGTTGCTGACGAATTTCGCGTCGTTGCGGCGCTCCCCGACGATAAAAGTGTTGTCTGACTGGCATCACGCTCGCGATGCTACGTTGTACATCGCCTCCAATTGGGGGTACATCCATTTTTTACATCTCTAATTTCCCTCGGGTCGGTACAGCCGCGGAGAGAGAAGCACCGTATAGAATATCAGTTGGAAGTCGCACAGAGCGGGGGATCCATTTTCGCTCTCTAGTTTCGCCCCCATCGAGTCGCGCCGCGGAATCTTGTTCGACGATTGATAGTACCTCCCCTCCGGCTCCGCCTCTCACTCTCGGTGTAATTGGAACGATTCAAGAATTTAAGACGATCGCTCGGTTGGCTTACCTCCCGCCTCCTGCCCATTCGTCTCTTCCCCAGCGATTCCAGCGTTTCGCTGACTCAATTTTTTTCCTCAAATCTCTCAGGAAAATTGTTTAATCATTTTATTCGCGACTGGACGTATTAATCTTTTTTTTTTTTTGTAAATTTCCAGATCGAAAGATGTGCCTCGATTTCGTCGGGTGCGTTCGAGCTTCAATTACTCGTCGATTCTCTCTGTGTAATGTCGGCAAATATTTATATGCGTGCACAGTCGATCGGCGGCGGTTATCGAGGTCGACCGTAGCCGCGGTATTGAGTCCGCCGGGCGCGCTAAGCCGCGTTGATGATTCGTCGCGCAGCTCGTATTATAATTTATAAACGCTCGAGCTACCGCTCGGGAATCCCCCTTTATACCGCGGGGCTCGAGGTAAAATTACCCCTGGTGGCTCGCAGCAGCAGCAGCAGAAGCAGCAGCAACAGCAGAAGCAGCAGCAGCAGCAGCAGCAGCACCACCACCACCACCACTCGAGTGCAGCCCCTTTGGCCCGTTGCTGTTGTTGCCGCTGCTGCCACCGCCGTCGGGCGTCGCTGGCTGACTATCGTATTGTCAAGGTTTGCAACAACGCGGCGCGACCTCGCGTGCAGCGGACTGAAGAAAAATGGAGTCGCTGCCAGAGGGATGAACCGAGAAGCGAGGCTGAGCGATATAAGACGGCGTAGCTGCGATGGAAGTCTTCTGCCGCTGACGCGCTTCGCTATCCTTAAGCGCCAGAAATCCCTCCGCGCGCCTTTTTCTCATTTTCTTTTCTCCGAGAAAATATTCTTTGTGAGTTAATGCGACCTCGGTCCATGTTCTCGTGGCGCGACGACGGCGACTCGACTTTCCGACACCGGTAGAAAATTTACGGTGTTACACTCGACGCTAGTCGGCCTTGATCCAGGCCAAGATTGGGCCTAATACGATCAATATCGGTGAGTCGATAATTTTTCGTAGATGAACTTGACAGCATTTATTTCCTCAAGTGGAAAAAACGTCGAATTGTCGCTGCTAGCTTCCTCGAGTCGAATTCGCGAATCCGTGAGCGATGGGGGTGGTGCGTCAGCGGGTTTTGCACGCTTATAACTGACCTTGCTCAACGAGCGTGAGAAATATCGGTGTCAAGGCGAGGGAAGGACTTTTGCGATGCTAATCACTGCGCCGCCGCCGCGCGGATCGTTCGCCACGGGTTCTGTGTTTCACAGGTGGCCAACTGCGATGCTCCGGTCGTGAGTTGAGACGAGTTCCGCGCCGCCGGTGTCGATGGACAACTCCGGTGTCTGTGTGTGTGTTTGTCCGCCTGCCAACCGACCAGCTTGCTCCCGTTTCGCCCTCGACGACGATTGATGTTCCTCCTTTCCTTGGCTGACTCCACCCTTAGCCGGTTGTCTCTTCTCGCGTGTCATTAGCGGACGACGACATCAACGACGACGACGACGATGGAAAATTAATTCACAAATTGTGCGCATCGCTGCTCGATCCGGGACATCTTCATCTGGCGTAATAACTTAAAAAAAGCACATTAAAAAAGAATCAAACGAACAAAATTGTTGAAACTCATAAAATACACGAACGCCTCTTGCGGACGTTTTCAATCTTCAATTTTCTTCACCGAACTCGAGAATTAAATGAAAATAGGCATTACAAGCGCAGCAGCACATTCGAGCCGCGGCAAAGTCGAAACTTTCCGCATAGTTTTCGCGCTGTTCGCTACGATAAAAAGTTTTCGCCGCAAGGAAACTGAGATCAATCACTACGAGTCGTGGCTCGGTTCCTCGCGGCGCTGGCGGCCTCCTTGAATGGCGGAGGACAATGAGGAAGCGATGTAAAAGATACGACTTTGTTGGGTTTCTTCTCGGTTCCCACGATTCTTCTCGTTTCTTGTTTTGACTCAGGGCCCCATTCTCTAATTTCCTCAGAGACGCTCGTTTTATCTCCGGCAACGTTATACGTCTGTCTGTGTTTCTCTCTGCGTGTCTGCGAGTCGGTGCAAAGTGGAATAGCTTCGACCTACATGGCTTCCTGTTCCCAACAGCTCGAAAGGACTCGCGGACCGTGTTGAACAATGGTCAAGTCTCCGATGATCACTGTTTCAAAGCTCGCCATCCGGTTGTACAACCCCGCCGCGTTATCCCAGCGATCCTCGTGTATTTTCTTTCGATTTCGTCGTCCGGGTCTTCGGTGAAAATGACAACGACAGCACGTCGCCTATTTTACGATATATTCCAAGTAAAATGTAAATTGATATTATTACTACATTTCCAAGCGCCCGGTTAAATTCGTTCCAAGGAGACTTTTCGCGAAGGTGCGAAATAACTCGTTTTCCAACCCCGGAAAATAATGGCTGAATGTACGTTCGAAGAGGCGGAGGGGAAATAAATTAAGAGGCGTTTAATTCTGCCATTCCACCTGGGACGTCGTTTAAAGTCCTTTTACCTGATTATTTTAACACCCGAGAGTTTATGTTCCATTGTGAAATTGACTCTCTCGTAGCGACGCTGAATGGTTTCGCGACGTTCGTGGTGAACGCCGAGCAGAAAAAAATCGTTAACCCACCTGTAGAAGTAAGAACAGCCCCTGACGCTGTTGTGGGAAAAGTGTTCGGCGTTTTTCTCGTTTCCGAAATCCTCGAGGGGATCCGACCAGAGGAGATCGCACATTGGACCGAATGCCGGTGGCTCTTTGAACCTGTCCAACTGTAACAGAAATAATGTTATTAATAAATAAATAAATGAAGAAATGAAGAAATAAATAAATGAATAAATAAATAAATGAATAAATAAATAAATGAATAAATATTTCACTGGAACGTAATAATACATTTTGGAAATTACAACATTATTATTAATCACAAAGCACCACACCGAAAAATGACTGATGTCCGAATAATAATTGCGCGTCATTCCAGCAGACTGAGCATCGCTCGAATTAACATTCCGCCTCCGTCAACCGTGATTTCAACTCCCAGCACGATTAATAAAAATTACTGATATTTCGGTGCCATAATGTACGTTTAACATGAATCCCGAGCGCTGCACCAATTAGCGCGCACCGCTCTGTAAAATAAATAGTCCGGTCGCGGACCGAGTTTTCCGCCCTCCATTAGCCGGACCCGGAAGCGTCAATATTACAAGAATAATCCTTTAAAACGTCCCAATCCGTCGACCCGACTCTGCCACCTTTTTTCTCTGTTAAAAATTCAAACTCAACCTTTTTTTTTTTTTTAATAAAACGAGGAATCAAAATTTATGTGGGCCACAAAAAACCGTCGAATTGTCAGTATTTTATTTTAACCCTGTGGTTATTTGCAACAGCATGGATAGTGTAATAACGCCGCGGACCAATAATAAAGCGTGTCGAGCGTTGCGCAAACCCTGATACCACTTGTAGACACAATACCGGCCATTTTACGTCTTCGGCTCTCTGCAAATATAACTGCGAACTAATTAGTCCACACCTGGAGAGCACACAGACTCGTCATCGCCGTCGTATAATCGGCGCCGCTGCGCCTGGCGAGTAATACGGCGGGTCGCATCTGCGTTCCCCGTTATTTATAAACTAATGTGACTGCGAGTCGCGAGGATTAAGCGGTATAGACACGTTGTTGGACCGAGCGAAACGCTCTCGCAGCTTTGGCGGCTGCCGCTTGATTCAACATTTAATATTTGGTCCGAGAAGGCCGCAAGCTTCGTCGTCGTCGAGATCTCGCGAGGCAATAAATACGAGCGTATTTCAATCTTAATCCCATCGTAATCCAGATCCATAAACCGGTGCGAACCAATAAGAACGGCCAATATCCCTCTTCCCTCCCCTTCGCCTCTACAGGAATTTTTATCGATGAGAAAATAATCTCAGACGCGACTTGCGACGCGAACTGTTATTACTATTATTTTATTACAGAAAGTAAACGTTACACTTTTTATATCTGCTTCTATAATTGCACTTTACGTAGAAAAGTATATATCTACTAGGCTAATCACACGCGCTGGCGCGCGTGCCCGAGATACTTTTGCGCTGCTGCGCTCTTATAAAGTTTTAAAAGGGTAAATCGCAACTCAAAAACCCTTGTTCAGTTACTTTTGAAAAAAAAAAAAGGAAATTGGTCGTTTTGCTTGTCAGAAATCGTAGATCTGGCCGCCGGGCCGAAAACTACCCAAATCGGGGTCACGAAATTTATTTTTTCAAAATATCGACTTTTAACCTATACCATCGTTCTCAAGTCGCATATTCTACCCCTGAAAACACTGGTTACAACCCTTTTTTAGTTGATTTTGAAAAAAAAAAAGTTTTTGGCCGAACAGTTTGTCAGAAATCGTAGATCTGACCGCCGGGCCGAAAACCACCCAAATCGGGGTCACGAAATTTATTTTTTCAAAATATCGACTTTTAACCTATACCATCGTTCTCAAGTCGCATATTCTACCCCTGAAAACACTGGTTACAACCCTTTTTTAGTTGATTTTGAAAAAAAAAATTTTTTGGCCGAACAGTTTGTCAGAAATCGTAGATCTGGCCGCCGGGCCGAAAACCATCCAAATCGGGGTCACGAAATTTATCTTTTCAAAATATCGACTTTTAACCTATACCATCGTTCTCAAGTCGCATATTCTACCTCTGAAAACACTGGTTACAACCATTTTTTAGTTGATTTTGAATAACAAAAAGTTTTTGGCCGAATAGTTTGTCAGAAATCGTAGATCTGACCGCCGGGCCGAAAACCACCCAAATCGGGGTCACGAAATTTATTTTTTCAAAATATCGACTTTTAACCTATACCATCGTTCTCAAGTCGCATATTCTACCCCTGAAAACACTGGTTACAACCCTTTTTTAGTAGATTTTGAAAAAAAAAAGTTTTTGGCCGAACAGTTTGTCAGAAATCGTAGATCTGACCGCCGGGCCGAAAACCACCCAAATCGGGGTCACGAAATTTATTTTTTCAAAATATCGACTTTTAACCTATACCATCGTTCTCAATTCGCATATTCTACCCCTGAAAACACTGGTTACAACCCTTTTTTAGTTGATTTTGAAAAAAAAAAAGTTTTTGGCCGAACAGATTGTCAGAAATCGTAGATCTGGCCGCCGGGCCGAAAACCATCCAAATCGGGGTCACGAAATTTATCTTTTCAAAATATCGACTTTTAACCTATACCATCGTTCTCAAGTCGCATATTCTACCCCTGAAAACACTGCCATCAACCTTTTTTTAGTGGATTAAAAAAAAATACGATATTTGACAGAACTGTCAAAGTTATCAAGGACAAATGAACCTGGACTCGATCTGAGAGTCCTAGCCAATCACAGCTCGAATAGTTTGCTAACAATGCTTTCCGTTACTCATGAACTTTTTAAAAGAGGGGTTTTATTCTTGAAACTGTTGACCGACTCTGCCTCGAAATAATTGACATTTTTTTTTCGTCATATTTATTAAACGATATATATATATTTTTTATCTACGATATTGCCAATCGTCGCTCGTAAATCGAGTCGGGATTGGCACTGAATATTCGAGCTCTCCGCTTGCCGCGATTGATTCATCGTGTTTATGTTACTGTCCACATTGAGGCACGTTGATCCCGAGGATCTTTGCTCTCGCTCGCTCGTCTGTAGTGTTGTATATACGCACGAGAGCGGCAAAGTAAACACGAAATGTGCGCGGCTGGCTTGCGATACGATGCCGAAACTGTCGCTCGGCGCACGAGCCGCATCATTACGATGGATCGTTGGTACATTTACGCGCACAAGCCCACCACCCCGGTTCACCTTCGTTTCCAGCGCAACTAATGAGCAGTTTGCCCTCGATACGCGGAGAGTTATGGATGCTTTATCAACCGGAAGATACACATCAATATGAGATCGACTGTGAAGCTGCTGCAAGGTCTGCGCAACCTCAACCTCAACCTTACCATTTATGACGATGATTATTATTATTACTATTATTACTATTTACCGATAAACTCGAGGGTCGCAATATTTGCGATGAGAAAATATCATCGTCGTGACGAAATAGTCGACATATATTATCGATATATTATCTGTTCGTACCATGGTAGAAAATATGTGATATTCGGCCCAAGCCAGACCCTGACCAGGGCCTGATCAGAAATTTTCTACCAGGGCAATTAATTTTCATTTTCCTTTTTCATAAAAATCGTTACTCCGCCTTGAAATTGATTTAAGTAGCCGCGATAATTTACTCGAAATCGTAAAAAAAAATCTAATTACTATTTTCGCGGTATCGGAGCGGCATAATTTTAAAGCGTCGGGAGTATCGTAAAAAACGCGCGACACAGTTAAGTCCGGCGCTCGTGGCGCAGCCGTTACCGTATATATACCGAGCCCCGGTGCTTCGGCCACCGCTCGGGGGGCCGTTATTGCCGCGGCTATTGCGTCGCGGTGCAGAGAGAAGACAATCCAGAAAGCCTTTTCGGTTGTATATATTTTCGTCCCTCTCTGTCTCTCGCTCGCTCCTTTCCCTTTGCCGAACTTAATGACCGTTTCACTCGGCACTACACTACGGGGCCCTTCGGCTACGCGAGCAACACGGATAATTAAACAACCGGCGCGTAACTGGGTTTACGACACGGCGACACATTGCACGTTGCCCCGGTCGTCAGGTCGACGGAACACCGAGACAACGAGCGTCATCTCCGCGGCCGAATCGTTATTCCCGCATCGAAGTCTCGACTCTCTCATTTTCGTCCATTTCATAACTTACTAACAAAAAATAGGGTAGATGTACCGTTAGTGACCACTGCACCAATTGTGGCCATTTTTATTGTGTTCCTGAAAATATTTTTCTCCCACAATTATATGTAGATTTTTTTCAAACTAATTCATGTAAATTTGATAAATGATTTATTCGATATTTTTTTTTAAGCGATTGAATATTTTGTTTTATGCCTTTGAATGTTATGGCCACAATCGGCCCTAAGGTGGCCAAAAATGGTACGTTTACCCTAATCGTAATACTAGTGTGAAATTTCTCGCGCTTGGTCCAATTGTTACCCACCGCACGAAACATACCATTTGCAAAAAAAAAAAACATTGTAATAATCGTAATACTAGTGTGAAATGTCTCATGCTTGGTCCAAGTGTTACCCACCGCACGAAACATTCCATTAGGGAAATGAGGGGAATACGCCACGTTGAATTTCATTTCGCCGCTCAGACCTGACACGCGGCGTCCCGTATCCTTCTCACGTTTTTCTGTTTCCCCCCCCCCACCCCGAGTCCTGATGTTCCTCTTTAGCTCACGAGAGTTGTCATCCGCGGCGGTAGCAGCAGCAGCATCCTCGGAACAAATTTTTCAAGCTGTCCAAACTCAACTGGGACACAGAAGTCCGACACGTTGCAAGTTTCATCTCCAGATCTGTCTTAAGGGTTGCACTTTGAACAGTGGAGAAGTCCGTTAGAGGCATGAGACTTATAATTTTGATGCAAGTTCAACAATTTGCTCCAACAAATAATTTCAAGCAATTGATTTATTTATTAATCACTAGGAACAGTGTAGGATGTTACCCCTTGCACATTAATTATAAATTCCACATCCATATTTAATGCGTAAGCGGCGGACCAGCCACTTATCCTATGAAATCCCAAGAGACCAGCGTCAAGACAGCCAAACCAGTAGCCCGGGGCAACCGGTTTGGGTGGTGGAAGCGAGGGTCTGAAAATTGCGACTTAAAACACAACGTCGACGTTAGTCATCACGAGGGGCCGTCGTCAAATCACCATTCCCCAATTTCGGGATAACACACTGCAGAGGATTAAACATCCCCAACTCAGCCACCGTCTCTCTCGCTCTGGCACCTGGTCGTATATTCGTATGTAACCCCAGCATAGCGCCTGGACTGGCGACTGGTGTGTCAGATGGCGTTGCTGATAATTCGGAAGTCATGTGTCTGGTCGTAATGCCCCGGACATGTGTGCCTCGTATTTTCATCTGTCCTGTCCTCCACCCGTTCGTTTAGCACGTGGCCTTGTGTCCCGCCCTTGTGGAGTACATTCGTCCCTGGAGAATTCTGTCGTGCGTCCTCGACGCGACTCGACGCGAGAGAAAGCAAGACAGAGAGGTATCCGTGGGTATTAGCCGTGTGCTATACCCTTGAACACGGTTGCCCGGTTGCTCGTCCACAGATCATCGTCGACCCTGCCGTCCATAGCCGTGGAACAGAGAACAAGAGCAAGAGAGACAGACTGGGAGACGTCGAGTTAGCATCCAGCGGCAGAAGCATCTGCAGAAGCTGCAGAAGCGGCCGAGGGTAGCATCAGCAATTCGCCCAACATCGTCGAGGGAGCGTCTGCGCAGACTGCGCCGGACGAAATGTAAATTGGAAGCTTTCATGGAATCCTGGAGCCATATCGCAATTACCGAGGCACCGGGAGTTACCGGCACATACGCCTATAAATGTGGACCCGGGAATAGATATATAGAAACGATGTAGATAGGAAACATATATGGATATCGATGGAGGGGATGGGAAGAGGGACTGGGTTATGGTCTGTTACGATGACCGCTTGGAGTATTCGTGAAGTGCCCTAGGGTCTTTCGTGGGTTACAATGAGAGTCACGAGCTTGGACCATTTGCAGGTGGTGAATTTGAGTGCATTCATTGGGTGCATTGATTCCTAGACAGGGCGTAATGAAATTATGATAGGAATTTTGGTATCTTTCATTTTTCAACGAGTCTCTTCGGATATTGGGATATATTTTGAAGACGGTCGCAGGCTTCCAACTCAACATTGATATATCTTCGAATATTGCATCCGGATATTATTAGGCAATTTTGAAATGTCGGATCAACGGTTCAGAAATAGTCATCAGAGGGGCATTTCGATGAATTATCGAAAATAGATTCGGCCGAAGTGTCGTTCGCGAGGTCGCGACGCGACGGCCCGAATGACAACCCGTTGAGACGTGTCGCAAGATGTGGGTCCGTCTCGTCATCCTTCGTCGCGAAGTGGCGGCTCTGCGACCGATGTCCGACGAATCAGATGGAGAGACCGAGGCGTGAACGTTGGCGTGTAAACTGCGTTCCAAGGTGTCGGACGGCCGGGTTAGAAACAGCGCGGCGAGATAGAGCGAAGAAAGGAAGAACGGAAGCCGAGAGGTGATGCAAGCTCCGAGAGCCAGGAATATATATATCGCGCGCGGGCAATTCGCGCATTTGGTATTCATATCGCTCCGGCGGCCCGGCAAAACCTGCGCCCTTACGTAAACGCACGGAATAATACATGGCCAGGCGCGAGCTCCCGGAACAAGTCCTTCGGACTACGCCAGACGCCTCCCCCAGCAGCTTCATCTTCGCTTCCTCAAGAATATATCGCTCATACATTCGCAGCCAAAAGTTTCAAGTCGCCAGGAGCGAAAAGTTGGAATAAAAATTGACATCGGTTTCTTCGTCGTCTGATTCTCTCTTGTCCACAAGATGCGGAAGTCCCGATCGAATCGGACTTTCACAGATTTGCGCGACACATCCTCAGAGCTGCAGTTTCCTGCGTTCATCTCTCTGGGTTCGTCAGTCAGCGGCCGCCGACTGTCTCGTCTTGGCGATCGTCGCTGTCATTGGTTGTCTCAATTTCGCCCAGTATACGAAACAAAAAACCCCCGTCGAACTTGCGGCAGCTTTTTTCATCGTCTAAAAGTTTCGCGGAGTAACGCAAAGAGCCGACAAGTGTTGGCCACTGGTGCTACGAGAGGAGAAGTAAGAATGGAGGACGCAAACAAGAGAAACATTGAGGTTGGGAAAGAGTGAAAAAGAAAAAGGGAAGGAAAGGAAAAAAATTAGGAGAAAGAAAAAGAGAGACAGAGAGATGAAGAGGGAGTGTGGAAATAAATGGGAATAAACGAAGAAAGAGCCCGAGTATAAGTACCAACCTGCACAGTGGCAGGTGCAGGAGTATTTCTCGTGCAGCTAGTACTACTTTGCGAAAGTACCGGGTGCAGTGGGAGGTGGAAGGACCGAGAGAAATCAAGAGGGGAGGGGAGGAAAAAATAGAAAAAAAAGAGGGGGAAAAGAAGGAGAGGATTTACCGGAGCGTAGGGCAGTGCGATTCTTGGCCGAAGAAAAAGCTTTGAAGCTTTGGTACGCGTTCCGAGGAGCTCGCCATGCGAGCAAGATGGACACGGGGGATATAAACCGAAGAGAAAGGGGAGGCCTTTTCTTTGCTCGATACGGTGTATGGATAATGCCTGCCGCTGGGATGTAGTATGCACGCTTCTCTCTGCGAACCGAACGAGTAGCGAGCTTACGGCTTAGCTCTTTTTGGGCTCTGGGAAACGCTCGATGCCTCCGGAGCTTAGGCAAACGCACAGCTCCTACTCCACCCCCGCCGACCGATTCTGTCGTCTCTCTTTGGCGTCAGGACAGCCCGGCTATTGGCCAGTTATCGATTCGTGAGGAGCAGATGATTGGGCGAAGCTTCGAGAGGGGTTCCGGCGTAATCCGATTCGTGGGCCGCGAGAGATTGGCAGGTGGCTGGGCGAGAGTTACCGATGACCACATTTTATGATGAAGTTTGCATCGTTGGAATGCAACGAAAATAAAATATACATATGTGCCAACGATTCTAAAATTATTTTAACCATTCTAAAAAGTTATTATGACAATTAATCGTTGTAATAACATCTAGGTTCATTAGAATATATATTTTATTTTTATTTCTTTAATTTTCGTTGATTTCCAACGATGCAAACTTCAACATAATTACATTTTAGGGCTTGAGCTCGTGGGCGCAGTGATAAAAACTCTTATCACTGCGATACAAGATATTAATTTTGTATCGAGATTGATAAAAAAAAAACGGACACAGCGGCTACAAATCAGCAATCAACGGCTGGTGTTGATTGTAATTGAATCTCGGTGAATCTTCGAGGGTGGATAATATTCTCGTGTTGGCCTTTTGGAATGCGACATATTTCATCACGGTTCATCACGTACAGCGGCGTCTGCACGATTGCCCAAGGGATGTATATTGCGGAGAACGTTTAGGACGAACGTATACTGCGAACCGTGTCCATGCAAAAGTATAGGCAACGTGTGCACGGAAATATAACGCGTCCAGGTGTACGCGGAGCGCGTGGACGTTCGTGTGGGTGGTCGGACGATCGATAGAGCAGGTGGCAGCACGTCGGGTTGCCTGGTTTGCTTCCGGCTCTGTGGCTCTTCGTACGAGCTCTTCCATAACACACACGACGAATCAACAGATCAGCCAATCGGGAGAATCGGCCCTTTTACTCTTTTTTTTTCCTCTCTCCTTTCTCTTCCTCTTCCCACAGCCATTTGAACCCGACGCGATGGACGATATCCCAAACACTGAAATATATTCGTAACCCCTCAATTTATTTTTTGGCGAACGAATAAAAAGGTATTTTGGCCTTTCTTTATCGATGTTTCTCAATAGTCGAGGACACAACATTATTTATTTATTATTTGTCGCAATGAATTTTCGAAATTGCGCGGACAGCATCGACGACAAAGCCCGGAGCCTCGATTGATCCTCAGTGGTCGATAAATGTTGCAAAATGCTTCGAAGTTCAATTTTATGAACTATTTACGAGCCTCGCCGAGGACGTTGACAATATTAACAATATAGTTTCGCAGTTCCCCAGGCGCTGCAGCTGCAGCTGCCGCGTTCAGGGTCTATAGACACTGCGTATCCTTGGTCAGGAGCACCAGGAACACTGTGACTCGATGCGAAATTGGATCGATGCGAGATACACTTGCCATGTTTCCACGTTGACACGCTGGGTATTTTTGCTTTTTTTTTAATGGGTCCACCAAAAGTAGACCATCTATTTTTTGTTGACACTTACTTTGCGTATATCTTCTAAATGATGAATTTCCGGCGAGAGTCCACCGTGCACGCAGAGAAACTGTTGATTCATGAGGGCAGCCAGCGGTAAGCAGTCAAAGGCGTCCATACACGCGTCGTACACCCTCTCCGAGTATTTTATTTTGCCTGGAATGAAAAATAATGCGAATTAGAAATCGAGAAATGCAGAATTTAATTAATTAAAAGCCTTGAATCAAGTTCTCGACGGTTGAGCTTTGACAAAAATGTGTCGCAGTCACCGAGGACTGTAACGTGTCCTAAAACGCGTGTACGGTTCGTTCTTTCGTCGAGAGCGCCGCGCATTTCGGTCTCATCTCGAGAGCAGCCGCGGGGGGAGGGGGGGGGGGGGTGACTCAAGAAAATTGGAAAAGCCAGCGTAGCGCGCGGACCGAGAACAGAAAAAGAGTGGCGAGAGGCGTGCGTCGAGGGGCGCAGCGAAACAGAAGTCGATGCGCTGCTGAAATTTGCCAGAGTGTACAATCTACTTGAGAGCCAAGACAGAGTGACGTTTGAGAGGGATTTGTCTTCAATAAAGTGGCGCCGCCGAGGCTCGATCGACTGACGTACCAACGGGATTAGAATCAGGCGGGTTGTGCGGGAGCTAAGATAGAGAGAAGCTGGGTAAATTGATGCTCCAACTCGCCGCCTCCCCCGCCTCCGCCTCTTCAAGTATTGCTAAACTTCGCCCTGGTCCCCCTCTCTGCCCTCTTTTAACCCTATCGCCTCATCTATCTCCATCAATCCTCAGACTCTTGACTTCTGCCTCCGCGGCCGCCGCTGCAGCCGCCGCAGCCTCCGCAGGTCTATTCGAACGTTCCACTTGCGATGAATTGTCGAAAGCAAATCAAATGTTTTTCCCCCGAGGCAATCGGGAACAGCAATACAATCTGCATTTCCATCAGAGAGCCACGAGGATTTCTCCTTAAAATCAAAGTAAATTGTGTTTTCCATTTTATTTATACTTTGCGACAGCTTATGAAAAAATAAACAAATACAAAAAAAAAGAGTCGAGTGGATGAAAATATCTTGAAAAAATTGTTCCACGAATGTCATCGGTATTTTCTTTTTTTTCTCGCTAAAAATAATCGGATAAATAATGATAATAATAATAACAATAGAAATAATGTTCTTTTTCGTCCGAACGTATATCGTTTCGAACTTATTAATAAAAGGAGCTTTCGAAACGAATAGGAAACCGCGCGTCGTCACGTCGTTACGTTAATGGCTGAGCCCGCAGTTCAGAGGCTGATATATATATTCTTTTTGTTTGTTTTTTTTTGTTCTCCCCAAAGGCCGCGCGGTTTCGGTAGCAAACAATCATTTCTGGCGGCTCGTGAAGCTCTCTCTCTCTCGCTCTGTCTCTGTCTGTGGGTTTCCAAACCGCGTGACTGTTCGCCGGTTCTGGTGCGGCGCGCGTTATACGAGCGACGAGTCGCGCACACGTGCTAAACTGGCTCGAGTCCAGGTCTCGATGGTGGGTTTCGCGTTGCGGTCCTATCGCGTCTCTCTCCCATTTTTCCCTTCCTCCCCCTCGTCCTCCTCGCCGCCCCGCCGCCAAGCCTCAACATCCAACCGCGGCGACCGGTGAAAAGTCGCTGCGGCGACTGCAGCCGGTTCCAGGGCTGAACCCTCGCGGGGATTCCCCGAGGCGGTATAGCCTAATTTACTATACACGGAAAATTTATGAACGCGCAACTCGGGTGCCAGAAAAATAGAGAAGAAAAAATTATGCAGTCCGCATATTTTTTTTATTTTTTATTTTATTTTTTCATGAGCTGTACAGTCGAGTTTATTTGGAGTTGAAAAATGCAATAATATTATAATTGGTGGAGCGAATAATCTAATTATGGCGACGACCGATTGTACTGTAGATTCGAGAGTTACAATAAATTAGGAACAAAGCAACCACAGCTTGACACCTTGAAAATATTAAGTTGCATTTTTAATAGCCACTCGTGACTCTTTACACTTTTTACCACGAAAATAAAAAAAAAACTCACAATTGCAAGTGGGTTAGAATTAATTCCCTCGACGTAACCGTCGAATAACGCGAGAATTGAAAAGAACAAATCCACTTTTTTCACCTCGCAGCCGTCGCGAAGCGAAGGTGAAAAAAAATGAGTGTCCCCCATTTTAGCGTGGTGACATTTTTTTTCGAGTGGAGTTTTGTTAATGTTGTCGAGGGTCCGGGAGGCAAAGAAGTCAATTCAGAGCTTTGAAAACGCGTGTAATTGGGGCGAAGGGAGAAAAAAAAAGGAGGAAAAAAATGGAAAAGCAAAATAATAGCCCACTCGTCGATGAATGCATCGGAGAATTGGTATATCCTTTCCCCCGAGCGAGCGGGAGGCTTAAGCTAAATTCAGCCGACGGCGCAGGTCGCGCGCGCCTTTTCCGCGTTATTGCTGCCTGCGGATCTGCTAACCATTAAGCTCGCGCAGCTCGCGGAGCGAATGTCGGAGTCAATGTATCGCGGGGGGTTTTGGCTGGTAACCGGGAATCATTGTGCGACTGCAGAGACGTCGATTCGGCGACGCGAAATCGGGTCAAAACCTCCGTCGAGTCGTCCGACTCGACGGAGAGCTCTTCTCGTGTGTTGCAATACTCGCTTGTTCGACATTCGTCATTGTCGTGGAAACGACGACGAAATATTTCGTAACATTTTATTCTTGGGGAAAATACTTACATTCTTGCTTAAATGTGAAGTATTCGGTGAGATGTCGGCATTCGTGGTTACCTCTGAGGAGGAAGAGTGAGATCGGGTGACACAGTTTCAATGCCCACAGGTACAATACGCACTGAAACAGATAAAAATACATTTGCGGTATTATCAAATGTGCCAGGATTTTCGGGCCAAAGAGGATGACTGATATCCCTAATAAAAAATCAATGGGTAAAATATCTCGCATTTTCGATATAATTCAGGGAAAAAAAAACATTTTTGCGATTTTCACGGCGGATTTTTTATTTTTCGGGCAAACACCTGTGATTTTTGGAATGAGCGGGAAATTTCCCATCGGATAGGGTTTTAAAACTTCGTTAAATCGAATTTTTTTTTTTTCGTAAAAAAAAATCGGGCAAACAACGCTACGTCTAGCGGATTTCGCGCGCGGCTCGCGTCATATCTGCTTAGTTGCTGCCGCGACGTCTCGTTTCGCGCCCGGTGCGAGCGAGTTGTGGAAAATCCGTGATACGATGAGTAAGACGAGCGCTTTATATATGTCGCGCGCGAGACGTCGGGAGTTCGGGGGTAGAAGGCGCGACGGTGAACAAGTAATTCCCGGTGTCGTGGGTCTCGCGCCGGGTACGAAAATATGCGCGGCAATGCGATGATGAGTCCAGAACGCGCGCGGCCAGTTGTGCGCTCATTCTTGGCAGCGGCGGACACGTAACGCGCGAAGCATCGTCCGTCCAGCGTAAAGACGTCCGTATATACGTATATCTCGCCTCCCACGCTGTAGAATTCGGTGTGTTTTGAAATTTCATGCCAGTCGCCAAGCAAACGAAACACACGTGAGTCTGGGCATATATACACAAAGTATGACAGGACAAAAGTAAAAACGCGTTACAAGTGGCGAGAGCTCGGTGGATTGAAAGATAAAGAGGACGTGGAAAATGTCTGGCACGCAGCTATGCTAATATCGTCGAAACAGCTGATTCATCGTACGTGCAATTTTCATGTTTCCTGCATGTGTAGCTCAAAAGGGGAGGCGACGAATGGAATATGTATTGACGTTGCGAGACCATTTTGCGAATCTTTACCGCCTGGAAAATCGACGCAATAAATTACTTCATATGAGAATTAAATTAATTAAATAAATTTGAAACCGAAACGCATTGATTTAAAAATAAAATAAATTTAATTCGTGTTACGAACAATTTACATTCACGATCCTAGACAGTACAAGTCTGGCACGCAGCTATGCTAATATCGTCGAAACAGCTGATTCATCGTACGTGCAATTTTCATGTATCCTGCGTGTGTAGCTCAAAAGGGGAGACGACGAATGGAACGAGGAAAATATGTATCGACGTTGCGAGAATATTTTGCGAAACTTTACCACCTGGAACATCGACGAAATAAATTAATTCATATGAGAATTAAATTGATTAAATAAATTTGAAACCGAAACGCATTGATTCAAAAATAAATAAAAATTCAGTTCGTGTTAGGAAGAGTTTACATTCACGATCCTAGACAGTACAAGTTTAAACTAAACGCGAAGCTTTCACAATGAAAAGCGAATCCCTCTCCCCGCGATTCCGCGTTGCACGCGCCACGGCGTCAGGAACAACACGTAGCCCGTCTTGGCGTTTCATCTTTCCGAACTTTGAACGTTGTAGCTTGCGAAAAGAAAAAAAAAATCTGATCCTCCGGGAGCCGTCAGCTTTCTGCGCTTTTACCCCATCAGGACGTCGAGTCGCGGGAGGAACGCGCGAAGATGCGCGAAAAGAGGATCAGCAGTGGGTGGATATCGCGAAAAATACGAGGGAGAAAGGTGAGCGAGCGAGAGTGAGAGAGAGAGGGACGAGGCGACGGGAGATCGCGAAGAAAAGCTCGTTTCAAACCAAGTTCTATACTACCGCGCGCGTCAGGTTTTCCCCCGATTTATAATTCCGTTTGCCGTTTGCCGTTCGACCGGGGTAGGGTGAGAGCGAAGCCGGCTTTCTGTTCTCCTTGCTTACCGGAAACGCCCCCTCTCTCTCTTTCACGCCCCCGTCGTCCCCTGTCTCTCCTTCGCGCTCCCCCCTCTGACCTAGCCAGCTTGTTACTCGTCGTCCTCTCGACAATATTGAATTGTCAGGTATTCCCGCCTGAGCAGGTTTTTCCCAATCCCAGAATCTCCCCGGAAAACTGGATAGAACTGTTTGGTAATTATTTTTGTTCAATTTTGTGAAAAATATCCCAGCCAGAAAATTTACGGCGTTACACTCGACGCTAGCCAGGCCCTGGTCAGGGCGGCGTCATCTCTGTCTGGGCCTGATCAGAGCCTGACTTGGGGCGGATGTAACATTGTGCTACAGATTCGATCGTGAAATTCTGAAATTCTGGACACTCCTCTGTCCTTCATTGTTATTTTTTTTTACTCTGCCTGGGCATTTTGTTGCCTCGCCGTTACGTCGGGTTCCAACTGTATACGACGTGCACTCAGATATAGCGGACGAAAGGGAGAAGAGCCAAACGGTTCAAAGGGCAAAGATCATGATTTTCTTTGGGAACGGTAATGGCGAAAAGCCAGAGCTCCGTCGTTGCTGGCTTCTCTCTCTCCCTCTCACTATTTTTTCGTCCTTTTCTCCATTACCATCAACTTGCTCCAGTGTCGTTCAATCGTCTGTGTTGTCGTCGGTGCGTCTTTTCCATTTTACCTTTGCGACCCGGGGTAACTTTACAATCCTGCAACGACGACGCAGACGTCGAGTCGTAAGTGCGAGAAAAGGCGAAGCTACGACTCGGGGGTTAACCTTTTTGCGGATCCGGGGACAGAAGCGAACGACCAAAAAGGTAAAAAGACATTTTTCTCTCCAAGACATTGAGACACGTGTGGGCGACGTCGACAAAGCGTGTAAAACCCTAAAAAAAAAGCTCAAAGTAGGGTGACGAAACGTGAGAATCCGAATATAGGCGACGTATCGAACTCTTGACTCTTCGATTAAAGTGAATTGAAACTGGCGGCCATTGCCTGAGGGATGTGGTATATTGATGAAAAATTGGAATCCATGAGAGGTGATCGACATATGGTGAAACACATTGTTACGTTGAACGATGAAAGGGCTTTAGTTCGCTTTTCAACCAAAAAGTCAATTAGCGCGATTCTTGACGGCTTTAATTACCGTAGAGAAAGACGACCTATCGTTTCGGCTCGGTTATATTCGGCGGATACGACCTGGCAAAAATGGTTTTCGTCGCGATAACGAAATTTTGGGTTTTACGGTGTACGATCGCATTTTCCAGGTGATCCAAAATATTGTCTTTTTAAAATTTATATTAAAAACAATAACGACGAAACAGACGACTTACCTCGATACTGAAATAACCCCTGTCTACGTAGTCGCCGAGGAAGAGGTACTTTGTCGTCGAGGGTGGACCGCCAACCTCGAATAATTTCATCAGGTCGTAGAACTGGCCGTGAATATCGCCACATACTGTAACACAGAAAATACCGATCGGTTAATAAAATCCAGGACATTTTTATGATAAGAAAAATCGTATTCACAGGATCACGCGTCTATTTCAGAACTCACGACCCGTTGTATAAAAAAAAAATGACAAAAAAAGGAATGCACTTTTTCCTCCCACGTGGATTGAATATTAAATTATGCATCGCATTTTTATGATTATGAGTGCTGCGTTTTAACACGATACGTTAAAGTGTCATAACGTTGTGCGCGCGGAGATAGCGGAAGACGATACGAGAATGTACTGTAAAAACATGACTCCACTTCGCTTTTACTGCCACTTTCAACCCGCTCCTCGCCTTCGTGCTCCCCGGTTGCCATTCGCCTTCTTTTAAGCTCTACTTCGTTCTTTTTTATATTTCTCAAGGCAATCAGGCTCCGGGGATTTTCTCGCGGTAGATTCAGTTTTTTGCATTTCCACGGAAAAATATTACCCGACGGGTTTTGCGACGTCGGGGCGACACCTATAAATCCAGTCTGTCCGCCTACACGCAGAATCGCAGAATATTCGAAAAAGATAAGAAGTTTCAAGTCAAAATTTTTCCATAAAACTGGATTAAAAAGATAATGCTAAAATTAAATCTCTATTTTATCTCTGTCGTGAGTTTTATTAATATTCGTGTCTCCCGAGCCCCGAAAAATGTTGCCTCGCCCTAAAAATTCGTCGTTCCGGTCTTCCGAATAAATTATGACCTCGCGTGTCCTAAAAATAATTACAACAGCTTGGATTGCATGACTGGATTACGAAATATTTTTTGTCAAGGGAGCGGATAAAACCTGCGTGAAAAGGATCCGCCGAGTCTAGGTGCGTGCGCGCTCCGTGACTTCATAATGACAGAGCTCAAAAGGTCAAGAGGGAAGGGAAAAAGGAGAGAAAAGCGAGAGACGCATCTCGAAGTCTCGTCTCTATTATACAATTAACGTTATCTGTCCCTTGATGGAAGCCAGCAGTTGCGACGTTGAAATGAAACAAAACGCGCGAGTGAACATTAACTGAGTTGCCCTGAGGTAGCAGAATGACAGAACAAAGGGTGATTCCTGTGTTTTTTAAGGCTTTTTTAAATTATTTTTAATAAAATAATAATAATAATAATAAAATGGTCATATAGTAAAAAAATAACAAAAAATCCATAACAGACGTCATCTCTCCAATACGAAGGTTGATATTGAGACGTTTTAGAAACTAGAATGAAACTAAACTTTGATTGAAAAAATGCACCCATTGATGAGCCAAGTTGGAAAGTATCCGTCATCCTGTCCAAAATTCCAAAATTCTTGTCCAGATAGTTTTGATCGGCGCGCGATACAAGACGAGGCGCGCAAGGCGCAAGTGGCTGGAATCCTTCGAGAATGGCGTGGTTTACCATCAGACGCGTGTTTGCTCTGTTCGGGAGTTCAAGGGAAAGATGAGAAGGGAGAGAAGCCCCTCTTCCCTCCACGGGCTGGTCCGCTCAACAGGCTACGCGCTGAGAGCAGAATCAACCGAAGCTTCCAGGAAGTAGAGGTGGCAGCAGCAGCAGATGTGGCAGCAGAAGGAACAGCGGTACCGTCAGGACGCTGCCTGTACACGTCAGAGGATTTGAGAGACAAACGTAAACCTTAATCACACAAGCCACGAGCCTCCCCCCCCTTCCCCCCCCCCCCCCCCTCTACCTAATTGAATGCTAACCCTCGGATTATCCGAGGGCTGCCACCGCACGACGCGAGGCATCGTCGAAACTCCATCTTCCTCCTCGCCAGGCTCCAGATTCCGTGACGAGGAGCGGTTGTACCGAGCGCCAAGAGCCGAGTATCCAGCTTTTCCTCTTATCTATACACAAGGCTGATTGCGCTAATTGTTTACAAGCGTTTGAACGCCGTCACCTTTGCGAATTCGAACATTCGGCAGCAGTCTCCGGGTGACCCTGATGACAGCTAAACTTTTAGACGAATAAGACAGGATTTTCTTCAGTTTTTTTTTCCGTCATGTTACCGCGAAAAAATTATTCAACGGAGTCTGCGAGCCCGTCGACAGTTTCGCTTTAACGCAAGAAACATTCCCATAACGACATCTTCCTGCCTTCCTGGCTTAATTGGACACTGAAAGGAGAAAACCAGGGCCCCAGAAGGCTATAATATAAATGCAACGAAGGAAGGTAAAAAAAAACGAAGAGCAGCGTCGCAACCGAGAAGCGATCAGTTCGCGTCCGCCGCCCCAGCTGGGCGCTCGTTCGCGAAACGGTTAAACCGACTGCATCGACGATAAAAAACGAGAATGGCGCGGCTGTTGTATTCGCGTCGTTAAAGAAAAAATGCGCTTTTTTCCTCTGCCACTTTTCTCGGAGAAAAAACATTCTCGTCGACTTTTGCGCCTCCGGCTGCCCCCGGTTGAATTTTCTTTTCACCACATTGAAAGCAAGTTCCGCTGTGCTATGTTTTGCCGTAGCACATTAAGAGCCCAGAGTGAAACGCTTATTTTTTCACGTATTACAGGGAAAAAGTTTAATATCGTTTTCTTGGGGTTTCAGACGGGAGGTGCGCGAAGTTTTGCTTTGCAATCCTGGCAGAAAATTTACAGCGTTACACTTGGTCCTGGTCAGGGCCGTGATATCCCTGTCCGGGCCTGATCAGTGCCTGCCTAGGGCCGAATGCAACATTATGTTACAGATTTTCCGCCAGGGAACGCACCGAGATCAACATAACCTAGAGCAGCTCAGTCGCAGCGGAATCAGCCCACATTTCGTGGGTCAGGGGAAGGTTAAGGAGGGGCAGGAGGGGGAGGGGGTGGGGGGGGGGGGGGGAAGCAGGAGGTGTGTGCGAAGTATATGGGCCGTGGATGGCAGTGGGCGCAGAAACTCAGGCACGGCAGCAGCCCAGCCGAGCGTCTAGCGTGACTACAAATTGCCACGGTAAATCCGCGTTAATTACGTCGATTGCGAGGTAATTAATACGAACTGCCGTTTTAAAGTCGATGTGTCCGGGTGGGGTGTGCGCGTTACCTTTCGCCCTTGCGTGTCTATCCGACGCCGCGTATACGTGTACCAACGTTTATGTACGTGTATACGTATTATATACACGTATAATATGTATTATATACATGTATACACACGTTTACATGGTCCGCACGATACGCGACCATGTTTTATGGCGCAGGGTCGATACCGGTGGGGTATTAAAAAGCGATAAATCTCGAGTTTAGGGATTATCGCGTTAGTGCAGAAGAACGAAATCGCTGGACGTGGCGTTTGAAAATAACTATATCGCGGGATTTTATTTTTCACGGATGGCGTGTTACCATTTTTCAAACTTTTTTCTACGACGCATTTTTTATTTTTTTATTTAAAAAAAAAATTACGTGCAGTTTGTACTTTTCTGAAAACAACAATGAGCGGGCAATTTGCAAACTCGTTTCCCGGAGAAAAAACACATTTATTTATTTTTCACAATTCTCGCGATAAATGCTTCGGCGTAACAAAACGCAAAAAATAATTGTGGATAAATTCGCGGCGTTTAATAACGGGGTGGGCAATGTTTCCTCAATTAATACGAGTAGCCCGGTGGAACGTGGAGAGCACTAATAGACGAGAACGAGAGAGGAAAGAGGATTCGGTTATATATACACAACAGGAGCCCGGGCTGAATCGCGTGCGAGAGGTGATAAAATAATTATCGCAATTAGTTCGCGGGGAGCGGCCCGCGGATCCGAGGCATTATCGTTATGCCGGGGAAAAATGATTGGGACGCGAGACAAATCACATCAGCGACCTTTCTTCGTCAGCTACTCTCTCTCCGTGTGTATCACGTGACGAGCTAATGTGTCGCGGCAATTTCTCCGGCTTCCGGCATGTGTCGCCGTATTATTCCCAAATGTTTCTGATTGGCCGAAAGTCACGTGAGACTGCGGATACAGGCTAAACTCGCGGGGAAAACTTGGTCCAACCGAGCAGCCTAACCGAGCTACTTTCGGTTAGCTCAATTAGGTGTAATTCCCGCCAACTGAATGTTGGCTGGTTCAGGAAAGGGTCGTGTGTCATACGAGAAGATGAAGTTACGAGCGCCGCCTTCAACTGCATCGTTCTGATGATGACAATGATAATAAAAAATTGCAATAACGTCATTCTTATTCTCTGCTTCGTGGACTCGCGGTTTATTCAAGATGATGGTGAAGTTTGCATCGTTGGAATACAACGAAAAAAAAAAAAATTATTCTGACGATTCTAAAACGTGATTAGAAAAATCAGTCGTTATAACTTTTTATACTCAATACGATCTTTTGGGTTCATCAATTTTTTTTTTATTTTTTTTTAAATTATTTTCGTTGCTTTCCAACGATGCAAACTTCAACATAATTATTCAAGATTCAACACTTCAGACCCACAGGAAAGTCCCGTCACCAAGATGGCGTGCATGGAGGACATTTTGTATCGCGATTGACCCATTAAACCGCCGCCAATCACTGATAATTGTGGTATACACGCATTTGTGTCCATATTTTTTTCATTGGACACCCCTTCATGGGCCATTCACTGTGCGAATGGGTAGGTGCGGTTGGTCAACGCCGAGTCAGCAGGGTTGGAACATTCATACGTCCACGGGTATAACACTTATTGCGTGCTCGAGTAACGCGAAAGCTTCGCACGTACGTTGCACGCAGGCCGCGTGTCCGGGCGTGATCGATCGCCCCCGTAAGTACCCACATAGGGCCCAAGCGCGAGATGACGGTTCTATCGGGTCCCGAGCGACCGAACCGGAAGGCAAGAAATGAACAGTCTGCACGCACGCACCTATGGACGTTTATTTTATTTCTTTTATTTTTTATGTACGCTAACGTTAACCGACCAACTTGTGCAACTGCTCGTGCGACGTATGCCCGCCGTTTATGCGGATAGGATCGCGAATATACGGAAGCCATTGCGCTTGGAAAAAAAAAAACGCGGTGGTGACGTTGACATTATAGGGTCGACTATTAATTTTTTATTCGTACAGGAATATAAAAACTCTAATCTGTAAAATGAATTTTTTCATTTTCGCTGCAAACATTTTATTGAGGTTACTATATGTATTTTTTTTATTGAACAGAGTGCATATGAATCCACGTCACTTTACACGCTCACGCAGAGGGACATTTATGTCGAGGCACAGCTTGAGCCCTTCGCTGGTTCTCAAGAACGCACGAACCGATGCACGCGGTTATCGCAAACGAGGATCTAAGCCGCGAGGCCAATATTTGTACACAAGTTTCGATCCAGGGGCTGTTTGCTGTGAAAACAGCGATAAGAACCTCGTCCAACTGGGGGGGGGGGGGGGGGGGGACGAGTCGACGGCGAACATTTCGCTCGGGCTATTGGCCTCCGATCCTGCATCAGTCGGTCGTCATAGTTGGGTAAGAGCGTAAAGTAAATAGTCACTCCAAAGATGATTTTACGACCGCGTTTATCCATTAGTTCGCCAAAACATCTTTCCCAACGTAACCGAAATATTTTGCCAAATTTGTCAAAATTTTTTTAACGAAGTATTGTTCTCCGTGACGAGCGAAGATTAAATATTGTGGAAAAACTGTTACAATGCCAACTGGGTCAACTCTTCGATCAAAAGTGCGCACCAATCGCCTCCCACATATTGGATTTTTCAGAGAAAAAAAAAAATATCGTTTGTCTCGAGACTTGAAGTGCGAGAAAAATCAAGAGTTACGATTTCCAACTTCGCCCGTTGGTTTTACGATAAGAAATATGGCGAGTGGGGCAATATTTTCCTCTCAAAGATCTGAGGTTTATCGAAACGGCGGAATGAGTCTCCTTCGAGGCGTAACATTTTTACAACTTCAGCAGTCAGTACAGTCGGGGTAGTCCACGTGTGTTATACGTATAGCCGACGCGAATTCGCAGTAAAATGTATGCACAGAGAGACTCCTGCGAATGCATCTACCTCGCACGTGTCTCTCATTCTTCTTCATTTCTCCCTTTGCTATTGGGGCTCTTTCGAGGGAACGTGCTCCTCACGTTCGAAGAGCGGGGAGGAGCAGCGGCGACCGACTCGTGGGGGCCCCCCGTGCAACGCTATTAAATTATTCCGAGCACGTACGAATCCTACGGTCTTTATCTCAACGAGCAGAATATTCCGCAAGGACTGCGCTCCGTGGGAGGGGGGAGGATGCGGCAGACAGTTAATCCGTACGCGAGCCAAATCGAAGGATCTCTTGCTCTCGACTTTCTACCCCGATGTACCTTTTCCTTGTGCAGACAAATCCAAGGGACAGGACACGATACCGACATTTACCCATTCAGATTCCCTGGTAGAATATTCACAGCGCTAATCAGGCCCTGGTGAGGTCCGTATCGTCCCTGTCCGATTATGTTGAAGTTAGCATCGTTGGTAAGCAACGAAAACAAAAAATAAATCTTCTGATGAACCCAAAAGATCGTATAATAGCAATAAAAAGTTATTATAACGATTGATCTTTATAATAACTTTTTATAATCGCTAGAATAATTTTAGAATCATTAGAATAATTTTTTAAAAATGTTTCGTTGCTTTCCAACGATGTATATTTTAACATCATCCTGTCCGGGCCTGATCTGTTCCTGGCTTGGATCGAATGTAACGTTACAGATTTTCTACAGCGACTTGAAAACGTAGTTGTCACAACCAACCATTTCTTTCCGTGTGAAAAGATCCCAGGTTCATTCGGCAGACATCCATTACGATCAGGAGAACATGCGGCGAGAATGAAAGCTGATTTTCGGTGCGGCGGCGCTCATCTTTCGTGCGTTTACGTGTCGTCATATAACGGTGAATCTTTGTTATTAGCCTCGGGGTCGAGTTGGGGTCGAGCCATCCGGGGATTCTGTCCGGCGAGGCAAAGCCGACTTCGTTCCCGAGGACCCGAGTGGGATACGCACACATACGCGGGGATAATGGAGTTTGCCCGGAGGAGATGAACGTGTGGAGAGAAAAAAAAACGGTGGAACTTCGATCGATACTGGAAGGTCGGGAGTTCCTCCTTTTCCCGTTCCGTCTGTTCGGCCAATCAATTTTTTATTCCCTTCCGCCGCAGTTTTTTTCTTCAACTTTATTTATTTTATTTACATACGCAGTGGTATTACAAACCATGATCGACTCGCCGCGAGGGATATGAGAAGGTAAGAGGTCGGGTAAGTCATACTTATGGAAATGAAACTACCGCTGCTATAACGGGGTCCGAATTCAGAAGAGGAGGTCTGAAGTATCGGGGTTCAATTCCCTGACTGTAAAATAAAAATAAAAATGAGAAAAAAAATCCAGGATAAAATAATGGCAAGGGGCGCTGACTTGAGTCCGAAGAACCCGGGCTTAAATTTAATACCGGTAGCCAAAGCACAAAAAGCGGAGATGAACAGAAGACATTTTAGGGATCCTTCTTTAATTAAAACCAGGGTCGTAATTTTTAACTTAGCCCGAAGGGGAAAGACAACCAACACGTTAAAAAAAAAATCCTTCCATAAATCTCTGTCCCTTTGTCAGCCAACCCAGTCGCGAAAATCGATCATCACACCGTCCAAGCTCCGCGTCGTCAGGACCTCATAACCCGTCTCACGTCTCGATCCTCAAGAGAACACACTTCCATCATATTTCCATCATTTCTTGTGCAGTCCATTCGCCACGAATTTCACCCCCGTTTGTTCCCGGTGGGCGCCGCGGCTGATACGAATCTCCCCGTGAAAAATCACCGAAACCATATGGGCGGGTTATGGAAGGACATAATCAAACATCAGGACGATGTGTCGGACCCGCATGGAGACCTCCGGTCAAAGCGAAGGTCGAAGCGTGGCAAAAACGTATGGAGGACCCAGCAACGCGTGTAATACCTAGAAAAGAGGGTTGTTCACGGTCGTCATCGCGCGTTCCTCCACCGGTGTCACATGCCTCCCCTCCCCTTTCGCCCCTCCCTCGGCGTCCCTCTCACCTGGGTCATGAAATAGATTGAAGGGTGGCGCACGAAAGTGTAACGGGCGCCGCACCCTCCAGGGCTTCGCGTTGTGTGTGCGAGCTTTTTTTTTTTATTGCCCCTCACCGTTCGCTCGATATATCCGACTGAGAGAGGGACCAAAGCGAGAGACGAGCGAGTGAGGACAACATAAAGATGAGCCGTTGCACGCTCGTCGCACGCGCGGGGGGGGGGGGGGGGGGGGGGGGGGAGCAAAAATCCATCCGCGTTTACGAGGATGAATTTTTATCTATCGGAGCGCTCGGGTTCCGTTGTATCGACACGATCGATTACCAGCCGGACCGAAATATATTTTCCGTTTGTTCTGGCAGTATCGGCCCACGGTTGGTGTTCTCGAAGCTCCGTGGACCGAGGAAAACCCGTCCGGTACGGGTTCGGACGCTTCCAGTCGACGAAAGCATCGGTGTGACCACCCCGGACAGGTTTCACACCACTGAGAAAAAAATTACTTGAAATTGAAGAAGTTTTTATTTCTAAACTGGTATACAAAATTTACTATACTAGGCTTATCACACGCACTGTCGCATATTCCACCAGTGAAAACACCGGTTATAACCCTTTTTTAGTAGATTTTGAAAAAAAAAAATTTTTGGTCGAACAGTTTGTCAGAAATCGTACATCTGGCCGCCGGGCCGAAAACCGCCCAAATCGGGGTCACGAAATTCATTTTTTCAAAATATCGACTTTAAACCTATACCATCGTTCTCAAGTCGCATATTCTACCCCTGAAAACACTACCGGCGAAAACACCATCAACCTTTTTTTAGTGGATTAAAAAAAAAATCGATATTTGACAGAACTGTCAAAGTTTTCAGACCAAAGGAACCTGGACTCGGTCTGAGAGTCCTATAGCCAATCAAAGCTCGAATAGTTTGCTAACAATGCTTTCCGTTACTCATGAACTTTTTAAAAGAGGGATTAAAATGTAATTTTTATAATTTACTTTAATTTTTCTGTAACAGTACTTACATTTTTTTCATTTACACTAATTTCATTGCAAAGATACCATAATTTTGTATCACAATTGTATATTAAATTTAATTGACGTGTTTATGGATGAAAATTTCCAGTTTTTTCTGATAGTGAAGATTTCAGTCGGATAAATGTCTGTTTTTTTACCCGATTCTTGTTGTTCTTGAAAATAATTCTCCGTTCATTCCATTGTTCATTGACCAGAAAAACACGGTCGATTCACGGCAAATCGCCGATTGCAGGAATAAACGTGAAAAAGATCAAAGATACCCTATGACAAGATCAGATTACACGTTTGTCGTGAGGATTGCGTGTCAAACACTGTCGCACCTACTGCGTACAACATTTGCTCTTTTGAAACGCTTCGCAGGCACCTGAGACGCGATATAGGTGACTTTGCCTATACTTGTTTCGTTCGCCGCCGTATCACCGTCTTTCTCGCTCGCTCCCTCTTGCGGGACTATGCGAAACAATTCGAAATTCCAAAAGTTACCCGGTCTCCCGAGAGACGTCGAGCATTATATTCCCAACAGCGACGGAACTTCGCGGCGGGAGGCGAAAGGGAGGAGAAATGGGGTGGGTGAGGTGGGCTGCGGGGGGAACGAGGGTGAGTTCGGCCTCGCAGCTCTCGCGAGGTATCGCTATAAATTCTGTATGAGATGACGAGAGGCAAAACGTATTATAAGCATGCGATACGAGGTATGTCGTGTGCCCCGGCTATGTATCCGTGGCGCAGGGTATATATCGTACACTCCATAGTCGCAGTAATTTATGCGGTTTATTTAACGACACACGGGGGACGGGCTGACGTCGGATGGCAGCTGGGACAAAACAGGCCACTTTCGAAACAAAATATCGCGAAAAAAAAATGTGCAATTTGTCGCGTCTTATTTATGGTAGACACATCTTAAGATGTGAAGAAAAAGACACCATTTGCGAGGTGAAAATAATGGGGTTGGTCAGGCTGAATAAAAAAGAGGCGACAGATACGTTTGTTAGGTCAACATATAGCACTGTCGAGCCTCGATTGAACTTATGATCCAAAATGTAGCGAAGAAAAAATGTGCAATTTGTCTCGTCTTATTTAGGGTGGACACATCTTAAGATGGGAGAAAAAGGCATCATTCGCGAGGTGAAAATAATGGGGTTGGTCGGGCTAAATAAAATGTCGAGCCTCGATTGAACTTTTGATCCAAAATCATGCCTCACCGAATCGCGAGCCAAACGACTCACAGGTCAATTTGATACAGCTAACATATTGCAAACTCGGTTGTGCAACGTTATACCCGATTTGCTCGAACCTGCAGCAGTTTAAACAAACTCTTTCAGCCCTTTGTTGTAAAATGTACCCAAACTCGTGCCCTTCTACGTTTCCGCGTCTGGTCTGATTCTCTCTCTCTCTCTCTCTCTCACGCACATCGCTCATGTCGCTCGACGAGTTATGCGTCGGTGTTTGCGAATCCACAGCAGCCTCTCCGTAGGCTGCTGTGGATTCGCCCATTGTGTCAGTGTGCCAGAGCGAATTAACCGAAGCTCGGCGAGAGGCACCGAGGGGGAGGGGGGCAGGCAAACGGTTGCATTGTTCCATGACTCCGAGCCGTCGAGCCACATTAATTATGTTTGCGCTTTCGGACGCATGATCTACGTAGGCGAAGCTGCCGCGGATCAGGCGCCCACGGGCAACGGTTAGATGCCTCGGCACACGACGTATCCAACGAACATGGTCGGCGGAATCGAGGAGGGGGAGGTCAGGGAAGGGCGAGAGGTCAGGAAAAGGGTGGGGGGAAGCTTCGCAGTCTCGCGGACTAAATAACAATTTACCCAGCCCGATGCTTTTGATGCTGTATCCCGCAGAAGCTGACGCATCCGTAGACCCGGCGAGCGCCAGGTCCGTGTATATGCGGACGGCGATGCGGTAACACAGCCCCAACCGCAACTGATGGCCGAAGCTCAGCGCGGAGTAATTTTGCACCGAGACAGCGACCGCGATCGGCGACAGATGTTGGCCCTGTAATTTCGGTATTCGGCTGTTATCGCCTCTCCCCCTCTTCCTCTCCCGGGAAGAGGGGGTCGATAACACAAATGTCTCAATTCTTGATACTTGCGGGACTGTTCTTAATAATATTTCTAGGCATATTCAGACTATTTCCAGGCTCTTACGAAAATGTAAGCACTACCCAAAAAATAAAAAGGGTCAAAATTAAAAAAAAGGTAACGTGAAATGTTCACTGTACGAAGAGGAACGTGTCTTCATCGGGATGACACACGGTAAAAGCGATGAAAGCGTAAAATAGGACGGAGACACTGTCGCCGCCTATATTTCGTTACCCCCCAAAAAGTCTGCTTTCATTGGGAATTTCATCGTGACCGTCGAAACTCGCTTAGTTGATAAATTAATTTGCCCAAGCCACTAGAAACCCCAACGCTACACCCGCGCCACTTCACCCCTTCTTCTTCTCCCGCTGCGTTCGTGGAGCAAAAGGGGTCGGACGGACACGAGCGACGGTAGCGAAGGCAGCCGGCAACAAACTTTTCAACCGCCTGAGCAACGTCGACGAGAATGACGCAGCGAGCGAGGAAACAGGGGGTGGGTTCTCTGGGTTCCTGGGTTCCGCGTATGGCTCGTCCCCAGAGGCCATAGAGCGAGACGGTGATACAGAGAGAAATCGTGCTCCCAGGGCAGCGTCGCGGCTGTAGCTAGTACCTCATGGCGCTACATGGAACTTCGCTCGGCCATCGAGAGAGCAGCGAGAGAGGGTAATACACACAGAGCGAAGAGAGCCGAGAAGGTCGCGAGAGGAAATCGAGTAACTTGTGCTCCGGAGGCCAGTGCCAATGTACCCGGATATCGTAAATGGAAGCAGTCCACTTTCCATACATCAAGCGATGCGTCAGCGACCATCCGAAGAACGTGCAGTTTCCTACCTTACCGACCAATCGTATCTTGCGACTTATTTTTCACGATGTTGAAGTTCGCATCATTGGAAAGCAACGAAAACATTTTTTTGAAATTATCCCAACGATTCTAAAATTATTCTGCCGATTCTAAAAAATTATTATGAAGATCAATCGTTATAATAACTTTTATATTTATTTTTATTTTAGTTCTTTTATTTATATTTACTTTTTTCATTTTCGTTGTTTTCCAACGATGCAAAGTTTAACATAGTTCTTTTTCGCTGTATTTTATCGTTCGATGATTTTGTGTTAAATTAACCTTAAATAATTCCGCTGATTTCGTTGTGAGAAGCCGACGAGCAGCGTGTAACTTCGCATAACTCGTTCGGTCTCGCTCTCCTTCTCTCTCTCTCTCTCTCTCTCTCTCTCTCTCTGCTCGCCTTTGCGAATTTCAGGTATGCGGAATCGATTAAAGCGTAATTCGAATAGACCAATTGGATTTCCCGAGTCGTCGGTGGCGGGCCGATGATGGTGGTGGTGGAAGTGGTGTCCGTGATGGTGGATAGATATGCGCGCCCACCGGTGAAATCGGTGAAGCGCGCGCCTCGTATTCCGCTCTCGTTTTACTATATGCTTGAGGCTTCAATCGCGGCTTATAGAATTGAAGCCCTCGGTATCACGGCTACCGACGCCGGGCCGCGCATGCCGCGCGTTTATACACCCCGTGAACCCTACGCCATAAATTCGCTTTTACGTAACAAGTACACGTGGCATTTTTTATTTATTTTTTTTATTTTTTATTCCATAAAAATGTAACCGCCGGTTTTAACGATGCTTCGGGTATTTATAACAGATTTAAACAAATAAATCACTGTAAGCATATAAAAAACAAAATAAAATAATAATATCGTTGGTCGTTGGAAAAGGATGAAAATGGAGAAAAGGTTCAACAATCCGTGTATCGTGTTCAATCGTTTGATCGTTCGAAACGTATTTGTGAAAAGGATACAACAGGACCGAGAGACGATCCCGAGCCGAGTCTCTTGTTCTCTTATTACAGTCGGCGTCAGAACGAACAGTAAGGGAGAAAGAGAGAGAGAGAGAGAAATAAAATACCCGAGAACCCGAGTCGTAGCGGGGTCAGCCGCGAATCAAGAGTCGAGCCGAGGGCAAGAAACGTGGAATCGCATTTTCGGCGACGAGGACGACGACGAGCAAGTGCGTTGCCCTTGGTAACCACGTGGTCGGGTTTAACCCTCGTGCCGCGCAGTTTGTGGTGAGAAAGTTAAGTAGGAAGTAGTCGCGAGCTCTCGAGCCGTCAGGGGCGCTCATATCCCGAAGATCCCGAAAGTCCCGAAAGTCCTGAAAATCCTAAAGGTCGCCCAGGAATCCCTCGATATTCTTCCCTTACATTTTTGTTTATAATTTTTTTTATCCTCAAATTACGCGAGATCACCGATGTATCGCCGGGGGAGGGGGGTGGGGGGGTAGTTTACTGGCTCGAGGGGTCAGAGGTGAAAGGGATTGGAAGACGCGGAGCGAGTGAGACGGAGATAATGAGAAAGATACATTCCATCCCTCATACCCGACTCGCAAGGAAAGGCGGAAGGGGTCGCTCGTGAAATTTCTACGTGCCTAGACCGAGGGTTCACTGCCCCCCCCCCCCCCCCTCCCCCTCCCCCCCAACCCTCCTGACATTCTGCTCTGCCGTGAGTTTATTCGGCCCTCGGGGCAATCCCCGCGCCTGGCAACCCCGTTACCAGGGCTTTTCCGTCCCTCAGCCAAGCTGCTGCTGCTGTTGCCGCTGCTGCTTCGTGTCCCTTCGCCTTCCGTCAGGTTCAGGCGTCGAAATCGAGTGAGCTTCGGGGGACCGCGATATCCGGGCCGGTTCGGTAATGACGGTTTCGGGCTATGGAAGACCCTTCATAGACACGAATTCGCGTTGGGTTCAAAGATTACCCAGATTAGCCTGCATTTTTTTTTAGGAGCTTTCGGAAGCTTTTTCGGTTCTGGTTTATCGAAGTTGGCGGAAACGTTGAAATTTCGTGGCGTTAAATGTAATTGGACTCAGCGTTAAATTTCCTCAATTTGCGTTAGATAACAGTTATTTGTATTTCAACCGCAGGATTAACCGATAATTGGTAATCACAATGAATTTTTATTGTCAGTGCAGGGTCGATTTTTTATAACGAATTTTGTTGACTGAATTTCTATGCGGAGGAAAATGTGGAAGTGGGATGCTGAGAGTCACTGGAAAACAACGCCATCGCGCTGCACGGTGGGGCAGCTTCTGATGAAATGGCTCGGGTAGCGACGGCGGTTTTCCCCTTTACCGCAAATACCAATCCTCACGTTTCCTCGGCGGACATCGCGTTCACCTTCATCGCCGCTAACCTCAAATTGTTCTTTTTCTCCTTCGGCTGGTTCTCGGGCGTGCGAGGTTGTTTGAAGGTTGTAAGGTTATGTCGGGAAAGACGTTAAGGGTCGCGTTAGGTGGATATTATATATTTGCAGAAAAAAAAATCATTTTTCGCAGTTTTCACCTCGAATTTTCGATTTTTCGGGCAAACACCCATCATTTTTGGAAACAGCGGGAAATTACCCATTGGATAGGGTTTTAAAACTTCGTTAAATTGATTTTTTTTTCTTCGTGAAGAACCGTGCTACTAAAAATTTTTTAAAAAATAAAAAATGCCGAATCAGCCTCGCGGAATCAAATAACCGCAATTCGACGGTGCGTCTCGATGTCCACGTCAGTGGTAACGGATGTCATCGCGCACAGATAACTCGGCGGTAACCACGTCCCTTTCCGTCTCGTATTTGTCGAGCCAGAGAACGACGTGTCTCTCGGAAGAAAGCGAGAAAGAGGAAGAGACGCGGGCTCACTCTTCGCCCGCGATAAACCCGCGCGCAGGTCGGCCAGCTCGCAGCCAGGCAGCGCGCCGCCCGAGGGTGATAAACGAATTTCCCGCGGAATGGCGAAGGGAGAGCCGGGGCAGACCACAGGACGCGAGGACGCGAGGAGCGGGGGTAGGAGGGAGACACGGAGACCGGCTACGAGCTCCGGAGCAGCGAGAAGCCACAGGGCAGGAGGTATCATCCTGTTTGTTCCCGGATTTCCTGCCGCGCGCGACACGCGTCTCACGCTCTCGTTTCTTATATATACACACGCGAAAACATTATTTACGACATCCTCCATCTGGCAGATTGAGTTCTTACGCTCTCATTGGCTCATTTTTTTCCCCCACTAGCACCGAGTCGTACATTTTTATGATGTTGAACTTTACATCGTTGAAATGCAACGGAAAAAAAAAAAAAAAAAAAAAACAAAAAAAAAACAAAAAAAAAATCTAGCGATCCTAAAATTTCATTGGGTTCATTGGAATAATGTTATTTTTTATTTTCGATGGCTTTCCAACGATGCAAACTTGAACATAATATATTTTGTTTCAGCCTAAATACGTTCGAGGATTCCACGGCGAATGCCAATTTTTTCTGCTAAGAGAGGTCGAAAAAAATAAAAATAAAATCGGAAGCGCGACGACACCGCGCGACACGATGACACACTGGAAACGCTGCCGAGGCGATCGATCGAGGTGCCACGTGCTGCCGCTGCCGCCGCGCGCGGTGCAAACGGCAAAACCACTGTCAGGTTCAGGGGTGAAGCGCGAATGCGAGTGCGAATTCCGCGCTCGTCGTCGTGTGTTTGCGAATTACGTGCGCGAATAAATTTAGCGCGGGGCGTCGTGGGAAAAGGAGGGAAGAAATACCGAGAATTACTCGTAACTGCATAACAGCGTTTCCTTACTCTTGTTTTGCGTCTGCAGCTCTGACGCTGATGTCAGGTCAGCTGCAGGTTACTTTTTTTAACGATGCTGAAGTTTGCATCGTTGGATAGCAACGAAAATTAAAAAAAAAATATTCTAATGAACCCAAAAGATTAACTGGGTATAAAAATGTATTACAACGATTAATCGTTCTGATAACTTTTTAGGATTGTTAGAATAATTTTAGAATCATTAGAATATATATATATATATATTTTTTTTATTTTCGTTGCATTCTAACGATGCAAACTTCATCACAATTTTTTCAATTAATTGACTGCAGGATGAAACCTGGTAAACATTGCAGAAAGCAGATTTTTTTAGACATTATCATTATAATTATTATTCAAAATAATAAAGATAATTGAAGATGGACAACGACATCGTCAGATTGCTTAATTCACAGTTGCGCGAAGCGAGGTTTGCCCGTGGCACGATGAGTCAGTGTCAGCGACGTCTGACCGCGCTCGGGCCATTTCCACTGGGCGCTGGGCGGAGGCGTACAAGCGTGTTACCGAGCCGCCACACCTCGCTACGGAGTCTGACTGTCCCGCCGCGCCGCTCGCCACGTTTCCACTGTGGCGTCCAGTGGCGGAACAGACACGCTGGCACATCCAATGCCGCGCCGCGACGAGCCCTTTCCACTAGCCCAGCGCTCCAGCTTTGCCTCCGGGCTAACTGGCTCTGACCTCGCAACTCTTTCCACCTCCTGATTTGTCGAGCTGTGTTTCCCTGTAATTAAGGCGACGGATCGCTCGCCACGGGTCGAAGCCGAATTTTAGCAATGGTCGTTCAACAACTTCTCTTCTTGACAAATAAAAAAAATGTAAAAAAATAACAAATTAATTTTTTTTATCGACCAACATTCGAGCAGAAATTTAAAAAATCGCATCGACCGAGTTAATGTAAGCCAATTTTTAGGGATGGTAATTCAACAATTTCAATTTTTGCCAAATAACAAAAAATAACAAATAACTAATACATTTTTTTATCGACCAACATTCGAGCAGGAATAAAAAAAAAACAGTCGCATCGACCGAGTTAATAGCTGTCACTTAATCGCTGCAAGGCCCAACCGCAATTGTTCCGAGTGTATTTGATTGCCCGTGTTGCCATCGCGCATATATATTTTTTCTCCTGCCCTCACCCCCCCCCCCCCCCCTCCCCCGTTCTCCCTATCCTCGCCGCACGCTCTCGTTTGACACGGGCCCCGGTGAAAATATTTCAACGTGAGCGTGTTTCGCGGCTTATCTTCGCCTCGGCTCATATGTATCTCGCGAAATAGGGCGTTGCGGAGCGTGCACCAACGTCGCGTGCTCGCAGCTCAATGTACCACCCCCAGCGAGACCACCCCCTCCCCCCTCCCCACCCTACACCCTGTCAGCCCCCTCCACCTCTTTCTCTCCCCTGGCTCGTTCATTCGAAGATCGAAAAAATAGATTTCCACGTTGCAGCGCGGCGGGGCACGTTTCGAGCACTCGCAGCCGCTCGTTACCCACGAGTCTCGTTATATACCTCGTGGACCCCAACCCGCGCGGGGTTATAACGAGACCCGTGGGGTAACGAGTGTAGTATTCCTCTCACAGAGATTAACGCGATATATCGAACAAAAGAATTTTAGTTTTATCACTTGGCCGATAGAAATATATATATACATATATTTTTATTTTTATTTTACCTAGAATATATGTCGTGTATGTTGTATATTGGCGTTCGTGCATGGACTTCGCCGCGCGAAAAAATAAAACAAACAGTTGAGTTGAAAATCGAACGGCGCGGTCACGTAAACACTAATACGCGAGGCAATACACTATTGCTAATTGCGCGGAAACCGTCGCGATGCCCCGACACGACTTTTTCAGCGGGCCATTAGTGCCCCCCCCCCCCCCCCCACTCCTCCACTACCTACCTGGAAATCATGGCAATAAAATTGCGCCACGTGGAAAAATGCTCGTCGCTCAATGCAATTTTCTTTGACATTTTTTAATTTATTTTTATCAAGTTTGTGTAAAAATGTAGATATTTCAGAATCATCGAAAAAGCCGTTTTTTTAAATAAATTCGAAAAACAATGTTCACCGCCTTCCGTTCCACCGTTGAATGGCTCGTCGTTTGCCAACCCTGAGAAAACTATTGTCCGCTGGAAATGGGCAAACCTCGGAGCTCCTTCGACCCCAAAAGAAGCACGAATGTTTTCGTCGGCGAAGGCAGCGGAGGTGGAGGGAAAAGGGTTGGAAAACGAGAGACAGCAATTTTCGTACTCGAGTTGAGTCTCGCGAGCCTTCGAGTGCCCTCGAGCGCAGTCTGGGGGATAAAACGATGGTACACGGGTGGCGCTGGTGGTGGTGGATGGCAGTGGCCCCGAGTATGTGGGTGGAATTCAGTGCGGTGTAGCTCGGAGAGGCGAACGAGAGGCTCCTTCGTCTTCGGAGGGATGACGAAGGGAAAGCGGAGGGGCGGGGGGCTAAAAATGAAGAGTACGCTTTTCTTCGCTTCCTCGCGGAGGGTTTTTCCCGGGTAGAAGCTAATAGAAGACAAGGGGAAAGAAAGCACCAGCGACTAAGTACTCGTAGGATCCCCGAGACATTGTGTGCGAGAAAAGGAGGTGAAAAAGGAACGGGGGAAAAAAAAAATTGAGCTGGAAAAATCATGAACCGACGAGAAGACGAAGGGACGACGAGCTGAGACGGCAAACAATTTTCGTGCGCGATGCACTCGGAGAGTTCGGAGCGCATTTATCATCCCCCTGCGGGGGTGAGTTGGCTTTGTTAACTCAGCTCCAAAATTGGACCCTTTGGCGCCCCGAGGGCTTCCGGCTGTTTAATCAGTCAGTTTGGTATTCCGCCCTCGATGATTGAGGCTTCCGACTGACGTCAGTTCGCGCAGCTGATCGAAGAGCAATTCTTGTTCCCTTCGCCTCGCGTTTCTCAACATCGCTCAGAGTCAAAGAACTGCACCTCTCTACCTGTAGAGTCGTTTTCCACCGCTTTCTCACTCCCCCTAATTTTTTTCCTCGCGTTCTCCGACGTTTGCAAAACCACGGTTCGAATCATGCCAAGGAAATGCAGCCTCGGGCCATGAAAATTTCAGCCCCGTAGGGTCGAGAAGCGTAAGGCCACTCATCTACATGTGCAAGAGACTGCTAATACACCGCAGGGCTGGTGCAGCAGCAGCGAAAGAGCCTTTCACTTGCCTTTGTCCCTCTTACACTCTCTCGCTTTGGTTATGCACTTACACGCCCCCCCCCCCTCCCCCCTCATTTTCACCCTCTCTCTCTCTCACTCCCTCGGCTGCTACGCTACGTTAATCAAGTTTCCCGCGATTATTTCACTGCAAGAAAATGCGCAAAGTTTTTTCATATATGTTTGTAAAACCAGAAAAATGCTTGGAGCACACTCTACGTTATTTTTTTCTTCTCTGTAACAATTCTCGACGGACAGAAATGATGAACCTTTTATTCTGCTATTATTTACAGTTTAATCAACAGACGCAAACAATTCTCAAACTGTTTTTCCAAGAGCTAAGCTTAAAAATATAAAAATAAAAAGCTGTGACACTTTCGTCAATTCTTTTTGTATCAGCAATTAATTTCAAAATTGCAAAAAGTGCCGCTGTCACTCAAAAAATAAATCCCGACCAATCGCTGCTCCCGAAGATGAGAAACGCAAAAAAGAATCTGCTTTCAAAAAATGATAAATAAAATAAAATGTGTACGCGTCGTGTGTGCAGCTCGACGTATTTGGTTTTCATTCCGCACGCGCGAGGCCTCTAAAAAGCGTGACCCAGTTTGAGCACCAGTGCGGCATTGTGCTTATACCGCCGGAGACTCACCCACCACTCGCTCTCTCTCTTCCACCCTCGTCTTTTCACCCTCGTTCTCCTCCTCGTCAGCGAACACGCGCGGCGCGGCCCTGCAGCCCCCAAACACACACACATACACACACACACACATTCAATTTTTCCTCAAGACACCCTCTGATCCCCCACGTTTTCCTCTTTCCCGTTCTCAACCCCGCCCGATGCAACGCATCTCTCTCTCCCCTCTCGTGCGCCTCGACTGTACAAATATAACCCCTGCTGAAATCACCCTCCCACTCTTCACTCCTGGCCCATCGAGGGTGACATCCACACAAACACACAGGGACACAGGCGCGTGGCCACCTATCCAATATGTGGAACCTGTGGAAGGGTCTGACATGCGGGTCGCCTCTCTCACCCGTTGCCTTACGTTGCGACGAGGAAAAACTTCGGGGATTTTAAGAATTATGTTAAAAAAATAATTAAAAAAATAGCGGATAAGGGAATTAACTTGTGGGCTGCATAATGTGCAGTCCTCTGGCTGCCAAAGTTTTCCCGCAACTGGAGCGCCGGGAGTAGACGGAAACTTGGTCTGGTACTCGGAGAACCAAGTTAATATCATATCTCTGAGTTTCCTCCTCGCTTCAATAATATACGTTTAGTCCAAGTGGCTGCCTCCGCGCTTCTCGCTCGTACGAAGAATGACGAGTTCGCATATGCGACGGCAGCGAGAGTCTCGCGAATGGGTTCTCGCTCGTCGAGTTGCGTTCTGCCGTCGCGCTCTTGCTTCGGGGTTTCAAGATTGAACGATCTACTTCGCCAGCTACGCAGATAGAAGTCCGCCGCGCAACGAGAACTATAACTCAACTGGGCGGCGAAGGGGGAAGAGGGGGAAGGGGGTGAGGGGGAGGCTCGAGAAATAGCCGCAATTATATGTAGAACAAGGGAAATCCATTATCTCCGTATAATGGATCTCCATTATTGTGAGACCATAATCTGATCACCGCGAAACCCTCTCGAGTCTCAGTTCAGCTTTTTTTCTGTTGATGCAAAAAAAAATTGTTGACCCTTTGCTTTTTTTATCTCATAACTAAATATTTAATTTTGGTCGATTAAATCTTATTTGGCTCAATCGAAAAAATAATAATTATTATTACTATTATTATTATTATGCTGGTATTTTTTTAGCAATACGCTTTTACGCCCAACTTCACGGACGTCAGGCACACAATTAACGCGGAAAGGCGGACGAGGCCGATGTAGACGCGGGCGAATCGCGAGGCGGGTCGCACAAATTTGCGCCCCCCGCGATTCCGTTGCTCGGGCGGGGGTCATTCATGCGAGGAATATCGCGTGACCGGAGCCCACTGGACCGGGCGCGCGCGAGCGAAGTTTATATAGCACGAGCTCCCGGCGCGTCATTGGCCGGTATTGAGACGCGGACCGTATTGAATTTCGCACTTAAACGCCTCGACGCTGCCGGGATATATTTTCAGGCGTCTAATTTGAGCGACACAATCGTCGTCGACGTCGTCGGCGACTTGTTGTTCGCAAACACATCGGCCGTAAGGTCGAGTGGAGAACATTTGACGCGGAAGAGAATCGAGGGAGAAAATTGCAATTTCGTTGAGTATATGGAGAAGGGGGGGAGGGGAGGTCGCTAATTGATTGTACAGGCGAATTGGAAAATCTGGGGAAAAACGTGGTAATTCCCTGGGATAATGAAAGGGGATGGAAAAGGGCGAAATTGAAGTGAACATTTTGCTCAGAGTCTCCGGGGGTGGAAAGGAGGAGGGGGGAGCCTGGTACTTACCAGTGACGGGCGCCTCGATGTCGATCATGGTCTTTTCAGAGCGGAGCAGCACGGCGCCATCGTTGACGATGCGCAGAGCCGCCGCCTCGTCGATCCTGCCCTCGAGTATGAAGTGATGTTTGAGGACATCCGGCCGCGGTCTGCCCGTTCGCGTGTCGAACACCTCGGCCACTGTCAGCTTGTGCGACGGTGGAAATGGCACACCTGTCAATCAGACGAAAATCATTCGTTAATAATCGTTTCTAAAATTTTTTTTTCGATGAAAAAATTAATGATAATAATGCAAACCTGAAAAAAAAATACATATATATATTTTTTAATGTATAATACTCAGTACGTACTACAATCGTATTCGTAATATTAAGCGCCGATGTCTATTATTTTTAATAATTAATCAGTTGTAAATAATAGAAAAATATTTTGATCGCCAAAAATGCGCCACGAACGTGGTCCGGTTTTACCTGCCGGTCTGGCGTTAGTGTTCGTCGTCTTCGCCTTGAACTTGAGTCGATATTTCATGGCCGTACTGTGCAAATCGTCGAACGACGTTTCCCCGTCGAATGTTGGACGATCGCGAGGGGATCGGACTTTTCTCGGACTCGGAGGCGGCGCGGAAGGACCCCAACGTCGGGGCGACGCGCGCGGACTCGAAGGCGTCGGACTCGCGGACGAGGAGTTAGAGCCCAGAGCGGTACGAAAGGTTTCGTTCATGCTATCGTCGTCATTCTCGTCGCCAAAGACCTCGTCCTGGTAAATTCCGCGACGATAATCCAATGCCGAAGGGACTTCGGCCCCGGTCGACGACGGCGACGACGAATCCGACCCGATGCTGATGAGTTTTGCCGTGGGAACTTTGCTGCCGATAGATTTTCCTTCGACTTCGTACGTCCGGTTGCCCGGTGAACCGTCGCTCGAGTTATCGGACGCGAGATCGATCGTCGAGTGTCGAGTTGCCTGACGATAAATCGTCGATCCGACGATTCCTACATTATCGACGACAAAAGTTCGATTTTGGAAAACGACTTCTACGCCGTCGTTATCACAAATCGACGGATCGTCCTCGGCTCTGTCTTGAATTTCTATCGACATCTTTTCTTCCTCCTTCTGCTCGATCCTCTCCGGATTTTCGACCAAAATATCTTCCTCTCTCGTCGAATCAACGCCCTTTTCCTTCTTCATCCTCTCGAGCGGCTCGACTTTGAGTATCTCGTCAATTTTGTCCGCGAGTTGGACGGAATATCGCACCTCCTCGATTTCACCTTGACCCTCGGTTTGACCTGCGTCGCGACCTTCAAGCTTGGTCTCATCGTCGCCGTTGTCCTCGTGTGTCGCGGAACATCCCACCTCCTCGATTTGACCTTGACCCCGGGATTCGTGACCTTCAACATGACCTTCGAGCTTGGGTTCATCGTCATCGATTACCTCGTTCGCCCTCGCGAAGGACTCGCCGAGCGGATCGGCTCGCAGCTGCTGCAAGTAGCTGTTACCGATCATCGCTCTCTGTTTTGCCGACACGAGATCGCCGACTCGCTCATCGATAGCTCCCAGCAGAACGTCCTGACCGATGTCGCGGCTTCGTTTGACGACGTACGATTTGGGCCTGTCATTGTGCCTGGCCGCCATTGCTCGCACTCGATTGGTCAGCGTGAGAACGAAGTGAACCTCCGAGACTTCGTGGAGACTGCGCTCGAGAATCGACTCGTCGTCCATTTCGCTCTCGTCGTCCTCGGCGTGAAGCTGGATGCACTGCAACGATTTTTCCAGCTGCGGCAAAATTTCATCCTCGAACTCGTCGCGTTTCGCCTCATCGTTGTCGATCGTGCCGTCGCGTTTCGCCTCATCGTCGTCGATCGTACCGTCGTCGCCGTCACCGAGGTCGCGATTTTTCGCGTCGATCGAATGGTCCACCGACGTGCCGATCTCCTCGTCGCGTTGGAACGAATCGTCGACGTCGGTGATCGGGCTGTTGGTGTGATAACAATCGTTTCGAAATGCCCGTTCAACGGCCGTCGGTGACCTTGACGATAATCCGCAGCTGCTGCGTTCGCGCTCCAATATACGTTTCAGCGTCTCGTCGTCGATGCCGTGACCTCTGGCCGACCTTCGCCGCGGCGACGCGAGACTCGTCGGCAGGGCGATGCCGAAGCGATCCTCGAAGCTCTTCGTCAACGCAGCGATATTCACGCCGGGCTGATGGTCGGTTTTCGCCGACGCCGCTTGGCCGCTGATTTCCTGATTCGACGTCGAGGCGTCGAAGTCGATCCTCGAGGCGACCGACGACGGCGACGAGTTGGCCGATGGCGGAATTTTTATCGTGAGATTCTTCAGCCGTTTCACCAGACGCTCCATCGTCGGACTCATTTTTTTCTCGTCATTTCGCAATGTTTCGCGGCGCAACGGCGAGCCCGCCGCGTGGACGATGTCTCGGCCGCGTCGCGGCGAAGATTTCGGCGACGAGGACTCGACGTGCGAGCGATCGGCCATATTTGTTGTTTTTTTTTTTTCACAGCGTAATCACTCGGGTCGGGTCGCTGATTTTTCGGATTGATTTACAGCTGGGAAGCGAATTTTACGATCGCCGGCGAAATGAACTTTTTGTTCGAACGAAATAAAAAAAATGTTCACGATCATCGGGTTCGAACTGTTGAATCCACGAAGCACGAAAAATAGGGACACACGATGATCACTCGCGCGCGCAGAATGGACGAAGTGAGACTGTCGGGCGGGAAGAGCGAAGAATCGGGCGGGATTATCGCAGCGACATATCGATAGGTCGAACGGTATTGCCAACTGCGTTTGCAGGTGCCGCGACGAACACCCGGGAAAATTGTATCTGCCGGAAATATAATTCAACGCGAATCAAAGGTACCAAGGAGCTATGTGAACCTAGCACCCGATTTGGAGGTTTTTTATTTTTTTACCAAGGTTTGTACCAAGGTTTTTTTCTTTTTTTCTTTTTAACACAATAAATACAAACAGGTAGAACTTTTTTTTATTTTCATTTCTTTCAAAGTACATTAAATCAAATTGTTAAATTAAATTATATATTTTTTTTATTAATTCTTTTTTTTCGCTGCCTTTCCCCTAAAACTATATCGAAATGGTAACCTATAACGTGTAAAGAAAACTTTGATACAGCTGCAACCCATTTCTTCGCACGTGTAATTTTTATTTTTTAAATTTTGAACACAATAAATACGAACAGGTAGAACAATTTTTTTCTCTTATTCCAAAGTACAACAAATCACATTATTCAATTAAACTAGCTTCTTTTTAATTAATTTTTTTTTGCTGCCTTGCCCTAAAACTATACCTAATGGTAACCTATAACGCGTAAAGATAACTTTGATACGTTCGCCAGCTGCGACCCATTTCTTCGCACGTGCAACCCGGCGATGATACACACAATTTGTAAATAGTTTCCGAGTTTATTAATGTTCAAAATGTACACAGATATTCGAAAGGAATCATTAGACATTATTTATGCGTGGCGGGGGGGTAATAAAATGTGGGCGTTTTCCGTCTCATCGAGCTCGGCTGCCGACGAGACGACGACTACGACGACGAGAGGTGCAGACGTCGACGCTCGGAGGGCGAAAGATCCACGTTCTCCGAGCCTCGGGGCATGTGTGCCGAAAGTTAACGACGTCGTAAGTCATCGGAATTAGTAAACTGCTGAGCTCGGTGGAAGCGGCGAGACCGACGGGGAGATAAATATTCGACGATTATACAAAGTTTATTCCTCCCCTTTCCCTCGGGACACTTGTAGCGTTGCCGGGAAATAAAACTCGCAATTTCTTTTTTGCTTCCTCGCACTTTTCGAATGTCCCTCTTCTTGCAAAAGTCACTTGACCTGGCGAGCTGGACTCTGAAACGCGAAAAAAAATGAAAATTTTTCCAAACGGAGAATCGATGAAAAAAAAAATTGAATGGAATTAAAAGAAATAAAATCCTTGCCTCACTTATGCTCGACTCGAGCTTGACGATTCCTTTTCTCGTGTTGAAAGTCACTCGATCCGGCGATGATTCGAAATCTGAAACGTAGAAGCGTTTTGTCTAATTTTATTTTTATTTTTTTATTTATTTTTTTTCAACGGCATGTCTCTCGTATACTGACAATAAAATAAAATAAAATAAAATAAAAATAATAAAAAAGCTCACCCGCGTTATAGAGTCTCCGTGGCTTTGTGGTCGACGAGTTGATGCTGCTGGCTAATTTCCTGACGAATGAATTGGCGATCCTGACGCGATCGCGAGCGCCGGCGGCGATGGAATTCTGCCTGCCGCTAGGTCCGCTGGTCCCGCCGCGGCATCGCCGATCGAAGAGCGACTTTATCTGGGCGAATTTGTCGACGTGCGTCTCAACGTAGACGCCGGGCTTGGAAGGCGTCTTCGGAGCCGACAGACCGGTCTTCGAGATGCGATGCACCTTGCGCAATTGTTGCCGAACCTTCGAGTACAAATTTGCGGTCTCAGGTTGGTTTCTGTTCTCGTCGTCGTTGTTATTATTATTGTTGCTGTCGATGCCACCGCTCGTGTTAAGCCGCCGACTCGCCGGACTCGCCTGACCCTCGCCGACGATCGACGACTCGGACAAGCTTCGGCGCAGCTTCCGTCGAACTTCCGGAAAGTTTTTCGCCCGGCTCCACGACACCTGCTGATCGTCTTTGCACGACATTTTCCGCGTTCCTCGGCGCACTACGCACTCACCGCCATATTGCCGGGCCGGGTGGCTACCTCGACTGCTCACTCGACTCTCGCGACGTTCGCGGTGCCGCGCGATGCCAACAGGTGTGCCAACTTGTTGAGCAGCGAGCAGCGAATCTGTTACGCTTGGAAAAAGAGAATTGCCCTGTCAGCGGATCTAACCGCCTAATTCGACGCCCGGCCTCTCGGTCCTTTTGACCGCCGGTAAAACACGGTGTTTTATTTTTTGCCGCTCGTTTAAATTATTAAATAGCATCTATAATTATGTATAAAAAAGCGCCCAACCCGCGGCTAACCGTCTAATTCGGAGCCCCTACTTCTCGGACTTTTTGCACCGTCGGTAAAACAGGGTGTTTTATTTCTGCAGCTCGTCTGCATTATTGAATAGCATCTATAATTATTTGTAAAAAAAGTGAGTCGAACACGCGGGCGAACAAATGATCGCGATAAATCAATTTAACGATCGAGGGGATAATTATAAATAAAAATTCTCGCGACAGCAGTCGGACGTCGAGCGAAACGTTTGTTTCGCGAAGCGACGATATTTCTCAAACGTGAGTTATCGCTTTTCGCGCTATAACTTCGCCTCCGTAGGAAGCCGTCGGTGGTGGCCGCGTGTATAAACTGGCAGCGTTTGGCAGCGATCGTCGCGAGGGAAAATCGCGAGGGAAAAGCTTCGAGGCCAAAAAAAAAAGTACAGACGATACAGACGCCAAACGCGCGACGTCTCCTGGTCGTTAGTCACCTGGTGGCACGTGATTTGTATCACGCTACTATAATTTGCCCCCCGCCCCTCGGCCGCCGCTACCACCGCGAAATTATATATTGACACTTTCTCTCTCGCTCTCGCTTTGTCTGTGCTTTTGTCTCGGACGAAAAGGTGGCACGACGAGATTTTGCAAATTTTTCCGCCACGGAGGCCCACGCACCCCGCGTTGCGTCGTCCTGCGTCGTCGCGCCCAGTGCCAACCTTATTCGCCACTGCCAAAATCATTTTCGCGACGTTTACGATCGTCCGAAACGTGTTTTCGTGGAATTCGCGCGTGCAACTCGAGACGACGCGCGGTTGTTTCGCTATTTCGATTGGGTCGTTTCGCGCGAATTTAATCCGAACAAACCGCGCACGGGAATTCGAGTCATAGTGTAGTCAAAACATTTTTTTTTCTCGAATTACTACGGAAGCCTGAGTATACGAATTATTATTATTTTAAGATTAATAAAAAAAATGTAAAAAAAATGTCAACTATTTTGTATCACTATAATTATATTTATAAGTAAACTGCTTTCGTGAATATACTGTTGTTACATTGTCTCCGTTATTTATATCCTACTTGCTAAATATTTACACAACGATTCGTCGCCTTTTTTTTTAACGTCACGTGTATTATAATAAGTAATATATTACTTTTCGGGGCTGTTTTTTTTTGTCTCGCGAGACACGAATATATCGGACGGCGTGATTACTATTATTATTATTACTACTATTTTTATAAAATTTGGGGCACGCGATTTCGATGCTCCAGTCGTTTGAATCGGATCGAAATTCCTGTATAAATTTACGTCGGACGAACGATCGATTTCTCGAATCGCAACGCGGTTGGAACAAGAGAATTACTGCTAATCGGTGATGTTATTCGATATTTTGAGATAGCGTCGATTTCCCTGACAATCGGCGATCCGGCGAACGGTTTATCGAGTCCCTCGAGTCCCCCGATAAACCGAGCGCCAAAATCGGCCTCACTTATCGTCGGTGATCGAATGCACCTTCGAACCTTCTTCCCTTCGTTGAGCTCGGAAAATCCTCGCATTAGATTTCTATGAAAATAGCCGGTTTACACGGGACGGAAAACTCGATTCAAATCCGATTGAGTGGAATAATTGGGCGCATCGTGAAGAGACGAGCGAGTTTCATAGAATTTTCACTGGGCACAGTCAATTGTGTAAAAAAAATATAGTTAATTACTCAAATGACTCGAACTGCAACTTAATCCACCGTCACTTGCGTAAAATTGTCAATTGCCCTAAAAATCGACTGAAATTTTTAGTCAAGTTTTAAAACTTTTTCTCGCCCAGGAAAATTCCGTTGGTAAACGAAAATCTATTCGATCCGCTACGATTTTCACGCTCTTCGCGTAGTCGCCAATTTTCATTGAGGTGTCTGAATTATTCGTTTTCGAATTCGAGTGATCGGTGCCTTCGACTCTGCAATTATTCGAACAGTCGAAGCGAATTTTTCTGTGAATACCATTTTCAGTCATGAAAATGGGTGAATTTTTAGGAGAAAAAAAAATCTACGGATGTCGCAAAAGATCACAAACTTATCAATGATTCTTAATAATTATCGCGCGATTTTACCTAATTTATAGTTACAAACTATTTGGAGGAGACGTCAATTTTCCAAATTTATACAAAATAAAAAATATTACTCACCAAAGAACGTATTCGACCTGACGCGAACAAACGGGTATCGAGTTTTTTTCGAGATGAAGACGTAATATTCGGAAATTTTAATCAGCGTATTTAAAATTTTCGAAGGGACGCAGGAATTTTTTCCGGCCCCGGAAAAAAACTCCTGCGTGATTATTACGACCAATCTCGTAATTATATGTGCTCCGCAAGACCCTCGACGCCCGCGTCTGTTCAATGAGTTGTTGTGCATTTGCAAAATTTATCGCCGAATACTTTGAATTCTCTGGTCGAATGCCAGAAGACCAGAAGTGTCTCTGGTCCTCAGCGAATAATTCGCAAAAATATAGATGACATATCGAAATTTGACATCCCCCGCCACTTAAATTTAACAAAATAATTCTATAAATACCTTAAAGTCTTAAACTAACAATTTTAGCCTAAAAACTATCGCTCTTAAAATTAACAATATTCTACAGTTAAACAGCGTGAATAAGAGAAAAAATTCATAAACGATGGATTGCCAATTTATTATTTTTTGGAGAATTGAGCAAAAATACAATTTCTCCATGGAACGCGTGATCACAAATCGTACTTTTGATCAAGCCCCATCGATGAACAATTTTAATGGTGGTATTGGCAATTTTTCTTCATGAATTTCTTCTTACAATAAAATTACATTAAATTAATTCTAACGCAAATTGGCCTATAATTAATAAATCCTAAGACATCCGTCGAATTTAAACGATTCTCCCAAAAAATTATCTACAGACAATTCGATGTTTGAACCGATCGAAAGATCCCGAAATAAAAATACGAAAAAATTGTCACCTTTGTTGGTAAATAATCGGAATGTCTTGACGTGTTTCGTCGACTCGTGAGTTCTTCTCGACATTCAAAAAAATAATAAAAAACGAGTTAAAAAACCGTCGCAAAATGGAGAAAATAAATTTGAAAAATCGTGAAGTCGTCGTTCCGACCTTTGGCCAGCGTCGACAGGTGTTGAAAGATGGAAATTTGTCGTTTAGCATTCGGTTCATTAGTTTCCGTCACTCGTGAACAAAACGGTCGTAAAAGTTTCGACGAAGATGGTTGTAGGCAGTATTTCCGTGTCTCCTGTTTCACCGCAGAAGCGACTCGAGACTCGTCAACGACTTTGCGGTTGGGAACTCAGTCGCAATTCGACGCAGCGTCTTCGTCGTCTTGCGCACGGTATCGACGGTCGATTATTCGGCTCTCGATGCTTCGAGGCAGAGATGACCTCCCAGCATCCTGCCCCGATGGCACCGCAATCGAATCGTTGACCATCGGAAACCATGATTTTCAGTCCGCACCTGCGAATATTTCACAATCAAAGCGCTAAAAATATGAAAAATATTGTTTTCAAAATAAAAATCAATCGAAATAAACCAAAATAAAGTTTAAAAAAAAATAAAAATCATTTTCCAGCTGAAAATAAAATCCCCCTCTCGACGCGAATCGAAACCGATTCGGATTTCCAAATCGTCGACGATTCAAATTCCCAAATTGGAATCGACGGGGTGGCTCAGCTTTCGACCCGGTTAGCTTCCGGGCTGTCCGCGCTCGTTTGTTCGTTATCCGCCGCGCGTTTCCAGCCGAGCGCGTAAACTAACTTTAAGCCCGGTAATACGATGAGAGGGGAGGGGGGAGGCAGGGGAGGAGGGGAGAAAAAAAACGACACGCAATCGGATTTCAAAAGGCTCGTCTCGCGTCAAGTGTGCGAAGCGAGAGAGCTAAGAGAGTATCGCGAGGCTTCCCTAACGATGACGAGGTGTTTCTTCGGTGTCTCGTGCCAAAAACACACGTATAAATAGTCGGCATCGACAAAAACACACTCGACGCGTCGCGCGCCACGAAACTTTTGTAATTGCACTAACCGAAAATCGTTAATTTTACTCGTGACGAAAAAAAAATAAATCTCGAATTTTTTGGTTTTTTTTTATTATAGAATTTTACTTAGTTGAATCTCACCGTCGGAATTTCGATGGTACTTCGCGTGGATAAAGTTATGACGAGGCGTCGTTGGACTTTTGAGCGACGCGAGCGAGTGCAAACGTCGCGGTCTCCATCGTCTCTCGTTGATCGCGCTGGCGATTAATCGTCCGTCGTTGCCTCTGCCCCTAATACCCGGGATTAGGCTCTCGCCGAGGAAGCCGAGGAGCGTCGAGCGGCCGCTCCTATCAACGGGGCAAGGAAATTCAATGAGATCGGGGAGCAAAATGGGCGGAAATAACGTACGATGAGAATTTGCGAAAAGCTTTTTTTTTTATTTCGACCCTCAGAAATTTCTATTTATCGAAGCTATTTTTTTTAGTTCCCCTCGTCGCCACTTTCGAACGCGAAACTTTCGAAACCCGTAATTTTTCACTGGTTGAGAAATCGACTCGACTGCGATTGCGTTGGATTCTCAAAGAGCTCGATTGTTCGAGCTCCTCGAACGCAAAAGTAAACACACGCGGAATCTACAAAATGGCGCAAGGTCAACCGTGTTGATTGTGTCACGAGGCGTCGAATTTTAGAGTGAATTATTTTTCGATAATTTGGATGGATATTATTAATTATCAATGTATGTATTAAATAAATTGGTCACAAATAAAATTTTTGTAATATTATTAAAATAGAAAAATATGGTTAAACGATCAAAAAAAAATAGACAATGGAACCAGTGAACCGTTCGAAATTACCGAGCCAATAAAATGGTGTAAAACGAGTCAATTAATGAATTAATTAATTGTACTTACCACATTTGTATGAAATAGTCTCTCGATTTATCGGGTTCTTCGAACGAGTCTCGTGCCACCGTCGATAAGCCGATACGTTCGTTGGACGCGTCGGCACATATTTAATCCCCTCGCGACTAACACACAAGTAGCGCTCGGCACCCAAAAGGGACAGAGTGACGTGTCGTCGAGGTACGGAGCGACGAGAGAAATGGATTTCAGATCGAGGTGGCATTTGCGCGTTGCGCCACCGAAATCCGAGGATATCCACTCGGTCAGCCGAGAATTGAGCGCGGTCGGTAAGACAGATCGCGACTACTTCCTATTTCGCATTAATCACAGAAAAAAATAACATTGTATATATTTTTGTCGCTACAAAATTATCCTCATTTTTACATCAACCTTTTTCCTCATTTTTCTCTGCACCAATTTGACACGCGAAAATAATTTATTTCCTGGGTAAAAAGAAATAACATTGTACAATTTTATCGCTACAAAGTCGAAGCGTTTCTGGCTCGTTCAGAGCTCGCGGTTGCATTACAGAGAAAATGTACGCGCGTGGAGATTTTTGAAAAACGGGGTTGGACGGAATTTCTAAAGTCGTATTGTGGTGCGATGACGAAAGGGCGAAGCGTGAATGTTGCACGAGACTTCGTTGCTACTCCGTTGTGTTGAGACGAGCGAAGAAACGACGACGACGACGACGACGAGTCACAATCAGGCTGCTGGCTGGTTGGCTCGCTGGCCGACGGCCAGTCGTACACGTCGTAGGGGGCTTTGTCACGCGGACATCGTCGTCGATGTCGCGTCGTCCGCGTCGTCGTCGTCATTTCCCGCGTGGTAAGTCGAGCCGAACGAATTGTCGACCGTCGGACAAACGAGCCGACAGGTGGCAGAGTCCACTTTGCAAAGACGGCGGGCAAAGGGCTCGGAAAGAAAGCTCGCGAGGTCCGAGCTTCCATTCCGAGTCCCTTCCATCCATTCCCTCAGCGGCGAAGCCGAGAAATTCCCCGACTGCTGCGGAAAATTGGCTGCCAAGAATTTTCCGAAATTAATGCATCCAAGCTGCCGCCTCATTTATCAACTAATTTTCACTTACTTAATATACGATTTTTCAAATATTATCCCTACAGCAAAATCACAATGTCACCATTTTTTATTTTTTTTTTTAATCTTTCTCCTGAGATAAAAATCTGTAGCATTATGTTACATCCTGCCCAAGCTAGGCACTGATCAGGCCCGGACAGGGGTACAACGGCCCTGACCAGGGCCAAAATTATTCCTACAGCAAAATCACAATATTACAAATTTTTTTATTTTTTTTACCTTTCCCCTGATAAAAAAATCTGTAGCATTATGTTACATCCTGCCCAAACGGGACACTGCTCAGTCCCGGACAGGGATAAAACGGTCCTGACCAGGGCCCGACTAGCGTCTAATGTAACGCCGTAAATTTTTCTACCAGGCTCTTTCCTTGCCTCTCAATTTCCGAATCCCGCGCATGCGCGTCTCTTGTGTTACGGCTGTAAACGCGCGCATTCGCCGCCGAGCGCCGTCGGCGCTGGCCGAACGTGAATAAAAATAAACTCGAATCGGATTGCGGTGGTGCGCGCGGCGACCCAGTTGGATTGACCCACACTGCACACGCTCTCGTCGCTCGCGAGGAAAACTCTTCTCGCTCCTCGGTTACGCTCGCATAGAAATCGCACGACATCGGTGATCGCACGGGACGCCCTCCCCTTCCCCCCCCCCCCCCCCCCCCCCCCCACCACCGAGGACGACGGCGAGGTGGGCGCCGGTCTGCAGCAGTGCGCTCGACGCGCTCATGACTATTAATAATTGAGCGGCGCGAACGGCGCAGACACAGCGCGAGAGCGTTTCCGAATACACGAGCGACCTATCGTTGTAATGGTCCTCGATGACTCTCGATAGCTTGATTTCCGTTCGTTCGGGGAGGTACAATTGGCTGGTGTAAACGGTAACGCTGCTTGGGGGGTAAGCGGTGGAGAGTGGGGCGAGGAACACTGATTACAGCTCGATTGTCCGTATATATAATATTAAATGTACCTACACGTAGTTTATATATATATGCGTGTACTATATATATAGTACACACGTTAGTTGTGTCATGAGGCCTCGAATTTTCGCGTGAATTATTTTTCGATAATTTGGATGAAATTTAAATGGTTATGTGACAAAAAAAATTCTTCACAAATAATATTTTTATGATAGTATTAAAGTAGAAAAATTTGAAGACGGTAACGCCGCTTGGGGGGTAAGAGGTATAGAGTGCGGGAAGTAACACCGATTGAAGCTGAAATCTCTGCATATACACACGTTAGCAGTCACTGCGTACAAGAGAATTGCAAATAGTCGGCGCTGAGGGTCGGATACATTGAAATTCGACAATAATGCGATGGCTCCCGTCGTGTCACTCACCAGCGTCACGCGCGGTTATAAATTTACATGCGAAAAAGCCGAACGTTTCAGCGGCCGGAGCCACAATAGGTGGGAGATCGCCGCGTCGCTCGAAACGCCTGCTGCTCGAAATTTTCGAGTCGATTTATATCATCGCCGGCGTTTATTGACTCCCGGAATAATCTATCGTCGTTGGTTTTTGTTATTTTCGATGTTGTCGGTATTATTTTTGGTTATTATTGAGACAACGTTTGACACTGATTCGTGGCTCGGGAAAAAAAAAAAAAAAAAAAAAAAAATCGATAATATTCGGCGGCGGACGCGACGGGCGGGAAGAGAGGCGACGTGTCCGAGGAGCGATTATCGCAAATTGGCAGTGTAGCCATCGATTAACCCGGCGATATACACAAAGGACGAGCGCGTTGACTCTCGTCGCGGCCGAGGAACTTTCGGCTCGCTTTTCACTGTAACCGACGATCGCAGGGGAAAGGGAGTTTGACGAAATTGCACGTAACACGAGTATAATTTACGCTGGCGGATAAATCACGTATAAAATAAGTATTCACGGTTCATAAAGGACGTTTGGGCGTGTGTATGGATGCATATTATATACTTGCAGAAAAAAATTCATTTTTCGCGTTTTTTTCCTCGAATTTTTTATTTTTCGCGCAAACGCCGATGTTTTCTGGAATCAGCGGGAAATTTCCCGTCAGATAGGGGTTTTACACTTTTTGAAATCGAAAATTTTTTTTGCGAAAAAAAACGCAAGGAAATCTGTGGATTCTGTTTTTCGGAATCAGCGGAAAATTCGTTTGACATTGGTGCCATTTGCGCAAATGGTGAGAAAAGGAGGCGTCGAAAATAGATTCGTTTCGGTGGGTTTCGGTGGGAACGGAAGTCGAGCTCTCGGTCGCTCGTTGTCGGGAGGAGGGAGAAGGGGGAGGGGGGAGAGCGCCGTCGACGACGGGAGACAAAGCCCAGTAACAAAGACGTTCCCATTGTCGTCGTGGTCGTAGTCGTCGAGACTCGCCAGAGCCCGAGGTGGTTATACCACCGGCGAAGAGCCGCGGCGCACGTGACCCCGAGAATATTTGAATGGGGGGGCAGGCAGGCAGGCAGGCAGACCTCACAGTCTCCTGAGTGGAGGTGTTTGGCGTGATGGAAGTGCGCAAGTGCTATGTAACCCCGGCTATATACGCAAAGTATTGTACACAGATGTCGCGGTTATATTTACATCTGGGTCGCGACAGGACGTGAAATACGCTGCTCATTTTTTTACGAACTTTTACCATTTTTTTTTATTAACTAAACTTTTTATGCTACTCTCGGTTGAGCGTGGGAACAAAAACGTTTTTGTCTCAGCGGGAATTTAGAAAAAGCAAGAAATTTAAATAAAGAATTTATATAAAGAATTATTATAAATTAATTTCTTTACGGCTTTTGAACGGTTATTTTTGTCGATCCATAATTCCCTAATTCCTGTAATGCGCGCGCATCAAACACCGCTCGCCGAGTTAACACGTGTAATCGCGCAGCCCCCCCCCCCCCGCACATAGTTCGAATTTGCAACGCGTGTAATACAACTCGATGTACTCGCGGGGCAATTATAATCGAACGGCGGGTGAATCCGGTGAAGCGTGACGCGATGAGGTTCGCAGCGGAAACATAATAGAGGAGCTCTGCAGCGGAGCGAAAATTATACACGCGACGACGACGACGGGTCGACCCCCCGAAAACACACACGAGCCACCGCAATTTTCGGGCGCTCGAATACGCATCACTACGAATTACACGTTACTCATTAGGTTCGGCCCGGGATATAATAATGATAACGACCGATGATAATAACAATAATAATACTAATACGGGAAACGCGGGCTGATCCAGCGGTAATTGAATGCCCGAAACGTGAGATGTCGCGACGGGATATTTCAATTTATCGCGGTGTACTCGTAATATTATCGACCGCCGTCGCCCTGTATATTCGCGGTTTAATACGACGAACAATTGGCGCCGCTTCTCGTCGGGCAAATTGCGGCCCCGCCGCGGCTTCGTTTCGGCAAATGTTTTCGCGTCGCTTTCCAAATCGTAACCGAAATTTTGTTCGAAACTCAAACTCGTCGGAAAATCTAAGCGCGACCAGACATTATCTCGGAACATACTAATTAGATCCAGCGTATCTTGAGTAGATTTAAACTGCGTCATTGTTTCCTCCTCCCTCTCCTCCTCCTCCTCCTCCAACCAAAGAAATATAGAGAAAGCAACTTAGGCCATTGAGCGCAACGTTGAAGAGCACAAAGACACGAACAGAGGGAAATAAACGGAAAGCGAAGTAAAGAAAAAAAAATAAAAATAAAAATAAAAAATACACACAAAAGAGTGGCGGGGGGGGGGGGGGGGGGAGAGGGGGCGGATGAAAATGGGAGCAAAAACGAGGAAATGGGAGAAGAGAGACGCGAAGTTAACGAGAGAAAGAAGGCGGAACGGGCGAGAGGCGACCGCGCGAAAACGCGTTGAGAAGGAGAGGGAGACGGAGAGGAAGCGAGCGCGGGGGATAGAGATAGAGAAGCGAGCGGGGTGTACCCGTAAGTAAGAGGGAAAGAGAGATATGGGTCAGAAGAGGATGGACCGGGCGGCGGGAATATTGATCCGCGGGTACCGTACGACCGCCCGCCCGACCGCTTTTCGCGATAGCTGTACTGCTGCTGGTGCTGCTGTTGCCTGTGCCATCACCACTGGCACCACTGGCACCACTGGCCGCCTCGGCGGCTGCTGTTGCTGTTGCCTGTGGCATCACCACCGGCACCACTGGCCGCCTGGGCTGCTGCTAGTGCTGCTGGTCCAGCTTCCGCTGCTGATGCTGTTGTTGTTGTTGCCGTTGTTATTGTTGTTGTTGTTGCTGGTAGTGCAGCAGATAAATATACAGGGTGTCCCTAAAGTTATGAAATTCCGGCTGCTTAACTTTCATGATGTTGAAGTTCGCATCGTTGGAATGCAAGGAAAATAAATGAAAAAAAAAAAAAAAAAAAAAAAAAAAATATTCCAACGATGCTAAAAAGTTATTTTAATGATTAATCGTTATAATAACTTTTTAACTTTTTTAGATTTTTTTTCTTTCTTATTTTCGTTGCATTTCGACGATGCAAACTTCATCACCATTAACTTTCACTAATTGCTAATTGTCGTTGTTTTCAATTAAAAAATATATATATTAAAGAATTATTGCCCATGATTTAAAAAATAAATAAAGAAGGACCGAAGTCACGTGGCGTGTTTGACGTGTCGAGTGCCAATGTGGCTGCCGATTCCGTCCTGCAAACACGTTTGTTTACCTCATTTATATCCCCAACGGTAAATAGACGAAGTTTCGAGCTTTGAATTATCGCAGTAGAGTCGGAAGCATCTGGCGAGGTTACGTCAAATCAGGGGGGCGACAATCGAGTTCCGTCGAAATCGTCTTAGACCGCGAGAGGAGTTCGTCGACTTCCGCGCCTGGCACACATAGCGAATGGCAGCCGTGACGCCCGGGACACGAGGGGAGACGCGAACGCACGACGGCGAATCCTGTAGAGTCTCGAGTCACCCACGAGTCCTGCGCGCATTGCAAAGGGAAACGGCGACGGAAGTGGAGCGAGTCACGTTCTAGGTCATTATCGTAATTCAGTTATGGAAGATACGGGGGGGGGGGAGGGGGAGCGCGGATTTCGCAGCGACTTCCGGCCTCTGCAGCCTCGACGACGTCTGGAAGCTCGTCGGTGATTTTCCACGAAGCCTTTTCTCCTTCGTGAAGTCAATTTTTTTGTTCGACACGTTTCTTCTCCTAATTTCACTGAGATTTTTTTTCCATTCTCGAGGCTTACAATCGATTTAATTTGAACCCTTCGTCAAGGTCAAATTGAGGTTAAGCCGGGACGAAAGCTGCAGCGCGAAAATTAAGCGACAATGAAACGAGGGGGAAAAAAATGGAATAAAAAATGAAAGCCAAGGGAGGAAGGAAAAAAAAAGTGAACAGCTTTATTTGCGAGTATCCGAATTGGCGAATTACAACGGGAACGTCGCGCGGCGCGTGCATTTAATTTGCTAAAGACGCGAAGCGAGTCCCAAAGCGGAAAATAAATATCTCCCCTCGTCTCTCGGACCCGAAGCCTTTCGCTTTATTCAACGGACGCTGTCTCCCGTGTTTTTTTTTCTTCACGTCTCTGTCCCTCGTCGAGTCCCTCGCGCTGAAAATCTTCCGCGTTTATTTGGGAACGTTAGCTGAAACGAGCCGGAGACCTGGAGCCGGGTGCCGACCAAGGCGAAGAAGCCCTTCGCATACTTAACCCAATCAATTCTCGAGGCTCGGTCAAGGGGGGAGGGAGGGTGGGGGGAGGGGGTCAAGACACCAGGCGAAAGGAAGTTCGGAGGAACCCTTCGGAGGCCGAAAAATTGTTCAGTTTTTTAAAATACAAATTAAATTTGTTTCAGGGTCGAAAGAAAAAAAAAGAAGATGTATCTATTCAAAGTGCGAGCAACAACTGCGAATAATCGAGGCAAATGAATTATTCACTCGCCGCCGCCGCGCAGAAAAAACTCAGCTGAACGTTTTTTTTTCTTTTTTTTTCCCACGCGTAAGAAATCGCCTGAGAATTCAGGAATAAATTTGTGTCGAGTAGTCGCGAAGCCGCCGTCGAATTCGAGTCCATCGGCGGTACGATTTAAAATTCATTAGCGCGATATTGGAGCGCGCGCACATGACGGGAACGAGCTCGCGGCGCGGCCGACGAGACTTTTTCCGCGAGAGTTAAAATACGCGCGGCGCAGCTCGCGGTGAAACACACCGCAGAGTTATAAATAACGCGCGCGGCGCGCGCTCGGCGAACGCTCGGAGCGCGCGAAATACCGACGCGTTACCAAATTGCCCGCGCCGCGAGCCCCGAGATTCGGGCCGTTTTTCAGTTTCTCCTTTTTTCATCAGCTCGAGGAAAAAAAATCCTGGTAGAAAATTTGCGACGTTACACTTGACGCTAGCCAGACTCTAGCCAGGTACGTGGGGTCCCTGTCCGGGCCTGATCAGTGCCTGGCTTGGGCCGAATGTTACATAACGCTACACATTTTTTTACCAGGGAAGTGTAGGAGCAAAAAAAAAGTTTGAGCGAACGATCGACAAAATCGTCGAATAAAACGGAGGGATCACATTGCTCGGTCGGTAACAGGTGTACTGCAATTAGCTACGCGTATGTCTCGGTGTCGACGGCGGAGAACCGCGAGGGGATAACATCGACGCGGTTGAGGCGGGCGAGAGCGCGCCTCGTTGTGTGGACATGCAAAACAACAAATCAATCAGGCGACGCGAGCTGGCGACGACGCATTACTGATATCTCGGTGTGTGTGTTGCACACACAGAGACGCGCAGAGGAACACAGTTTTACCAGCGCGAGTCGGACGATTCAACGGCGGAAAGAAGAAGACGTCGTAATAGTTATCGGTTCGTACGGCGTCGCCGCACGCGTTGTTCCAATTGTCGACGTCATTACTGACGTCAAACCAAGAAACGCGCTCGCCCCTCGTGTTCGACTCCCTGAAGGGAGGCCCCCCCCCCCCCCGTTTCATTCATATCTGTGCGGCTTCCCGGCTATCGGAAGCCAACGTATATGCCACTCGTGACCCTAAGTGATAACGAAACCCGACGAAAGACAATTACGCGTCTCGATCTGCGATCTGTTCACCAATCGCCTTCTTCCGGATCTCGTAAAAAATATTAAAAATTTTTTTATTTATTTCTGCGATCTGCGTACAAATCGACTTTTTCCGGATCTCCTAAAAATATATATTCACAATTTTTTATTTTTTTATTTCAGCTTATTTTAATTTTAATTTTATTTTGAGTCGAAAAAAAAAAACGCTCTACGGAAAAAAGACAAACCGAAAAATTAGTCACGCACTATTTCGATACATTAAACGCTGAAGCGAATTCCCGGATATTTATCTACCGGATCGAGAGGCGCAGACGCGTCGCACGATTTACCGGCTTTTCGTCGAACGCATTAACGCGACTTTGCCGTCACGGTGAGGATTCGAGTTCACGGGGACAGATTTATGAAAAGCGCGTATGGGGATCGGACGCTATTACGAGAGGACTCCCATATTTTTTCCCCGGCGCAGTTTTTAGCCTCTCGCGCCGGAATCGGCGAGACCAGTGACAAATGAACCAGCTGCGTGGTCGGAGCGAAGGCGAACGCCACGGGAAAGGCTAGTAAAGTCCGCTGCAGCATATATATATATATGTATGTATAATATATATAGAGCACAGTGGACACGGGCGGCGGTTGCACCGGGGCAAAACCGCGCCGGAAATTTATCGCGCTCGGGCGATAACGAAACCGAGCTCGCGAGCTCGGTTTCGTTTTATCCCTCGCAGCGCCATCCGGAGGCGACCCGATGCGAGTGAATTTTTCGTTAGTTTCCTCCTAGAAGAAACGCCTCTATTATTATTATTTTTTTTTATTGTTCTTCCCTAGTAAACCTCGGGCGAAGCTTGAAAGGGAAATACACAACGTTTATTTTTTCCTCCTTTCCACCTCAGGGCTGCTGCTCTCCCTTTTCCTCGCCGACGAGCTTACACAGCGCCGAAAGGAAGCTCAACGGCGCTTTATTTCCCAGGACACCGGTTGACCCAGAGAAAGATAGAGAGAAACGCAAACTGCGCATCCGGATATCCTCAGTGCGACACGCGGCGGTGATTGCCGCTTTATAGGAACCTCATTGCGCCTCGAGATTTCTTCCCTCCTTCCGTCGTCGCGACGCGAATTGTTAGCACAGGTGTCTGAAGGCGACATTTTATTTTCAGCAAATTTTACCTCTTTTTTGTAGAACAAAAAAAATGAAAATGAACAATCGAAAGGGGGACTTTTTAAAAAATGGAATTGGTTGTTTTTTGCATCGCGTCAATGGGACGAAAAATAAACATTTGAAAAGACCGAATCAATTGGCCCCGGTCAGTCAAAGGCAACGTTTTATTGTCAGCCAATTTTACCTTTTTTTTTTTTTTTTTTTTTTAAAATGAACAAAGAGCGATTGTTGAATGAAATGATTTTAATTTTTTTTCGCGTTGCGTCAGTAAGACGAAAAATAAACATTTCAAAAGGCCGAGTCAATTGGCCCCGGTCTGTCGACTATAGTTTATCTTGACAGGGTTCCTCGGTTCCCCGGAGCGAAGCGCGTCACGTGCGCCGCAGCCGCACGACCATTCTAATGAAGTCCGGTTTTTTCTTTCGCTTCTTCTGTCTCCCCTTTCGTGCTTTTTTCTTTTTTTTTATTGTTTTTTATTTTCTTATTTTCCACTTCGTGCTGCGGTGCGCTTAACTCGGCTATAATTTCTCAGGGCGTCGTGGGTCTCGAATCGATCGGCGGTAACATCACGACGCTGATTTTATTTTTTATTTTTTTTTTATTCCCCCGGTGTCCGTCGTCTTCTCTTTCCGTTTTCACTTTGCAGCCGGTGACATCAGCGACGCGACCGAAAAAGATGGGCGACGCTTTCGTGATTAATTAATTCAAGACATTAAAAAAAAAAGTAGTTGTGGCAAAAAAAACGCCACTCGATCCTCGAATAAAAATGTCACGGAGACGAAATTCAAGGCTTGACGCTCGAATTTATCCGTCGTAGCGAATAACTTGACTTTAGTATTTAAGTAATTAGCGATGCCAAATTAACTCCTCAGATTCGACGATTTAATTGGTCGTAAGACGTTCCTCGTGGTAGGCAGAAAAACAAAATCGTGCCACCGAAATTGGGTCAGTCAAAAATCGAATAAAATAGCGTGACGGATTAAACTGTCCTCAACTTGTATATATGGTCCATATACGTATATATACAACGGTTGCATATCCTGCTCGTCGCTCGTTCACTCGGGCGTCGCTCCCCTCCGAAACGGCTCCTCGCTCTCTCGGTGAATCTAAGGTCCATTCATAAAGCGCGCGCGTCCGGCTATATTTAGCCGCCTCGTGACGATCCGTCTACATCGCTTGGCCCGTTTGGGAAAAACAGAGAAGACGCCGCAACGCGCGCGTCTCGCACGAGACTTCGCGTCTTCAGGACTTCCGTTTTTTTTTTTTTTTTTTTTTCGTCCCGCCGCAAAGTTACTCAATCGTCTCGCGATTCCCCGGAAATACAATCAACGGGTTCAATCTCCTCCGACATCAAATGCAATCGAAAAATTCTTAGGTGTAAATATATACTTAGAATTTGTGGCCAAAATTATCGACGTGGGCAGCATTTTTTTCCTCAAAAAGATTTCCTTACCTGTAACAGAAAAAAGGACAAAAAATTAGGACGAAATAAAATATAGTCACACAAATTCACAAAAAATCTATAGCCGGAAGAAATCTCCATCAACGAAAAAGTGCAAAAAAAGGAGGTCGGGGTCAACGAACTCCGTTCCTGCGATTTTCTGTTTATCCTTTATTTTCGGCTCTCTTCCCCCTCCCCTCGACTCCTTCACCCCTTCTCGCGGCGTCGACAGCTCCGTGACTCGCGAAAAAAAAAATTAGTTCCTCGGGGGAAACTCCAGTGGCTCCTGGGACGAACGGGTTGCACGGGCGGAAGGTAACAGCGCGTAGACGGGCCGGTCGAGCGGTCGAGTGTGGAGCTAGTCGAGTGTGCGTCGCGAGAAACGAGGCGAGCGCAGGCAAAGGTCTCTCTGGACGCGGAGAAACGCAGCCGCGCAGCCGCGGATACATCGATCTGGGTGCTGCCGAGCGGCAGCAGCAGCAGCAGCAGCAGCGGCGGCACCGAGAGACAGACGACGAGAGCGCCGCGCGGGTCTGACAGAGAAGCGTCGTTCGAGAGAAGAAGCCTAGGCACAGCGAATTCACGAGCTTAGTCGAGCCCCGAGCTTCGCGACGGAATCAAGGAACCCTGCTAGAAAATCCCGCAGCGATGGTGTTGAACTTTCCATCCTTGGAAAACAACGAATTTTTTTTTTTATAAATATTCTAACGGTTCTAAAATTATTCCAACGATTCTATTAAAAAGTTATTACAAAGATCAATGATTATAATATCTTTTTATACCCAATACGATCTTTTGGGTTCATTAGCATAATTTTTTTAATTTTCGTTGCTTTCCAACGATGCAAACTTCAACATAGTCCGTAGCGGTACACTTGGCGCTAGTTAGGCCCTGACCAGGGCCGAGTCATCTCTGTACGGGCCTGGCCAGTACCTGGCTTGCGTGGAATGTAAGAAATCGTAGATCTGGCCGCCGGGCCGAAAACAGACCAAATCGGGGTCACGAAATTTATTTTTTCAAAATATCGACTTTTAACCTATACCATTGTTCTCAAGTCGCATATTCTACCCCTGAAAACACCGGTTACAACCCTTTTTTAGTTAATTTTGAAAAAAAAAAAATTTTTGGCCGAACAGTTTGTCAGAAATCGTAGATCTGGCCGCCGAGCCGAAAACCGCCCAAATCGAGGTCACGAAATTTATTTTTTCAAAATATCGACTTTTAACCTATACCATCGTTCTCAAGTCGCATATTCTACCCCTGAAAACACTGGTTACAACCCTTTTTTAGTTGATTTTGAAAAAAAAAAATTTTGGCCGAGCAGTTTGTCAGAAATCGTAGATCTGGCCGCCGGGCCGAAAACAGACCAAATCGGGGTCACGAAATTTATTTTTTCAAAACATCGACTTTTAACCTATACCATTGTTCTCAAGTCGCATATTCTATCCCTGAAAACACCGGTTACAACCCTTTTTTAGTTAATTTTGAAAAAAAAAATTTTTTGGCCGAACAGTTTGTCAGAAATCGTAGATCTGGCCGCCGGGCCGAAAACCGCCCAAATCGGGGTCACGAAATTTATTTTTTCAAAATATCGACTTTTAACCTATACCATTGTTCTCAAGTCGCATATTCTACCCCTGGAAACACCGTTTACAACCCTTTTTAGTGGATTAAAAAAAAATACGATTTTTGACAGAACTGTCAAAGTTATCAAGGACAAATGAACCTGGACTCGTTCTGAGAGTCCCAGCCAATCACAGCTCGAATAGTTTTTACTAACAATGCTTTCCGTTACTCATGAACTTTTTACAAGTGAGATTTAATGTAATATTTAATGAACGATGAATTTATTATGACGATGTTTTTCGTCCCCGTTGAGAAATCTCGCTGACTTCCGGTTTCACGACAAGACGTGTTTACAATACGCCTTGGAAATCTCAGACACGGGGAATCGCCGGCGTATCTCGTATTCCAGTCGCCGTGTCAACGTCGCGACGGATTCGCCGCGGCAGAAGTTCGACGATATCCATTGAAAAACGCGACGAACTTTTTGCGTCGTTGAATAAAACATCCCCGTGGTAAATCAGCCTGTCGCAATGTCCCGACGAGTTCGTCACGCTTGTAGCGATTCCGCGACTGTGTTGTTTCTTCGATCCTTTTTTTTAAGGTCACTAGCCGCGTGCTTACCCAGTCGATAAAATATGTAAAAAATAAAATAAAATAAAAAAATGGATCTAGCTGTAAAAACGATTGTGTAAGCCGAAAATTTGTTACGCACTGGATTCGCTCGGAGCTGGGAAATAAATTCCCAATATTATTAAATCGAGGCCAACGTTGATCCACCACGCGGTGCGGCAGACCCGATATATAGATCTCGGTGTGCTACGGATCTTGGCACGAAAATCGCTGCCACAGAGAACGCAGGTTATTGCCAAGTAAATGAAACTTAGTCGGCTACTCGAGTGGATGTCCCCCCCCCCCCCCCTACCCCTCGCGGGTCCTGCAGCGCCTCCCCCCTCGCGGTCTGCCACTTGGCGCTTCTTCCCGCGTATCCGCGGACGAATATCAATTACTCGTTCGGGCTACTCGTCGTTTGATAAAATGTTAGTCGTGAATAATCGTTTCTGCATTCCCGAGCGAATCTCGAAATTCTGTTTTATTATCGACCTGGTTTTTTTTTCCAAAATTTGAAATTGAATATTTTTTTATATTTTTGCTAACCGACGTTCGATTCAACTGCGAAAAAGTCTCGAAATTCTGTTTTATCATCGACCTGGTTTATTTCCCAAAATTCTAAATTTAATATTTTTTATATATATTTTTTTAATAGACGTTCGATTTCATAGCCAAAAAAAATGTTACAGTCGAGACGATCGTGCAGGTCGTTTCGGTGAGTCGAGGGGAAGGGCAAGCGTGGAAACTGTGCGAAAGACGAAAGGCAATGCGGATTGGTCGGGCCAAAAGGCGATGGCTCAAGAATCGAAGGCACGAAAAGGGGTTCGAAGAAGCAGCCGTGGCTACAGCCCGAAGGAATTTTCCCCTTCGAGCGACCGAGTCACAGAGAAGAGCGCGAGGCGAAAAAGGGGGCGGCAGCTCGGCGTCTACGTGGGTCGACGTGCCGGAAGCGGATCCTTTGCCACGCTTCGACACCCCCCGCCAATGTGTGTGGCCTCCAGTCCGCTGAATCGCACTCGAAAGAAGGTCGGACGAAAACTTTATGGAGACTTTCCTTCCGCGTCTGTTCCGGCGGTGTCGTCCTCATCGACTACACGCCGGAAGCCGCGCGTCACAGCTGACCCGAGTTATGGGCTTTCCGAGTGGCCACGAATTCAACGTCCATTCGGCATTTGGAAATGTCAATTTCGTGGATTATTTTTTAATACTTAAAAAAAAAGTTAAATTCATAAATAAATATCCGTCGGAAAAAAAGCTGTTGGACGACGCGTTAATTTTTGTTGTAATACTTAAAAAAAATGTAAATCCATTAGAAAATATCTATCGAAAAAAAACGATTATAAAAAGCTGTTGGAGGACGCGTCGAGACGAAACAATGAGTCGCAGCCGAAGTTGGAATCCAGCGGAAACTCGGTCGAGCGTTAGAAGTGTCGACCGAAGAAGAATGACGATTAAAAAGGAAAGAACGAGTAAAAAAAATGTGGCGTAAATATGTGCGACAGACGGAAATAACACATAGGCAGGGGGGGGGGGGGGGGGAGAAAAAGAGAGATAAGCTGCCTCGAAGCGGACGGAAAAACCGAGAAAGGATGAAGAAGAGCAGAGAGCGGAACGAGCAGCGAGGACGGAACCGCGCGAGCGGGAGACGCAAGGACGACGCGAGCAGCAGCTATGAATAAGGTAATCTATGCATTACGGGGGTTGCCAGTGGGTGTATTGATCCGACTGTACGAGCTCCACCTCCCGCGGGCAAAAACACAAGTGACCCGCTCGTCGCATCCATCGCAGCCCAGACGTGGCAATGTTCTCTCGACACTCGCGCCTCTCGTCTCGTGTTCCTCGTCTCCGGCCGCTCTCCGCGCCGTCGCTAAAGATGCACCGTGAAATTGTGCAGGCAAAACAAATGCATCTTCTTTTCCCCCTCCGGAACGTACTTCGGAATTGCAACTAAATAAATCCATTAAAAAAACCAGCTTTTCCCAGATTTTTGTTTGTTTTTTTTTTCCTCCAGATGTCGCATCGCACGAATTTGTGATGCGAATGACCGAACACGTTGCACACGGTAAACTTTTCTGTCTGGCTGCGCAGACGAGAATTCGCTGTGCATGTAACAACCGAAAAAAAAAAAAAAAAATTCCCGAGTGAGTTGAGGGGTTGTGAAAGCCGCAGCAACAATGCGGCGCAGTCGACACGCAAACTGCGTGCGATGTCTGTCGAGTTGGTTGCTAATTCTCGGCGGCGGTGCAGTGGTTCACCTGTTGATGCCCGCTGTAGCCAGAGGACAAAGTCCCGAGCTGCCAAGGACGACGAGAGCGACGGCAAGGGACGAGACGTGTCGTCACCTCAGTCACTCAATTAACTGTTCTCAAATTCATTATTTTCTCCTTATCCTGAATGATAAAAAAAAAAAATTAGTGTCTGTGATTCTATCACTCGGATTGTTGAATCAAAAATTTCTCACAATTTTCACGGAGCTGCCACAATTGTCACAAATTATTGGAATCAAAAAGACTGAAAACAATGGAAATCCAGACATAATCGGAAAATATTCGCGGCGCGAGGTTCCGTCCCTTATACTCTTAACAATTTATAATAAATATTTAATTGGACATTTCGAAAAAATCGAACAATTATTTCGATTTCCCGAGATCTTTATCCCCACATCAAATTTATTATTTTCTCCTTATTCCGGTTAATAAAAAACAAAATAAAAAATTAGTCTTTGTGATTCTATCACACCAAAATTTCTCACAATTTTCACGGAGCTGCCACAATTGTCGCAAATTATTGGAATGAAAAAGGCTGAAAACAATGAAAATCCATGCATAATCGGAAAATATTCGCGGCGCGCGGTGTCCGTCGATCGGCGCCAAGCGCCGCGCAAACGCAGAGTCCCGAGCGTCGGACACAGCTGATACAGAGCCGGGAAGGGAATTGGGTTTCGCGCGGCATCGGTTAATAATGCGCGAGAGCGTCGAGCGAGGGAGAGTCCGACGAGACCGGCGGAGAGTGGTGCGCTTCTCGCCGCGCGCGGAAGGGAGAGAGAACCGTGTGGAACACACGGGTTCGGACGCGCCCCGCGCTCGCGCGCCGCTCGAGCCAAATGTAGTTGGCCACCCGGCCAAATGAGTTTGTTTGTGTCTATTATTACACTCCAGCCGGCCGTGAGCCACTGGCACCTCCGTCGTCGGGCGGTCCCCGCGGCGGCGGCGGCGGCGGCGGCGAGCGAGCCGCCGCAGTCTGTACTTCTCGCCTCGCGCTCCTCGGAAATTTAGGTGGGAAAACGGAGAGATCCGGCCGTTCCTCGGCTACGAACTTCGGCGCCTTTAACCACAAATCACCAGTTGTTCAACAACTTCGCGACGTCGTCCGCAGAGCCGAGCAACCCGATTTGCGGCGAAACGAGCAGTTCGAGCATCTATTCGAACTGCTCCTACGAATATTTTTTTATTACAAAATTAAATTTCGGTATTTTTTTTTTTGGGGGGGGGGGGTGGGGTGGATTTAAAACTTTTTTTCCTCGATAAGTCTGAGAGAGAGAGAGAGAGAGTAATAAATTGTAACTTGGACAATCTGGACAATCATTGGCCGCCCAAGCGGACGAAAAATAGTTAGCATAGTTGCGGCTATTTTTATTCAATAGTTGGGCTAATATGGACATTGGCATGTCTCGTCGGATTAAACGATTCGACGACACGAGTGAATCGGATTAAAATTAGAAATATCGAAATATATTTTGGAAAAAAAAATAAGCTTTTCGAGTCACGTCTGCTGAAATATCGTATTGTAACTTGGCACGTGAGCGGAGCGGACGTCTACAGTTATTGGCCGCCTGCAGGCTGACGAAAAATACTCGGCATACTCGGGGAGGTCTATTTCTATTCAATCGTTAAGCTAATATGGATGCCGGACATGAATTATCGGTCTGCCAACTGTGACACATATATGGATCGCTCACTCCGGCACTCTCGGAGCACTCAACGCTAATTTGTATCAATCGCTAATTCGTTTAATTTTATCATCTGCACACACAGCCGCCTCACTAATTTTCAAGCCACAGATTTGCATTTTCTTACGCAATTATAATCACGTTTCTTTTAATCGTAAAAAAATTTACATATTATTTTTTCTCTCTCAACGCTCAAACATTTAATGTTTTAATTAGCCGTCGCATTAGCTCTTATTTATTTTTTCATCGACGCGAATGGCCCAAGTTTTTTCATTTTGCCTTTCAACCTTGACAGAACTCGACTCGTTATCCGGGCGTGGATAAGAAACCGGGACAGTCATTGGCACTGCTGAGTCTACAGCGGATCGCCTGCCTGTCTGCCCGGCCGGGCTTATTGGATATAAAATGAGACACGAGCGGCGCGCGCGCGCGGTTGACTGTATATATTTATCGCCGGTCGAGGCGGCCAACGACTGTGCCCCTTCGGCCCGGCAGATCGACGAAGCCCCTGGCGTGGATACAAGAACAAGAGGCGAGTCTCCGTTACCCCGAAGCTTTTCAATTCCCCCGTGGATTTACGAGCTCGCTGCGCAGTTTTTTTCTTCTTTTTTCTTCTCATTTTCCCCACCTTCCCTCATTATTCTCACCCTCATCTCGCATCGACGCGGAAAAGGGCGAAATGATAATCGAGAGACACACCGGGAGGTGCATCGCGAGAGGCGTCCCGCGTTAAATTTTCACCCCCTCGAGAGGCGGCTGAACAGTGGCGGCAGGGAAAAATTAAATTAAGTCGAAGCCGGCGACCTGCGAGATACGACTACCGTTGCGGCGAGAGGCTAACGCGTAAGTGCATTAAATGCGCCGCGAGTGAAATTGCTACGCGCCGAGCTAAACGGATATGACTATACCGGCACCGGTCCGAAAATTTATGAGCCGATAACATCTGCTTGCAAAGTTTGTATTCCTCCGTTAAAAAGTTCGCAAGTCGATTTATTCGGCGTTGGGAAAACGGCAGTTCGTTGCTTCGCGAAATTTGGCAATATCGATTTTTTTTTTAAACCAAAAAATAACTCAAATAATAATAACAATAATGTTAATCCATATACGCAACTAGACAAGAAGACATCACAGTTCTTTGTGCGCCCGTTACATTTCTCCCACCTTTTAAGCTCTCTCTCCGTCGCTATTCGGCACTGAAGCGACTACCCCTCTTCCCACCCCTCCACCGACTGCTCACAGAGTTTCCGTTCCATTATGAGAACTTTATACTCAGTACATTGCGGGCGCATTAGAAGCGGCACGAGAGCGACTCTACGTGGCGGCGAGAGGGGAGGAGGAGGAGAGGAGGAGGCCGAGCGCTCGGAGGGGCCGGAGGGGAGGGGGGGGGGAGGAAAAAGGGTACGCGCGGAGTGCTTCAAAGTTAAGGTTCATTGTAACGCGAGCCGAAGCACGAGATCGTTTCTGCATGAGCGCCCGTATCACACAAGACCGAAGTTGCGACCGCCTCGCCTCTCCTGTCTCCCCTCCCCTCGCTCCTCGTTCCCCCCTCTCCTCCTCCTCGGTCGCCTACGGGCAATGAAATTTTCGTATTCACACCCACGCGATTCCCGAGTCGCGAGAAGCAGGGAAAACTGCTCGACTGCCTCACTGCGCCGTCTCGTCGTCGTCGTAGTCGTCGTTGGGTGTCGATGCCTGGGCAATAATAGCGCGCGCGCACACATAGCGAGAGCCGCGCACACAGCGCGCGGTCACGCACGTGGCGACACGAAGGCCGCGCGCGGGGCAGCGGCAACAGCAACGGCAACGTTTGCGTAGCCCAAGAGGACGCGACGCGCGGCCATGACAACAACAACACAATGTTGGTACAACGTAATCCGGCGTACGTCAAAATGTATGATAGTTATTAACCGGCGATTGTGACCTTGGCCCGCAACGGGGCAGCGATCCGGCTGCCGCGCCAGCGGCGAGTCCGTCGCCGGCGGCGCCCGTTTGGGAAAACAGCGAACGTGTCTCTGTGTCCGTCTCGCACGCTCGTTTTGTGTTTGAGGCTGTAGTCGGATGCCTGAATAATACACGATCATGAGTACATCGAAGCGACAGATTTTTTTGTCCTACGGCGCAGTCGCTCTGAGGTGAACGTGGGGGGTCTGACGATTATTAAGCGACGGTCATTTAGTTTTCGTTTGTCAGACTGTTTTGACGTCTGGCTCGGCGATGTATCAGCGCAATCAGAGCCAAAAGTGGGGAAGCGATTTTTTTTTTTACTCGATATGAAATTCATGTATGTGTATGCACAGTAACTCATAACACATATCGAATCAGCCATAAATTATTTACCCATGAAATCGCGCAATCAGAACCGAAAATGGGGAAGCGATTTTATTTGGTTTTATTTTATTTTAATTTTTTTTCTCCAACGATATAAAATTCGTGTATATGTGTATGCATAGTAAAACATAACACATATCGAGTCAATCATTGATTAGTTACCCATGAAATCGCGCAATCACAGCCGAAAGTGGCGAAACGATTTTTTATTTTTATTTTTATATATTTTTTTCTCCAACGATATGAAATTCGTGTATATGTGTATGCACAGTAATACATAACACATATCGAGTGAACCATAGATTATTTACCCATGAAATTGCACGACGCCCCGGTACCTATAAAGTCTCGTCGCGAAAGATCGATAAACAGTGTGGGTACGTTTGCCGAGGTGGTGAGTATAAGTACCGGGACTGTGCGTGTGTACGTCGGGGTCCCTTGCGGGGTAAAAGAGCGAGAGGCCGAGAGACAGAGCGAGAGAGAGAGGGCGACTCCCTCTCACTGTCTATATGGGAATGCAAAATCAATACATAGTGCGAGCGCGGTCGAGAGTGAGAGAGAGAGAGAAAGCGAGCGGGACCCTCGTCGACGCGCGACGTACGTTTCACGCGAGAATTGGTGTGTTCGTCAGGCGACGCAGCCTCGTAAGAAATGGATTTATGCCACCCTCGTAAAACCTCGTTGTTGTCCCCCCCCCCCCCCCCGCAACTCTCGGCCCAAGTCTGTTTGACGATGTAATTAGGAAATATAGAAACTTGGGTCGTAAACGAATTATCTCGCTTTCTTTTTTTTCCTCACAAGCCGTGAACTACCGGTTTGAATACATTGTACACGAATTTAGAGCCTCCGTCAAATATTAGGAGTGAGTCAATGTTTGGGTTGCGATAATGCGTAAGAATTGTTTTTTTTTTACAACCGTGACTAATTAAAATTGCGTCACGCGTTTCATTGAGATTCGCGAGACGATTAATTCGAGGAAAATAAAGAAATTGGATTTGTCAAAGGAAATTGGAAATTCGACGTGGAATTTCGCTGGCATTTGGCTGACGACTGTTTTCAAGGATACAACCTTGGCTTGTCGACCGATACTGGTAGGAAATTTAACGTACCGCAGCCGTCGGCGAGAATCAGAAATTAGAAAAACAATTTGGGAAATGGTAATTGATATTGCCGTCCACGTGGTGCGCCGAGGGTAACGCGAGCGCGTGCAGCAAGGTCTTCCTCTCTCGTCCTCTCTCTCCTCTCGCGTCCTGGAATAGGTGGTGGCCCAGTCGCGGCCCTCCAGCCGTTCTATATCTATATACACAGCTCTGTAGCTCGGCGCGCTGTATAGACATTACCAAGTAGTCGTCACGACCGCTACGACTTTTCCGGCAGTTCCGGTCTCCTCTGTTTTAACCTCCATCGACGTTCCACGATGTTGCAGCTTGTCGCGACAAACCCAAAAAAAAAGATTATATCGATGTTCGCATCGTTGGAAAGCAACGAAAACGAAAAAAAATTATCCCGATGAACCTAAAGGATCGTACTGCGATATAAAAAATTATTATAACTACCAATCGTTATAACTTTTTTAAATTGTTACAATAATTTTAGAAACGGTGCAATATATATATATATTTTTTTCGTTGCATTCCAACGATGCAAATTTCCACATCACAAAAAAGACACGATCGGGAGATACAATTTTGTTACCCAATTACTGAGATATATTTTCGATTAATCAATGTTTCCTTTGAGTACGTAAAAATGAGAAGAAAAAATAAAATGACTCAACGCAGTGGCAGGTGTAACGCGCGACTTAAATTTAATCATCGACGAATCGGTGAATAGACGCTGGAGTCGATGCGCGGGGCTTCCTATAGTTACGCAGAATTAATCGACGCAGCGCCGGGTAATTACGCATTGATTATAAGTTACAGCGACGCGTGGAGTCAAAGCGTAAATGGGCCGGAGAAGCCGATAATACCGACGGCGCGTTTGACGGAACCGTCGGAATGTGGGACGGCCCGGGCCGTGTGTGACACGGCTCGGAATTCTCCTCTCGACTATATAGTCGCATATACGCAACGTCGATATATGCCGCACGTATCTTAAACCAACCCCATTGCAACCATTGCGCTTTGAAATTATTCTGATTTTTTTTTTAACGTCAAGAACATTTTTTAAATTAGGAGTCAGTATTATTTTTTTAAAATTCAGGTTCCTCGCTAATCGGCGAGTCGCGAAAAAAAATGTCTTGAAATTTCTTTCAAAGGCAAAGCAGCCGGTGAGAATAGTAAAAATAAGAATAGCGCATAGCCGAGAATCAGGCGAAGTGGAGTAGCGCCAAGAAGAAGTGGAAGAAGTGGATGAAGAAGAAGACGAAGAAGAAGAAGCAGCACCAGCAGCCGCAGCAGCAGTAGCAGCAGCAGCAGCAGGTCGATAGCAATGGCGCCGCGGCCCCGCAGAGAAAATCAATCCCGGCTTGACGTCGGCCTTGTTTTGACGTGGAGAACCTTAGCGCACCCGAGGACACACGGGGCTGCCTTTCCTGCTGTTGCATTTTTCCTACACATCTCGGCGAACGGTCGTCGTCGCGTTGCCGCATATTTTTCCCTGCATTTTCCCTTTTATCTCCTCGACGCGGTTCGTTTGAAATAAAAAAAATAAAAATAAAAATAAAAATAAAAAGATACAAAAAAATAGAAAAAGAGGACAAAGCACATGTGGCAACGACAGAGAGGGGGAAGAAACCGCGATTCGCAGCGAAATGCGTGCGAATCTTACGCGCCAACAGATGTTTATCGCACGCACCGCATCGACCGAGCACGAAGTGATCCCTGACGACACATTCGCCATGTGCGTGTAGTGCACACGGGAGCTGCTGTGTAAAACCCGCGTTTCGGCCGGACGAACCGCCCGCGGCGAATGAAGGAAGTGGGAGAGAGCTCGGAGAGGGAGATAGAAAGTGGGAGAGAGAAAGAGAGGCAACGCGGTCGCTGATGTACCGACCGACGAGCGTCGCCGAGGTCGAGGAAGGGGTAATTCGCAGCGACACGATGTCCAGGCTCTGGGCCGGCAGGAGCAGCAGCAGCAGCAGCGGCGCATCACCGCCACCGCATTCTCTGCGACGAGGAAGTAGCCGCAATTACCAAAGATAAAAAAAACGCGTACTAAGCGAAAAACAAAACTTTCTCTCACGCCTGTTGCGCGAATTTTTATATTCAGACTCTTAATTGCTTTATTATCGAACATGTTCGGTTCGATCTGCAGTTGCGAATAAATTTCGCCGGCGAAATTCGCACCTAACACAAAAAAGAGAGAAAAAACAAAGTGCGAACGATAAGAAGCTTGTTGAACAACTGAATTCGTGGTCATTGGCAGATTAAACATACGCTCCGATAAATTCCGCATTTAATCAGAAATTTAATTCAAATAATGAATTATCAACGACGTAAATACACTTGCTGCCATTTTTTTTTCTTCTCAATAAAACTGAAATAAAAATAGGATAATTCTTGTCTCGCAACCACAAAATCAGTGGATACTTTCGATCACCTTTGAATCATTTTCTTTTCACCCCCAAACTGTACATAAAGAAGTGTGTAAAAAAGAGAGTCGTCCTTACTTTTGATAACTCGTTCCGTAGTGGAGAGCTTCTGGGAGTTATTCGAGGTCATGCTGATGCCGTTGATAGTCCGTCGGGTCCGCGTGAGGTTGGGGGGTGGGAGGGTCGGCGGCTGGCACCGGCCGCGCGCACCTTATCAGCTCTCTCTCGCGCACTACACACTCAGTCGCCTGAGACACTTGTTCTTATTCACACTGATGCTCCACCTTGGCCGCTCTGTCTCTCTCTCACACTGTCCCTCGTCTCTTTCGTCTTCCGCGCTTTATTCTCTCGCGACTTCGTTTTTTTTTTAATTTATTTTTTACCTACTTATGCGATATCTTCCACATATATGTTTTTTTTCCGCCACTAAGAGCCTCACGTTTACGCGGTCACCGTGAACGAAGAGTGAGAGGATCCAACGTCTCGTCGAGGTTGGGTCGGGCGAAGGGCGGGGGACGCGCTGCGGGATCACCGGGGACACCGGGAGGAACGGGAGGGCGAGATATCTTCGACGCTGTAGCCGCCGGCACGTTCGAGCCGCCGCTGCTGCTGCTGCTGCCGCTGGTTGATCGTCGAGAAACGATATTGCTCTTCTCTCTCTTCTCTATCTCCCTCTCTCTCTCTCTCTGCGTCTCGTGTGCCGAGACTATCGACAAAGGGTGGATAAGGTTGTGTTTATACGAGTCGCACGGTCCGCGTTGCAATGCGGTCAGTGAGTTTCGTCCTCCTCGTTGCACTTCTATTCGTCCAGGCGCCTCGCGCGAAAATTCCGCGAATCCTCGGAGAGCGCTCTGTGTTATCCACCGATCGAGCGGACGCGCATGAAGTTTTCTTTTTTTTTCTGTTTTTTTCTTCAATTCAAAAATCGAGGAAGAGAGACCGAACGAGCTGACCACCTTCTTTACTGCTTCTCGACGTCAATCTCGCTTCTGTCTCGAAGCCTTTTTTCGCTCTTTCGCCGAGAGCCACTGGCCGGTCGTATACAACACACGCCGCGCACGCACTACTGTGACTCGCTTTCCGTCGCTGCTGCTGCTGCTACTGCTGCTGCTCTGTTCACCCACTTCGGATTGCCGTCTGCCACGCGACGGACACGAATCGCTGCGGTGGCCGATGCACGAGCCTTTCTTTTCGTTTTTTTTTTTTATTTTTTTTTTACAATAACCGAATCTCCGATCGGCAAAGACCCTCCTTTTTATTTATCGCTCCGGCTCGGATATTTTGCCCGTTATTTTTTTGCTCCGTTCCTCTTCCTCTCGTTCCAATAGCGATGCGCGCTCTCTCTCTCTCTCTCTCGCTCGTGTATCAACTCGTCGCGTGTAACTCGTCGAAAATCTACACGCGCACGTCGCACCCACACACACAATCACACATACGCGCGCACACACAAATCACACACACATACACGCGCGAGTCGTGTGTTTTTTTTCTTCTCTACTGCCTATTATGATTATTCCTCCTTCTGCCTCTGTTATTATTATCGATAATTCGTATCTTATGCTCTCGCGTTTTCGCCGTAATCGTTATTTTTTTTCTTCTCTCGCTTCTCCTACTTCTTCCCGTCTGCTCGAGTATCGAGCCGGGCCAACGCGGCTTTTCGCCACCCGTAATCTCGGCCGTAAACCGACTGTTGTGCTCTCGTCGACGAGTCCGACGACGACGGCGGTGGCAGCAGCGGAGACCCGTGCAACGACGGTGGCGGCGGCGAGACAACGGCGCTCGGGCTCGGGCACCAGGAGTCCGCGACTGCGATGACGACGACGACGACGACGACGACAACTCGCGTCGAGATCGACGTGGAGAGACGCGCGACGAGTCGTGTGTTGAGCTAACTCGACGTCGGGGCTAACTGAAAACGTCGTCGGGCGGGCGGAGGGGGGGCGAGTGGGGGGGACGGCCCACACGGCACTGAAACGTCGGCACGACCGCGGGTTATCACCACCCGCGCGTACGACGAGACAACGACGACGACGACGACGACGGCGACGACGACGACACACACACACCGCGAGACGCACGGCACCCACGGTCGACCACGCCGCTAAATTCTACTACACAAGATGTCTGTCCTGTGCTCTCCGCGGCGCGAACACTGACGGACCGCTCGGCTGGTGCTGCTCGGGGCGCCCGCGCATCCTCAGTCGCGCAACGATTATTCGAGGTCACACGGGGCGCGCGCGGCGGCGGTGGCAGCGGCGGCGGCGGAGGCGGCGCGCGCGTCCACCGCGCGGGTGATAAGAGCGGCGACCGGTGGCGGCGCCACCGAACGCGATGGCCGCGTCGGCTGAGAAGGTCGCCCCCGCCGTACGATGCGGGCTTCGGGCGTTCGGGTTCGATCGGCTCGCGGCGCCATGTTTTGTACACAGGTTCGCGTGTGTTTTGGTAAAGCGGCGTGTTTACGTTTTCGGAGCAGCCGCGTATTCGAAAATTGAAGCAATTAGGGCTGAGCCAGTGGACGTTACGTAAGATACGGAGTTAAAGAATTGATTTAGGACATTTTTAATTTTTTTATTCGCATTTACACGTAATTATTTTGAATTTTTGTTATCATCACTTCTGCTATAAGTGCATTGATTGTATTTTATAAAACAGGGCATTGTTGGGTATAAGTATTATTGCACGGGTGGTTGTCGAAGCGCTCGAAGTGATTATGTTGCGATGATAGCGGTATGTTTGCATTGTGATTATGATTATGATTTATTGAGTAATAATCTGTGTATCGATGAGTTTGATTGAATCTGACAATTTTTTTACATCATTTTTCGACGGGTCCTCTGTGTATCACGTTGTTCTTCGACTCGCTGAGAAGTTGGCGCAGACAACACTTGGCCGGTCGTTTGTTCAGCCATTCCCGGATTCGCGGAAGGTCCGAGAGTCTGTCCGCGTATTCCTGGAGGCCGGTGTAACCATCGAGAACGTCGGCGCCCACGCAGACGTTGAGGTACGGGAGGATCCCGAGGAACGCGAGGTCAGCCCAGGACAACTGAAGATAAATGTATTAAGATTTTTTTTATTGCCACGAAAATGTTATTTATCGATAACACGACGAGCATCCGACTGACGGTAATTCAGGAGACAAAAGAAATGTAAATTGAAATATTGAAATAGTCACGTGACGGACGATTTATCGTTATCGATTAATAACAGTCAAGCTCGACGCGATTACTCCGGATGGACGAGGAAAAATATTTTATCTTATGAATAATGCAAATTTTAAAGAAAAAAAAAAAAACAAAAAATCATACGAGAACATTTTTACAGGTTTGGTTACGCACGAGCCGAGTGTCACGAGACGTCAAAGCGCCTGGACGCTAAATACTTGAGACAACAATTTTTTTGCACGTGTCTCGAGGGATATTTACCGATCACGATAACGATAATTTTGTTGTTTAGATCGATTCGTCCGAGGAATAAATTAAGACGGAAATTTGGAGGCAACGACAATTGGCTTAATTCCAGAATTAATCAAGAATTAACCCAAGAATTTTTCTGCTTAATATCAAGTCGTAAGATAACTAAAGAAAAACGCGTATCTTTGAAATTTTTTTGCACGAAGCAAAATGAGATTGCAGCATAAATTAAATTAATATAACGCCGATTAATTCATCGCTCGCACTTCGACGATTAATTCATTATTTATTCGCAGTTGCGACGCACGCAACGCTGCGACTATTTACGGGTCAACTTCCTCCCGGCTCTTATCGGTGCACTGGCAGCGCAGTTACAGCGTTATCGGATGTACCGGAAATCGCAGATGACGGGTATCCCATTGCTCATCGCTATCATCGCTGCGCTCAGCTACATCGAACGTTTGCAACAGCTGGATCAACTTGGAGCAGTATTTTGATATACGTTACATTTCTATTTTTAAAGCCAAAAAAATTACGAAAAAAAGCTAATATTTCTATTTTTTTTAGATGACTCAGCGCCTCAAAATAATCTCCAGGACCACCGCGATTTTTCCGAGTGCATTTGTAATTAATTACCCGATTAATCGTAGCGTCTTATCACCCTCGGCGCCTTGATTCACGCGCGAAAAAAAGTGCTTTGCACGCTACAACCGCACGATACGCGAACCGATAGCCGAAAAATCTGACCCACTTAATCGCGATAAGCGACCGATTATCGCGCAAAAAACAAATATCGTAAATTCAACCGGAGCAAACGTACCTTGTTCCCCCACAAGTAGCCGCCGTTCTTCTTCACCATCGCCTCGAACTTGGGGAAGTAAAACGGTATCTTGTCCTTGAACATCTCCCGCGTCTTCTGCACCTTCGCCTCAGGATTTTGCTCCCAGAGGCAGGCGGTAAAATCTGTCCCCGCGAATCAGAGAAGAAACCGTTGGGTAAACACAAAGCGTTTATGATGACCGAGACGAGTCGGCCGGGCGAATAATACTCACACACTCGCATGTCATTGATCGTGTCGACAATCGCGTCGATCTCGAGATTCTCCTTGTCATCGCAGCCAGCGAGATTGTATTGGCGGGCCAGGTATCGAGCTATCGCCAGTGACTGATGATATTTCACGCCGTCAATCTCCACGACCGGCAAACGCTCGAACGGTATGGCTGATTTTAACGACGATCGAACGGCAATAAAACGAACGAATAACGAAATCGTAAAAGCATCGGTTAATTAATTTGATTCTGCCGATAAAATCATTTAATTCTCCCAATAATTCGTGTTTATCGTAAAATCATCCTCTCGGCGTACTTACTCTTTTGTATTTCGTGCCACGATTCGAACGATATCCTCACGTCCTCGAAGGGTTGATCGGCGTAAGAAAGAATCAGGCGAATCACCTCGACGACACCGGTCGTTTCGAAATAAGTTACCTTGTACTTGGTCATCGTGCCGACTATTGTTTTCTTAACGATTTTCGAATGTGGCGTTTCACTGGTTTCAAACTCTACGAGCGCTCGTGCCGCGTTTGCTGCTCTAATCCTCGCGGAGCTTTGACTGACGCGAGTTTGCAAACATATTTATAAGAGATGCGTCAAGTAGGTACTCGAGATAAAAAAAAAAAAAGCGCGCGCAAGCGTGATTATTTCACTGGATCGCCGCGTCGCTGTTCCTCGAGCCACCGGTTGGTAAGAACTGCGGAAGCAACGTGGGGACTGATCGCGTATACGCTCTTCACTCGCGCTTTACGTAACGTCGAGTGCCGAGAGCCGCGAAACTACAGTACGGGTTACAATAACTCACTAACGATATCGTACAAACCACAGTTTCTTATATAGGATCGGAATTCGAATATACGAATTCCGAGCATCAACGCGGAAAAAAATATCCAAACAATTCATCAGTCGCGTTGGGCAACATTCTAATCGGTGATCAAAAAAACCTCAAATCGTTTGTTATTTTAATCAACGATTGGTTATCGCTTCTGATTTTTTTTTCTTGGACGTGCCTTGAGCGATTGGATTGAACTTCGCATTATTCTCGCGACATAGTCTTCTGTCTAGGCCCAGATAGACCAGGTTTCTTAATGTACATTTTTTTACACAAAAACACGTGTTTATTTATTTGTTAAAAATGCAAATTATTCGTACGATATTCGGAGAATACAGAAATTGCGATATTTTCCGCGCGCTCGATTTGAAATTAGAAGTCATTTTTCGGCCGCTTGTCGATCCAGGATTTTATGCCAGGAATTGCGAGAACTTTTTCTCGAAGGGCTTTGAGGCCAGATTTATTTTCCATGATATCGGCGCCGCAGGCGTTCACGACGGAATCGTGAATTCCAACGAAGAAGATGTCGGCGTAGCTCAGCTGCGAAAAACGAAGGAAGAGAAATATTTCAATGCAGTCTTTGACTTATTAATTGCAATTTATAAGAGAATTTTGGCGAACTTACCTCGCCGCCATGCAGGTATCCTCCATTTTTGTTCACCAACGCCTCAAATTTGTTCAGATAGAATGGAACGGTCGTGCTGACGCTCACTGCTTTTCTCTTTGCGCTCAGGACGGCATCCGTTTCTCTGTAGAACAGAGCCACGTCTGAAAATGAAGAAAAAATAAACAAAAGTCAAAAAAATTGATCAATTAATAATGAGATGACACAGTTCGATAACAATTATTCCATTGTCTGAGGACTTGGTACGCGCTAGTAGCCAAGTCGATAAGATATCCCTTTTATCAGGCTCATTGGTGAGCGATGGCTATAGATCTTTGTCATTCACAAGTGGCTATCGCAACATTTTAATCATCGAAACTGGATAATTATTTTTACCACTCGCTTACCTTTTCGCAAGTCGTGAAGGGCATTGGCGATAGCGTCGATCTCGAGAGTGTCGAGATCCGTTTTACCGACGAGATTCAACTGTTTGGCGAGATAACGACAGATCGGCAGTGTCTGCGCGTAGGGCTTTCCGTCGATTTCCAACAGGGGCAATTGACCGAAGGGCGTTGCTGTAATGATAAAAAATAAAGAATAAAATAACAATTCAAAAATTTCATTTTATCTTTTACCCCTTCTAAATAATTCCAGAGAAAAAAAATCAATTTTCGCGATTTTTACGGTGAATTTTTTATCTTTCGGGGGAAAACCAGGTGATTTTTGGAATAAGCGAAAAATTTCCCATCGGATGGGGTTTGTAAACATTGCGAAATCAACATTTTTTTTTTTCGCAAAAAAAAATCGAAAAATCGAGCTATCGCGTTCCGCCTGGAGGCATTGTTTTCGTTGAAGGGTTTTCTTTCGAATGCAAAAAGAAAATCCAGATTTCATTATACGCGTTTTTTTCCGCGAATTTCCGATTTTTCGGGAAAATTGAAAAACATACAAGCTTTCATGGCTGGCCAATCTTCGCGTTCTATGCGAACATCTTCGAATGCGTTGCCACCGTAGCTGAGTAGAAGTCTTATGGGTTCCCCGAGGCCCATAACATCGAAATACGTGAGCTTGTACTGCGGCATTGTGACTGAAAACAAAAATATAAAAATTAGTTCTTCTCGTCACATTTATACTCGGTTACGATCAGTCTTACCGGGTCAAACTCTGCTGAAGCTGGAGAAGTTGACAGTTTGCGAAGGTTCCGTTGACTGGCAATCGTAGTGGTTGTCTTGCAACACACACGCGATATTCCCACTCCACTTATTCCCACTGCCTCGCCAGTGGCAACTGGTGTTTCGACTTTCTCCAAAACTCGTGACCCGGCTTCTCGCACGCGGCGAGCGGTGATTCGATGACGCATGACTCTCAACGTTCTCGTACATCAAATCCGTTCATTCAACTTCAGAAGAAAAATAAAAGACGATTCTTTTTCGCTCCAATTTTCATGACAATTTAGCGTCGTACAAATGTCAAATGAAAAAATCCACTAAAGTTAAGCGAGTTCTCGTTGGTTTTTCAATGAGACATATCTACGCATTTTTGGTTATTTTTGCCGGTTTTGTTCACTGTATACATTATCAATTTTCTTCCAAGCACGAAAAACTCTGCGAAGATGCAACGAAAAATGAACCCCCGATGGATCTTGGGAATCGTTTGCCCCGCGACGTGTTGCCCAAAAAATACGTTATCGCTGTGTCTCTGGATCTGCAAAAAAATGTCTTTCGCGGAGCGATCCAGATAACCTGCGAGTTACTCAAAGTATATTTTTTATTTCTCGGTAATAATTAGATCAGACGAAAATTCAACGAGGACCCTCGTTGAAATGTATTCCATTCTTTACAATCAATGCCCGTCATTCATTCGTCTCATCCGGCCGAATATAATGAGCCTAATTAGTACGAGACGCTGGACGTTTATTTCAGGCCCGAAATTATGTGGCGATGCACGCGAAAGATCTCAACATAGAATCAACGAGCGTCTGTCGAGGAGTCTTCGACGAATCGTGTCTCAATGTTCCCCTAAAATCGGTCTACTCGGTGGAAAGACTCGAGATGGTCGTCGCCGAAGCCTCGAGAATTATGGAGCCCGGAATTTACACAATTAGAATGAATTTCAGCGGTTCCATGGATAACAGGATAAATGGCTTATACGTCAGCACGTATAAAAATTCAGACGATTACTCCAAAAGGTGAGAAATAAATAAAATAATAATCACAGCAGATGCAAATAATGGTAATTATTTGTTTGCTAGAAAACTAGCGGTGACACAATTCGAGCCGACCTACGCGAGAAAAGCTTTTCCGTGTTTCGACGAACCCTCGTTAAAATCTATATTCGACATCAGAATTATTCACACGTCCAGTCCGGGTTATCACGTTATGTCGAATATGCCTTGTCTGGTGAGTCTGGACGAGCCCGTAATTTTCTACTTGTGCATTATTTTCATTTTCGAATAATTTGTAAAACGTTTTTTAGTCCTTCGAAAGATCAGGAAGAAAAGGAGGTTTGTCAAAATCGACGTTCGCCACGAGCCTGCCGATGTCGACGTATCTCGTGGCGTTCGTCGTCAGCGATTACTCGTGCATCAGTTCGACAATCGGCAGTCTCACCGGAACCAGCATCCCAGTATCGGTCTGCAGTTCACTGGCGAACAAGAAAAAAATCCGTTTTGCCCTGAGAGTCGCTTTGAGGGTTTTGCCGTTTTATATGAATTTTTTTCGCATCGATTATCCTCTGCCGAAAATCGGTAAAAACCGGTTGCGCTTCCCACGACGCTGTCGTCTCCTTATCTACGTTAACATTTTCTTTTTTTAGATTTGGTGGGTATTCCGGACTTCGCCGCAGGAGCCATGGAAAATTGGGGTCTCGTGACGTTTCGGGAGACGGAAATTCTTCAGAGCGACGATCACAGCTCGGTTGGTAACGTCAAAAGCGTCGCCCTGACGATCGCTCACGAATTGGCTCACATGTGGTTCGGAAATCTGGTGACACTCGACTGGTGGGACGATCTGTGGCTCAACGAGGGTTTCGCCACTTACATGGAGCACGTGGCGGTGAATCAAATTTTCCCGGAGTGGCGTCAGATGGACAGTTTCCCGCTGGAGACGAAATATCTGACGATGCGTTCGGACTCGAAGATCACGGCGCATCCGATCATCCGAAGAACCCGAAATCCCGACGAGATTGGTCAGATGTTCGATCACATCTCCTACCAAAAGGTCGACGCTTGATCCAGTCGCTTCGGGACTGGAAAAATAAAATAAGAATCATTTTATTTCCCATTCGCACAATTCAGGGCGCCGCGGTGATAAAAATGCTCGAAGATGCGATGGGAAGCTCAAATTTTATTTCCGGTATAAGAGAATACCTCAAAACTTACAAATTCGGAAACGCTGCGACTCGTCAGCTGCTCGAAATGCTCCAGAAAAATTTTCCGAGCAAAATCGATCTGGTCGAGTTCGTCAACGCGTGGACGGAAACGCCGGGTTTTCCGGTCGTCAATGTTCGCCGAACCGCGACGGGTTTCGAACTTTTGCAGAAGCGATTTTTCAGCCGAGGATCGTCGGACGACAATTCGACGTGGGACCTGCCTGTGAGATACGTCACGAGCCGAGCCGAGGACGGAGTTCGGCTGGTTTGGTTTCTCGCAAACGAAACTTGTGGTAAAAAATAATTATTATTAAAACAACACAACACTCGATGACACTCAACGTAATTATTCCGACGGCTAACAAAAAATAAAATCAGCGGAACTTAGTGTCGAAAATTCAGTCGATTGGATCAAGCTGAATCACCGCTCGATTGGTTACTACATCGTTAATTACAGCGAAGATGATTGGCACAATTTTGGGACGATCCTTTGTCGCGATATCGAGGTGATGACATTTGTATTAATTTAAAAAATTAATCATTAATTAATTGTCGTAAATATCAATCGCCCGCAGCTGCTGAATCCTTTGAACAGAGCTGATCTTCTTCACGACGCTTTTTTCCTCGCCGATTCCGGAAATCTCGATTATACCGCTGCATTAAAAATGACAAAGTATTTGCTGAATGAGACGGCGCTTCAGCCTTGGGTCGTCGCAGCCAGTTGGCTCCTGCGGGTCGACAGGCTCCTCGCTGGTTCGCAGTTTCATCGACGATTTCGGGTAATCGATCTGCAATTGGAAAACAAAATTATTAATTAATCAATCGCTACTAATTAATGACTAATTAATTCATCGTTCAGTACTACGCTCGACACCTGATTGGTAGCGTGTATCGCAAGGTCGGCTGGGATCCAGGCGAAGGGGAAACTTTCGACAACAGGTGTGCCGAATCATTGAAATATTTTCGGTGCAGTTATCGATAATCCAGAAACAAAATACAAATATATTTTTTTATGTAACTTGACAGAGAGTTACGGATGCTTGTACTGCGCGCAGCGTGCAGCCTCGGCCACAGAGATTGCCTGCGGTGTGGCGAGGAGAGATTGAAGATGTTCATACGAAGCAACGGAACTATTCGGCCGCCGCCCGATCTAAGATCGATAACTTACTCGTTCGGTGAGTTTAATTAACCGAAAAAACGATGATAGACGAAGTCGATATTTTCAAAAACAGGTCTCATTCGCTTGGGTCCCGAGCATCGCGTGTTGTACGAACTAATGTGGCGTCTGTTTCTGCAAGAAAACGATCCACAGGAGAAGGAGCGCCTGCTGATTGGTTTGGCCGACGTGAAGGAACCGGCGATCATCGTCAGATATCTCGAAAGAGTTTCGAACGAGAGTCTCGTCCGAAGGCAGAATTATTTCGAGGCCGTTGGCAAAGTTGCCTCGAATCCAACAGGGCTCGAAATAGTTTGGAACTTCTTGAGGTAATTTTTTTTGTGTTCTTATTTGTATTATTTTTTTTATATATTATTTGTTATTTCAGGGACAATTGGGAAGCACTAGTGGATAAATACACTTTAAATGACACGGCAATGGGCGCTCTAGTCGGGAAGATAGTTTCATCCTTCAAGGACGTCCACAGATTAGAGGAAGCGAAAGAATTTTTCAACAAATACCCAGAAGCCGGCGCGGGTGCCAATTCCAGGCGACTGTCGCTCGAGGAATCGGCGAGCAATATCGAGTGGCTTTGCCGAAATCCACGGACCATCGATCGCTGGCTGAAAACCAACGGATTCGGATCTGTCGCCAATAACATTCCGCCCAAATAATCTATCAGTATTTCATTATCCGTTGTTCGATATAGAAGATCAATCGATCCTTAGCGTGGCTACGTATTTTAATAAAAATAATTTTTTATTTCTTATTTACAAGTTGAATATAAAATTACCATAACGAAGAGGAGGATAAAATGACTTCACGTATCCATGGTGGAAAACTTTTTTCTGTCCTTGCTGATGTTTTTCTTGCGCAGCCTCTGTATGTGTTTCTTCAGTTTCCCAGTGTTCTTAAGTTCCTCATACTGAGAGACCAGATCCAAGATTTTTTTCTCAGCTGAAAAAAACCGCAGGATTATTAAATTATAGGAATTTTTATTTTTTAACATCGTTTAAAAATGTTCTACGAGGTGCTCACATTTTTTCTTGAATGCAGGTTTTTCCCCACGCTTTATCGCACCGACAATTTCCTGCTTCTCCTCCTGCTCCTTCTCCTTCTTTTCATTGTGCTTTGCCTCCTCTCTCAGCTGATTCTCTATCCTCTGTATCAAATATTTTATCTTCTTTATCTCCTTGGGATCCTCCGCCTCGTTCAGACGATCTTTCAGAGCCTTCAGATCTCTCTCCTTCAATTTGCTGACAAAGCTGTATGCATTTTTGAATGCTTTTTCATTGAAAGTGCCGCAAAGACTGTCGAATCTTGGATCGCGAGGCGCGTTCTTCTTGACCGGCACAACCTCCCTGAAACGGGTCACCTGCTTCTTCGACGACATCTCCCTCGGTCTGTTCTTGTTCTCTCGTTTGAAATCCACCTTTTTCACCCTTTTCGTGCCGAACATAGCTTCGTTGTAGACCTTCGAGCCCAATTTCTCCTTCAATTTCTGCAGATCCTCGAAACTCATCTGCGACAACTCTTTGCGTATTTCACTCTGGAAACGGATCAACATTTTTACATTACCTGTTTAATGTACATGTTTCATGATTTCATAACCTATAAATCCTGTTCTCGCGTTAAACGTAAAATTCAATGAAATACCTACCCGTTCCTTATCCGCCCCGAGCGCAATTTCCTCGTCGCTCATTTTCCCGGTATTTTACCCGACAAATACAGTTTATAAAAATGTTCACTGCAATTTTTAAAAAGACACGACGCAGGATTTGTTATTCTTTTTCTCGGCGCACGCGAAAAGTCGCGATCTCGCTTGATCCACGTGAGAAACTCCCTAGTTTCGCCGTGAACGAAGAACCCGAGACAATGTCTGTTCAGCCGAGCGAAACGGGTTTTCCGGTTGGCAACCCGAGGCATCCGGAGCACCCCGCGGATCCGCGGCGACGTTCACTCCGGTGTCGGCCTCGAGTAGTCGGACGGTCCGCTGATAAAACGCCTATCACTGGGAAAGCCGATAGATCAAAGCCGACGATGAATTTCTGATCGCGCTCGCCGAACTCCACCCGCTTATGTATCGTCCAAAACTGCGTCGGAGCGCGAGATAACAATGTCGGTGAACCTGACGAAGAACAAGGACTCGCTCGTCGCCGCCTGGCACAGCGTCGTCGACGACAAATCGTCCGTCAATTGGTAAGCAAATCCCCAACACTCGCCGAAAAGTATTGTCATTCTCGTGTCATTGTCATCATTCGCGGTATTAGTCGCATTTTTGAGCTGATTAAAAAAATCACTGCACTTGATTGTTACCTTCCGCTTTGTCTCGCAAGTCAGAATTTTTTTATATTTTTCAACGCCAAGTTTTGCATTTTTCCCAACAGTTACCTAACAAGCTAACAGTTACTTACGCTTCAACGGAGGAATTTTGGGAAAAAAAAAATTAATAATAATAAAAAATATATTTTTTAGGGCGGTGTTTGGATATGAGGGTCAAACGAACAACCTCAAGGTGGTCGGATCGGGTTGCGGAGGCCTCGAGGAGATGATAGACGAGCTCAACGCCGGGCATATAATGTATGCCTTCTGCCGAGTCGTCGATACCAAGACCAGTTTACCAAAATGTGTACTCGTCAACTGGGTGAGTAATAATATAATCATTTTTGTCTAGGAAGTAGGAGATACGAAATATTTTTAAAAAATGTATAATTTTGCTTTATTAATAAAATAGCAAGGAGAAGGTGCTCCAATAGTGAGAAAGGGCACGTGCGCCAATCACATAAGGGACATTGAGAAGCTGCTGAAGGGCGCGCATATTACCGTGAACGCGCGATCCGAGGACGATGTGGAGGTCGACCTGATAATGGAGAAACTGGCGAGAGCCACAGGATCAGCGTACAAGTTCAACGAACCCCGCGGCGAAAACGGGGGCAACTCGGGACCGGTTGGAACGACGTATCGTCGGTAAGTTGCCACGAAAACCCGTCGATTTCAATATGTTAATGAGAAGGAACGCTTCATCGGCTTATCGTACTTTCACTTGATAATTCGTAAAAAAAAAAACAAAGGAAAGCTTTTCGAGTGAATCGAACATTTGAAACAACCGACCAATGACGTTTTTTGTCTTATTTTTGCAGCGTGATACCCGAGCAGGAAATAAACGCGACGGAGCGCGATCGTTTTTGGCAGCGCGAGGAGATCGAAGAGAAGCAGCGAGTCGAGCAGGAGCGCCTCCGCCTGGAAAAAGATCGTCACAGGCTAGAATTGGAAACTCGGTCGCGCGAGGAGCAGGCGAGTAAGCTCAGGGAACAGCAGGTGGCAGCGGCCGAGAAATCCGCGCCGCCGGAGAAAAAGTCGGAGCAGCGGGCCCAGGAGATAAAAAATCTGCGCAATCAGCAGATGGTCGCTCGCCAGAACAGCAGCGACTCGGACGACGAGCACAAGTCGCGAAGCGACGAGCTGCGCCGTCAGCGAAGCAACGAGGCGCAGCAGCTGATAGCCCAGCGGACGATAAACGCCCGCGCGGTTTTCGAGCAAAACACGTCGGCTGGACAGATGCGACAGAATCTGCAGCCGGTGCATCATCACCGAGTTCAGGCGAGGGATGGACCGGTGAGAACCGCGGAGCGGGCGCTCGAGGAGAGTCAGCACAATTCCGCGACACCGGCGAAAGCTTCGCCGGCGCCGAATTTGCCGGTCGCAGAGAGCGCAGCGGTAGCGACGAAACCGGCGGAGCCGGAAGTGGAGCCGGCGAAAGCTCAGCCGGCGGCGAAAGCTCAGCAGCCGGTGGAGACTCAAGCGGAGCCTGCGAACGAAGAACCCGTTGAGATTAAAGCGAACAGCGTGGATCAAGCGGCGCAGGACGAGCAAGCGACTCAGGAAAGCTTGCACAATGCCGAGACGGAATTGTACAATCAATTGAGCGGCGGCGAGCCTTATCAGCTGTACTTCGATCCGAACGACGAAGGTATGGTAGCCCGTGCGCTGTACGATTACCAGGCGGCCGACGACACCGAGATCACATTCGATCCCGGCGACATAATCACTCACATCGACGCTATCGACGAAGGCTGGTGGCAGGGACTCGGGCCCGACGGCACTTACGGCCTCTTCCCGGCCAATTACGTCGAAATAATCGAGAACAACGCGACATGATCGACGCGAAATCGGTCGATGCGCGCGTTACCGCAAAGTCGGGGGTAGAACGAGGAAGGAACGAAGGAAACAAACGATAAAAATTATAACATTGAAGCAGCTGATGTCCCTAGTGTATAGTTGTTGATTAATTAATCGATCTTACTGCCTGGAGAATTTAATCCGAGATTTAACCAACTGCGCGAGACACCGAAGGAGCAGCCGAGTGAATTTAAAGAAAAAAAATAATAATAATCGAGCCAACGGCTCGTGACGCTTTTACTTTCAGTACTTACACGTAAAGCGTGAAATTCTAACGATACTTAAAACAAAAAGAGACAGAGGAAAAATGAAAGAGACGAGAGTAACGATATCACTGATTAGAGGTAGCGGGGCAACGAACAACGTTATCGGTACATACTCCGTATTTCTATGTACGTACGTGTTATTCATCAAAACATATTTTTCCATGAGGCATACTAGACCCCCTAGTCGTAAACGTTGGATGCCGGCTCTCTGTGCACCAGCAGGTCGATTTGGTCGCTCGATGCATTAGATAGATTTTCGCGTACTTTTTTTTAAAATGAAAAGTGACTCTGAATTGGACACTATTTTTTCGGCTTGGGATTTTTTCATTCGTTTAATTTGTATGATTTTAGACGAAAAATTCGTTCAATCGATCCCAAGAGGAAAAATGATTTTAAGTATTAAATAAGTAAGCTCCAAGTATTACGAAAAAGTAGAGTAGAATTTTACTGAGATAGCACCGACGACCTCGTGGTGCACACGAAGCTTCACTCGTCGTCGGGCAAACCAAACGTTTGAAAGAATTAGCTTCAGTCTGTGAAAACTCTTTTACCTCTTTCGCATTTACAGCACCAGTATTGAAGTCTTCGTAAATCACATAAATCACATTGACATCTAAATGTTGCGTGCATAATTTGTAGAGTTAATCGCAGTCGTAAAATCACACGTCTTAAATACCGACTTTTCTTAGTATCATCCATCTCGAGGCAGGAGGAAAAAAAGAACGAGTCTATCAATTTTAACCGCAGCGTCTTGTGCGGCGCGCGTTACACATCCCACATCACTTCGACTTCCATTAATCAATTTTTGTAACGATTCATCAGGCATAATATAACTAACACGCGGGTATTGCATCATTATTAAATGATAAGAAAGAAAAGAGAGATAGAGTATTAACTGTTAATTTTCATGACGTTCGACGCTTCCAAAATCTCCGCTTGTTTTTTGAGGGAGACCAAATGCCGAAGCGCCGCTCATACTTTTTATTTGCGGAGAGCCGCATGGACAAGCCGAGAATAAAAAATCGAATGCCAGTCGAACAATTTTGACTGATATATAAACGAGAGTTGTAAAACTTCGGTCCTTATTTTTATTTTTTTTCATTTTTTTCTTTTGTATTATTATTTTTTATTTGCTTAAGAGAAAAATAAAGTAAAAATGTTAACATATTGGAGCGTTCGTGTTGTTCGCACCCGAAACTCATCTTTTGTATCCCGAGTTTTGATTTCCACCGCCTCCTCCGCCACCTCCGCCACTTCCGCCTCCACCTCCTCCCCCTCTTTCGCCGCCGCCGCCGCTCCAGCCACCCGCGTGGCTCAGGAACGCGAGGTGTCCCTTCGGGCATTTGTTCGCGTAGTGTCCTTTGGTTCCGCACTTGTAACACGTAACTTCCTCCAGCGGTTTCTGGGGTCCGCGAGGCGGCGGACCGTTGTGCATATTCATGTGATGGTAGTGCGAACTGTGGGAGCCGCCGCCCTCCTGTTCCTGCCTCACCTGGGCTTCCCGAACCTCGGACGGCATTTTGTTACAGTATATCGCCTTGTGGCCGCCCTCGCCGCAAAAGTGGCACGTTATCATCACCTTCTTTCCCTCCTTTGGCTGCATATCTTGGACCGCTGGCAACTCGAATCGTGGACTGAAAAAAAAAAAAAAAGAATTTTTGTTATTTAATGATTGTAGAAAAAATTGGTCTTAAAAATCCGTATTACAGTGGAAAATTTATTGCAAGTTGTTTTTTCGAATCTATACTCACTGCATAAATTTGCATTCGGATCCTTCGGGGCAAAAGCCAGCCAAATAGGCCATGCAGAGGACTCTCCGAACGTGGCGGTGTCTGCAGAGCGGCCCGTGCCTGCAGAATCCACGGTCGTACCACGGGCAATCTCTGACTTTAGTCTCGGGATCGATGTGTAAAAACGGACATTCCTTGTTGTGGCAGGCATCTGCGAATGATACATACAATGTCCTATTGTGCAAGCAGAGTTTCCCCATATTTTCCAACAAGAACAATCAACTCACTGAAGCGAGAGTAGAAATAACACTCGGGCATTTTCGTCATGTCGTATTCATGGAGAAATTCGCACTGATCTCCCTTCTTGCAGAGTCCTCGCAGCCAGTGCTTGCACACGATAGTTCTGTCCCCTCGAACGTGTCTGAAGGGGCAGGACGCACCCTTTGTGCACGTCCCTCTTGGATAAAATTGACAAACAGCAGCGATGGATTCTGGATAAACGAGAACATGGTAAAATCGCTAGGCATCATTTTTTAATTCATTTTATTTGATTTTTTTTCAATGCCATTTTCAAGACTCGATGCGAGCCGCATTAATTTCCAGATAACAGGTGGATGTCGGGGGGGAAAATATTTGAATGTCTGGTCGACGGGATAACCTATAAGTAAGCATTGTTGTTTTGTCTCGTTACTCACTGTCCATGCCGGTAAAAGGTAACGGTAGCGCTCCATATTGTTCGTCCAACGCTACTTCGATATCAAAACGCATATGATCGACACTCGCGACTATACATTCCATTTTTTTGGCGAAATACTCTCCACGTCCCCGGTGAATTCGGCGACTCGTGACGCCGATCGTGTTGATCGAGAATGTGACGGGGACGACAAAACGTCGCGCTGGGAATCTGGGAATGATGCCGCACTCGAGGTACGCAGCGAATTAGCGAAACTCGAGCTGCGGTGGAGCCATTGTCGCCGGAGCATCGGGTTCGTACGGGAATATACGATGATCAGCCGGTAAGTCAGATCTCACTCGCGTTTCAGAGGCGGCTACGAGGAGAGCAAACTGGTGGCGCGGCAGTGGCACATACCTCCTCTAGATGGCGATAGCCAGGTGCGAAGGAGACGAACAAGAAGATGGCGGCGCGGCGCCTCTGTCGCTACTCTCACAAGTGGTTTAGGCGGTTTACGCTCCCTCGGCTGCGCGTCCTCTCGAGTTAGCTGATAAGGACCGGACCGGACCGGACCGGGATGCCCCCCTCATGGGTGACTCAGTCTAATTACAGAGATCTTCGGGGAAGATAAAGGGCAAGGAAGCTTTCGGGTATATACGACCAATTTCCGGCATTTATATTTATCAGAGGGCTTTCGGCAAAGCCGAAAGTTTATACGATCCTGCGCGGTAAACTATCGGATGTAGGACGGACAGTCGGTAGCTAGATAGGTAGGTAGGTCGGTGGAAGAAAAAAACGGTTCGCGTGGATAGCCCCGCGGTATTGTCCCTCCCGATTGATGGTTTTCAATTCCGCGCAGCAATCTCAATTGGATAGGGAGTAGTGTTCGCAAAATATTACAGCCGGCGAGTCGCGGGGCCATATCTCTCGATGCGTTCGCGCGCCGGCGGCAGAGTCTTCGTGGCTTCTGGCCGGAAGATAAATCAAACTTATCCGCGGTACGCGGGATTTCGGCACGTAGAAACTTTGTTGCCAGCCCCGCAAATCGTTTCCCTACGATTTCCACGGGCGTAACTCGGAAGTCAAACAACTGCGGGCATATCTCGCCGCTGCTGGTACACCCTAACCTAACCCCTTCGCGTGCGTGCACCGCGCTCGTTGGTAAATACGCGGCGCGAGCTAGAATCCTGCGCAAACCCGCAAATGCCTTCGATACGCCGAAGCTTCGATAAACTTCTCCTTCCCGATCTAAGCAGATATACTTTTCAATAATCGAACCGAACGCGTAATTCACAATTCGAATAATTTCAGTTTTATCCTCGAGCCTCGAATAACAAACGTCCCGAAAATAGGTTTTTAAATCCGGGATACGATTATTAAATTGCACATCGGTTAATAAATTAGTGGACAGGATGAAAAAGTGCGTGCATTGGATTCGCTAACAAGGTGCCGCGATCTCAGCTGCTGGGCCATTGCGTTCTCGATATTATACCCCACCCTACGTGCTGCATATTCGAACGCGCTTAATTCCGAATGGGCCGCCGCTCATATTGCATCGCAAAGAATCGATATACAAAAAGGGGAAATAGAAGAAAGTTAAAAGGGTTAAAAAATACGAAGTTGCGAAGAGACGCGCATTTATAGGCGACGGGGGGGGGGGGGGGGGGGGGGGTGTACGCGAGGTACGAGTCGCACGAGCGCGAGTACCTAGCAGGCAAGAGCGCGCGAGTCCCGCAAATCCCACGCAATTAAAAGTACGGGCACGCCTGAAACAAGAGCATTGAATAAACATGACTGCTACGCCCGCGCGCGGGTTTCGATTCGAAAGGAATATTCGGAGAACTCTCGGTATTCACGATAAATCCGCCTCTGCGGCAGTAGCAGCAGCAGGGCGTATGAACAACAGAAAAGAAAGAAGGAGCGAAGAAAAATAAAAAGGGGCAGCCGCGCGGCGGGAGTTCCGTCGGCTGCTTATTAAAATTCGCATCGACACTGCCTACAGTTCTCGTATTCGTTAGACAAATTTCCATTCACACGAGGTCTTGTTCCGAAAATAATTCGTTCCGTCCATTCTTCCCTATTTTCTTTTGTATTCTGATTTTCCGCTCTCCAACTCGATGTAATCCGACGTCTGCGTTCTATTTGTATTATTTTTAGGGGGCAAGAAGAATCATCATCCTGGCATGTTCTACCGGGACGACCGAGTGCGCGGACGAAGGAGAATAAGACGGAGTCGAGAAGGAGGAGGAGGAGGAGGAGGAAGAAAAGTTGGAAAATCGGCGGTCGGGGCCAGCTTGTCCGGTCGGTGGAAGCCGCAAGGTGAATTCGATGGATGTATGTTCTACCTGACCACCAACGAGAAATACGAGCAGCCCGAGAGGGGTTCGTACGGTGTGTATATACACAGTCGGAGAGCGGCTCTTAACGGTGCGCCGCCGTCCTGTATCGTTGCTCGCCGAACAATACGATACGCCCGCAGTTACTCGCGCTGTACAACTGCTTTACGGTAAATAGCATTCCTGCCCGAGCTACGTTACGTACATACGGGCCTCAGACCCCCAGCAACGGCGGCGGCGGCAGCAGCAGCAGCATCCGCCGCTCGTTCGGCGTTCGAAATATATCGATAACGATGGAAGGTGGGTTAACCTCAAGAGGGTCGAGATTTACCGCTCTCCCGATAAGTACGAGACTACGCGAGATCAATCCGTGCGGCTATAGGTGCTTTTCAGTCGGTAAATAACGCTATAACGAGAATTCTAACTCGAATTATAGCTCGCAACCGCCGCCGCCGCCGCCACCGCCGAACCACGTGAATCTGAATTAATTCAAAGCCCGATAGCGACCGAGTCAGAGAGAAAATTAGCTTAACTGTATCTTTCCGCGCCTCCGAGTATCCGCCCGCGGTGTTTATTTTCTGTCTCGCGGCGATGGCGACGTCGGCGGCGGCGGCGGCGCCCGACAATAAACGACGAGGCGGGAGAGAGGGGTGGTTTCGATTCCCTCGAGGAAAATTGCATTTTTCCAACGTTATTGTGCGGGGCCCTTTGAAAGGAGCGATTTTACAATATTAGCTCGCGAGTCTCTTCTTCCCTCGATATAAATATAAATCCGGGAGATATAAATAAAATATAAATCGAGACGTTTCGCAATCGATCCGCGAGAGCGGGAATTACCGAGAGCAGAGATGAGGGAAATCGCGAAGCGATGGTGCAACTCGGGATGAGTCAATTTCAAACGTCTCTCACTCGGGAGGGAGATTATCGCCGCTATTATCCGCGACGGCGTCTCGTCCGAAGGATATAAGACGCCGGGGCTGGTTGTTTCATCGGTCCGGGGTGTAACGAGGGAGCTATATCAGGGAAATCCGGAAAGTTCCTGTACAGCCACCTACGCGCGTACGAAGCATAAATACCGAAGCGTAGTTTCGTACGTAGTTTCGTTAGATCGAGCCAGACAACGAGACACCGAGGTAAAATGCAAAAGAGTCGATCCTCGCCGCGCGTTGAAGAGGAGGTGAAGCAGCGAACGAACGCCGAGCTCCGGCGTAAAATCCGAAAACTTTGGAGAACGTGCGAACGAGCCGCCATTGAGAAAAACCTCTTTGGACCTCCGTCCGTACCGTTCATCGGAAAGTAATTGCGTCGTGTTCGACGGCCCGCGAGTAAAAAGCAACTTTTGGCAGCCGAGGTCGCGCGGGTCAGGTGTCAGCGAGGGGTTGACAAAATTAATGTTGACTCGCAGCGTCGACGTGTATTTTCAACACTTTTTGCAAGCCCGCGCTGCGCTCTACTCTATTTGTTTTCGCGTCTTCCCGCTGCGATTCATTTTCCTCGCTATCTCGCACCTCACACCCCCCGTCACTATCTCCTTCCCGTCGCGCGCTCCACGGAAACGATTTTTCCGCTCGTTTTTCCACGCCCTTTGCTCTCTCCCGCTCGCTCTCACTTGTTTTCTTTATCTTCCTCGGCGAACGCTCCGGCAGCGGTGCGCCGCCGTCGTGAAAATAAGTCACCTGCCGCGGAGCCCACCCTGCGTTTAGCGATGCGCCCACCTCGACGAGTATTTTAAATACGACTAGGCTAATCACACGCGCTGGCGCGCGAGCCCGAGATACTTTTGCGCTGCTGCGCTCTTATAAAGTTTTAAAATGGTAAATCGCAACTGAAAAACCCTTGTTCAGTTACTTTTGAAAAAAAAAAAGAAAGGAAATTTGTCGTTTTGCTTGTCAAAAATCGTAGATCTAGCCGCCAGGCCGAAAACCGCCCAAATCGGGGTCACGAAATTTATTTTTTCAAAATATCGACTTTTAACCTATACCATCGTTCTCAAGTCGCATATTCTACCCCTAAAAACACTGGTTACAACCCTTTTTTAGTTGATTTTGAAAAAAAACATTTTTGGCCGAACAGTTTGTCAGAAATCGTAGATCTGGCCGCCGGGCCGAAAACCGCCCAAATCGGGGTCACGAAATTTATTTTTTCAAAATATCGACTTTTAACCTATACCATCGTTCTCAAGTCGCATATTCTACCCCTGAAAACACTGGTTACAACCCTTTTTTAGTTGATTTTGAAAAAAAAAAAAATTTTGGCCGAACAGTTTGTCAGAAATCGTAGATCTGGCCGCCGGGCCGAAAACCGCCCAAATCGGGGTCACGAAATTTATTTTTTCAAAATATCGACTTTAAACCTATACCATCGTTCTCAAGTCGCATATTCTACCCCTGAAAACACTGGTTACAACCCTTTTTTAGTTGATTTTGAAAAAAAAACATTTTGGCCGAACAGTTTGTCAGAAATCGTAGATCTGGCCGCCGGGCCGAAAACCGCCCAAATCGGGGTCACGAAATTTATTTTTTCAAAATATCGACTTTAAACCTATACCATCGTTCTCAAGTCGCATATTCTACCCCTGAAAACACTGGTTACAACCCTTTTTTAGTTGATTTTGAAAAAAAAACATTTTGGCCGAACAGTTTGTCAGAAATCGTAGATCTGGCCGCCGGGCCGAAAACCGCCCAAATCGGGGTCACGAAATTTATTTTTTCAAAATATCGACTTTTAACCTATACCATCGTTCTCAAGTCGCATATTCTACCCCTGAAAACACTGCTTACAATCCTTTTTTAGTTGATTTTGAAAAAAAAAATTTTTGGCCGAACAGTTTGTCAGAAATCGTAGATCTGGCCGCCGGGCCGAAAACCGCCCAAATCGGGGTCACGAAATTTATTTTTTCAAAATATCGACTTTTAACCTATACCATCGTTCTCAAGTCCCATATTCTACCCCTAAAAACACTGGTTACAACCCTTTTTTAGTTGATTTTGAAAAAAAAAAATTTTGGCCGAACAGTTTGTCAGAAATCGTAGATCTGGCCGCCGGGCCGAAAACCGCCCAAATCGGGGTCACGAAATTAATTTTTTCAAAATATCGACTTTTAACCTATACCATCGTTCTCAAGTCGCATATTCTACCCCTGAAAACACTGCCATAAACCTTTTTTAGTAGATTAAAAAAATACTAATTTATTTTTAAAAAAATTAATTTTTTTTAAGACATTTTTTTTTCGATTTAACGAAGTTTTAAAACCTTATCTGATGGGAAATTTCCCACTGATTCCAAAAATCACGTGTATTTGCCCGAAAAATAAAAAATTTGGGGAGAAATAAAAAAAAAAAAATTTTTTTCTGACAAACTGATCAGAGGTTGAGTTATATCGACAACAATGGTCACATTGGCGCGAATTTACGGACTTTTCAATAGACGAAACGTTGCTGAGCGCAAGATTACTACGGGGCGTCGGAGACCGAGCCGCGCGTCGAAGATAAATTTCGCCATCTTTTCTTTCGGTCTCAATTTCCACGACGTCTGCGACGTTGGAAGCTGCGACCAGAAAGAAAGAACGGATGCCCCCTTGCCTCTCTCTTTCTGTCTCTCTGCGCGGATTTTATATAACTTCCGGCGGCTTGTCATTTCTATAACGTTCGTTGAGGCCCAACGGGTAGAGTCGCGGTATCGCCAGACCCGCGCGCTCGCTGCAACGTCGCTGCTGCTCCGCACTTTCCTCTCTCGTCTATACTTCGCACCCCCCTCGCTGCAACGCTTGAAGCTCTGGGAAATTCCGCGTTGCTATCAACCGACTCCGCACTCGCGGCAGTCGCGGTGTAGCGCCCCCCCCCCCCCCCCCGCCTCTCACACTCCCTCTCTCCCTCGAACCGCCAACTCTTCGCTTTTCCTTGGAAATCAAGTTTCCATCTCGACGTCGTTGTACGGTATTCTTTCTCGTTTTCCCGCTGCGAGAAGTCGCCGTGCGCGGTTTCCCGCTTCTGCCCCTCCTGGCGTTCGTTGCGCCACACCGGAGATGCCATTGTGGGTGCGAGCCGCGGAAGAGAGCGGGAAATGCAGGAACAGACGACGTAGCCCGTTCGCGCTCGTTCATCGATATTGATACCACCGGCTCGAGTGCCTAGCCCCCCCCCCCCTGATATTTGCATCGTCGCGTTTCTACGTTTGGAAATAAATTACCCGAGCTTTGGCATTGCCAATCGAATCGAATGGCGTTTTGCGCGCGCGTGACGTACATTGAATTACATTTAATGTGTCCAATTACGAAGTACCGAGACTCAATTATCATACTGTTTATAATTATCGCGTCCGCTCCTGGTAATTCATTAACGACTACTATTTCGAACGCGCAGGCTCTTTCGGCTGAAACGCGCAGGTATGAAATGAACGTTGATGCATTCTGGGAACAAGGAGCGCTTGTTGTTTGTTCGAACGTAGTTAATCAAATCAGTTCCGGCTACGGCGTGGCTCGACTTTTTCATATCTGGCGCAGGCTTTTCTTTTTCTCTCGAGCTCTTTTTACCCCCCTCCCCCCCCCCCCCCCCTCCCCCCGCCTCATTGCAGCGGTAATAACGAATTCATAGGGTCGCTCTCAGAACTCAACGGCATTGTCGACATCCACGCTGTGTACCTACCTACTCTCTATTTCTTCGTTTCCGTCGCTATAGTTATCGATATTCCTTCGTTATCCGATACTCCAGCAGCCTACCCTCCTCCTACTTCTCCTCCTCTTACTCCTCTCCCACTCTCCGTGCGCACTCCGCTTGTACGGTGCGTCGCGCGACATCGATGTATTACTCGCGCGCGCAAACACACACACACGCGACTCTCGCTCGTATCGTCGACCCGTGTTGAATTCGCGAATACACGAGAAATCCAGGACATCGACGAAATACTGAAATAGGAGGTTGGCAAATTCGAGCAGGTCGCGCGTTTCTTACCCCTTCGCGTTCTTGCTTCGCCGTAGGGTAGACGTACGGTTTTTGGCCACTTTAGGGCTCTTTGTGGCCATCTCATTCAAAAGAAAAAAAAAAAAAAACAAAATATTGAATCGTTTAAAAAAAAACATTGGCCATTCAGTGGATTTATATGAATTAGTTTTAAAAATCAACATACGATTATGGAAAAAAATATTTTGAGAAATAACAGTAAAAATGGCCACAATTGGTACATCTACCCAACTTGGCTTACCTTGTCGTTAACGGGAATGCATCGTGTCGCGCATCAGGCAAACGATGGGTGGCTGCTTCCAGGTGCTGGCGCTTGCGCCGTGTGTGTTGCACCCTCCACGTAACATACGCAAACCAGCCAGATTCGTTCTGTTCTCGAGGGACTCGCGACTCCGGCTGCTGGAAGCACGCGCTTCGGGAATAAAAGAAATTCTAACTTTGTTCGAAGCTTCCAAGTGCATTAACGCTGCACGCCGACTCTCCGCGAGAGTCCCTGCGGAGCCGGAAATATGCGCCTGAGACACGAATTGGTGTATCACAAAACAGTTGTCCTTCTCGCAAGCAATATAAATAATGTCACGGAACACAGTCGACAATTAACACGAAATTGATGTGTCTTTATTTATATACAATATTTACAAAGGTATTATCCAATCGTGCTGCCTTAAATATATATTGTCGTACTCTTTGAAAAAAATCGTACGGCTCGTCACCGCGATTAATTTTACGGTTCCCTTTTTTTTTTCATTTTCTTCTCGGCGTCAATTCCGCACCGCGCGTTGGCAACGCTTTCGTCGTCGCTTCCCGTTTTCCGTCGATGTACCCTCTTACGTTATTCATTTCAATTTCTCGTCGAGGGTTCCCGGTGTCGCAACGCCGCGCCGCGCGACCTCGTCGAATTTCAGTCGCGCGCAGTCGTACGAATCGATGGGAGGAAAATATCGAGGCAATTTTTGTAGTGTGCGCGTCGCGTCGCGTCTGTGTGCGGGAGGGGGGGGGGGGGGAGGGGGCGCGTGTCCTATGCGCGTTTTTGCCGTATATTTCCAGCACGGGTGCTCTCGAATGTCACTGCATGTATGAGTTTCGATGCGACGGAGCGAGCACAGACACGGACGGACTCGGACACAGACACGGGGGGAAGGGGGGGGGGGGGAGTGTATCGCGGGGAGCGCGTTGTGTCGTTGCCAGGTCGCGCGAACCTCCGGCGGCGCACTGGCTCCGATACTTAACGGTACTTCGATATTCGATATTCGAAATGCGCGGATATCTCGCTCAGCTGGCTTCGATGCTTCCTGCTATTATACCGGGCACGTCGTGTGTTGTATACAGCGGCAGCTTCCTCGCGGATTGATGACGGAGAACCGAGAATTTTCAGACGGCTCGAGTCTGCAATACACGTCGCCGAGGGTTCACCGGAAGTCGCGTCGATGCCAGATCCCGACACATTTATCGCTAGCGCATCCCGATGCTCCCTCCCCCCCTCCCACTCGACGGGGTAGCTCCTCGATTATTCGCGTCGCAGTGCAAATTTCTCGAGAGTTCCGCGTTTGTCCGATTGCGCATCGTTGGCCTCGTCGATTCCGGGCGCGCGCACGACGACGACCCTTCGCGCCGTCGCTCGAGCGCATCCTTACGATCAGCTGCGAAAAAAGTTCGACGCTAATTCAGTCTCTTCGGTCACCGACGCGGCAGCTCATATGCAGCTCTCTTGAATCGCCGAAGCTCTCGCTATCGTCTCCGAATACCGGTTAGGCCTCTGCAGACTGTAGAAAGTCTGAAAGCAAACAAACAAACGGCATCGATAGGACGGCATTCGTGTTTTTTTTTCCTTTCTTCCCGAGACACGAATGACATATACTGGTATCTGGAGTCTGATTGATCCCGACGAGCCAGTTATTTCGCGCACCGTTCGCCGCTGCTGTACCATTAAACCGAGCCAACTGTGAGTTGTGTCGAAATGTCAATATTGTAGGATTAATTAATTCATTAATAGACATACATCGTATTTCTCGACACGTATAATTTGAGTATTTCTGTCAAATAGTTGCCTGTTTGTGGCAAAATTGTAGCAGCGACGTTTTACGGGTGCGCGTTTCATTGTTTGTCGATTACATAATTGATTTTTATTTGTCATAGGTCGGAAGTATCGCGTGGCAAGCCGGCGATGCAGAGCCGCGAAATCAGGGTAGCGTCGATCTATATAGTTACTCACGTTCGGCGATGCTCTGGGATAATCCGGATCCTCGAGGACCTCGTGGGGCATCTCTCGTCCCTCCAAGTGACAGGGTCTTCGCGGCAGGGATCCGTAAACCGAAAGCTTTTTATCTGGAAAGTAGTTTCAGATCGGCTTACCGAGAATTCTATACATTCTGCGCTCCGCCGCGGTGAATCGCTCGCGTTGCGGCGGCGGCGGCGGCGAAGGCGAAGGCGCGGCGGCATCGTGTACGCGTGAGGACGCGCAACTCTATCCCCCTACTTAGATGTTCAGTTTTGTAAGACTTTGGCAAAGTTAGACACGTATAGCGAGTGCCTCGCGTGGATGCCGCCAGCCAACCACCGCCGCAGCAGCTCCCGCGCGCTGCCAGCCAGCTCTGATTCTCTTATGCGCGATATTTCGCGTTAAATAATCCATGGCGCCTTCGAAGCGCTATCGAAACCTCCGGAATCGATGATTACCTGTAAAATGATTGGTCAAATCCGTGGTGGGTATGAGATCGGGATTGCCGTCCTCCTCCTCGCCCTTTCCGGCGAACGTCGCGATCGTCGGCTGTTGGGGCTGCTTCGGCTTCGAGGGTGTCGCCGCGGCTGCGTGTCGTCTCCAGAGGGCCATCAGGACTCCGGTCACGATCAGACCCAGACCGGTCGCCGTGCCGCCGAGGCCGATTAAAATCGGCGACATGTCCACCGAGGACACCGGCGCCGATTCACCTTTGAATCGCGAAAGATAAACCAGTGATAATACGCGCAAAGACAAACCAGTGATAATACACGCAAAGACATAAAGCGGAGGAAAGAATTTGTACGCGAAAAAACGACTGTACAATTTCCAGTTGAGTTTCGTCGCGGACGTTTTTTCAATTTCGACCTCCCCCCGCGAGAGTCTTTTTCATCCGTAGCGGCGGAAAAAGTAGAAAAACTTAACGAGGTTGACGGAAGTCTCGCGGTGGGGGCGCGAGGGACGAAGGCGCGAATCGCGTCCGGAACGGTCTCGGGTCCCGAGGGGACGCGCGGAGAGTTAGCGCTACTGTGGCGCTCGCGACGCGACGAGGTGATGGAAAGGGGACGACGAACGAAGCGGAGAGAGAAAACGGAATGCATAATAATAGCTCATAAATTTGGCGTGTCTCGCTTCCGGGTCTGCGGTGGGTTGGACGCGGCCGCTCGGCCGGCCGGTCCGTGTTTCAGCTGCTGGGTACTGCTGGCACCGACCTCGCGCGCGCGCGCCTCTCCACCCATTCGACCCCCTCAATGATATTCGTTGCGGGAACGAGACGCGTCGCTCTCTCTTAGCGAGAACACCCGCGTAACAGAGCAACCCCTAAACCGGACCCCGACCGAAGATGACCCCCCGGGATGGTGCGCGGTGTTCCGCGCTCGGATAACTGTCGTATCTGCCTCTGGCTCTGCCGCCTCGACGTCGCTGCTGCTGCTGCTGCTTCTGCTGCTGCTGCTGCTGGCTACTGATTTGCATACCGATAATAATTTTGCTTACTTCGACTGCGCGTAGCTGTAACTGCCGTCGTTGCTATATCGTCTACCTTACTCGGTCTCCGAGCTCCACCCATACCTGTTTTCCTCTCCGTCTCGCTCGGCGCTCGACGTCGAGCCTCTACAATGCCCGCGATCCTACGGTTTGTTCTATCTACCGCTGCTGCTGCTGCTGCCGCTCGCGTAATTTTCACTACCCAGTTTATCGAGTGGGTACTCCGACGTTTATACGGCTCTCCGCGCTTCTACCGTTCCGCACCCGCGACACACCGCGCAGTTAATACACACGTATAGCAATTGCGGAATACCGTCGACTTTCGTTTCTCGGCAACCGCGGCGGGTCTATCGAGTCCCTCGCGCCCTGCAGACTCTTGGAATTATTACGTTATTAAGGTTACCGCGAGTTCCGGAGGACACCAGCGAAATTCTGCGTTTATTACGGTTTGTGTTTGGAGGCAAAGGGGTCGCGATGACATTCGAGACTAATTCGAACGTGTAGACCGAGGGTGCATTTCTCGTTTGACTCTCGAGCGCAGCGGGAACTCGTGTTGCACGGTTTTCGGGTTCTATAGAAACGCACCGACGAGACAAACAGATGCGAAGGGAGCGAGAAAAAAATTATGTTGAAGTATGCATCGTGGGAATGCAACGAAAATAAATTAAAAAAATTGTTCCAACGATTCTAAAATTATTCTAACGATTGTAAAAAGTTATTTTAATGATTAATCGTTATAATAACTTTGTATACCCAGTACGATCTTTTGGGTTTATAATAATATATTTTTTTCCCTTATTTTCGTTGCATTCCAACGATGCATACTTCAACACCACGAAAGAAAGGAGTCGGAAGAGTGAAAAAATTAACGAGAGACGCGGAGGTAAAACATTGCGACGAGGGCGAAGCGCGTTATTACGACGATACGAGAAGCAGGGGTTTGGATGCGGGCGAGAAAGGGTGGAGGTGTTGTCGAGCGAACGGGAATATTCCGCGCGTGTAACGGAGATACCGACGTAAACAAGGAGCAGAGGCGAAAAGGACGAGCAGGGATAGTTGGAGAATTAGCGGGTTTGGCAGGCTCGTCACGTACCGGTGAATTTGGCGACTCCTTTGAATGCCCTGCCGTCCATGGTAACCGGATCGCTCGAGCCCTTTACGTTGACCGCGTACAGAGAGACGGTCGTGGGATTTCGTATTTCGAGCTCCCAATACGGGCTCGGCGACTCCCATCTCTGCTGGTCCATCACCGCGACGAACTTTTGCGGCAGTCCACCGTCGAAACCCTCCACGCACGATATTCGTATCCACGATCCCGTGTTGTTGTACGCCGTGCAGTTTTGCAGCGGAAACGGTCGTCCTGAAATCACACACCGGAATCTCACCAGTGAGTTCCGCTCTCTCCTCGCCAACTTCGCCTTTCCGCGTCCTGCGCGGAAAATTACTTTGCTCAGCGCCTTTCGCCAATTTGCCCTCGTAATTGCCCGGAGCTCCGATGTACTTTTGCGGCAAAAATTCTCCTCTCTTCGCGCAGCGGAAATTCAGAAAGCGATAAAAAAAAAAAAAAACGAGCTCGAACTCGCGCGCAACGAGGAATTGACTCGGCTGTATCCGCGAGATTTCGCGATATTTTTTGCCACCACCCGCCCGGAGAGCCGAACGAAGTGCGACAAAAAAATATACATCTCCGGTAATGCTGGCAATGCCAAGCGGCGCGACGCGCGTAAATTTACCGGTGGAGCGGCAAAAAGCGTACAGACGAAAATCAGTGTCCCGCGAGTTGTGTCGTCCGCGTCTCAATTAACGATTTAATTAATGCCGACTGCTGGGCGCGCCAGGGTCGATATATACACACACAAACATATACCCGCGTTACGCGGGGTAAGAGTAGAGCGACGAAAAAGGGTCGCGACGAAAAACTACTGTCCGGTAATTACGTATTAAGAAATAGAGGGACGGTAGATCGAAATAAATTATGGCTCCAATTACCGGCGGCGGCGGGGGCGTCGAGAGGAAGAAGAGATCGAGCGAGCGCGCGCTCTCGACGCCGCGCGAGTTCATCGGGAGAATTACCGACTGGTTGGGTCGTCGTGGCGGCGGCGGCGGCGGTGGCGGCGGCTACGCCGGAGCGTGGTCAAAATTAAAGCGACCGAGCTCGCTCGGTGCTGCTGAGAGGCACAATTGTTGTCCCAGCCGGTAGTCGCGAGGCCCGGGGACGCTTCTCCGCGAGGCGTTACTTTTCCCGCAGCTCTCCATCGGGGTTAACCTCGTCGCGGCCTCGTAATGAACATATTCAATTACGGTTTTCATTAAATTTCGCAAAATGCACGCATCGTGACGCAATTGAATTTCCAGGGCGTTGCGAGGGTTGCCGTGTGGCGCGCAGCACCACGCGCGACGTACACTCTTTTTGACCTCCCTCTCCCTTGCCGCCGACGCCGCTGCCGCCGCCGACGCCGACGCCGACGCGCACCAGCTAGACATTCTCGTTTATTGCGCCGTACGAAACCCTCGCCGCAGCTGCCGGTGTATGGCTCTCTGCTCTCGCCTGAGCTCTACGTGGGCTGCAAAGAAATGGCCCGAAAGTGACGACGAAGAGAAGAAAAAGGAAAAAAGAAAATCCTGCTCGCCCTGCTCTCGGGGGTGTAGTACCGTCCGCCCCGTAAACCTCCGGTCGAACGGCGCGGCTCTCTAATTTACTCGGTCTTTAGTGCGAACCGTGCGAGCGAATAATGAAGCGCGCGTGAAAAAATTGGAAAAAATTCCCTGAGAAAAATATGTAAGAAACGCGGGGATAAATTGATATAATTTACCGGCGGCGATGACTTGATAGAGACAAGGCTGCTGGGACTCGCCGACGCGATTGCTCGCCCAGCAACCGATAGTCCCGTAATCCATGTCGGTGGAGGGAGTGTAGTTGAGCCTGCTGACGGTGCCGTCGCTCGTAAACTTGGTCGACGGAATTTCGTTGAGATCGCCGCTGCTGTTGAAGGTCCAGCGGAAGGTCACCGAGGTCGGGCTGGCTTCGACCTCGCACGTCAGACCTACCGTCTCGTGCTTGAGCGCCCCGTGCAGCTGCTCGGGCACGTTGAACGGCGGCGGCGTGGCGTTCGGCGCGCGCCAACCGACACCCGAGTTCACGACCCTCTTGCAGATCGGCGCGACTGTTCGGAAAATTCACAAAATCGTAATTCTCATTTATCGTAACATACGCCGCGCTTACTTCTCCTCGTATAGTACTCACACATGACCTCCAGATGAATGAGATTCGAGGTCCGATGTCCTTCCGCGTTGGTCGCCACGCAGCTGTACTTTCCCGCGGACCTCCGAGTAATTCCCTGGAGAACGAGCGAGTGATCCGACAGCACCACGCCGCCCGAAACGTTGTGATTCAGCCTTCTACCCTGCAAAAACATTCATCGTGTTTTTCTTATTCGATTACCAGCACTCACATCTTCGTTTATTTTTACGCACCAAAAAAATAATAGTTGTGATGACCAATCGTTGGTCGGAGCTACCAATATTTTAGTAACTGCAACCAATATTGTAGTATATCGAACCAATGGTTGGTAATCACAACTACTAATTTTTCTCAGTGTAGCCTTTGCTTTAACTACGTTCCACACTCAGCAAAATATATGGTAAATTTTCCTATACGACATATTTTCCTGAGAGGTGCTTTTATGGTTCCCACGACTATAATTAATGTCACCGGCAATACATTCTCTTAACTGTCATCTATTTGTATAGTAAAATTCGCTATATTTGGCATTGTTGTCCCATGGAATTTTCTCAGTGCAGCACCACTTGACGCGAAAAATATGCTAACTATTCGAAAATTTTCATATTCAAGTTGAGTCGTGGCGCATTCGTGCAAATGTAGAATAGACGCATATTTTTTCGAAAGGTCGAAGCGCAGTCGCGAAGCTGCAATTTCGCGCACGCGACTCCTAGCCAGCACCGAGAGATCCGCCGCCGCTGTAAGACACAATGGGAGAGCTACTTTGCTGGGAAGCAGCCCATTTCGAGTATCTGGAGCGTCGTGGAGGACGCGAATTGCTGCAGCCCGCGCGCGGGAGAGACTTTGCGGCGCGGTAGCGAGTGCTTCGAGTACGCGCGGAATGACGAGAGGGAGACGTGCCGGTCGGAGGGAATAGCGTACTACAGGTGCTTCGGAGTTATACCGCACGAGTTCACGGTTCGTTGTATCCGATGAAGCAGCCGCGAGGTCGGGACTTGGCCGCCGCGAGCGATCTTCCGCGAGTGAAAAGTTGGTGCTGCCCCCGTTGCAGTACTTAGCTCGATGCTGCTGCGCTCGACCTGCACCCCCTCCCCCCCCCCCCCCCCCCCCAGTCCACTGCGCGAGCCCAGACGTTAGAAAGTTAGCGGACCCGCGCGGGTTCTTGCGCCGTTAGCGTTAACGGAGACTCAGTAGCGCGAGGGTATCTCGCGCTACCTGCCACTGTGCACAATGTCACGTTACTAATGTCAACAATGAGGCCAGCGTGCACGACGCGCTCACTCGTCTCGTTCCTCTTACGCGCCGCGCACGTTCCGCGTTATCCGCAACGGAGAATCACGCACGTGGAAACACCGGAAACTCCCCGCGCGTCTGCCCTCTGGAGAGGCGAGAGAGCTGCGAGAGAGCTAGGCGAGAGCGAGAGCGGAGTTTCCACTCTGGCTTCGCATCCTCATTTCGTCCCTCGAGTTCGCCCGAGCCAGCGTTTCATCTCTCGGTACCGAGCGGGTTACCAGACAAAGGGAATTTACGAAATTTACATGCGCGATGCGCATAATGCGCCTCGTGTCGCGACACGTTCTTGGAATACGCAGCGACGATGCGCTCACCATCCTCACCCGTAACGCCAGCAACTTGTTCGTCTCTCCCATACGTACCAGTACCTACCTCTGTACGCGGATATTCGAGGTAACGTTCGGCGCTCTCGCGTTGCCGCCTGCTGCTGCTGCTGCTCTATTCGCGGCTACATTCAGTCTGTATGCATTTCTCCGCTATCCGCCGGCGCGGGATATGCATTATATACCGCTTCGTTCCAGCGTAGTCGCTCGTTGCGCCTGTGTCTGTGCACACGAGCACCAGTCGTCTATACTGTTATAGACGGCACACGCTGTAATACCCCGCCGGGCGCGCGCTAACTTTTCGACAAAGGCATCGCGTAAATTACGATTCTCAGCGCGGGATCCTCGCGTGTGCACCGCGTCGCCCCGCGCAATCGCAACCCGTCTTTTTTTTCCCGCGCAATTTCCATGATGTTGAAGTTTGCATCGTTGGAATGCAACAAAAATAAAAAAAGAAAATTATTCAAACTGTTCTACAATTATTCTAACGATTTCAAAAAGCTTATTATAACGATCGATCGTTATGATAATTTTTTATGACCAGTACGATTCTTTGGGTCTATAAGAATAATTTTTTTATGTTAATTCTCATTGCTGTCCAACGATGCAAACTTTTTGAGGGTTGGTTTAAAAGTTCTCTTCGGCGAAGCGTTTATTTTCGAACGCAAAAACGAAAATCCAGATTCGGGTAGCGATAGTGAAGTGATAAAATTGAACACTTCAAAGTCTGGGAAAAACTGGGAAAGCAGGGCTGTCGCGTAGAAGCAGCAGCGCACTCTGTGTACGTATCGTCGCCGACGCCACGCGGTTTCTCTCCGGTCGCGTACTTTCCGTGAGTAATGAGGGCGCGTATCTGTTATACACACGGGCGTGTTTCCAGTTGCACGTTCGCAGCCGGCCGCGCGGCATCAGCAAAATAGCAGCTTCCGCGGAAACTACGTACGTGACGCGGTATAACTAGTTTTACCCCGTAGGCTCTCTTCGTATGCTTCGCGCGAGCGGACTGTCGACGGCAGCAGCGAGATAGGAGCCGCCGCCGCGCAAGGGCGACGCTTCCGAGGCCAAAGCGTCATCCGCGTCGCTATATAGCAGTGGTCGTACATTTACCTACACCTACCGTGCGGTAAACGACTCATTCCGGTAGCTAATTTAGTTTTATTCGACCCGCGCTGTCCCGAGTCGCAATTAGATCCCGAGGCGAGATGGAAAAAAGAACGGGTATATTCGTAGGTTCGTCTCGAGGGCAGCTCACCTCTCGTAACGCTTTCATATCAGACATCGGATATCGCGTCGCGGTGTACGGTAGGTCGATCTGCGCGGCGACGGCGACGGCGGCAACGCGGCACAGAAGCTGCGGTGTCCCGCGCGCGAATGCTAATACGCGCGCGTGTAGGATTTCGTACGCGTTCGGAATAAATCCGCGGAGCTTCCACCTGGCGGAAATTGTACGCAGAGTTGCGGGAAGAGCGCCAAGTTGCGACGCGGGTTTTGCATCTGCAAATGATAGACGTGGCGCGCGACCGCGGCGTTAAGCTTTCGGGATTTCGATCTCACGCCTCTTTTACTCTCGCGAAAACGGAGAGAAGCACGCATGCGCGCAAGAGAGAGGGATAGACAGCAGCGAGGTTAGGCAAGTTTCCTCGACGGTACACGCGGAGTCTGATAGCGAAAGGAGCACCGGGTCGACTATGCTATGGCATGACTGGTGAAGGCTGAAAGCTTCGGCGACTCGTAGCAAAACTCGCTCCCGGTTCTTGTGCAAATTCTCCTCGATATATCGCCCAGTGTTCTCTTCCTCTCGAGTATTCTCATTCGTTCGCCAACTGCGAACGCGCGCGCGGACTACTTTCCGCGCTCTCCGCGTTCCCCGCGTTCTCCGCGTTCTTCGCGGCGTGCGCTAGCGCTCTGCTCTCACATATCCCGCGCTTAACTTTGGAGCTCTCGGAAGGATTAATTTCGGAGCGGGGGCTAAGAGTCCTTCGTCAGGATATTCGTGGATATTCGTACGCCGCGGGCGCGCAGCGCTCGTCTCTCATATTCGCTTTTCACCCCCCTTCGTCCGACCTCGCCGCTCGCTCGTCTCCGCCGTTACAGTTCATCCGCGGATGGGATTAAAGCTGGCGCGCGGCGTCTGCCCGACTCGACGGTTTCTCACGCCGACCTCGCGCTGCCGCCGAATGTAAAGGGGGGCAAATAGAGGCCGGCCTTCAGCAAGCCTAAGTAAGGAAACGCGATTCGGAAGCGCGCCGGGAATGTCGAGCCTCGGTCGAGCCCGTCGCGTTCGCTTCCCGGTTCGTTGGACTAATTTTTTTTATCGTCCCCGATAAATCGCTTTACCGGCGATCAGCCGCGCGATTTGCCAGATTATTCCGAAGCCGGCGGTTGTCAATTTGCCGTCCGTATTAGTGTCCAAAGTTTCGCGACGAAGCTCGCGTTCCAGCCAGTCGGTATTACGCGTGCGGTGATGGATTTTCCTCGCGCAATTAATTCACTCTCACCCCGGTATATTATTTTCTTTTGTTATCTCGAAAAAGCAAATTTAACCGATGAAAAGCAGGACCGAAGCGAGATTGCGCATATATTCTCGCGTGTGCGGGTACGGGTGATTGATTTAACAATTTCTCAATGATTTTTTTTTTTTTCGCAGCACTATTTGCAATCGAGTTTCTGTATAAAATATACCTGCACCCGGTGCGCGCGTATCATATCTCTTTTGATGTTCCATATTGAACGTGTGGGCTCGCGCGCGCCCCGCGATATTTGAGTATTGTATATTGGATCGGGATGCGACGACGGGACTATTATACGTACATAAAATACATAACGTGTATTTACATAATCAGATTTTCAGTAACGTAAATTCAGAAACATTTTTAACAGTGCGATGATGGGTGCGACGCGAGCGGGACGTGGAACGCGCCCTCCGCTCGCGTCGCACCCATCATCGCACTGTTAAAAATGTTTCTGAATTTACGTTACTGAAAATCTGATTCATCAGCTGATATATTAAATTTAATACGCGTTTGTGGTAACATGTCAAATTGTTATATTCGGTTTCTTATCGTTTATATTAAATTTAGTAATTTTGTTAAGATTCGATAGAAAATACTGTAATTTTGTATTCCATTGACGTGTCAAATTTAATATACCAGTTTATGTAAACAAGCTTCCTTTGCCAGTAATGGAAGTTTATGCGAAATATTTTTAGCAGGGTTTGCGCGCGCGCGGAGCTCTTGACGAGTCCTCGCGATGAAGCTCCGCTCTAAACCGGCGCGCTGGCGTGATACACCACGCGGAGTGCAGAACCAACGTTTTTACGGATTAGTAAACCGTAACGCGCGGTCCGGTGATTCGCGGGAAATTTATTGGTTTTGGGGGAGGGGGGAGGGGGGGGGGATTTCCCGGGCGTACTCGGTCAACAGGGCCGCGCATCGACGAAACTGCGCGCTGCTTCTCGCGCGCTATGCGCCTCGCCTCGATTTTCACGCGCAAACATTGAACGGGACGTTGAATGGACGGGAAGTGACAACGCTCGTACTCTCGTAAATTTACAATAATTCCGCTAGCGCGCGATCGTGAAGCGGGGTGGCGGGGGGGAGGGGGGATGGTTGTCCGGCGGTCCGCGCAACGCCGTGTGTACCGTTCGCAAGCGTATACACACAGGTATATGCTGGAATATAGCGCGTAGATCGAAGCGGCGCTGCTGCGGCCGGCGGAGCTAAGCCAGAGCCGAGACTCGCGTTCGCGTTACGCGATAACGGTGGAGCCAGCCGGACACGCTCGGCGACTCTGCACTCTCAATGGGTTTCCCTCGTTTCCCATTGTCGCCGTCTATGTATCCGGTTGTCTCCGCACGACTCGTTTGTCGTCTCTTCCAGCAGTCGTGGCGCTCTCGTCTCGTGCATATATATATATACAATTTCACAAATACCGATAGACGCGCGCTCACCTATAGGTATCACCGTTCCATCTCCGCGCGCGGATCCAATTATTCTCATCAATTTTCCCGTCGCGCCCCACATCGCTCGCGATATATCCGCTCGAATCGCGGAGAACAACATTTCGGAGGGTAATTAGAATACGCGGCGGCACGACACGCAGGCTCCGATTTCGAATCGGTAATGATGGAAGTTCGATCCTAGTTCGATTATTACTATCGTTATCGTCGCCTGAACAATAGTGCCGGCTGGATAATAGGGGTAAAACATAATAATAATTTGCCCGAATTCGAACGGTGAATGTCGGCGGAATTCAGATGAAGAGAAATTATAACGCCGGTCGGACGCGATGGCCGTGCTGACGCAATATCTATCGCATTTTTCCTCACGCCGCGGGACGATCGTTGGTGGAAGCGTAGGAAAAAAAAATAAACAAACAACACAAAACGTAATTCCGCTTGTACGTTTTTTTTTCGTCGTACCGCGTCGTACAGAAAGTCAGTTTATACCTGACCCAGAAAGTATCGAAAGTATATTACCGCGCGTCGCGCGCAGGAACACGAACGACGACCGCGCGCAACCTATAACTGTATTCCCGCGTCTCTTTTCCCATGGACGAGCATTATTCTCGACCTCAACGACGACTTTGCTCTCGGTGCCGGTGATGCCGGTGGCCAACACTATTATGAAAACACTTTGGGAAAAAGCTCGACTGCGGCGGCGATGCTGGAGAAAAGAACGTGCGGAAACATAAAAGAGGAGGACGCGGCGAGCCGGGAAGGGGAGGGGGTGCCGGTTCTTCCAGGGGTTTGAGAGAGAGAGAGAGAGAGGCGTCCCACACGCCCGAGGTCTCGAGCTACTCTCGAATGACTCCACCTTAATTCTCCTTCACTGTAATTGAAGTTTTCTCGTAACGTCGCAACTTTCGTTTGGTCTTTCTCGCGCCCTCTGCTCTTTCCGCGAGAGACTCTCCCCTGCTTTTCCGCTTTCTTCCGTTCTTCTCGGTTCCACTTTTCAGATTTTTCATCGACGTTTTAATATCGGCCAGCACCCCATGTCACGATAGCGGCTGCTCCTCCCTTTTCTTTGCCTTGCGATTGTAATCTTTTTTTTACGGGACTCGTCTCGCGAAGCCTTCGTCATTATAAATGTCCTCGAAGAGTCCCGCGGCACGATCAAGATCTAGGGGGGCTCAAATAAGTTGTGCAAAACAAAGCTTCCACTCTGTGAGGAAGCTGCAAAAGATCGAAACGGAGAAGGAACGAAAGCGTTGGCATTACGGCTATGAAATACAGTGTTTGAAATATGAACGGGAAATCGAGATGACACGGAGACGACCGCAGCGATGATCGACGGCGATGATCCCCGGTCTCTGCGATTCCCCTCGACGATCCACGGCCAGCAGTAGCCGTGAGTGTCCCGTAATCCTTTCGAAGAGAAGCTCGAGTCGCGCGACGACGCGGTAACAACTCGGCACTCCGAAACAGAGTCGCATGTGCGCTGCGAAGAGGAGATCGCGCGAGAAAGGCCGGAGAAAGGTTTTCCGTGTTCCTCGTTTCCTCGAGTATCGCCGATTTAACGCACGAGGGAGGAGAACGCTCAAATCGGTATGCGCTCTACGGCGCGCGATATAACGCCCGGCCCGTATATTGTATTACACTCCCGATGAAATATATCGCTGGCATCGCGTCCCCGCATTCGGAAGTCGGCGCGCAGTTTGACTATACTATACATCGAGAGCGACTCGCGAGAGCCTCGAAGTCGCCAAGAACTCGGCCGAGCTCGCTCGTTGAATTAATTTTTAAACGAGCGGGTTCGATGTGCGATACCCCCCTCCCGGAGAATCGCTGGGTTACCGCCGAATTATTCCACCGCTACGACCCACAGCCACCCCGGGCACCGGACCCGCTCCATATTTATCTGCCCGCCGCTCGTCGGTCCGAACGAACCTCGCGTGGAATAATTAAACCAACGTACGAATCATTTCCATTGTTATTTCACGAAAGCGCCCTTTTTCCCTGCCACGTTGCTTTTGGCCATCGAAATGACAAGTCGCGCGGATCGATAAAACAAATGCGCGATACGTTACAGCGATGATCGGCCGCATCAATGAAAAGTTGTATTACATGACTATCGCTGAAGTAATACATACGGTGCTTCATTATTCATTTATATACGCGTAAAATCACGTTGAAATTTCGGTGCGTTCGTATCCACAGTTTTTTTTATTATTTGTTTAATATTGCCGGATTAAAAATGAAAATCTCCGAATTGCTTGTACATTGTTACGAACGAAAGGTACATATCGTGTATTTGTATAACCGGATAACATAGATTACAACCGTGGTTGTTAATAGAGTTTCCTAAAATCCAATCTACGCCCCTTTGTATAAATCCGTTGTTAAAAAAAAAAAGAAAAATCGCAATATGATAATCTCGCTCTCCGAACAGATTACCGTCGGCAGTCACTAAAGCTTAACTTTATTTATTCACGGAATATTACGTTCGCTAATGATCGCGTACACGGAGAACAATGACGTCGCTCAGCGCCGAAACTTTTAAGCGTTTCGGGTAACTAACCGACATAGAGATGCCGTTCTGTGTAGTTGTTTTTAAATTCTTTTGTATCAACTAGGAACAATGACGCGCAGATTTTTTTCTCACAAATTGCCAAATTTCGCGATACTAAACATCGGAACTATCGTTGTTTCCGCACGACCAATCAGAGGCCGATTTATATCGACAACAATGGTCACGTCGGCGCGAATTACGGACTTTTCAATATAAGATATCTCTTCTGCGGTGCATCGAGCGAGTAGAGCGAGAATCAGAGGTCGTGAAATTTCCCGAGGGGCGGCAACGAGAGCAAACGCAAACGAAAGATGAAAAAGTACGTGTTCTTGGCGTTAAATACACACGCGGCGCTGTAACAATATTTGTCCAAGAGACGCGAGCGCCCAGCGGGAGAAGCAGCCGCGTATCAGCAACAGCCGTTTCCCGCCGTCGAACCCGCTGGGGTTGCCCGGTTTGCAAAACGTCGCGCCCGGCAATGACAGGACGCGCGAGAATTGCGCGGCGTGCGTCCGCGCGAGCGAGCACAAAGCATCGAGGTGGTTTCCGGCGTTGAGCTTTTGCCGCTGCTGCTGCCCTTTGGCCGAGCGCGCGCGCGCGCGCCTCGTTCCAGAGCTTTTCCGCGAAAAGCTAGAATGTGTAAACAGAGCGAGCGCGAGATTCCGGGCCAACAACGTGGCGCGTCCCGTAAATTCTATAAAGCTAGCACCCCTTTGAATTCGCCTGTTGCATTTTCGCGATGTTTTCCACGAAGCTGCGGCGAGGACGAATCGCGAATGCCCCCCGCGCGGCATCGATCGTGACTCCGAATCACCGCGACGGGTAATTTCTATAAAATTAATACCACAGGAATCGCGAAAACGCAACTCGGACCGCGGACGGTGCGGTTTCGGGATACCCGGCCCGATTCGCTCGATTCGTCGCTGAATTAATTTCACGCGGTTTCTAGCCCACTCTCCGACTGCAATCGCGCGCAGCGGGATACGCGGGACCCCCGCCGCCGCTCCACGGAGGCCACAATCCGCGGCGGAATTGTTAAAAAGTAAAGCCCGAATTCCCTCACCAATTGCTGGACAACAACGTATTCGTGTATACGCGCGGTGCCTGAGAAAGCCGGAGTTTTTGTTTGGCAACGCACGAGCAAACTGAAATATAATATGTGCACACAGCAACGACGGAAAAGGATCACCGAAGCGAATACACGGCACGCGCACGCAAAGTGTACTACACTATATAGCCTGCAGCCGCGCGTCCACTCTTGGTATTCGACCAATTAAGTGGCTTTACCGTTGGGACGAACACTCGCTCTCTATCGACGAGCGACAAATTGCCTCTTCGTTCGCTCGACGCGCGGATTGAAAAACGACAACGGAAAAACAGAGAGAACGAGCGGGGGAGGGGGATGAGTGCGCGCGCGTGCGCTCGCATGCGACCCGGCGGCGAGGGGAAGAGGCTAAAGGATTACCGGGGAGCGTGCGAAAGTAGCGAGGCGAGAGGAGGCAGCGAGCAGCGGACAACCATTCGTACGAGAGATTTATATCCGGCCATTTTACGACAGCAACGGAGGAGGCGGCGGCGGCACATTGCTCGCGAGCCCCCGGCGCCATTGTCGTTTAATTTCACGTTCGTATCAATCTCGGTGCTCTCGCAACGTTTACCAGCTGTCCGCGGAAAAAAAGCGCAAGCATCCCCCTCGCCAGGGAGAACAATTGGATTTTTAAACAGCACGCGACGCGCTTTCAATCGGCGCCGCGAGATTTTCGTGTGACTCTTGAGACCTGCGACACTTCGCAGCGGGTGGAGATTAAATTTCGGATTTCCACTCGGGCTCGCGTTCCAATGGGGAAAATGTACTGTTTTTGGCCACTGTACCTGTTGTGGCCATTTTTATTATTTTACAAGGCTAATCACACGCGCTGGCGCGCGTGCCCGAGATATTTTTGCGCTGCTGCGCTCTTATAAAGCTGTAAAAGGGTGAATCGCAACTAAAAATCCCTTGTTCAGTTACTTTTGGAAAAAAAAAAAAAAAAAAAAAAAAAAAAAAAAAAAAAATTGTCGTTTTTCTTGTCAGAAATCCTAGATCTGGCCGCCGGGCCGAAAACCGCCCAAATCGGGGTCACGAAACTTATTTTTTCAAAATATCGACTTTTAACCTATACCATCGTTCTCAAGTCACATATTCTACCCCTGAAAACACTGGTTACAACCCTTTTTTAGTTGATTTTGAAAAAAAAAAAATTGTTGGCCGACCAGTTTGTCAAAAATCGTAGATCTGGCCGCCAGGCCGAAAACCGCCCAAATCGGGGTCACGAAATTTATTTTTTCAAAATATCGACTTTTAACCTATACCATCGTTCTCAAGTCACATATTCTACCCCTGAAAACACTGGTTACAACCCTTTTTTAGTTGATTTTGGAAAAAAACATTTTTTGGCCGAACAGTTTGTCAGAAATCGTAGATCTGGCCGCCGGGCCGAAAACCGCCCAAATCGGGGTCACGAAATTTATTTTTTCAAAATATCGACTTTTAACCTATACCATCGTTCTCAAGTCGCATATTCTACCCCTGAAAACACTGGTTACAATCCTTTTTTAGTTGATTTTGGAAAAAAAAAATTTTTGGCCGAACAGTTTGTCAGAAATCGTAGATCTGGCCGCCGGGCCGAAAACCGCCCAAATCGAGATCACGAAATTTATTTTTTCAAAATATCGACTTTTAACCTATACCATCGTTCTCAAGTCACATATTCTACCCCTGAAAACACTGGTTACAATCCTTTTTTAGTTGATTTTGGAAAAAAAAAATTTTTGGCCGAACAGTTTGTCAGAAATCGTAGATCTGGCCGCCGGGCCGAAAACCGCCCAAATCGAGATCACGAAATTTATTTTTTCAAAATATCGACTTTTAACCTATACCATCGTTCTCAAGTCACATATTCTACCCCTGAAAACACTGGTTACAACCCTTTTTTAGTTGAATTTGGAAAAAAAAATTTTTGGCCGAACAGTTTGTCAGAAATCGTAGATCTGGCCGCCGGGCCGAAAACCGCCCAAATCAGGGTCTCGAAATTTATTTTTTCAAAATATCGACTTTTAACCTATACCATCGTTCTCAAGTCGCATATTCTACCCCTGAAAACACTGCCATCAACCTTTTTTTAGTGGATTAAAAAAAAATATGATATATGACAGAACTGTCAGAGTTATCAAGGACAAATGAACCTGGACTCGGTCTGAGAGCCCCAGCCAATCAGCTCGAATAGTTTGCTAACAATGCTTTCCGTTATTCATGAACTTTTTAAAAGAGGGATTCTTCAAATGATTTTTTTCTTATAATATTGCATGCTGACGTTACGAACAAATTCATATAAAATCACCGACTGATCTAATCGATGTTTGTTTAAATGCCATTAAATATACTATTTTATTCTTTTGAATGTGATGGCCACAATCGGCCCTGAGGTGGCCAAAAAAGGTACGTCTACCCTGGTTAATAGCTACGACGCCTACGACAGAGTTTGACTTACCTCGTGAAACCAGGCGAGCTGCGAGGCCGGTGGATTCGCTCGCACGTTGCACTCGAAATAGACGTCGTCGCCCTCCTTGATGTCGCGCGGCTTGAACGCCGATCCCATGCGAAGGGTAACGATGGGCGAGTCTGCGAAAGAACAACCGATGAGAATTTTCAGTATAAGAGCAATTAACCCTCGCGCAGTGCGACGCGCGTCGCGCCAAGAGCAGTGAAAAGTTGGATCGTTAATCATTCAACGAAGAGGAGGCGGAAGCGGAAGGAGGGAGACGGCCGGTGTAACCAGAGGTCCGTAGGTACCCCCCCGCAGCGAGCCCATCGATATCTCGCGATACCCGTTCAAGTGGTATACGAGTCGGCGTTAATGGTCGCACCGAACTCTTCACCGAACGACCCCTGATCGATAGCCAATGTCTCGTCTGCATCCTCGACGATTCATTACTTTTTATAGCGTAACAAGGTTTTCCGTTTTCAACTTTCCCGCTCTCCGTTTATAACAATACGCCGTCGTCGTCGTCGTCGTCATCGATCGTCGTCATTGTCGACTCGGCGCGTCGCACGATTTCCCTGCGGCTCAGGTATACAGGAGGATATCGGCTGTGCTATATTCACGCATTGTGTATATATGTATACACGCCCGCAGATATAAATCCGCGGCATAATATCGCGTGGAATATCTGGATTCGATTATACAGTCATCCGATATAAATCTGCCGCATAATCTGGAGTTTGTGCGATTCAAACTTCTGCCGCTCCATTCAACTGCAGTTCTGTGTAGCGGGTGTGCGCCCGACGTTAATCCCGCGCCGCTATCCGGAGCAGCGTTACCCTCGGCGCGTTCAGCGCGCGGGAATTCCGCGATTGCTCAGTTTATATCCCGTCTCACTCGCTCTCTTTCTCTTCCGCTCGAGTCGCTGTTCCTGACCGATTCTCCGCGCGCGCCCGCCGCGCGATTTCGAACTCGGGCTAAACTTCCACAATCCTGCACTCTCGGCGACAGTTAAAAGATTACATATCGAATGAGAAATAGGCAAACGAAGAGAACAGAGACAGAGATAGAGGGACGGGAGAGAAGAGATGGAAATCAATTCGCAAAGTGGACGGGCATTCACCGCGCGCGTATCTCTGTACTCGAGCGTGGAAGAGAAAGATAATTTTATGCGAGCGGCGGTGTCGTTTGCTCGTGTTGATAAATAAAAAAAGAGACCTCACATTTTTTTTCTACTTTTTTCCGAAGAGTACAAAAATATTATTTCCGTTTTGCAGGGTTTGCGGATGACGGGCGCCGAATCCAGCAGGATGAGCAGAATGGTCCGGACAAAACCGAGAAGATTCGCAAAGTGGATGAGTAAAAAAAAACGAGACCTTACAATTTTTGTTGTTGTTTTTTTCTACTTTTTCCCGAAGAGTACAAAAATATTATTTTCGTTTTGCAGGGTTTGCGGATGACGGGCGTTGAATCCAGCAGGACGAGCAGAATGGCCCGGACAAAACCGAGAAGATTCGCAAAGTGGATGAGTAAAAAAAAACGAGACCTTACAATTGTTGTTGTTTTCTTTTTCTACTTTTTCCCCGAAGAGTACAAAAATATTATTTTCATTTTGCAGGGTTTGCGGATGACGGCCGCCGAATCCAGCAGCAGGACGAGCAGAATGGTCCGGGACAAAACCGAGAAGATTCGCAAAGTGGATGAGTAAAAAAAAACGAGACCTTACAATTTTTGTTGTTGTTTTCTTTTTCTACTTTTTCCCCCGAAGAGTACAAAAATATTATTTTCGTTTTGCTGGGTTTGCGGATGACGGGCGCCGAATCCAGCAGCAGGACGAGCAGAATGGTCCGGGACAAAACCGAGAAGGGGCGGGGGTTTCGGTAATTAGTCGAGCGTTTTTGGAGCTACCCGTATTATACAGCGTCGACGCGACACGAATATGCACTTGGAGCCGCGGTACTTTCCGCGGCGATAATCACCGAACAAATCGCGATGGAAGACCTCGGGAATGATACATATATATATACCGGTACGTGTGTGTCCACGCGCGCGTACCGCATAGGAATCGCACATACGCACCTGTCCGGAATGGCGATTCGGTATGTCGCGAGAGGAACATGCGCGAGGAGAATCGCGGCCAGCACGCACACATCCGCCCCTCGTATATTCGCGATAATATATATGTAGCCCGAGCGCGTGGGGCAGCGTCAACGTGTCGAGAACCGGACAGTTGTTGTCTCTACGGGAGTGTGAAAACCGCTCGACCGACCATTTTCCGCCTCTCGTGTTCGCGTGACTTTCCAGCCCGGGCCCGCCGGCCGGCCTCTCGTGTATATCCTCGAGCACTCTGCAACGGGCGGGCGGCCCGCCGCGCTGTGTTATACGATAATACGTATGCGCGCTTGCGGAGTCGCGGAACGGGGCTCTCTCTCACGACGCGGGGGACGCTCGCTCGGTTTAACTATAATAAGTTCGTACAAGCGATATCGGTGGAATGTGGCCGTTTTGCGTTAGCCGCACCGGCGTCGGAGAGAGCCCTCGGCACACCTGTCCGCTCCGTGTGTGCCATATCCACTTGTAAATAGCGGCGTGGCGTCGGGGCGGCAGCAGCAGCAGCGGCCGCGCGCGCGCGCGGAGCTGCAGCTAAGCATTACGAAGGGCGCTACGCGAGAGAGCAGCGCGTCCGCTCTTATTATACAGGACGCGCGAGTGGTAGAAGCTCGCTCGTGTCAGACACAGTCGGGTAACCCACGGCGGCGGCGTCGGCGGCGAGGGAGCCAAACCGCGCGCGGCCAGACTACGCGCGCTCTCTCGCGCCCGGCTCTATAGGTACGTTCTCGGTAGACCGACCTGGCTTAATTTTCATTATGCATGTTGCCTCTCCGCCCCGTGAGTCGAGACGAAACATTGTGCTCGCTCGTTTCCACCAACGGCCCCCGCTTCCCCGGCTTTGCAAACACGCCCGGGATATATACCTACCTGCATGTGCAGCTATTTTCCTTTCCCGCCCCCCTCACCAGACCCATCCGCGCCAACTTATACACACATATATTTTCCCAGACATTTCCAAAAGCTCGCCCGCTGCCCGCGTTATTTTCGTGCGGGGAAACTTTGGCTGTAAAACTCTGCCCGCGATAGTCTCGACTTCTCTCCGGGCGAAGCGCGCTGCTCCCCACATACTCGGCTATGTACTACTCTCGCGCGCGTGCGTTAACCGTAGTTGCTTTATTTTTCGACTTTATATCCGAAATATTGTTTCCTGGCTGAGTGGGATTTATAGAGGTGGGACGCGGTACCGAAGCACCGCCGACGCAGAGACGTATCACTTGTGCAGTTGGGACGCGAGAAACGAGTGCGACGGAGAGGGATGGATACGCGGGAGGGGGGAACGGGAGGAAGCGAAGTACCGTGGCTACGGGCTCTCGAATTGCTCTTTTATTTCACGCTCTCGCTGCTACTGCCACCCCCGGTATCTCGCGCCTTTTCGAGCGTCCCCCAGGACGTTGCGCGCCGTGCCGTATACTTATATAGCTATAGCGCGACCCGTAGCCGGAGCCTCACGCTGCTACTGCGAGTGACGGAGTCCCCCTGGGAGATCCGTGATGTCCTACTTTGCTCCCTCCCCTCTCACGTCGCGCTTTTTCTTCTTTCTTTTTTTTTTTATCTTTTTTTTTTCATGATTCTCTTCAACTACAACGTGTCTCTGTCTGTTTTTCTAGTTCCGCCGTGGCCAACGCCTGGGATTTTCCACTGTGGCAGCTAACTCGGTCCGGGGGCGTCGCGACTCTAAATAGGGACTCGAGGGGCGAATTACACGGACCGTATCATCCCTTGTACGACGGCCTCCAGCCTCGGTCCCAGCCCGGTTACGTCGTTTCTCCGTCATCTTCGCCCGGCAGCAGCAGCAGTCTCGAAAATCTCTTCTCGATGCCCCGAGATGGCGAGATAGCTGCGAGACGCGATAACGCAGTTGGACCCGGAACGGCCGGAGGCTTCTCCGGAGGCAGTGTCGAACGGTAAGAAGAATATGTGAGAAGGAGGCAGCGGAGTTATATAGCGAAAGATCGCTGGCGAGCGGGCAGCAGCACGTCGAATGAAATCTTTGACGCGAGCGCGTAGATATCGGAAAGAGACGACTTGGCACGGAGGGCCGTGGAGCTTGACCGAAGAACGGAGCGAGTTCGGCGTCCGCTGGCTCTCGCGCGCGCGCTCGTCGATTCAATTTATCAACGAGCGATCTTCGCCGCGCCCGAGTATACGAAAAGCTGCCGCCGCTCCGGGGTGGTAACGCGAGCGGGGGGTGCAGCTTCGATAAAAGCACCACCGGAAAGCGAAATGTGCTCGATTTCTCCGAGATCGCCGATGTCCGACCGAACTCTACACACGGTGTGTCCACTTGACCACCGCTGCAGCCGTCGCCGACGCCAATTCGATCCCCCGTCGGCCGACTGCTGGCCACCCTTTACTTCCTCTTTGGACACGTTCAGGCTCGATTTCTGATCTACCGGCGTCAGAGACTACTGCCAGATTTTCAGACTCGCAGTCGGAGAGCAGAACGCGAGAGACTGTCGCTCGGTAACACTGAGAAAAATAAATAGTTGTCATTACCAATCGTTGGTCAGAGCTACCGATATTTTAGTAACTGCAACCAATATTTTGGTAGATCGAACCAATGATTGGTAATTGTAACTACTGATTTTTCTCAGTGTAAGATGTGTATCTGTGGGCGCCGACGGTCAGTCACTGGGTTATATATTTGTCTCAAAGAGTTTTTAAACTCTGTTGAAAAGTTCGTGAGCAACCACCGAAAAAAAACGAAAAAAAATTGTGGGCTATAGAAACTGAAACAAATTCATATATTTTTGTTAGCTTACAGTCGAGTAGACAGGGTTTTTTTGACCGACCGGATAGCCGCGTGCGTCGAGAGATAAATATGTAAAAGATGTGTGAATAGTTTGGGACGGGAGTGAGGCCACCGCCGTAGGTGTAGCGTTGCATATGAATTCGTACACAGAGGGGAAAAGCACCGAGGTGAATCTCGCACGCAGCGCAGCGTCGCACAGTGAGAACGCAGTGCGACTCTCGTGCGCGCGGGCTTTCGCTCGTTGCGGAGAAACGCGGAGAGCGATATGGTACAGCCACTCCGCGATATGAATTCCGCAGCGTTTGCCACACCGCGCCGAATGGTACAGAAAGACCCGACCGACCGTCTGTCGAATATAGCCGAACGCGATATCGAGATAGCTTTGGGATCCCAGCGAGCAGCGGGGCGTCGGACCAAAAGCCAATATATACCGCGGCGGCGGCAGCAGTCTCATTGTGCGATGGCCTCGTTGATATCGATGATGCCCCGGATAATTTAGAGGCCGAAACAGAACGGATTTCCTCGATTTCTCCGTAGGATTTTCGTTGCCCCGGAGCGAAGAACCCCGCCACGCGGGGTCGAATTCGCATCCGGCAGTCGGCATTGCTGCGCGTCGCGGGAAGAGATCCAGATTTTTGCATTGACCGGAATGAAAATTGGCACGACTTTATCGCGTCTCGTTGCGCGCGTTGCATTCGGACAAAGAAAGCGACGGAAGGAAAAAAAGCAACGGAATAAAAATTGATAGAAGAAACGAGTGTCTAAATCGTTGGAAATATTTGGGCGAAGAGTCTTTGTAAAAAATATTTCCACGTCGACGTTGACAATGGAAAAAGTGATCGGGTTCGAGAGAGAGAACGCGGGGCGCTTCGACGTGCGGAAAGCGGAAAGACCGCGAACAATAACACTCGAGGGGGTTCGCCCGGCCCGCGTTCTACGATTTATAGTTTTTAGCGTGCATACGACAGTTTTCGAGGAACATAGAACGCGGTATATAGGAATATAGGCGCGTGTAGATGTACGGCGGCGACGACGGGCTCAGCGAACAATTCGTACGGTTGCGCGCTACCGAATGGATGCGAGATTACCGAGTTCGAGCGGCGGAGTTTGCAGGTGAGGCGGAGTTTCCCCATTCGTAAGCAAATCAAGTCCGCGTGCACGCATTGAATCTACCGCAGCAGCTATACCGCGGGCGGTATGACTGCTGCGCGACCTATACGTACTACCTATAACGCACGGCTGGCTGCGCGCGGCGCGCTGGATCATTTATGCGCAGCTATTTCCGGGAAAGAATCATCGCGCGCGCGCCGCGTTGCCAACGGAACACAACCGACGCACGTCGCGAGAGCGTCGAATGTGACATTCTCTCGCTGGGAATTTAATTTAATTCCAGAATAATTTTGGAATAATGTAACGCGGAACAATGCAGGCCCACCACATAAATTTCACTCGACGCACGTTCGACGAGAGCTTTCGAACGCTCACGCGCGCGCTCGTGTACCTCGAGGATATGTATTCAGAAACTTACTTTACCCAGTCCGGACGGTCGAAAAATACTACCAGTTACGCGGGTCGTTCTCCAGTTTTCGTATTATTACTCGGTTTTACAGAGGCTGCGCGCTCTCGGCCAGAAGTTGTCGGGGTGATATTACATTTCGTCGGCGGTAACGAGGTGTATCGCGATACACGGAGAGAAGGATCTGATAAAATGTACCAAATGCGGTGGTAAAAATTACCAGTTCGTCTGGTATTTGGGCGCTATAGCCGCTACCTAACGTTAAGTACGAGAACTATGAGAATTTCTACAGTATATATGAACATTTTTATCATATTTCGTGGTAAAAAGAATTTAATTTAATTTATTAACGGATTTCTCCTTTCATTTTACAAATATTTGGCTGTGGAGCTACAGGATGAAAAAAAAATTCTCAAAGTTCTCGTAATTCTTGATCGGTGGCGTTGTGGCTTCCCTCTACCGGAAATAATGGTACTTTTTCATAGATATATGGTTAAATTTATTAGACCCTTCTCTCCGTGTAACGAAACGTACTTCGGTGACTCTGAAAAACGTTCTCTACGCCGGGTACACCGTAACGCACCTCTGGACGCGGTGATATTCTCTCTGCGCGGTCGACGTCGATCTATCGAAAGCTCGGTCGAAAGAAAATATTAGTCGAGCGAGGAGTTGCTGTCGCGAACGGCAACGGACAGAGAGCGAGCCGTAATGAACTTTCCAGTCGTTGAGTTCTCAGTTTCCAATTCGTTTTCTAGCGCCAGAGCGTAAAAGCAGCGGGAGCTGCCGCCGCAGCGACAGGAGGATCGAAGAGTCTGGCCGAGGCGGCCGTCGTCGATTGTGCGCCGGTTCACCTCGGTTCACCGCGGTGAACCTCCTTCGACGCGCGACTGTCGAACGTCGTGCCGCATGTCTCTTCGAAACGAAGCGGAGCTCGAGGAGAAGGAAGAAGACCGAGGAGCGAGGAGAAGAAAAACGATTTCTCGTGGATGATTCTTCCGCCCGAACGCCCAGTGTCGTTGTATCCGGTTCTGTGAATTTCCACCGAGCTACGACGGAGAATATACGCGAACCGGACGGCCGCGCGGCCGCCGCTCGGGGCAGTATTCGACGACGACGACGGCCCGGCGCGTCATCGGGCTTTTCGCCATCCAACTTTCGGTGCGTCCGAGCGGCCGCGGCGGAGCGAGAGGAAAAAGAGTATGGAAGCATATCGGTCATCCTGAAAGTAACGATGTCCGGCGTACGGCGCGACGAGTCGGAGAGAACGATCGTCCTCGGCGTCCCCCCGGTATATATACGCGAATCGACCCGATCCGGAACGCGGCTGCGCCGCTGATGTCCCATAAAACGACACTAAAAATCCGTTTCAAAGGAAACGCGATGTCGAAAAAAAAGCAGCGGCTCTTTTGATGAGAAAAAAAAAACGAGAAATAGTCGTGCAGCGAGGAGAGGAAGAACGTCGATGCTGCTGCAGAGAGGAGTCGGTATAGTAGCGCGGAAGCGCACCGATTCCGTAAACAAACCGTATCGCGACCGCGTTGTAACCGCGGAGGCGTGGCCGCCGCTCGGCAATTCGCGTTTTGAGTCGCGTACAGCAACGCGTAATGCGAATGCGAACGGCCGAACGGCCGCGCGGCGGAAGAGCAAGCATCGGCAGTTCACCCCCCGCGGCAGCGGCGCGTTTCTCGGCGAGCGGTGCGGTGTATGCATGTTCGTGCTCGGCGGAAACGGGACTGGAAAACGCACACGCCATCGGGCAGCAGCAGCAGCAGCAGCAGCAGCTCGACGTCGATATTCCGCGACCGCAGATGTCCCGGATTTACGGGGCACCGGTGTAAAATCTATTGTCGTCCGGCGCGAGCGCTCGCGGCAGCAGCAGCAGTAGCGGAGCGATGGGGAGAGCAAGAAAGCCCGAACGCCCGAAGAGGTAATGCGTCATTATCGGCGTTCCGCGCGCGTGAGAGTCGATTCATTGTTGCGCGAGAGCGACTCTCGCGGTAGGAACACGAACGCGCGCGTTCGATATTTTGTACTCGCGCCAACTCGACGCGTTATTATATATACGCGAGATTTCGGTGGGGTTGGTGGGGTAGAGCTGCTGGGCTTTGCGCGACACGACCGTAATAGCTTCTAATCGTCGACGAGGTGGGTGCTTACGGACAATTATTACCGGCGGCTCGTAAATATTTATCAGAGACAAAAGCCCGCTCGCTCGCTCGCCGCTCGGGGCTTGTCGACGATAAACGTTTGTTATTTAAACGTCGAAAATATCAGCGAAGACGCGAGAGCGCGCTGTTGTCGCTGGGACGACGCGGCTTGATAATCTCGTTGACAGATCCGACTAATCAGGGTTATGCGAGCGGCTGAACAGTGTCCGTCAACCGTCAAAAGCCAGCAGCCGGGTAGGTAAAATCGCGTATCCGTTGCCCCGAGAACGACGCGCGCGGACCAACGTTGTCAACGCGTCGGTGACGCGCCGAGAGAGACGGACGGATGGAGTCGAACTTGCGTCGAGCGACCGAAGCGTTTGTAAATATTCATACGGTCGCTCGGCGCGCGGATAGTACTTCCTCCCCGTCGGATCTATCTCGATATTGCGTATACGTTGTAAGGAACCGCAGAAATGTAAAACACTCGACGTTCTCAACGACGCAAACGAAGAAAAAGCTCACGATAACAAAGCCGCCGCCGCGAGGACGCGGAATAATAAGATTCCGCGTGAAATAAAATAATCTCATTTACAGTTGAATAATCTCAACCGCCGAAGCAGTTTCCCCGGAATTTATGGTGTTCATACAGCGGAAACACGGTAAAATATAGATAACTTTTTTTTTCGTCTCGTTCAAATACGATACACGAGCGCATTACGAATGAATAGCTGCGCGGGTAACATTGGGGGATTTCCGTGAAAACGAGCGGAATGAAAAAGGGACAACGACATCAGTGATACACGCGAAAGGAAAAAAAAAAAAACGTATATGGCGAAAATAAATGAAAAAATATCGCGCGTCCTTGGCGGTACTTTATTTATCCTCGCGCGACGAGACGAGGCTGCTTTTGTCAATTATTCGACCAGTTTAGATGCGGTGCGAAAAAATCATATCGAATACTCGAAAAAGCTTCATTTTCGGGACGTAGCGCGTTTTTTTTCCTCCGAGCAGTTATGGGGCAGTTATGGCACGTATACACCTGTGTCTATCGGCCTCTCCGGTCGAGGACACGATCGTAAAGAGTGCAGATGAAATGTAAAACTGCTGCTGAAGAACCGGCGAGAGCCGCGCGCGCGGTAAAGCAGGCTGAGTGGGTGAACGTATTTAAAAAGTTATAGCGAGTAAGAAAAAGAAGTCGGGAAGCAGCAGCAGCAGCAGCAGCAGCAGCAGCAGCAGCAGCAGCAGGCGTCGACGGGAGAAGTTGAACTCGACGAAGCAGGGGTGGACGGGGTTGACGAGCAGCGCGGTGGCTGCTCCACCGAGTCCTGTTGCCGCGCGCAGCACGTATTTCCGCGCGCGCGGCGGTATTCCACGAGAACGGACACCGCGTCGCCGTGGCAAAAGCATCCGGACGAGCCACGTACAACACCTTGAGCCGTGAAAACCGGGTGAAGAACAAGCAGCCGAATGGTCGAAGCGGCGGCGGCGGGCGACGCGCGTACCGGCAGAAGGCGAACATAAAATTTAAATAGCTTCTCGTAAAGCCGTGAAACACGTCGTTCCCTATTTCTCCCGGGGACTCGCTCGCCGGGTGTCGCTCGTTATTTCTCCGTAATGCGCGCACCTTTCCGGCTCTTCTACCCCCCCTCCCTCCCTCCCGCGAGCCTGTTGACATCGGGATATATCTCAACTTTCCGCATCGATCTCTCTTACACCGTCCGTTACGCGCGCTTCCGCGGAGAAATACATTTCCCGGTTATGCGCGCGACGTGGCGCAAGTCGCGCTGCTCTGGAATTCAATTCAATTCGTATATCTGTATTATACCCTTATCGCCTCGCGATTCCCGTCGGCTACTTCATTTGCACCGAGCGATTTTTTCGCGCCTGACTTTACGTTCTCCGGTGTATTCCGTTCGAAATGCGACGGGAATATGCGACGGGGGGTGGTGGAACGAATCGCGAATCCTGGTGCTCGCGCTATCTCGCGTAATCCTTTTGATTAAAACCTCGTTTATTTTCTATATTTATCATTCAATTTTATCCCCGCGCGCCAACATCGCTTCCGATGCTTTACCGGCGGCATTTTTCACCGCAGCATACTTTTTGTTGTTGTTACTGCTTCTTTTCCGTACGCGCGGCTTGCTGGCGCGGAAGCTCTCGCGAGGACTCGGGATTTCTAGCTTTTGCCGTGTGTGCTTGTGTGTGTATGTGTGTGTGCGTGTGTGTGTGCCCGGGGCGCGCGCAGTGTAGCGTGCGCGCGAGGGCTCGCGCCGAGCGGCGTTGAACCGCAAGCCCGGGGGCCAAGGTAAAGCTCGTCGCTTCCACGCTTCCTTGCTTCTCGCATTCGAGTTTACTTTGGCGTGTGCACGAACCGCGTGCGCGCGCGCGAGCGACATAACGCTCGGGGATAATGTCTACTGTGCTCGCAGACTCGTGGCCGCTTGCCCGGGTGACAAGAAATAACACAAACGTCGAGACGTTGTCGCTCTGTCGCGCGGGGGATTTTACGCGACTAACCAACTCCGTCGTCGTCGTCGTCGTCGTCGTCGTCTCTCGCGTCTCGTTCTTCTCCGCCGCTGCCGCCGCGCGTTACTCGCGTCACTCACCGAAATCCCCCTCCGCCGCCAAAAGCGACAAACTTTTTACCCGGCTGGGCGCCCCGACAACCCGCCGCGCGATTATTTTACACTCGAGAGAGCATCAACGTATACATTCGCGATTGTCGCGACGCGACTGTTCCAATTTACCCGCTAAAATCTCCCAATTAGTTACATCTCGCTGGACACGAAGATTCCGCAGAATTTCGCGGCAAGTATTTTCCATCGGAGCTGCGGCCTCGCGCATCGATCGTTCGCGGTCGGCATTTATCTCGTCGCGTCCGGTGCCGCGCGCGCGGGAAAGCGAGTGTCGCATTTTTTTCGCAGCGCCCCGGCGAGAACGAATATTTTTCACGGCTGATTACGCGGCCGGCGAATGCTCGAAACCGCGCGGAAAATACACGAAACGCCATAGCTGTCCACTTGTAACGTATAATGTGATTTTTAATTTTCAATCGAGAGTGCCACCGGAGCCCGGGGTGAATTAGCATCGATAATTATTCCGTTCAATGAAAATCCAATCTCCGCCATGGACTCTAGGCCAGCAGTGGTAAATGGATTTGGCGATACGAATTTATGAGAGCCTGATCGCTCTCGGTACATTCGCGAGCATCGCGCATCCAGCATCCGTGCATCCGTGTTATGGATTCCATGTGTAATGCGCGTTACGTTGTGCCGCGCGTACATAGAGATGCAGGCGACACGACTGAGAGTGAGAGATCGCGACTCTGGGCCGCTGGTAGTGGTGGCAAACTGCGCGCGCGCGCGGGCACCTCATCCGGGCAATCGCTAATTCCGGTATCATAAATGCAAATTGAATTCGTTCGCGTGGGGGCCGCACCGACGAAGCGCAGCCGAGGACGCGCGTTGCCAATGCACTCGGGCGCACCCTTCGCGTCTCTGTCGCTCTCCCCCTCGGTGCGGACCCGCGCGCACAGTCGAGAGATTTTTTTTGAAAATACCGAAAAGAAGAAAAAAAATGTATCGACTTGGTGCGAGTTTTCGACACGGCTACGCATAACTGCGTCGCTATGCGCCGATATAGCCGGAAAACGAGTGAAGCTCGGCCCTCGTTGCGCGAGGAGCACGTAGTGCAAACCAATTGCATCGATTTCAATCCGCGCCTTTGGGGATCAACCCCTCTCCCCCCCGCACAATAACCCCGGCGTACCAGTAACGTTTCATTACTTGTTCGCTAGCTATTCCCTGTCCACGAATTATATCACGAGATATATTCTCTTTCTCTAGATTATTATCGCGCCGCGAGTTACAATATCTTTTTGGCTGCGTGTCGACAAAATTAAATATGCTTTTATCATGTCGAATCGGTGCAGCCAAGGTGCCCCGACTAATTGCATCAAATTAAAGTTAGCCCGCTACAAAGTTACGATTAATCGTTGTCACTCCGTAACAGCGAAGACGGTCGCGCGCTATTGTTTTAGTACACCGTTAAATTCTCCCCGATGCGCACGATAACCATCCCCCGCGTAGTTAGATGCAGGATAGCTATGACTTTTCAACTATCCTCCCTCGTGCCCGCCGTGAGCAGCCCCCCCCCCCCCCGCGCGGCAACCTGAAAACTCGTTTACCCACCCGATACAGCGGCAGCTGTACCTGTGTATCGCGCGATTTCGTTTCCTATATACATACGGGGTATTCCTACACCGCGACCGAAGCGCATAAACGCGCAGCGGCAGCGGCGTTTACGTCCCTTTCGTAATTAGCGACTCATCAACGAAAGTTATCGGCGATGAAGCTGAGAACGCAGGCGGCGGCGGCGGCTGCGTGGCCTGCCCTCTCATTTGCCAGCAGCCGAACGAAGGTACGAAACAAGCGAGCGCCGTATTTATAGCAGCGTCACAGACGAACGTCGGTCGGAGAAGCTTACACCGACGCGCGCCAGTCGGGCGGCTGGAAATTAGTACTGATTAATTAAACACCACTGATGTAGCGGCGATAGAAGGCGCTTTCCCGCACGGTGCGCAGCAGCAGTCGAGCCCCCGCGACTCCCCGAGCTCCACGCGCGTCGCGCGATTCTCCGCGGGCGCGATTTCCCCCATCTAACCATCCCGCAGGGCCCGATCGCCGGCTTTCACCATCAGTCATCGATCCACGACGATAACCCCACCCGTCCGCCCTCTTCCCACGGCCCATCGGGACGACGACGCGCGCGGCATTGACAGCTTTTCTCCGGTTCACCTCGTTATACGCGTCTATCGCGTGTTATATCACCAGCAGCCTATAGCTGTATGTGTGTGTGTGTGTGTGTGATTAATCGGGTCGCACGCATTCGCCCTTCTTCTTTTTTATTTCTCCCCCGTCATTTGTAACGCGGAGTTCGGCCGATAGAAAAACTTCTTACTAACGAATTCGCGTTAAAAGGAAGCTCCGCTCCGAGTTGCTGCCTAATTGATCATCCAATTACTCGGTTTCGTACCCAATTAAAAAATTATATATCTCCGGCGCGAGGGAAAAAACAAGAAGCGTCGCAGTGACGCGCGAACGAGCGCTAGAGCGGAGAACGTTTTTAAAGGTCACGTTTGCCCTTAGCGCCGCCGGATTCGCCCGATATAATGTTTTTTTTTTCTTTTGCCACACGTCGCGTATACGCGCGGGATGAAGAGGATCAATTTATCAGAGGAAAATAAAAGTTTTACTTAACCCTTGACGCGCTATAACTGGCTCATGTATGTGGAGGGGTGGAGCGCGGTCGCGAGTAATACGTACGTATTCCGACAACTCAATTACGAGCGGGCGCCTTGTGAAGCGACAACGATATATCTCATAGATCCTTTTATCTCGCACCTTAACTTTGTTTAATCGAAAAAGTTTCGTGCCGCGCGATAATAACAATAAAGTCGGGTGGGGCACGAATAAAAGTTGGACTATAACTGTAAAGCATATCCCGTGTCTTGTTTCCGCCTTCCGCCATTCGAATAATATTCTAATATGCATAAGGAGAAAAGCAGGGCGGCCGCTTGAGATAAAACGTGTCGTGTCTGTGACGCTCGAGACTCCCTCGCCGAATTCGGAGTGGAAATGAAAAAAAAAAGGAAAAAAAAAAACGGTAAAAAAGGAAGAAGAAAAAACAACGCGAGGAAAGAGTGAGAAGCGTCAAGAACCCTCGGGTGTGCTGAATAAAGATCCGGGCGACCGCAGTCGTTCCATCGCGCATACACGACGAATATGCATACCTGTCTGCCTATATATTTTATGCGCTCTCGAGCATTCGAGCGCTACAGGCAACTTCTCGGAATGATTATATGTATAACGCGTAACCGCGAGCCGAGGTGGTGGGAGGGGTGGGTGCAGCGAGCAGCTCGTATATAGTTTCTACGCCGCGCGCGGACTGGCCCCTCGCGCACGCCCGCGCGCTTTTAATATTTAATAAACCTCGGCGTTTTAAATTGCTGCTGGAAAAGGAAGCCCGAGCAAAGGTGGCTTATTGCGTTCACCGATATACGACTCGGGCGGCGGCGGCACACCACCGTTACGCTGCTACCACCACGGCGACGACGAAAGACGCAGAAACACCGGGGTAAACGCTGGCCCCGGCAAACACCGTTTTCCCGAGGTTGTTACCGTCGGCGCGGCGACTTTACGACGACCGCAATTCCTTAGTTTCTTTTTAAATCTCGACTGCCGAAGAAATTGTAGTTGGTCGTTTCGCTCGAGGCCCTCCCCCCGCGCCTCCACCCGGCAAGCGCCAGAGGAAAATGTATTCGCTTTTAACCACATATAATTTTTCGGCTCTGCACGACTCCTCCCCCCCTCCCCCTTTCCCCGCGCACCTGGCGCACTTTTGTAAATTTCTCGAGGCCCGACTGGAACGACAAAAAATAAAGGAATTACGCGTTCCCGGAAGCCGGCTCGGACTTTTTACTGCATCGTAAAGTTGATATAAAGGCTGAATTCTGAAAAAGTATATTTTTTTAAATCTCTCCTTTTAAGTGTCACAGCGGTTTTAAAGGTGCGGGGAAATGCCCTTGTCGTTTTTCGGCGAAAAAAAATGTTCGTTTTAACGAAGTTTGAAAACTCTATCCGATGGGAAATTTCCCGCTGATTAAAAAAATCACGAATATTTGCCCGATAAATCGAAAATTCGAGGGGAAAATCGCGAAAAATGATTTTTTCCTTTTTTTCGAATTTTGACACATCACTAAAATCGATGTCATTTTTTTTTTGGATCAATGGAATCTGGATTTTCTTTTTGCATTCGAAAGAAAACCCTTCAAGGAAGAGAATGCCACCAGGCGGAACGCGATATCTCGATTTTTCAATTTTTTGCAGATTTTTAAAGTTGACCCTCATAAATCGCAAATTTTTAAAAGGGTACCCCTTGCGTTTTTTTGCGAAAAAAAATGTTCGATTGATCAAACTTTGAAACCCCTATGCGACGGGAAATTTTCCGCTGATTCTAAAAATCACGGGTGTTTGTCCGAAAAATTGAAAATTCCAGGAGAAAAACGCAAAAAACGAATTTTTTTGTTTCATTAAAAAATGACATCGTTAAGCTGTAACGTTAGAAGCGTGGAATTTAATTACCTGGTATAATTTACCGGGGTGCAACGCTTTAAACTGGATGATGTAACGAACTTTACAGACTCACAGAGCGTAGCAAATGTCGCGAGGTTTTAGCTGCGTTGCGGGTATATACGAGTCGACTTCATTTGCGGTCTTACGTGCATGGAAATATGCGGCTACCCGAACTAAATAATATACCGTACAACGTAATTCGCGTAAACGATACAGCGCGCGTCGAGTCTTCTGCATCCGGGTAAATTGGCTCGAGCGACTAACCGCACCGAGTACAAAACAACGTCGTTGCGTCTGCGTTCGCTTTGAATTTCCGCGAAGCTGCGAGAATTATTCTCGCGACGAACGGTACAAACATTTAACGTCTGAAACGAGCGCGGCGTTTCTACTCCGAAAATTCCGGTCGAATAAAACTTTCGGTTGGGAATATACGCGCGCGCGCGCGCCAGGCATCCTTAATTTTCCGTTCCACATTCCCCAGCAGGTTTCAATAGCACTGCATTTTTCGTCTCGCGGATATTTCTTTTTCTTTTTTTCCTTTCCCTCCTCCATCGGTGTCGGTAAACGCGAGTTCCAGCGCATTTGGCACTCGCGTCGCGTACCAACGCCGAGCGCGAAATAGTGAGAAATAAAGACATTCAACGAATGAGAGTGGTAATGTCAAGGAAACGTCGGAGTGAAAACCCCAAAAGCGCGGGTGGAGCGCGCGCGGCAACGGCAGCAACGGTGGCACTTGCGGAAAAGCAGTAACGGAGCAACGCCGCGGCAAACGCGCGCGCAAAAGCTCGGTAAGAGATGTCGACGGGTGGATTCTCGCGCGCGCGCACTGGCTCATGCGGTTTTCAACGCGAGACGCGGTGTAAGCCGGAAGGCTGCTGCTGCTGCTGCTGCTGCTGCTGCTGCCGCTGCTGCTGCTGCAACACCACCACCTCTCGATCTCGGCGAGTCGTATGCGCCCGATGTGCCCCCCCCCCCAGTGAATCCACATACGAAGCTTCACACTGAAAATCCCAGGGTTGGATTTTACACGCGAAAATACACAGACGCGAGACGGCATTGAGCGACGGTGGATTCGCGAGAGTGCGATGAATGAGCGAAAGCTCGCGGCGCGAGGAGTGCGAGAGGAGGAAAGAGCGCGGCGTGAGAAGATGCGACGAGAGGTTGGGGTTCGCCGCGGGGCAAGGGGCAAGGGGCAAGGGGCGCGCGCGGGAGTAGGGGAACGAAGCAGGCGGGTCGCCGATTGCCCGGGAGGTCGCGGCGGAACGTCAGGTCGCCGTCGTCTCTCGAAATATATTACGGGAGCGACGTCGGGGTAGAGGAAGCGGACGGGGGCGGGCGGGCGCAGGGGGATCCGAATCCGAGGGGTTTCGTCGGAAAGGAGATGGTTACCGACAGTCGCGACAAATTTCTCCGGCGTTATCGCCGTCTCGCCATCCAACGTGCGGCGCACACAGTGCGGGCGCCACTGGCGCGAGAAAGGTGCTAAGACGCGGGGACTCGGGGTCGAGCGGCTGCTGCTGCTGGGCGAGGACTGAAAACCGAGGAGCAACTTCGGGGGCGAGAGAGCTATGTCGATTACGCGAGAGTTGCCGGCGCGCGCGAATCCGTGTCGCTTTTCTCGATTCCCCGGGACGACAACGGAGAGCGGACGAGAGTAGGGGGAGGGGGGGGGGGGGGGGGGGGACGATAGAGCGGGGAAGTACTTTTCGGGAGATTGCGCGAGCACAAAAATTGCTTTTCCTCTTCCCGGTTGCAACCGACTGCGCTCTACGGTATTGGGATACTAATGTTATCAAAGAATGGAGATTAACATTTTTATCCAAGAATATCCTCGACATTTTGACAACGGTAGAAGTAAGCGTCGATGACAAAAAACATTTATCCAAAAATTAAAGCTCAAAGGCCGGCATAACGAAGGTGAGAATTGAAGAGTGTGAACTTTTTTTTTAACTCGTTGGGCTCGTAATGAGCGATCGAAAACGTTGCTCTTGACGTTTGTCGTTTGTCGTTTGCCGTAGAAATAACCAGGTGCGCCCGAGGCTGCGCCGCGCGCACCGGTATTAAGGAGGGTGGATACCCAACTAAAAATGATAAGCAGGCACCCAAATTTTTTGAGGATGTTCGTCGATTAAACTCACATCTCCATGCAAAATTTCAGTTCAATCGCCTGGATAGTCATCGAGAAATTAATAACTGAAGTTATACTCTTATACATGGGAAACGTAGGGAAATCGGATAAAAGTTAGGCTATATCATAAACTCAACCCTTGAAACCATGCAAAAAATGATAAGAGCCGGATGAAAATACGTGCAAATAATACTTGACATTTTCAGGAAGATCTCAACGAAGTTTGAAGTCGCTCGTCTAAATAATTATTGAGGAATTGCAGAAAGAAAACCGCATATTGATAGTTGTTTCGTGTAAAGCGATCGAGCACGGTACGGAGCGCGGCAACGTCGCATTCGGGTCGGCCATGATGAATGCGCGCCATAATTTGAATACAAATCGGTTTTATTATCTCATTCTTATTATTATTTCCCATCATTACTAATGAGAGTAATTCTTTGGAATAAAATAAACAAACATATAACGTGAATAAAAATTTGTTTATTAATTATTTAAGAAACCTTTTAATGAAAAAAATATTAAATATATTTTTTATTTTTTAATATTTATCATGTTATTAAATTATAACGCAGCACATTACAAATGTGATAATAGCACTATTAAAATTTACCTTACATAGTACATATCACAGATACATATCGTCTTACATATCACGTTACTTCAGCAACTGGTCGAAATGATTAATCACTGAATCCAGTATTTTTTTGGTTTTTATCACGGTTTTTTTTCCGTTCTCTTTTTTTTCGAGTAGAGCTGTTAGCTTTTCCTTCCCCTGGTGGTATGCCTGTTGTAGCAAATCGTAGCTAATGCTCGCATTTGCCATTCTTTTTCGTATTTCGTTGGAAACAAGATTCGTCAGCGGTCCAAGAGATTGGAAATTCTCGTTGAATTGTAACATTGCGGCGTATTTCTTGTTACTAACGAGTAATTCTTCGGCTGTGAAGTGACAGAAGGCCGCATTTTGGAGCATAATCACGTCGTACATCGCATCGTGAGCCTTTTCCGGGTGCAGAGCGAAGTTTCGAGCTGCTACCTGTACTAAACTGCAGTTTTCGCCGCGAAACTTACTTCTAAATAGTGGCAGAGTGTCTACGAAACCATCGATAACTTCGGTAAATTCTGTGACGAGGCCTGTTTGATCGATCAGACGTATTAGTCGTGGCGCATCAAATGCACAATTATGTGCAATTAGCACGCAAGGCTTTCCAAAACTTCGCAAAAAACCGAGCAACTCGTTCGCGACGACGTGTAGAGGTTTGGCCGGCACGCTCTTTCCGTGTAAATACAGATCCTGTCCTTCGTTCGTTAATCCATTGACTTTAGAAGCAGCTAAAGATATACTGTCGTTCGGTTTGATGTATTCTTTGAATTTCGCGCTCCCACATTTCGCGGCGATTTGCAGGACTTGGGATGTCACTTTTAACCCCGCGGTTTCCAAATCGAAAAAGACCAAAGCTGAGCTGTTATTATCGTCGTCAAATTCATCAGCTAACTTTTGCAACTGAGCAGAAGGATCACGGTCAGTTTCTACTGCAGGCATACTCAATAGACCGACGTGACTGCTATACGTTTCTCCTTCGAGATGATCGCGTCTATTTCGTAGCTGACATCGTTGTTTTCGGAGCGCTCGGCGTCGCGCTTTGAACGCCGGAGTTTTCGCCAACATCGATCGCACTCGAGCCGATTTCGCGCATTTTTCGACGTGTTTCGACAGATGGGATCCTGGACTTAATTCATACGTCGCGTATACGTCTTGTACGTATTTTTCTCCGACATTCTTCTGGGCGACCGCGGCTGCGTATCTAAAATCAGCTGATTCCGAGAGACTGTAGCACACGGCTTTCGGCGCTTTCCTAGACATTATATTGTTTAGGCTTTCGTTCGCTTGGCTTGACGCGCCACTCGAGAATTTTTCAGCATTAGTTGCCAATTTATCAAAAAGTTTTATCAGCTCGTCGAATAGACGTTCGTTTTGAAAGCCGCCGAGAACCGTTGTGTGGACATAGTTTTCCGGGTCCTTGGAATAGTTGCACCAGTCTCCACAATTATCGTGCTTGTTAAAAGCATGGTACGGAATGTTTCTGATTGCAGCAGCCAAATTATCCGGATTTCCTGGATTCTGAGAGACGGCGTACGTGAAGCATCTGTGCAGATATTTGATCGCTTCTGACGAGAGCTCTTTGTTCGGATCAGCATTCTTGTCAATTTTGTATAACATATTCGTTACGCCTCTTGAAGTATGGTTTTTGTCCGAGTGCTTCACGACGGGGTGATTGCATGCTTTTCTGACAGCGCAGATACTAGAACTGTCATCGTCGCCAATAAAAACACCAACTTCTACATTCTGTGACTTGAAAATCGCGCTGTTAGCTGCAAGCTGAGCTGCAGTATCGGGCTCCATTGCCTTGGCGCTGCCGTAAAAATTCAAACGACAGTCATGTGTTTCTTTTGGGTGCCCTAAAGAGCAGAAACGACATTGCCTATTTCTCGTTGCAAAATCAAGAACTTTTCCAGACTGCGTGCCGATCATAGCAGCGTAGCCATTTAAGCTATCATATTGCCGTCCGGATCCTCTCTTGCTCCAACCCATATCGTACGAAACGAAGAGTCTAACTAAATCGTTCATCGCCGTATCTTCTATGTCGTCTGCGTTCACTGAGCCTTCCGGAAGTTCATGCCGATCCATTTTTTCTGTCGTCGTCGGAGTTGACTCTTGCGATTCGTCTCTACTTTGAACGAGAAAGCCGCTTCGAAGATCTTGAGGCCTATACGTAAATTAGAAAAAACGGGATGGAGTGATGGATTACGCGAGGGAGATACAAGAAATATCTGCATTTATGCTATTTGTCGGTGTACATTTTATTTACAAAACATTGGATTTTTATTAATACAGTATACGAGTTACCGCACTGAATTTCATTGTACAAGTATCATTTCATTAATTATGAGGGATTTTTGTATACGAAATACCCATAAAACTTACAGTAATTTTTCCAGCGACTCCCTATTTTGTTTCGTTAGAGAACGTTCTAATTCTGTGGCTTCCTGACAGCTTTGCTTCGCGACTTCCTCGATGACCGGTCCAATCTCTCTCTCGTATCGTTTGTACGACTTCGCACTCATGTTTGGTATATTCATACACTGCAAGTACTTGTTTACTGCAGTGTATCCTAACCCTGCGTGCAGAGTCCCTGTAAAAAATCTGGTCGTTAGAAAGTGGAAGTATATTTTTTATATATTTAATATTTTTTCATATATTGTATATTTATTTATTTATTTTTATATTTATTTATTTACTTTTATATTTATTTATTTATTTATATATTTTTCATATTTTGTATATAATTATAATATAGAACTTACCTAGCGCTGATTTTGTGTTGACGTCGAACAACATTTTCGTAGTCACTCCAGGATGCTTAGCTCCAGTGGGTACCTTGTTTATCAAGAGGCAATGTTGGCAAAGTACGTCAAAGATTGAGCTCAGACCATGTTTTTCTTCGCTCTTAATATTTCTCAGCCATAAATCCTCTTTACAAAACGTGCAGCGCATGTGGTCCGACATAACCTTCAAATCGATGATGCGTCGCCCGTCGATCACGCTTTCCTCATTTTTCTCGGTTATCACTTTCCTTCGTTGCTTTCCATTCTCCACTTGTTTTAGTCGTCGATTGTACTGTTTCTCGCTTTGGATTTTTCCTTTCCACCGTCTCATTGCTGCTTTTACACGAACGCCAAAGCGCGACACAACCGATCGCGGCTACAGCTGATCGCGATCACGATGCGGTCGCAGTGCTGGCAGCGGCTGAAAACGAAATTGCGCAGTTGCCAAATTTCACTGTGGGTAATCACGTATTTGGCTTTCAATTAATCGAAAAATAATTAAAAACACTTCAAAACAGCTAGATTACAGCTAATTTAATATATTCGACATGTTTATTTGGTAAAACTCGTTTTATTAACACGACGAGAATTTCATTATTTGGGGTTGGCAGCCGTGGTACAAGCGCCCGCGTTTAACATAGGCGTTCCCCTCTTGCCGCCTGCCCCGCAAAGACGGTATCCACCCTCCTTAAGCCGCCGGGGCCCGCGCTGTGGACATCCGGATATTCGAATTTATTTAAATACCGCGGTGGTAACTCTAACGAGGTACACGTACCCGGGGACAAACAACAAACGATAGAGGACTTTGGGATAGCCACGAGTGTACGGTGCATGCAATTACTGGTCGCGTATAGCTCGGGTGTATTGTTGGCAGGTCGGTGGTCTCGCGCGCAGAGAGCGACGAGAGAGGGTGGGGAGCCATCCGGGTCGCCGAAGGATCCGACTCGGCACCGCACCGGCAGCCCGACCATCGCCGAATTGCGGGAGAGTCGCGGAGAGAGGAGCGGGGAGGGAGCGAGAAAGGCGAGCCCTCGTCGCGCGGCGTCAACCGGTGGTCCGTTGTTTGGTCGGTACCCAACCGGAAGTCGGTGCCGGTCCGAAGTCGGCGCAGCCAATCAAAGTTGTACGACGTCGTTAAACACGTTTGTGCTCGGCCGCAAGAGGGAGAGAGCGAGAAAGAGCGAGAGCCCGAACCGGTCCGGGCTCTCGATGGTTCTCTCCCCCCCCCCCCCTCCCCCCGTGTGTTGAACTCCGCTCTCGCGTTATAATGGCGAAACGAGCCGCACCGCCACCTCTCTCCGACACCCACGTTTCCTATAACTATACAACTGCGCAATCGTCGCGCAATACAGCCCCCCCCCCCCCCCCCCTCCCCCTCTGGCTCGTAGTCGTCATCACCGGGAACCGCGCGCGCCGCTTCGGAACAGCTCTATAGCCGCGTACGTATACCGCCAACGTCGCAGCCGCCGCATCGAGGTACCCGGTCGTTTTCCGTACGTACACCACCGCTATAGCTTCACCCCACATACCATCGATAAGTACAATCGCGCGGTACTCAAGAACTCGGCGGTTTACCTCGGAAATCCTTCGCCCTCTCTCTCCCGCTCTCTGTGCCCCCCTCTGCGGCCCCCACGCTGTTCAGCGAGCTCGAACCAACTTGTTCATCGACGACGACGACGACGACGACGACGATTATACCGCCAGCGGTAAGCGACGAACATAACGACGCGGAAGAAACGGCGGAAGCAATGAAATAGCGCGCACGGTGCGCGCGGATCCTCGCAATTGTACGATAATTATTTTATCACATTAACCGGGGTTCTGTTTTTATAGGTTGCCGGATCGAGTTATCGTCGCGTTATCGTCGACGCGCGAGGATCTTTGAACGATCGCGAGGAGTCAATTTACTCGACGAGACGACGCCAACGACGATGAGGAGACGACGACGACGATGGAAAGAAAGTCGTAAGCACCAAAATATTATTATTATTAGTATCATATACCTAACCACCTAAATACAGGTAATTGTGAAAATGATCCGGTACTCGGAGGATGTACGCGGTGGTGGGGGTTACATAAACGAGGGAGCCATTGACCCTCCCGCTATGTCCGTTTCTCTCCGCGGCGATAGGAGTTACGCGAGAGCAGCGAGTGCACCGCCGCGTCGCCTGGATCGACTGCTTTTCGCTCTTAGCGGCGGCGGCAGCAGCAGCAGCAGCACGCCCCGATAAATATCTTGGAAAGAGCGACGCCGAACATTTATCGCGCACAGCGTGATTTGTGGGATTCGTGGGTGCGGCGAGACGCGGTGAGAAGCGCGGGGGCGCGGCGCGGCCGACCGCGGCGCGAAATAATTTCCTCGGGTGGGAAAACGTTTCCGCAGCTGTCCCGCCGAACCATCGGGGCCACTTTCGCACCGCTTTTATTTCTCACCCCCCCCCCCCCCCCCCCCGCGCAGACTCGCTGCTCGGTTTCTCGCGCTTGCTCAATTTTATCATCTTGCCTCCTTGACCTTCCCCCCCCCTCCTCCCGGCTCCGCAACCACCTGTCAATACGTTTTCCTTTCACCGGATCGCAACTTCCTCGCAGTGTCGAGCGGTATATACGCGTCTGTTAGCGACAAAAAACACCGGAATTTTCACCAGGGGTTCACCGTGGATTGCCGGAAAGAAAGAGAGAATGCGAAGAGTGCGTGCGCGTTTTTCGGATTCTGGTCGGTAGGCACTAGGCACACCCGTACAGTCGACGAGCGAGTACGATGGAGTAGCTACTCGCTACTCGCGAAACGCGGCACGTCGAGCGTCTGAATATACCGGCGCCGGGGATGATAGCTGCGTTGATGCAGCTCGCTCTCGTGGATGGTACTCGCCTCGTGCACGCGGCAGCTCTAAATATTGGATTGCCGTATTACGCACCGGGGGCTGCTGCTCGTGGCAGCCTCGGGTTCGCGCGGGGAAATATGGATCTCGCTCCGACACCCATCTACACCCCCCTTATTAACGTCGAGTTACACGTGAGCCACGAGTAGCTGGTAATGAAGCAGCGGGAGCCCACGGAATACGCGGCTGGTCTAAAACGAAAAACTAACATCTACGAGTGAACGAGACGAGAGACGCCAGAGAGAGGGAGAGAGAGAGAGAGAGAGAGGTAGCGAGCGAACAATCTGCCGTAGCTGCGGAAATATTGTATCCGCAGTGTCGGAGCCAACTACAGAGGCGACACCTGGTGTCCCGCGGCTACCGTCCCAGTGCGGAAATTTATACGAGTCAAATATGTGGAAAAAATATATGTGAAATATAAAAGGTTCTCGCTGTACGCAAGCCCATGTATATTTTTTATTCGTGCTTCGCGCAGTTCAGGTATACATTCGCGTTTGTTTATACGCTTACGGTATACAACCTGTGTATGACAAATATACGCAACGTACACGCGACGTTGCAACGAATTCTTTTGTATCTCATCGCGTGTAACCAATTGAATATACTTTTTGTTTGACAATATTAATCAAAGTGGACAAATCGAAGTTGGAAGCGGTAGCGATAGGCTCCTTTCGACTGGCATTAGGTTTATGATTAAACTCGACGTATAACACCGGTGGATACACGTTTGGGGACGGGGGTACTTGTCGCATCAGCTCAAACAGCCGTAAGAGCCACAACGTTACTCTATCCATACGTGTAGATTTCCCTACGTATATATTGTACTGGTACGTACGCCTTGGTCGTCCCCATGGAACGCCACCGAGGCACCGGGGCAATGGCTGTCCGGTAAATGAACACGCGCTATGTCGCTCGCATTCCGCACAGAGCAATGGTTCTCGCCGGCCGAACAGGTCGTTAACCACGTGACACGGCCGTTGCGGTCTCGGCCTCGTTCGGTCTGGGGTTATCCCGGCTCGCTCGCATCGAGGCCCCAGCTCGTGGCACACTTTCGTCGCGGCCCCGCCGCGTTCTCCGACCGGAGGGTCCGTTTCGCTACAGAATTTGACCAAATTTTCATTTCACTCGTGTCTCTGTATGCCTGTGGATTTTTTTTTCTTTTTTTTTTATATTTCACGTCGCACCGGCGAGTATTTTTCATTGTACAGCCTCGTACCCGTTGGCGCGGGGCTTTTGCTTTTTTATCCCCGCGGAAACCAGTGAAAACTCCCAGCGTACTTTATCCCGTGTACATATCTACGCGCGCGGCAGTGCCGCGAGTTTAAATATAAAAGGGGTACACGCCGACCGTTCCGCGAGTGCAGTTATGCCGCACACACAACGGGTCGACCGGCGGAACCCGACTCACCATCATTTCGCTCGCGTGTTTTACAAAGCAAGTGAATACAAAATTGAGGGATGCTGCTGCTGCTGCTGCGAGGCTCTTTTTTACGTAACGTAGATTCACCGCGGCCTACGTATACTTCCGAATGGTCGTGCCGACCGAGGATCAGAGTCAAAGCCGGGTGCATTGTTTTTCTTTACTTTTTTTCTGCCGAACCGTGATTCGCGGTGATTTATATAAATGTATATACATTCTTCGGTATACTTTCCAGACAAATTGACGACGAGTTTAAGCCGACGACGACGACGACGACGATTTCTCCGGAGTGTCGAGTTGCGTGTGCGGCGAGTGAAACCACAAAGCTATCGGAGGATTTGGTAGCGAGGTGCGGCGTGTACTTAATACAGCAGTTATGGTAGCCGCATTGCCGGGACGAGGGGCAGGGTTGCGGGAGGGCTGAGCGGGATAACCGGGAGTACAAGCGGTCGTACATCGTCGACACATACCGATCGGACAGAGTCATAAATAAGCGGATAATGATAGCACCGCGTTGGCGTTGGTATCACGCTGCAGCTGGCGTGGCGAGGACGAGAGAGCGAACTTGGTCGTGCGCGCGCGCCGTCCGCACACCGGAACAGCACAGCCAGGCCGAGAGCCGCTCCGTGGTATGCATAGGTAAACACCGGGCGGCAGATCGGATCGGTACATAATTCCGTCCGCAGCAGCGCGGCATCGGCAACACCGGCGCCGGCACGCCGATACCTACCGCGTTACATGTGCGCGCAACTATCGTCGCTCGCCGACCGCGCGCAGAACCGCCTCCCCCGCGTCATCAGGTAAATGGCTGTACACGCGGCTATATGTATACGAGGGATGGTACGCGTACCTACGTAACGCTATACGTACGGACGTACGCGCGGACCTTGGCGCGCGGCGGCGTTATGTAGGAAACTCGCAGGGACAGCGAGACGATCTGCCCCGTATCGTGCGCACGAACCTCGTTACGCTGTATACGGTAGATGCAGGTCGGGAGAGTTGCTCGGACATCGAGCTGCGAGCGAACTCGAGGATATTCCAGCGGGACTGCGACCATACCGCAGGGCAGCACACAGCCGCCGTCATTGGCGATTCTCGCGATTGATCGCGATTGCGATGAATTTCCATGGGCTAATTAAACGATAGAATTTTGAGCGAAGGGTAATATCCACGAGTTTTCCGTGGATTCGTAGAAGCTCTGAGTTATAATTCGGAGCTACCAGTGCTGACTGCTTCTCGTTGATTAATAGAAATCGCCCACGGCCAGTACTATTTTCATCCTCGTAATAATGCACGCGGAACGTGCCGTAACGTTGGCTTACTTTCAATGAATTTTTCGTCATTAACTCTAGCGCGTCGCGCGCGGTGCCTATTATTCCGGTTTCAGAGCCCCGAAGGCTGCGGGCCAATGGAGAATACGACGCCGTCGCTCGCGGTGCGTCGAGTCCCTGATACCGCGATCCGCGTCTTCGGTTACAACGAGGGACGATCGCGCTCGGCACGTTGCACGTCAAATTGGATCTGGGACTACGAGAACGCGCGCGCGCGCGGCTGAGTATTCTCTCAAATCCATACGGAAGCTCCGGCTGCGGACGGTCGAACAGGTCGTACAGCGATTCGGTCGATGCTACTGCACCGCGTGACTGCAGCCACACGTATATAGCAAGCCCAGCAGCGCACGAACGGATGAAATTCCGGGGTACGCTCGGGGGATAGTGTACGAGAGAGCTTCGCGCGGAGCAGGAGGAGGAGATTCCGGAGCTCGGTGCACTCTCTCGTTATGTCCGCCGCCGGAGAACCGTCGAGCAAAGGAATTCATTGGAATAATCGAATTTATTCTCCATTATCGACGTGCAAGTCCAAGCTCGACGAGCTCGCCGGGTTTTAGCCGATATCGGTGCGGCGCGCGTACACCGGCTGACCCGCCGAGCGAACAGTTTCACCGTCTGTTCTAGCCACCGACCGCCGGGAGCACTGGGTCATTCGCGTGTACACGTCGAAGGTGTCTCCGTTCGTGCGCGGACGAAAGGTGGGGAAAGGAAAGAAAAAAAAAAAAATGGTAACTCGCATCCGCTCGTCCAATGAATAGTCGAGCAACAATCTCGCCTCGAAGGCATTAAAACGCATGTATGCTGCATCGCGTTTCGTTTCGTTACGTTTACGTTACTCACAGTGCACAGTGAGGTTCCATCGATCCTCGATCGCGGTGTCCGGTAACATTGGATTCTCAGCTCGACACGCCAGGTACTTGCCGTCGTCCTCCGGCGTCGGCTCCCACGTCAGGTGACTCACTTTACTGTCCTGCAATGAAATTTCATGAATTTGTAGCGCAAGTCTCGGAAGTCTCGGTTAACCTATACGTGTTTTATATCTTCGCACGGAGAACAATGCGCATCGAGTCTAGCGCAGTACCAACGCGCGCGCGGCCATTCGCTTTTCACGCCGATCTTTTGACACTCTCGCCCCACGACGAGGGATTAATCCAGCAGCAGCCAGTTGAGTTAGCCAGCTCTTTGGGTGATACACATTTCCATGATAATTTTATGGGGGGCGCGTAGCTTGGTGTAAGATCAACTTTTTTTTATTCCGTTTCTTCGATCCACTCCTAACTTCAAAGCCTCTCGAGATTTCTCGCCTCGTAACCTTGAGACGATCTTGACGGTATGAACAAAGGATCATCGGGTTAAGAATAACTTCGTTTAGACAGAGTACGGCAAATTTGCTTCGTACCCGATAAAATTCGATAAACTTCGCGGGTATATAAACACCAGACTCGAGGAGTGGCGTATCGACGAAGAGTGTTTCCAAGCGCGAAGCTTACTGCATTTTTGTCTTGTTATCGTTCGCTTCTCGCTGCTTTCGGAAAGCGAAGGCTCGGTAATTGTTATACCGGAAAATGATAACCCTATTACGAACCGTTCATCGTACCGTTATACTTCGAACCGAGTCTCACGATCGACGGCACTCAGTCGATATTCGTGTGTGCACTACGCGCACACTACGCGCTCTAATAATAAAATTTCGTTACGTAGAGGGAAAAAGCTTAAGCGCGCACGAGGCGGTGGCGAAGAAAACTCAATTTCGGGTCTGACATGTACTACGTTAAAAGTCTTCTCCAACGACATTATTGCTTCTTCGTGGAAGCTGTGTTGTGCCTCTAATCAACCTCTTTCTTTAACGATTCAAACAGATTGAAGTACCGGATCGAAATATGGCCCGCGAATGGAGCTTGAAGTTGGCAGTTTTGCCACCCGATTATCGCAGTGCTGGAAGTAATTAAAGTCGACACTCACGAAAATTTTATTAGAGTCGGAATTGATTTGAATAAAAAAAATCTGTAAAACGCCGTAAGCACGCGCCGTCTCGTATAAATTTTAAGCCGCCGAGGAGAAACTTTCTCGGCAAATATAATTACAGCCGAGCTTGCTCGGTATTGATTATCTCCGGGGATAGCCAATGGGTATCAAAAGTGACGAACTTTGCAATTCATTATACATTTTTGATACGCATGCGCGCTAACTTTCACAATTATCGAGTGGATTAAACTACTGTCCGGTTAGTACAGCATCAGCAGCAGCAGCCTCGAAGAGTTGCGAAGCAAGTCTCGCGGAAGCTCGTAACGCGCATTGCCGCCACCTATAATTATTTTCCAAGTTGCACAAAGACGTGTCTGCGGGGAAGCCTCGATCGAACATCGCGCTGCCTCATTGAGGTGGCTCTGTGAAAGGTGAAAAGTAACGAGGAAGTAGCGCGCGTATCGTTCTACATTGCGCAACTGTTTCCTGTTTCGTTTTGTTTTGTTTTTTTCGCCCCGTTGTGTAGTACCATTCCCCTCGTTCCGCCTATCTCATTCACTCGACACAGAGAGGAGTCTTTGGGTCGAGCGCGCTCTGCGCTGCGCTGCGGGGGGATCGATGCGAAGCGAGGCGCGCAAGATAGATTCTCCCCCGGCTACCGCTGGCTAGCGGCGGGCTACAGCACCGGCGGCGCAGCAGCTCCTGTTGCCGCGCTGCCGCTGCCGGAACGATTTTCCGAGGGTGCCGGTGGCTCTACCGCGCCGCGCATATGCCCCAGCGCAATGCGGACCAAATGGCAAGTAAAGGAGATTAAAAGAGAATGGAGTTGACGAAAAAAAATGGCCAAGAGGGCAGCAGCGCGGCATTGAGGGACAGTGGCGACGAGTGACGCGGAGAGCAGGACGATGGAGCATTCTTGTAGCGTCGCATCCGAGCTTGCCACGAATTTTTATGTGCACCACCGCTTACTCGTACTCGATTGAAATTGAATCCCCGGGGATCGCGCGCTGCCAGCCCTCTCGCGTCTCCCTCCCCCCCCCCCCGCATCCCTCTCGTCATTCGGGAGGACTGGGTTCTTGCGCCAAGCTCGTTCAATTTGCGAGAGCGCACGGTAGATTGTACCGGCTCGATCGATGCTCCAAAGACCGGCTACCCAAGCTATATTAAACATCCGACGTCCGACGTTTTTTCACTCAGCAGGTACGGCTAAACGGAAGCCGACGCCGTACAATGTGCAATGCCGAATGTAACGCCAAGGGGTTGGAAAAAAAAAGAAAAAAAAAAAATGGTTCGGCCAAGTCATCGATTAATCACTCATTCCGGACAACTAATTATTCGAAGCAGCGAGTCGCGGTTAATTGGCACAATGGAATACCAATCGCAGTCAACGGCAGTCGCGCGTCGAAGAATAATTTTTCTCGCGCAGCGCCGTCGCGCGTTTTAAGTTAATTCGCGCAAGTGCCCAATTTCCTCTAACTGCAAATAGACCGGGGTTCGACTGCGTCGCGAATCGTTTCGATTCAGCCGAGTTGAATAATACAAGATTATATGCATGTCTCTCCCGCCGTTCATTTTACGACTCGGATGTCATTCTCTTTCCTTTTCTCGCCGGTCGTAACGACCAGGAATTTTTCATCCCCCGTTCCGCCTTTCATTTTCCCTTCTATACACGCATTTTTCTCTTTTTCGTCCGGTTCACGAGCCGTACGGATGTGCATCGAAACTATCGAAGCTACGCGCGCGCGGGGCCGTTCGCGCTTACCCCCCCCCCCCCCTTCCCCCGCTTCTCTCCCCGCCCGCTTGCCCGCGCACACTGACACAGAAATATTTCCAATATTAAAATCTTGCACGTAAAATGGAATCGCCGCTTCGATATTAAATCCTGTCCGAGGGATAAAACGGGAGAGGCTGCGTTACGAGAGCCACTATTACGATTCCCTTTTCCATGCCTCCCCTCGCCCCCGCTCTCTCAATCCCTCTCTCTCTCTCTCTCTGCTCGTGCGTTAGTACCCGTTGGACCGTTGGAAAGACTGTAGCATATCTGGAGGAGAGCGAGAGAGAGAGAGAGAGAGGGAGCTGAGGAACGGGAAAATTCGAGCGAGCGAGGCGGGACGATGGAGGAAAAGACCGCCATTGAGTACAGCAGCAACACTGCTCTCCAGCCAAGTCAGACGCAATTTATGTAACGTTCGCCTCTTTGTGTATAACAACCCTGCGCGCTTGTGCTCGCTGTGCACTCTTACTCCGCCGTATCACGCTCTCGCAGCTACCGGATTAACTTCTTCTTCTTCTTCTTCTTCTTCCTCCTCCTCCTCCTCCTCCTCCTCCTCCGCCTTCTCCGCCTCCCGCTCTTCGTATTCCTTGCCCTCTTCCTCTTTCCCGGCCCCTGCCCCTCATTCTCTTTTTCTTCCGGCCGCTTCATCTTTCACTCGCTCCGCTCCGCTGCCTTTCTGCCTCGCGCTATAGCTTTCCGTAACGTCGTTGCCCTCTAGTTTTGTCACTGAGTACAACCGGGGCAACGAAGTTTCCGCCCTGTGGCTCCGTTCCTTTCCTGCTTCTCTCTCTCTCTCACTTCCACTCTCGCTCGGCTCTCGGCGTTTTTCCCCTGCAGCGCACAACGATTATGCCTAATTGGAAAATATTCAACTTATGGGCCGCGTTTGAAATTACAAATACACCGTCGGTTCCGTCGCTGGCGTGTCGCGCGCGTATCCTACGCCGGCAACGCGAACAAAGGTAATCTTGGGTTATTTATCGAAAATCCGTGGGACGCGACTCTCGCGAAAGGCCGAAAGGTAGCACCGTACCCAGCACCCACCTACACCTCCGAGCGTTCGAGCCTCGAAAGTTTAAATTAAACGAGATTTGCGAAGCGTGAAACTTTGGCGCAGGTGTTTAATTGTTTTTCACCGGGGCCCCACGACGCGGAGCTCCAACGGCCGATACACCAGCCCGGCTCCCATTATACCCGCGGAGTTAAACGTTTTTTTCAAACGTTAATCCAAATTATATGGAAAAAACGGTTATATAATGAAATTAAAAAGAGAAAATCGTTTCGACTCCCTTCGAGAAATTCGAGCAGTGAGGTAAAATCGGAGTTTAGCGAACTTTGGAAACTTGGCGGATAAAGGGTGCTCGAATAAAATAATGTATTGTTAAAAATCGGGGGTAAAGCTAAAAAGGGAAAAACTCGAGACGCCGGCAGAGGCTGCGTACCTATATATCCACAGAGAGAGAGAGAGAGAGAGAGAGAGAGAGAGAAAAAAAAGAGTAGCGTAAAAAGGAATAGCGTGGTAAAAGGTCAGAGAGAGGCACGGGGGTTTCGCGAAGGGAGGGAGAATGATGGGCTGAGCCAGCTTATAAAACGCGCGCGCAGGGCGCAGCTGTGTTTTTCGGGCTTTCTTCTCACGAGGCCAAGAGCGAGAGCAGTGGCGCCCAGCCCCGTGGAAATAATAGCCTGGACGACAAGAGGATGAAGGGAGGCTTTCCTTTGCTTCCCGTAGCGAGAGTACCGATTCCCTCTTAACCCCCGACCGAGTTTTCTCGCTCTTTCTCTCTCTCGCTCTCGTTATCTTTAACCCTCTTCGATCGTGGCGACGATAAGACGGCTCGGGCAGTTAGATTTTATGGCCGTGGCATGATGGGATCGGAAGAAGAAGAAGTAGTAGAAGAAGGAGAAGGAGAAGAAGAAGAAGAAGCAGAAGAAGAAGCCGTCGTCACCCCTCGGTCTCGCTGGCTGTTATCATTGTCGTTACTACTATTACTGTCGTCGACGATCATCTCTATGCCAGGGGCGCAAATGCGCGAGCAGCGCGAATAGAAAGAGATATACCTCGCTCCGAGACTTTGGTTGCGGAATCCAGCCCGGATCTAGATCCGCACGCAGCTTCGAGGGCTCGCGCGGCTGCAGTGGCGTATCTTATTCTTCGGCGTAGCCTGCTTCCCTTAATAGATTCGCGACGGATTAGGCAGCGCGAGACTTCTCCGGGTGCGCGCGCGCGCGCTGTATCACTTATATAGGTATAGAGTAGCGCGCGGGGCACGTGCAGAGACGTCTCATCGCGCTAGGGACTAACCCTCGCGGCGCCTTAATCCGGAGGAGCTGGGAAAACGCGCCTGACTAAATACGCGCTTGATCCCCTAGCCGGGATCGCTGGAGACGACGCTGCCGCTCCTCCTCGTCGTCGTAGTACCTAATGCCTCCCCGTCGTCCTTGCAGCTATCGCGCATACAGCTTGCTTACATACTTATGACATGGCTCGAAATTCTCGCACTGCAGCGCGGGTGTAGCGCATCACTCGGGGGGAGGGGGGCTGTCGGGGCTGCTGCCGAGCCTTGGATTTCGCCGGAACCGCTGTGAAATTCAATCCTGTTGCGACTCCGCCCCCAAGGAGACAACAACGATGCGACGCACGTTCTACCACCGGGACACGTACTACAATGCGGCGTATGCATGACTATCGTGAATTCTACGAAACGAGGAGGTGGATCACAACCGCGAGCATGTCTCGAAGCGCATTCACGATTATTTCGACACCATCTCCCGTGCCGCTCCTTTTTGCCTTTTACTTATAAGTGGTTAAGAGGTCGCACTCGCGAACCCCACGTTGATTTTATAATTCGGAGACGGGTAAAGCTCGCGTTAAGTTGTCTATCATAGGGCAATCTGCCACATCTACCGAACGGGCCATCTGCACTTTTTGACTATATTTCTTCTCGGTTCTCGGAAGCCTCTTGTGAACCAAGCAGACGAGACCAAGACGGAGGACGGGTTATATCCCGTACGAGTGTACGAGATTCATCCCTCGAAATTTCGGCAGCAAATCCGGCGAGCTTCTCCGTTTCCACCGTCAACCCGCAGTCGGGTGCTCGCGCTCACCCTTCGCTAGGATTTATTTTTATCGCTCCCCACTTCCTGCCTCGCCGGTGGTGGTCGCGGTGGTGGTTCGCCGCCCGAAAGCCCCCCCCCCCCCTCCCCCGCCCTCCACTCGCCGAATCCGAGTTTTATCCATTTTGCAAGAATAAAGGAAAAGAGAAGGGACGGAGAATTAGGGGTTGCGGGGGAGCACCGAAAGGATGAAACTTTCTCTCGGATAGCATTTTCTCTTTTCCTCCCTCGCTTCGTCTTCTTCCTCGAGGGCGCACGGGCGTTTTCCCCTACCGGGCCAGCTAACCACCGCCGAGGATCTTGCCCCCGGGACAACATTATAATTCACTCTCGTGCCTCATCTCCGCGGCGTTCACCGATGTACCCAATTCTCGTACCTACACACGCGCGGCTAGACTCCGGGCTACTCGTTGACGACTCACAACCACTGGCGTTACTCGCGCGAACCACTCTTCGTAACTCGCATAGATCATTAAACTTGCGTCACGGAGAGTTTTTCAGACCGCATATTGGACATATCTCCCGAATCTGCCAGGACTTGCGAAGAGAAAAATGTAATTGAAAAAGAAAAAAAGGAAAGAAAAATATGGTGACTCATTAACCGCGATGGAAGCCAAGAGAAAATTCAGAAACGGACGCTACAAACAGACTGTATATTTTTTCGTCTACTCGGGTAATTCTGCGACACCGAAAAACGGTCGACACGCGGAAATGCAGTTGACGAGACACAGCGAGAGGATCCATACTGTACTCACTTGCGTAGTGACGAGCGACGGTTTTTCGTGTCGACGCGACGACGACGAGCGTCAATTAAAAATGTGTGCTCTGCCGGAAAAGTTTCGCTTGCTTCTTTCTCTCTGGACATTTTCCGGTTGCCGGGGAAAAACCGACGACTACTCGCACGCCCGGTTCGCCCGCGTTCGGCATGGCCGTACATATGTAGCGGGCAGGTGCAGCAGCTATATAAGTCGGCCTACGGACCGCTTCTATGGGTGAAGATGTACATGTCGGACAGGATGGCGTTTCGTCGTTTTTAAATCCAGTTGGCGCGTATCGCGTGGCAAAGGCTCTCGACCTCTCGAGAGGGTTGATGAATTTCGTCGAGACTGCGCGGGACCGGCGCGCGCACAGTTACCATCCCTCCCACCATCCGCCACGCGGCTTAATTGTACAACTGTACGGTGAACCCGGTGGGGTGCTCTTGGCAGTACGACTACGGTGTGTAATTTCTCCCAGCACTCTCGACAAACCCCTCGTTCGGCGTAGCTAGATTTGCCGCCGGTTCTTGAGGCGGCGACGGCGGCGGAAGAAACTCGCGTGGCGCGTCGCGTCGCCCTTACGGTAAAAAATAATTACTCAGGTTTTTCGAGCAACATTTTTTTTCTTTCCTTTCTTTTTCGATTTTTCAACCGAGAGGACTTCTAGCACCTTGTTAAAACGATGTGACCGTAACGACTAGGTCGGAAAAACGTGCATTTCCAATTTTTCTATACCCACACACAGTTCGTATGTGAATTCCGTAGAGTTGAAAGTAGAGTTAAAAAATGAGAGTCGAATGAGAATGAGAAATTGTACAGAGGTGCGAGGCAAATCTCCCGTCGGCTCGAGTGAAACTGCGAATAGTTGGACCTCGAGGAAAGACGAAATGCACGAGTGAGCAACTTGATTTCGTTTCCCCTTTGTTTCTGACGACTAAGAATGAGTGACGCTAATCTCAATGTCAAAGTAGGATAATATGCTCTGCGTTGGTCGCGTAGACGAGAGAAAGCTGTCGACTCGATGCTGGGTCGTATCACCAGCCAAGCGTCATTGGGGTTTCCGGCGGTGTCAGATTCGCGAGAGGGCAAAAGCTCGCAGCTTTCACACTTCTCGCGACAAGAAGAGACGGGAAGGGAAACGATTTATCATAACTGTGCACGCACGGTTTCCAGAAACACATTTGCATTTTATCCCGTTCCGTCACCCGAATCCCCTCGGAGCGAACGTTTCGGGATGTATCTCATCCCTGACCTTTTCCTCCGGGAGCGAGAAACCCCGACGGAATCAGGGCGACGATGCATATGCACGCTGAAAAACCCTACGAGTGGCTGCTTCTGATCTCCTCTCGCTGATGTACATCTCACAATGCTTAAGTCCCGTATTTTCACGCTTTCGGTGTCGCGTCAAATTTTTCATCGATCTGTAATCCTACAATTCGCTATTAATTTTATATCTCAGACAGTCTTCCACGAAGGAATAAAGTTAGTTGCTTGTAAATTAAACGACCGTACTCGGTCGGTGGAAAGCCGATGCTGGAGGGCCTCGAGACACAAAAGGAATTTCACTGGTCAGCTGGCTTTGGTGTTGCGTCAGATATCTTTATGTGTGCGATTTATATAGAAGCTGCGACAAGGGGGCGCGTATGGGTTTTCGATTACCGAGCCGTCACTGCGCGCGCGCGCGCTCCTTCCTTCCATTCTTACGAGTCGTTGACGACTGCTTGACCTCGGTCATGTCCCACGAGAGCGAGCCTAAGGTCTCGACTGGCTGTCAGACCATTCCGAATTTTCCTGCAGAATCATTTTCTCCTCCTTTTCTTATCCTCGACGTCGCGCTTCGCGGAGGTACAGCTATACGCGAGTACAATGTCGCCGGAATCCTCGCGATGAGAGGACGGAAAGCCCTCGCGGTCCATCACCGTAGCTTTGCCCGTGGGACATAGCCAGAAAAGAGGATCACGACGGGAAGATGTTACTTTTATAGAAGGAGATTTATACAGGTATAGCGGCGGCGGCGGCGGCGCTCGAGGATTCGCGAACGCGCAATGACCCACGGAACAGCCAAACGAAAAAACGAAGAAACGAAAAAACTAGCGAGAGAGGGAGTTGGAAGAGTCGGACGTATCGTCATTTTTTTCATCCCCCGAGCCTCGCTCGATCGCTTCCATTATATATCGGGAAGCCGAATTCCCGTGTGGATTTGCTTCGCCGTTCGTACATCAAAAACCTTTCGATATATGTGGTATTATTGGGTGGAAATTTGAGGAAGGACGCTGTCGACTCGGTTTGCGTCAAGTTTTAAAAAGGGGTGATATCGAAATTGCGGCGAGCACGAATCTTAGGTAATTTCAATCGACCGTGGCAGAACGAGCGCAACCAGTGGAGGCTCAATCGAATAGACGTTGATTTGTTGAAACGTCTCGATCGAAGGGATTCAATTTTACGGTCTTCATTTAATTAAGTAACACTCAAGGATTCGGTAGAATCTCCCGGTCTTTCGTCCACGTTCCTTTTACACATCTTCACATCGTGAGACTCCTACTCAATCAGCCGTACCAGAGCACCCGAGAAATAATTCTTCCCTCACCGAGCTCGAACGCCTTGCCGAAGAATTTCATTCGGGCGAGCTTTTCAAAGAAGCCTCTTTTTCACCTTTGCGTCAGCGGCGCGTTGCGATATTTCCAATGCTCTGTTCTCGTTGCTCAATATTATCCAGGTGTGTGTTGTTTTTTTCAAATGTGTAAATTATAAAGCATATTTACACATATTGCCGGAGTAATCGATAATTTTTTATTCTTCCATTTTCTACCTTTTGCATTTCGCACGCGCGTTTATTTTCATTTGCATTTCTCACACACGAGTCAATCGCATTTTTTTCGTTGTTGTATACATAGAAGTATCAGGCACACTCGACGCACTCTGCCGCAGTTATGTTTGTATTTGTCGATTGTATCTCTTTTACTCACACCGTCACAAATCTATCGGCGATATTTAATTTTCCGTGAACAGATCAGTGCGTTTCTCTGCGGATTTCTGTACTACGAGCAAATATCATATAAAACAACATGTCGGTTTTGATTCTATGTTTTTATATTTTTCGTTTACGCATCGGAGTGGCGCGTAAAATATCGCCGTTATTCGCGATATTATCTCGCATCCGTGCTCTCAACGAACGTATCAGTCTCACTCGTATATTTCAAGGAAATAATTGCGATGGAATAATTAGAGGCAAATTCCATTTTTATTTACTTCCCCAAAAGTGCGAATATGTTTACCTTTGTGTGAAAAAAATGAAATTTTCACACTTAGTCCATTGTCTCTTTGTGACAATAGAATCAATCCAGATAGTAAAAAATTGAAGAATTATAATATCATTTCGCTTTAAATTGGAGCTTTTCAATTATTATTCACGCGTGCTTTAAACAAAAGCATGTACATACAATCCTTTTAACAGGGCGATGCGAGTCCTTTGTTAGCAGTCAATAAACACAAATAGCCCGCTGGGTATTTTTTCATAAAATTCCAGCATGAGGAATTTCAATGAGGAATGGCGTGTGTTTTTTTTTGTTTTTATTTTGTTTCTTTTTTCTCGTGCCGGGTTCGACGTCGCAAATAACAGAGCTTGTTACGAGAGGGCGCGGGTGGTCTACCGCCGGGGTTGCTGACTTTTTCGTACGCGCGTCTCTTGGACCGAGAGGCTCTTTAAAGCTCCCGACGTGCCTACCGTTACGTCGTTTAAGGACCGAGCTAATTTTATCGTAATAATGGCCTTTGATGCTCTCGGCCATGTCACCCCACTTGCTCGTATTTCCTTTTTTTCCCCACCAGCAGCTCTCGCACCACGGTGTCGCATAAACGTCGAACAAGCTTTTTTTTTTTCATCGCTCTTTCTCATTACCCTCGAGCCTGGTCCAACGTCTTCCGCTCTTGCCGCTCTCCCCCTCAACCTAGCTCCCACTTGACTTTTCTCACTGCAACTACGAGAACACAACGCGTGCGGCGCGACACACATGCGGCGCCTACAATTGGCTCGAAACAGAGCCGCCCTTTTTTCGCAACGGTTAATCGGAAATAATATGACAATTTTTCTCGAGGGACGAAGCAGAATAAGTTTTATCGCGGTAACTTGTCGCACACGACGCGAGACAATCGATCCTCATACCCGTTTCGTCTTACCTCGAACGAAGACAAAAGACCTCCTCGTTGCCCTCGGGACAAGCAGATAACGTCCTCAGAGCCGACTTAAAAAAAATGTCTCCTCGCGGCGTATCTGCTACAACGCGGAGTGGCGAAGCTTTTTTCGATGCTGTTTTTTTTTTGTCACTGTCAATGCGAGGCGGAAGCTGGATAACATCGAGGAGGGGGTTTAGCGACTCACGTTTGCCTGTGTTATTCCGGTCTTGAGCTGCTTCGAGCCCTTCCACCACGTAAAAACGGCTGGGGGTGTCGAGCCCGTGCTCCGACACTTTATATCGTTCTTCACGAATGCCACGACGGTTCTTCTCTTGCCAATGATCTGCACCGTCAGCGGTCTCACTGGAAAAAAAGAAAAGAAAAAGAATATCATTTTCGCGACGTGACATTGCATTACGGGCAGGTAGGTATAAGTTACGGCACTGCGGTAAACGGTTGTCACTGACGCGACCTACGAGCCAAGTGTCGTGTTATTTAGAATTATCGAAGGCTGCGTATGCGCCTCACCGTCGATGACCGGCACGACGATCTACAATACCGCGCCGTGGTGCTTCATTGATTTTATTCGATAACACGACCTTTCGAAATGATGTCGAACGCATTGTCCAACTGATTATAGCCGCATTAGCCGATGGTACGCGGACCCGCGCTTGTATCTCCGCTGCTTTAACCCGTTGTGCCTGCCACTATCAGTAGTGACCGTGGTTAATGCGTTTGCTGGCCGTTCGAAACTTTCCGCATGCAACTGCTAATTGGGTCGTCGAAAACGCCCATGGTGAAACGCGGGGCTTGTTTCTCGTTAACAACTCTGCAATAATAACCCCCCACGGCCGCCGATAGCATCGTAACGTTCGTCAGTTTGCGGCGAGGCTACAGTCGCGCGACGAGAACACTGGCTTACTCGCAACGCTGCGCGCGCGCGTTCGTTTTCAACAAACGACGCCCCCCTCCCCTAGTTTCAACGAGATATTTCCCACGTCATTGCGTCGCTAGCACTGAGATAGCAATCGCATGCAAACGGGACATCGATCTTTCGCACAAGCATAAATGACCGCGCAATTACGAGGGCGCACGAAAAACGTTATCAAATCTCAATGTGTACCGTTTATCACGTGCATGCGGTTCACGTGTTAAAATCGCCTACCACTCGACCGCACGAAATGTGCTTTTCTCTTAAAATTAATTTTTCCGTTAAATTGATGCAACTTATTGACGTAAAAATCCTGGGAATATCTTTGAAAACAGCAATTAACGCATTATTACCGAAAACTGACTGTTAAATTTGGAGAAGATGGATTCAACATTCCTCATAGTTGCCAGGTGCACGGGAAATTCTGGTGCGTCGCATCGTTCCGGAATTTCCCTCTAGCCTCGCACTTGTCACTCCCTTTTGCTTAGCCCCGGGAATGCGCGTGACGTGTGCGAGTGGCCATTTCGCATATATATATATACATACATATATATATAAAGTGAGAGAGAGAGAGAGTATATCCAGTGACGAGACACGAAATTTCCTACCAAAACTTTCCTCGTTAAGCGCGTGGCTTCCGGCGACTCGTACTGGCTCACGACAGCGATTTCATTTTTCCCGCGGATGACGAGAGCCGAGAGCCGGGAGAGCCTGCAAAAGACGTCAAAGCCAGAGAGAACGAGGAAGGGAATTCTCCGCGGTATCCAGTAGCTTCGCTCGTCGCGCGGTGTTGCGAACTTTGCACAATTTCCTCTGTACTTTCTATCGTCGTTCGGCTGGTAAGCGAGTGATTAGGGCGTGAGAGAACGACGCGTCCGTGGATGGAACGACGAGGGAAAACGAAAACGAAAAAAAACACAAAAAAAAAACACGAAAAAACGTAACGGCCGAGACAATTAGAACGAGTCACGCGAGCAATCTCCGCGTCGAGTGTAGTGGAAGAGGGCGTGGGGAGGGCGAACCGCGGCGTGTATACGGTGTGTACATACTCGAGCTTTCTAGAGTACACAGCGGTACATGGTGTATACGGTACGGGCGCTAGCAACGGCAAGATTGCGTAACGAAATGGCACCAAGTTTAATTGGAAAATTCAAATTTATTCCGCAGAAAGAAGAGGTGATGGCCATTGAGTCCGAAGGCACAGGGAGCGAGGAAAAAGGTCGACGGTAACTCTGAAGATGGGAGTTGGATGCCGGAAAGCAGCCAGCTCCCCTACGCCGAGGTACGAAAGGCAATAACACTATCGTGAAAGCCACGCCACGCCGCACGACTCGAGATTTAAGTATGTATTAGCTGGAAGATGCAGCGTTGCCACGTATACAATGTACGCGGGTAGCGGCGGGGGCCTGAAAAAAACGCCAGTGGATGAGGGTTGCGGCGAAGAATCGGAGGTTACGTGCCTGCCCGGCCGACCTGCTCGAGCCTCGGCCCGATTTCATTTGCTAAGAGCTGCTGCGCAGCCCGAGCTACACCGCGGCGGAACAGCAGAAGAACAATTCCGCAGTCCGGTCAGCCGTATCCGGACGAAAGAGGGGAAAAGATACGCCTGCAAAGTAGAATCCTGCAAATTGCTTCCTCAGTATTTTACACCTTTAACGAAGCTACCTCTATGAGGAAGTATGTTGATCCATTTTGGTTCCCTCATAGAGGAAGCTTTGTTTTCGCGAAAAAAAATCGAGATTTTCAGGTCGGGCCGATGATCGGGAGAATGCGATATCGTACGCGCCACGAATAACGCGGAGCTAATAAGTGCACTAATTTAATTGGAGCGCGCGCGCGATACCGGGCAGGGAAAACCTCGGACGATGTATTACTCGTGGTTTCATATCGCTAACAGCGGCGGCGCCACGGCGTAGCGAGACCGTGCAGCGATCGTTGCCAGCAGCACCGGGTGCGCTGGTGTACTAAAAGCTTATCGTCTCACCGAACGAAACTACGACGATACGATAACAGCGAAAGATCACGAGGCAAGTTTGCGCGCCGGAAGTGTGAGTTAAGTGCGCGCGTTTTTGGCTTAGCCGCAGTCCCGGAAAGTGATATTGCCGAGGTCGTATAGCGCCGAGCGCGTGCGACCGCGACTAGACTCCACAAAACAGTAACACACAACCCCAGCGCAACACTCGTTATCGTAGCTTACGCGCGAGACGAGGGAACGCGGCGGCTGGGCCGAGCCGAGAGACGAGACGAGCCGAGAAAATCTGACGCGCGGCAGCAGCACTGGATCGATGACCTCGAGTAATATTATTGACATAATTTGGCACGTTCACCGCTGGGTTGCGCGTTGTGGACGCGGGTGGCGCGTTACAAGCTTGCCGCAGACGTACATGCCAATTGGGGTGTTCACTTGGTTCGTTCGCTCGCTCGCTCGCTCGCTTTCGGGCAAATAAACCCACCCCGCGTATACGTACAGTGTGCGCTACCCCAATGAGCACGATGAGCACGGTGCCTGGGTGCTGCTGGAGATAATTGCGACCGACGAGATCGGTCTCGATGAGTGCGCTTTAACCACAACATCGAGACCGAAAGCAGTTTTCGGATAATCACCGCTTCACGCAAAGACCGACAAATCTCATTTTGTTTATACGCGTCCGAGTCAATTCTTTTTTTATTCACGTTGCGATTTGTGGAAATGACTTCTTTCTCGCGAGTAACGTTCATTGGAGGAGGCGCAACAATACGTTTATTGTAAGCAATATAGAATTTTATTATCGGCAGATTAACCGAAAGTTATACTGCGTGATTGATTATTGTTGGTAATAATTTGTATGGCCGGCGTCAGCGGCCTCCGCGGACGCGCGCCGCGCGCACGCGCTCTCTCTCTCTCTCTCTCTCTCTCTCTCTCTCTCTCTCTCTCTCTCTCTCTCTGTTTGTTTAAAATTTACAGGGTTATACACACTGCTCCATTATTCTTACATTAACGGGGATAACGAGCTCGTTTGCTGTTTGTCGCTACCCTCCGGGCATCCAATTATATTGAAATTTAACGGTAACGTCATATTGCACGCCGGGAAAGAGATGCGTTGCATGAAAACACAATGCTTGAGTATTATCGAGAATAACTGCTGCTTGTTATTCAGTACAAAATTCCCGTTTTCAAGAGATAGCGCACAACTTTCTTCGCTCTATAATCGCATACGAGATACAAAACCTTTTTCAAAGTATCGCGATTTGAAGAGGATTTATTTTCACATTATGACACAAATTGGTAGCTACATTTTTTAATAAGTGCACAACAAAAAGAAAAAACGACATCGCGATGAGATGATAACTCGACTGGGCTTGAAAGAAAATAAGAGGGAAAGAAAACTGCGTATTTTAACAAGTCCCGCGATATTTCCTTTAGAGCGGGTGTCATTGTAAAATATATATTCTACTACTAAAAAGTGCGTAATTCGCGCCAACGTGACCATTGTTGCCGGTATAACTCAGCCTCTGATTGGTCGAGGGCCGTGATGACCGGCAGTTCGTTGTTTAACAGCGCGAGATTTGACAGTTTGTCGTGATGAGCACTGCAGCACTGTTTAACCTACGGTGACCCCGATTTGGGCGGTTTTCGGCCTGGCGGCCAGATCTACGATTTCTGACAAACTGTTCGGCCAACATTTTTTTTTTCAAAATCAACTAAAAAAGGGTTTTAACCAGTGTTTTCAGGGGTAGAATATGCGACTTGAGAACGATGGTATAGGTTAAAAGTCGATATTTTGAAAAAATAAATTTCGTGACCCCGATTTGGGTGGTTTTCGGCCTGGCGGCCAGATCTACGATTTCTGACAAACTGTTCGGCAAAAATTTTTTTTTTTTCAAAATCAACTAAAAAAGGGTTTTAACCAGTGTTTTCAGGGGTAGAATATGCGACTTGAGAACGATGGTATAGGTTAAAAGTCGATATTCTGAAAAAATAAATTTCGTGACCCCGATTTGGGCGGTTTTCGGCCTGGCGGCCAGATCTACGATTTCTGACAAACTGTTCGGCCAAAAATTTTTTTTTTCAAAATCAACTAAAAAAGGGTTTTAACCAGTGTTTTCAGGGGTGGAATATGCGACTTGAGAACGATGGTATAGGTTAAAAGTCGATATTTTGAAAAAATAAATTTCGTGACCCCGATTTGGGCGGTTTTCGGCCTGGCGGCCAGATCTACGATTTCTGACAAGCAAAACAACAAATTCCTTTTTTTTTTCAAAAGTAACTGAACAAGGGTTTTTAAGTTGCGATTTACCCTTTCAAAGCTTTATAAGAGCGCAGCAGCGCAAAAGTATCTCGGGCACGCGCGCCAGCGCGTGTGATTAGTTATATTAAAAAGTCCGTAATTTGCGCCAACGTGACCATTGTTGTCGATATAACTCGGCCTCTGATTGGTCGTTGGGAAACAACGGCAGTTCGTTGTTTAATATCGCGAAATTTGGCAGTTTCTCAGAAAAAAAGTAGCTTTTTGCGTTTTTCTCCACAAATTTTGGATTTTTCGGACAAACACCTGTGATTTTTGGAATCTGCGGAAAATTTCCCGTCGGATAGAATTTTGTAAACTTTGCGAAATCGAACATTTTTTTTTGTAAGAAAAACGCAAGGGGTACCCCTTCTAAAAATTTGCGATTTCCGAAGGTCAACTTTAAAATTCTGCGAAAAATCGAGATATCGCGTTCCGCGTGGCGGCATTGTCTTCGTTGAAGGGTCTTCTGTCAGATGCAGAAAGAAAATCCCAATTACATTGATCTAAATATAAATTACACCGATTTTAGTGAAGGGCCAAAACTCGAAAAAAATTAAAAATCATTTTTTGCGTTTTTCTCCTCGAATTTTTTATTTTCCGGGCAAACACCTGTAATTTTTGGAATCAGCAGGAAATTTTCCATCGGATAGGGTTTTCAAACTTCGTTAAATCGAAATTTTTTTTTTTCGCAAAAAACGCAAGGTCGAATCTCCTACGCTGACTAACCTTCGTTCGCGCGTCAATGTTCCTAGTATTATAAAAAAAGTATTGTTATTATTGAAAAAGTGCTGACGTCGATTGCGACGAAAGTATATCGTGGGGGGAGGGGGGGGGGGGGGAGGGGGCTCACGGAGGGGTGCGCGATGCGGACAAGTAGGTATCGAGTGCGGGGCAGCTTTTCGATGCAGACAAGTATCGAAGAAACGGTGGAGGCTTTGGCCGAGTTTTTCTCCTCGATACCAGCGGTTCGATGCGCTTATCCAACTCTTGGATCGTCCTCCGCCGGAGCGGAATTCGCAATTCTTACAATTTCAATGCAACCGCAACGGCAGCATCGCGCGCGGCGGCGGCCGCGGCGAGAGACGACCGACGTGGGCTCTCGCCGCTCTTCCTCCAACCCCGACATTTTATCTCTCCCTCACTTCCGTTTACCGGAAGCACGTTCCAGCACGTACATACCCTGCATCTCGAATGTTTATATTTCTTTTTCAAGACTCCGCATTCGACGCGAAACCGCGGGTACTGGAAAACTTTCGAGTCCCGCAACCGCGACGCGCGAGCGTCAGCTAACCCCCCTCCCTCCTTCGTTTCTTACTCCTTCGCGGCTAGTCTCGCCCTTCCTCTCTCTCTTTCTCTCACTCGCTCGTGTACCGGCGCCGCAACATTACTGTATAAGCGTGGGAATGGCAATGGCGACGCTCCGGAGCATCTGGGCCACGCTCGTCGTTCGGCGATGCTACCAGTTTGCGCGGGAATGTCGCCCGCCATCTTACGACTTGGCGGAACATGATTTAATTTAAACTTGTTTGCCGAAACTTTTGCGAACGAATATCTCTCGGGGTGGGGGGCAAGAGAAGAGCGTCGCTCGGAAAAGAGAAACGAACGACGGAAAACGGAAAATATAAGCGTGGATCGGAAGATGGCCGCAGACCGCGCGGCAGCAGCAGCAGCGACAGCAGCAGCAGCAGCAGCGTCTTAAACGAATTCGAGAGTTGTCGCCCGCGACATTCCAGTCCGTTGGTACTGCATCTCTCAGTGACGAATATAAATATTAAATTGGCGCGGCGCAGTCAGTGCCGCGTGCAGTTGAATCTCGAACGCGAATTTTTTGCCAAACAGGTGCGCGACACGCGAGGGAAAATAAACTCGGAAAAATAAACGACAAAAGTTTTTTTACAAAAATTGTGTAACTATTTGAAAAGACGAGCCAAAAGCATCAGCTACACACCTCACCACCGACAATATTTGTACTTGGCATTTGCTTTCGAGTACTCGAATGCGTCTAATAAATGTTGTTGGCTCTCCGGCAATATTAGTCTCTGCCGGCGACAGAACGATGACGCACAGCGGTGCAGAATGAATATCCTCCGTGCTGGGCAATATTCCGCGAGACTTTCCTATCCGCGCGTTGCAGGAGAGGGTGAAGAGGCAGTGAAGTGAGCGGCAATGGACGACGCGGGCATCGAGGCAGGCAGCAGCAGCAGGGGCTACGGTGGAGTAACCGGAGTCCCGCAGGCACTACCCGTGCTTTACGTGTCATCCCGGTGCTAGGTTCCATGTCATAAAATTAAATTTAATATCGTCGCGGCGTTGCGGCGATGCGGCGCTGCTGCCATGCGACGACTCTCGTAGTTACCCTCGTCTCCTGCTCTCGTACGTTCGTTGCCGCTGCCGCCGCTGCTGCTGCCGCCGTTTGGTCAGCGTGCATGTGTGTTCGCGTGCGCCACCAATCTCAACGTTATTAATGATAGTGGCGCTCCGTTGCTGAGGGTTGATTGGTTTTCGACGTACCAGCCGCGACCACCGCGGCTATGTATCTGGTACAGCGTCCCATTGCCCCTCCCCCCTCCCCCCCCCCAACTACTTTTCCACTCCCTTCTAGTCACCCAATCGCATACGTTCGCTTAATCGATGAAAAATTGTTTCAATTTTCCGCTTCCGCCTGATTCGAAATATCACGCTTCGGCTCTTTCATTTATATACGCGCCGTGCAATCGAATTTTCCTTTCTCACCGATGATTTTTCGATTACGAGTTATCGAAAATTCGATTCGAAATACTAATACTAATAATAATAATAATAATACTAATAATAATATGTACTCACTGTGCAGCTCGATGACGACCGTGGTGGATGCGGGAGGCGCGAGATGTGTGTTGTTGGCCTTGCACGTGAGGCTGACGTTGTGGTGACTCCTGGTGAGACCCTCGAGCGTCACGCGGTTTACGGTGACGAAGTTGATCTCGCCGTTCGCACCTTGTATCTCCCTCACCTCGTGACTCGAGTTGATCAGTTTGCCGGCGAGAAACCACGCCACCCACGGCCTCGGTCTGCCTGTCGGTCAAAAAACAAGCGCACGTACGCGCGGTCAATGTCACCAGCCGCGCACCGATCTCATTGTTTTCCGTCGTCGATATCCTCGCCGCGCGCCATATATCGCATACTAAATACGCGCGATATATTCAAAAGTGAACGAGAGCCACGCGTCGTGGACTATCGCGGTTTTGATTGACGCGTGGCGCGACATCGACGTCGGATAACGCGCGGGGGGCTGTGGCCCAACTGCAGCGAGTCGTGGGAAACCGGGGGAGGTGTTCGCGTTGCATCGGGTGCGCGGTGAGATGGACCGAGCCGTCGAACGAACGGCGGATGATACCCGGTACCTGTGCTCGTCGATCAACCGCCTCTCGATCCTCCCTCTCGCTCGCTCTTACCCTAGCGTTTACCCCGACGTCGCGATGGGCTGTCATCGAGCATAGACGCGGAATGGCTGCTATACGTAGCCGCACCGTGTTGATCGTCAACGCGCCCATTCCCGAAGCCGGATGTCGCACGCGGACCCTCGCGACAATACCCGCCCGAGGGTTTGCCCTAATTATCTATATCCACCACCTATCCGACCGATCCCTCGGCTTCTCGACTCTCCACGTTCTATACACTGTATACGTATAGCTAGCCAGTGAGCTAGGTGGCGGCGCGTATATATACCTGCGCAGTGGGTAGACGCAGTATACCTGTAGCAGTCGGTACGGTTATGTATGCGCACCGTAGGTATCGGTCTATCGTCTATCGAGAGTTGGCGTGCGGCCCGTTGTCTCCGCGTTCGTCACCGTACTACGTACCCGCGCTCGCCTTTGGTGCAGTCGCAGCAGCCTCCCTAGCCCCCCCCCCCCTCACCGCCCACCAGCCGTCTCCGTCGTGGGGCCTGCTTCCGCTGCTGCCGGTCGCTCTCGCGCGTCCGCAGTCCTCAAGATCACTCCATCAGTCACGTACCATTAGCTCGACCTCTAACTCGATATCTCTCCTCTCCCGCATATTCGACTCTCAACTTCGAACGCGGCAATGCCGAACGGGCCCTATCCCGTCGCGCTGCTTCCGACAGTTTGAACGTAGCGACGAACTTGCCATTGCGGATATATAGTTCTCGCGAAATTAATGGGATACAGTCGCGGGCGACAAGAGAATCCCTCTCTCCCTCTCGCTCCCCGGTATATCGGAATTATAGGTACCTTAGTACAGTGACCCAACCACCCACCCACCCACCCACGTACCTACCTACCTATCTACCGACTAAGCCACGTTGTACAGCGAGTAAAAGCTCAGAGCTCAAATTGGCTGGGTCAAGATATTAATCGATTGTACCGACAAATCATTCGACAGCGACACTAAATTGGCTGGCCTGCTAACCTATTAATTTAATCCGACCGACTAATTAATTGGTACGAGAATCTGATTCCGTGTTAATTATTCAAGCCGATGTGCTTTACGTTGGTGTATGTACGGAGATTAAAAAAACGATGCCCTCTTTCTCGCTCTTTCTCCCGAAGGGGTGTGCCAGAAATCGCCCTGGGAATGTACCGGTGTTTCTCGTAGCAATAAGCGTTACACGGTTAACCGGGAGAATGCGAGTTGGACCGGTAGCCGCGAGTGGAAAGGACTCGGGAAGGGGGAGGGAGGGAGAGAGTGAGTTAGAACGAAGCTGCCAGGGTGAACGTGCAGCGCCGTGTCTGGTTGTCCGATGCTTTTAAGGGAAACGAGATAAATGAGTGGAACAAAGGGAGGGACGGAAGGCGAAATGAGTACGCGCACCCGTCACGCCTACGTAGCCCGCCGCTGCTCCGGAGCAGTCCCGTTACGCCTCTGAAACGTGAGTGACAAGGGGAGAGACGGAAAAGAAAGATGGAGAAACGAGCGACGCGTTAATGAAATCGCGTGCGCCGTCGGTTGTTGGCTGTTGCAGCCGCGCGCTGGGTTTGGCTCAGCTTTGCATCTCGCTTTCTCGGCGTTCACGCGCCAATTTCGCGGCTGAGTTTTGTCCGAATTTACGATGGTACACCGGGGAGAGAAGTTACAATTACCCGACTCTCTCGGTGTAACTTGAGACCGATTTGTTTCGGCCTTACCCGCGACAAACATTGTCATATTTTTCCGACGATCCGTCGGGGCCCTACGGTGTACCAATTTGCCCCGGCCGGTATTCCGTGTGCGGTTTATCGGAGTCACGGGTTTCACGCGGTTAAATTGACCGTCTATTAACGGCCAACGACGTCGATGGATCGTTCGATGCCGACGCAGCATCCGATATTCCTATAGTTTTATTGACGAAGCGAATTTTTCAGTCCGACTAACACGTATTTTTTTTGCCCGCAGATTCGCTTCATCCTCATACAGAATGGAGCCGGAAAGACGCGACTGGCGAAGTGGTACGTGAATTTCGATGACGACGAGAAGCAGAAGCTGATCGAGGAAGTTCACGCGGTCGCCACCGTCAGAGATGCCAAACACGCAAACTTCGTTGAGGTTAGTCGAGGGGCGCTGCTCATGGTGGAAGGCCGGAGCTTCCGGGCCTTCTACCCTCCTGACCCGACGACTCCCGCATGCGCGTATACCGTGTTAAAGGGCCGCCGGTACGTCTGTTTGTCTAACCCCAACTGCCATGTGCGTTTTGGCATACGTACGTAAACTTTCCGCCGCAACCAGCAACGCTAGGTTCACATCCGTGTGTAATCTTGCTGTGCGTCAACGTGTCTGTCGCAAGACTACCCCGAACCAACCAACAGGCGCGTCTGCCGCGCCTCGCGGAGTCTCTCGCACTCGACGAATCTGCGATGTACGATTTCGAAATGTTCTCAAGGATGAAAACGCTGTAAAGTTAGATCAACGGACACATCGAATGAAAATGAAAAGACGAACGAGGGGTCCCAAGTGAACAAAATATATATCGTTCATACATAGATAATATTGAATTGGGCATATATATTCCGTATCAATTCCATATTAATTTTGTATACAATTTGTATAATAATTTGTAATCTGTGTACAAATTATAGTTGCTGATTATATATAGTATATATACGGAAACTGTGTATACCTTCCTGCCTCTGTATAGCCTCTGTATGTCGACAGTATACAAAATTAATATGGAATTAAAATAGAATATATATGCCCAATTCAATATATATCGCTGTGTATTATCTATATATGAATATCTTTTTTTTTTTACTTGGGGTGCGCGACGAGTAACGGATAGATACTTTCGGTGGAAAAATCAAGCGACAAAATCTCCACGCGAAATGCGGTTGGACGCGTGCGGCTGCTTTTATGCGCAATATATTTTCCTACGCACGCGCTACTATTTATTTCGCGTAATAGCCGCGACGGAGCGTGACGGAGGTCGGCGTATATCTGGCCGTGCGAGGGACAAGAGCGCTCTCCTGCTCCCGCGTGTCTGATCAGCAGTCGACTCTAACTACTGCGAAACGACGGCAACACGGATATACGCGCATTTGAGCCGCGTGGATAGAGGCGAGCGAGCGAGGGAAGTGGTTGAATTTTCACGTTCATCGGGCGGCTCGCTCGAGTCAGCTGGATATGTGCCTGTGCGACCGGGCGACGGGTCGCAAACGCGCGGCGGCGGCGGCGCGGAGGGGTCGAGGCTGCTGCTGGTCTCGTGTGGCACGTTAAAACAAACATTTTACGGGCGTCGGATGTCTGTTCGGGGAACGGCACGCGCCGCTCTATTACGCCGTTGGCTGCGCGCTCTCGCGAACCAACCTCCGCAACAACGGGGCCCCCTCGCGTCCGCGTGCTTCGCGCGTAATTGCATTTTGTTATACGATTCCAACGATAGTAGTTCGAGCTGCGGATGCGAAGCGGGACTCGCGCGCGACAGAGAGCAGAGTAGGTAGCGCTCCGCACGAGCGATAAAAACATGCAGCATTGTAATCCAATGGCGCCAAATACAATGCGCAAAATGCTTTCGCGGAGACAACGAGAGATAGACAACTCGTTGGTCCGCGACGTGTTTTGCAGAGCTATCCTGCTGCTGCTGCTGCTACTGCTGCTGCGTCGAATTTTTCGAATTTCCAATTATCGTCGCTACGTTCGGAATTGACGCGCGGGCAAGAATGGTACGTTCGCGAAAAGTCGTCCCCGACCGAAGAATCCTGCATTCGAACACAGCCGACACCGCGATGCTTATATCGAAATCCGAGATATTTTATCGACTGATTTTCTTAAGAAAGGACTTTGGCTTCGTCATTCCGAGAGCGGCAACCTCTCGCGGCCAGTGTCGGCCGCCGGACGATTTCGAATCGCTTGTGAATATTCGTTTCACGGATCGAAAAGTTTTCCGCTCGCCGAGTTTGCGGAACGTGCCGCCGCCGCCGGGGCGGACAACGTCGGAGGGGGCGAGTTAACGCGGGAGAAAAACGCGGAACGAAGCGAAGGACGGAGGTTGCGAAAGGGGAGTGGGGGAGATTATATATCGATGGAAGAGCGCGGAGCCGACTGACCGCGAGGGGCGGCGAGCTAGGGAGGCTGCTTGCTGCTGCCCCGAGTGCTGGGCAACTGGCGAGGCGAGGGTGACCGCGCGCGCGGCGTCGTAACGCCGAGGAAACGAGAGAGGGTAGCGCCGAGCATGTACTCAGTCGTTTCGCAGAGTCGCCGAACCGTGGCTTCCGTTTCCGGGAGGAAATAACAATTACTTTTGGGTCTGCAGACCGGGCGGCAGCGGCACGACGTATCCGCGCGCTGTACGTACGTTTCCACCCACGACGCATACTTATATACGTGTACACGATAGTACGGACCGAGGCAAAGTTAAATGTACGTTCACCTTAATGCTTGGCCACAATTTTTCTCCTTCTCCCTAACTGCACTACTCCACTGCGCGCGGGGCTCCTATAGCTCAGACTCCCCTCTCTTCCCCTCTCGCTCTCTTCCTCCATCTTCCGCGATGCTTTTGTCTTGTTTCGTTTCTTTTCTCATTATCCATCGCACTCACTGTTTCTCGGCGCACCTACACGCAGCTTCGTGTAGGTGCGCGTAGGTTCGAAAAAAAATGTTAAAAAATCTTAAAACTAGTATTCGAGGGATTTTGCTGGCTGTTTTTTTGAAGCCGCAATTTTCAGCTATCACCGAAAAAGCCTCTCGAAGTTATTGTTGTCGTGTATTTCTATACATGTTTATAAATAACTATCGATAGCGTCTCGTTAACTGTTGCGCGAGGATTTCGTATTTATATTACGCGCACAAAAGGTCTCTTACAATACCCAATAGATTCCAACCTGTTTCATGTTTAAATGCCGCTGTTCACTATATTTGCAATTCATGTATGAATAATATTGCACTGTCGCGATATCAAATTTATTAATACCGGACCGGAGGGCATAATAACATATTCCGCGAATAAATCAACGACGAGCGTAGCACATTCGCATCGAGAATCCTCATTGCTCTCGTCACTTTTTGACGGATGTGCGGCAGCAGCAGCAGCAGCAGCAAACTACCGAAACTCGGCAGATTTCTCGTTGAATACGAAATACGTATATTTAGCGTTAGAAACAGACAGACGTCGCGACTGTTTCGCGAATTGGCGAAACGCAGCAACACCAAGTCGGAAGCGCGCCGAAAGCCGGAAATATAAATTTGTCAAAAGTTCGGCGCCGCCGTCTTCCCTCTTCCCGCGCCGTGCGACTCGGAATCTTTCGCTTCTTCTCTTCCTCCTTTCCCGCCGTTCCACCTCTTTGCAACTTCTTCCCACATATACGCCATCTCTCTCCCGTATACGCAAATTGCGTTGAACAGCTCGTTTCAAACGTTAACGACTCCTCGTTACTCTCCTTCGAAATGATAACGATGCTTTGAAATTTCAGAACGTCCCGAACTACGCATTGCTGGAGGTGGAAGTTGGAAAAACGTATAACGAGGATTGTGATACGGATGTAGCGTCGAAGAAACAGTGCCGAGAAGTGAAAACGGGACGCGCGGCAAGGCCGGTATTTGCGGCGGATTCGAGGAGTCAAGCCCAATAAGCCAGAAGCTGGAGGAAGCTGGCGAGCGTCGTGCAGCCGCTCTGCTACGTCGAGTGTATCCCCCGTTCGCGGGCGGCTACCGCGTATCTCAGCGAGTCATCCACTCGTGGCACAGTCACTCACTCGATCTCCCTGCGCTTTCTTATCCTTTATCTCTCGTCGTTCCCTTCCTCGCCGCCACTTGGTTCTCTCGACCGCCACCTCTACACCGACCCACCCACCTACCTCGTTCGCGACCGTCCTAGCCGCTAGAATTCTGCGTTCCAAATGAAAAATCTTATTTCCGTTAACCGCGGGGGCTCCCCTGGCGCAGAGCCAATTCCATTTAGACCCTCGTGCACACTCTCGAGGTGGAAACGCTGCTTGGGCGACGAGGAGGCAAAAGTCTCTCTCTCTCTCTCCGCGCGTCCTCGTCCTTCTTCTCCTATTCTTGGCTTCGTCTCCTTCGAGCAAGAGTTGTGTCGCGCTGCGCGACGAAGCATCGCGCGAGGCAGGCAGAGCCGGGAGTCGCAAAGACGCGCGGTGAACGCGAGACGCAGGCTACCGCGTACAGGGGTCCTTTGCCCGTACGCTCTTTCGATGGAGACAGACGGACCGACCTCGAGAGCCTCTACACTTTTTCGTTGACTACTTCCGGGATCTTCGCGCGAAACGTTGCATCGCCGCGAGCGCGCGAGCAGCACAGTGAAGCAGCGTTCCTCTTTGGACCTGTGCCAATATGATCTATTCGCGTATACGTATCGCGACCGAACCGTTGATATTTTTTACCCGGATAAAAAATATCAAAAATATATCAAGTACTCCGCGACAAAGTTGCCGATATCGGACTGTGCTGCGTCTTGAATTTAGTCGGCGTACTCTGGTTTTTTATACCGAGGCAAAGCAGGGAATACCAGGCATCGAGATTCGTCAGTTTTTCCGCGTCGCACGTCACTTTTCAGTTAGACACTGCGCGGGAATGCCGAGGTTCTCCGATCCAGCCACCGTTGCACCAGCAACATTATACGCAGTGACGAATAAGCCGATGACACCATCGGTCAAATTTCGGACTAATTGACGAAGTATGACGGATGGCACTCGTGATGGATTTTTACGAACAATGACGCACGAGCGGAGCTTGCGCGCGCGCGTCAGGCAGAACGGGTTGGCAACGTTAGCTCCCCGGCGCCGCAGCCACGCTAAAGTCAAAATCAATTAAAACGGACCACATCGCGCAATACGGCGACGAAAGCCGCGCGACGCGCGTGCGGGAGTGAAAACAATAGAGGATAAAACTCATTTGAGCTTCGCTCACACTGCCGGAATAATTAAAATCGATGACGTTCAACGAATGAGAGAATTAACGCGCGCGAGCTTTTCGAAGAGGCACGAACGCCGAAGGTGGAGGATAGTGAGCTCGTTGCACCCAAGTTAATCCCTTCTGCCCGCCATTGATCTTATCGTTATTAGAGCGCTCGTATGCAGCAGGCTTATGCCCCTTTTTTCGATGCATTTTTTTTTTTTTTTTTTTTTTTTTTTTTCAAATCTATCGCGCTTGCGCACATTATCTCGCTCGGCTGAATTTGCCCTCGAGGCCTCGAGATTTTGTTCCACGTACTATTAATACGAACAATAAATATCGGATAACGGGAAAGGTGGCTTTAATCTGGCAACAATTTCCTCCCTATAACCTGCGCTGGTATACCTAGGCTGACTAACGAGTATATCGAATGGCCCAGATAATAATAATCGCAGGAATAACCGCGGGGAGATAGGAGCCACGAAATCTACTGGCTCATAGCGGCGGGGCTCGCGTACATACCAGGGGGGGAGAAAGCTGGTGGAAAACAGCCCCGCGTTCCCCGTACCGACTCTCGGTCCCCCGTCAGCTCCATTTTTTTTCCTATTCCCGTGTCCATCGCGCTTACCTCCCAGAACCTCGCAGACCAGTGTCAGATTCGCGCCTTCGTCCGCGTACACTATCCGAAGGTGGCGCATGTCTCGTCTCTTGATATCATAGATTTTCGGCGTCGAGGGTGGCACTGAAACACAGATAAAAACGTGAATTATTCACTACTCGCACTCGGGAACCGCACATCGCTGGAAGCATAGGACATAATAATTGCGACGGATGCGCCGTCCGTAGTTGTTGCAACGATCGTATTCGTTTTTTTAAATATTTTTTTTTTATTCTTTACTAGGCTAATCACACGCGCTGGCGCGCGTGCCCGCGATACTTTTGCACTGTTGCGCTCTTATAAAGTTTTAAAAGGGTAAACTTTTTTTTTTTAACTTTTGAAAAGTAAACTTTTGAAAAAAAAAAGGAAATTTGTCGTTTTGCTTGTCAGAAATCGCAGATCTAGCCGCCGGGCCGAAAAACGCCTAAATCGGGGTCACGAAATTTATTTTTTCAAAATATCGACTTTTAACCTATACCATCGTTCTCAAGTCGCATATTCTACCCCTGAAAACACTGCCATCGACCTTTTTTAAGTGGATTAAAAAAAATACGATATTTGACAGAACTGTCAAAGTTATCAAGGACAAATGAACCTGGACTCGGTCTGAGAGTTTCAGCCAATCACAGCTCGAATAGTTTGCTAACAATGCTTTCCGTTACTCATGAATTTTTTAAAAGAGGGATTTTTTTTTAGATACTATATAAGGTCAAAGTTATCTGCATTCAATATAGAAATTATTGATTATCGTTTTTTACGCATTTTTCCACTTTTACGCCGTGAATACGATACATTTTTCGGCTCACCACAATTTTTTTTTATTTATCGTACGATGAACAATGACGCGCGAAAATGTTCGATTCTGCAAAGTTTAACAATTTTTTTTTTGCGTTTTTCCCTTCGTAAAATAAAAAAAAAAATTGTTTCGGTTTAACGAAGTTTCAAAACCCTATCCGATGGTTCCAAAAATCACGGGTGTCGGTCCAAAAAATCGAAAATTCGAGGAGAAAAACGCAAAAAACTATTTTTTTTTCTGACAAACTGCCAAATTTCGCGATATTAAAGCATCGAACTGCTGTCGGTTTCCCAACGACGAATCAGATGCTGAATAAATCGACGACAACTGGTTGCTCACGAACTTTTTAATAGAGGATCCTCCGCTTTCTCATCGAACGTTGGCCGGAAGCTTCTCTTTTGTCGCGATAACGCAGAACAAACATAAACAATAAGCGGGGAAGCAAGGCAGATGAGTTGGTAACGCGCGCGGTGCGGTGCGACGGTGCGCGCAACGGTGGTTCCTCGCGGCGATACCGCGCAGCAGCTCGCCTCTCGGAGCAGCTCGAAGTCACTCGCGTGGCACAACTTGCCTCGCGGCTATTGTCAATGGCCCGCAGCGCCGACTGGCAAGTTTGCTTTCGCTTCGACGTATACAACGACCCCGTGAGACTCGGTCTGGCTCTCCTGCTTCTCGTAGACATCGCAGCGACGACGTCCACGACGTGCAAACCGGTGTACGCTGTGGGCATCGAAGAGGCACTCCGCGGTCCCGCTCCGAGAAACACCCACATGCAAAACGTTCGGAATAAGTTGAGTGGCGCGAAGAAAAGTGGCAGGCGAGTCGAGTATACGCGCGAGGTCTCCGGGCCGCGCTCGATAAGCGCTGAGGTCACGGCGGAAAAATGTTTTCCATGTGCGGTGCGCGGCGGTGGTCGACTGCACGAAGCTTCTCGTGAGTAGAGCCACGAGAAGACGGGCTCGAAAATATACGCTCGCGGTATACAGTGAGTTCACTCGACCAAATCGACTCGAGACGCGCTCGAGGCGAGTTGCGCACACCGGCAAGACTGCTGCTGCTGCTGCTGCTGCTGCACACAGCGGAAACGTCCAATAACGCGTCGGTGCGACTCGTAATCCTGTCCTCCTCGTTCGCCTCGTTTCTGCCTAGCCATCTGTGCGACAGAGCCCTCGCCCTTGTCTATATGCGCCCATGAGCGCAGTATGCAGAGCGCTATCGTAGTAAAACTCGAGCCATTCGGGATCGTGACAACGAGAGGCGGAGGATGAAAAACGCATCCAATATGAGCGTGCAAAGTGCAGTGCGCGGCTACGGCGACGACGGCGGCAACGACGACGACGACGACGTCGGCGACGACCGGTATACTTGTCAGCTCACTTGCCATGGCTCGCGCCGTAGTACGAGTGTCGCAACATATTCTCTTCCCTTGAGAACACAGGCGCGACAGCCAACGGGCGATATATGCTTCCTCATAAGTTTTCCTATATGTCGCGCGAAAATGTCTTCACGCGGGAAAAAGATAAAAGGCGGCGGCGGCGGCGTGAGACAGCCTCTTATTCTTCGTTCGCGCGTACGCGACGTCGCAATAGCGACTGTGTAAACGGCGTGAAAACAGTGCGGGGAGAAAATGACGGAGGGTCGTTAGCTTTTTGCGCTTATTTTTTTTCTTTTGTTTCCGCGTATAGGGTCTCGCCGCGCGGCGCTGGTGACATTCCCCGAGACGAGAGCCGCACTTCGTATGGGGCGCGCCCAAGTGTCGAGAGCAATTTTGTAAATATTTTTGCATCCCCCTTCGGAGACGTCGGCCCTTTGGAATTCATCGCTCGTTTCCCGGGGCACCTCGCTTACTCTCGTGCGCGCGCGCGCACTCTATCGCTCGACCGCGCCCGCGAGCGAGATCGTTTATTAATGGAACGAATATAGTGGCGGGGGAAACGAGGAAGGGGGGCCTTGAGCGAGAACGCGGTCGGGCCCTTGATACCGGCAGCCAATTTTTCACTGTCTATCCAGGCACGAAGGAGGGTAAGAGAAGAAAAAAACAAAGAGAAAACCCGAGCATGCGGTCGTGGCGCGCCCCGAAGGACTCGTCGGGCTCGAGTTGGCTTGGAAAAAAAGGAAAAAGTCAGGTGAAAAGTCTCAATAACGGAGGAGGACCCAACGGCAGGTGAGAAAAATTATTTGTTTCTCTCGGCGCGAGGGTTCATTTCCACCGCGCACATACGGCGAGAAACGTTTCTGCGCGTGCGACAAAGGGGATAACCAGATTCTCGAGCGAACCAAGTTGACCTCGTGCGCCATTTATAAAGACCCCCGAACACCGACACACGCGCCGCACAGCCCTTTTTACCGTTCCTAAGCCAGCCGCCGCAGCCAGTCAGCCGGCCGGCCGGCACACCGGCGGTCTTTTCTTCCTCGGCTTTTTGTCCTCTTACTCCGCGGGCCCCTCTCCGCGCGCGGCACATTCCGACTCCGTCGCTCGGGGCTTTCCAGCGACTTCCCGGGGGAGGGCGCTTCGACGCCGGAGGAATTCCTGGTAAAAGTTTTCCGGAGGCTCCCCCGCTCGGCCGGTGCTTCGCGCGGTAACGGAAGCTGCGACTGCGACTCGCGCATACGTTAGCTCGCCGGCAGCAGCAGCAGCAGTAGCGACGCCACGGCGCAGCGTTCCCGTCGCGCGCTCGCCTACGAACGAGAAACGGATGAGAGAGTACGACGACGGTGCGGCTGCGGTGGTGAAGGCGAATGCCGACTCATCCCATTTCGCGGTCCGAGAGCACCCCGTACCTTTTCCACCGGCGACCCGTAACTTCCTTTCACTCCCGGTTTCACCCACCCCACCCCCTCGCTTTCTCGCCCAGCTTGGCGCTCGCGACGACGAGTGCCGAACCGTGCGGGCGAACATGCCGATGCAACTGACTCGAGCGCGAACGCCGGCACAATAGCTCGAGCGCTCGGCAACCTGCAAATCATCCCTTTACCGGAGATCCCGCAACCGTCGTGGGATGCAGCTCAGCCAGGGCTGGTGCCGCCGCCACCCGGCTCTCGACCACCCGTCCCTCCCCCCCCCCCCCCCCCCTGCTCTACGTGACTCTTACGCTGGCTCCGCAGCAGCAGCCCGCAGTCAACCCGCAGCTCGAAGAGCCTCGTGCCATTTTTGAGTAACCTCTTTACCAGAGACACGAACGTTTCGCACCGAGAGCCTCACCGTGTTCCGTTATTTCCATTCGCGATCCCACTGCGGAATTTCAATATTCCAGCGAGGATGTACTACACCGCGCCGCGGGAACTCGAGGGCGAGCTCCCGAGCCGCCGCCCGCTCGCCCGCCCGCACCCCGCTGCAACGTGTCGCTGCTCCGCTGTGCCGTACAACCGCAGTGGAGCTTTTCCCGTTCTCTTCTGAATTACGCTCCAAGCACACCAAGTCTACTCGACTATCGACGAGTGTTCGGCGTGTGTGCGCGCGGGCTACGCCTCCGGCATACGCTGTACGTATGCACTTTCCCCCAATCTCCATCGGCGGCGAAATTCATTATTCGATGGATACGAATGGCCGGGTATCAACGCCGCGCGCGCGACCGCTCATACATCCAATACAGAATTTATTATATCGGAAATCTAGATGTGCGGATTGATTTTTCCAAGGGAAATTTATCGCGCTATCGGATACGCCGCGATCGGAATCTTAAATGCGGTGAAAATATAACTGGGCTGTACAGGTGCTGTTACAGCCCTGCTATTCACCCATAGGAGTACCCATAGGAGCCCAGGGGTGCCGAACGGAAATGTCGAGAAGAAGGGTTGCTCGGGATGCGGTTCGTCGACCCCCGCGGATTGTATTTCGTTGAATTCAACCGACGACTCGCCCGCGCCGTCGGTTGAAACAATGCTGCACCGAACGATGCGGTTCTTGCTTTCATTTCACGCCCCCGCACGCTCCTTAACGGCTTCTCCTCCGTCTCCCTCGAAAAATCGCGCGAACGAGAGCGAGCGAATCGTCCCCGTATAATGCGAACAATACCTGGGAAAAATCTCACTTCTCTCCGTCGAGCGTTCTCTAACGGGCGTGCCTGGCATTGCCTGAGTACAGACGCTCCGGACGTCTCCCGGATAGTGCGGCACAAGCGGTGAATACGGGCCGACGGGGCAAAATGAACTAGCGCGCGACAACATAAACACGTGGATTTCGAAAAATATTAACAAAAAATAAAGAAGAACTAAAAAATTAATTTTATCCGCTGTTCGTAAGTTATGTATTTTCGGGTTTTTGGTATGGTACCTGCGAAATCTCGATTTAGCCTCTGAAATTCGGAGATGCGGACCGATGTACTTTAGTGGGCCATATTCACCACTTGCACGGTGTAGCCCAAGGCGTCTCGTGATTCCTGGATAAACACGATAAAAGCTATAAATGCTGGCATCAACGCGAGGGTTCTAGCGCGGCACCGAGACACTTAAAGTCCCTCTTCACATCCCGCCTAGCCAAGCGCTCCGCCTCCCACCACTTAACCATAATATCGCGCCAGATTATGTTTGAGAATTTATTAGTACTACACCATCCGCATAGCCTTCATCGAAAATTGAAGCTCTCGCTCCTTTCTCTCCCTCTGTCTATAAATAAAATTTCAAATATTGTCTGTATCGCAGAACCGTGTCAATGTGTACTGAATTTTTCACAATTCTCCAAGCACTTGGAGAATTAAAAATACAGTGGGCCAGTGGGCGTTGCTTTGTACAGAATGGAAAACACGAAAAAGCATCATTTCTCATGCGGTTGGGCGCCGAAGGAATTTCCGCTTTCGCGGTGAAAGCTATGGGAGAATGGTTGCGGATTGTGTTGCAGTACGAGCGAAGGTGAGCAGCAAGGAGGTGTGCGGCGGCTGTGCACGTGGAGGTGGCGCGCGCGCACACGGCGCGGCCGCAATGTTGGAAAGAGGACAGTTTAACGAGGCGGGGTGTCTCTAAGCGACAACGTGTAAACCGATCGAGCGAGGTTGAACGGAGGGGTTCCGTAGGCACCGCAGAGTACACCACTGCCACCTGGTATAAGGCTTGCCGGACCGAGGAAAATATATTGCTAATAGGGTTGCAACACGCCCCGTTAGCCGAGAGTAATGCCTTACCACATCGACACACGTTAAGCCCGCTTAACGAAGTCCGTACAGAGCTCCCGACGCCCGCGTTCTCGTTCCATACAGTCGCTTCGGAAGCAGCCACCTCTCTGCTGTCCGCCGCCGCCGCTGCTGCCACCCTTCGACCTCTTCCACCGCCATTGGACCTCCGCGTTGCCTCCGACAACCGAATTGGATTTATTAACTTTGCTTTGGCTAAGCAGGCGTGCACGGTTTTCGGAAGTTGAGCAATTTAATTGTCGTTGCTCGTCATTGCCCCGTTAGATCAGTCCCTGTGCTTCAGACCTCAAGCTTGTCTGCGGGCTTGACGTTAACCAAAAGCAGGGCTTTAATATTATCCGGATAAGAAGACACTTGGGGCGTATACATAGTATATCGTACAATGACGAGGACACGAGAGATTCTGGCGGTACTCGAGTGCTGCCTCGTTCGATGTGGCGCGAGTGTTGAACTACCTACGTGCATGGAGTACGGCGAACAAAAGATCAACGGCAACTCAACGAATTGGATTGATTAACGCGAGAACACGGCTTTGGCTCGGGAATCGCATAGGCTTTTCGAAGTTGAGCTATTTCGTTGTTGTACGAAACTTGTCTACGGTGTTGATGCGCGCGCGCGCGCGCCGCACCAACCATAAGCGGGCCTGCGTTGTTAACTATAAGAGGGCGCACTTACGTGATTGTAATATCAGACGACGACGAGGCGATACGAGGAGGCTTATTCGGAGTACATAGTTGAGCGGAGAGGGCGGACGTACGAGTAGGTACGAGGAGGACGAGGATTCGCGGAGGCCGTAGACAGAGGCCGAGGGATGTGTACATAAGGCAAAAAGGCAAGAGGGCAAGAACGGAAGTAGGGCAGAAGTCGATGAAAATTCCAGGCGGCTTCTGGCACGTGGATTAACGATTGTACTCTTCTGTGCGACGACGAGCTCTCCAGCGCCTCGGCAAGCGTGTTCCGGTGTACAAACGTGCGCGACGGACGAACATTCGCGCTGTCTACCAGACAACTGAAAACTCTAGTCACGTTCCTCGTGAGTTCCCGACCCCTGGGACCCTTGTCGTTGTCATCTTCCTAGTCGCGCCGGTACGAACCCTGTGAGAACAAGGTGGCGGAGGACTCGGCTTGGTTTCTAAAAATCGTCGACATCTCGTGTGTTTCGACATCGGCATCTGCGGATCGAGACACCGGTAATGTCATACAATTCGAGTCTTGTTTGGATTGCCACAGGGCAGACGGTAAATTAGACCGTGAAATCGATGCAAGCTGTATATACTGTCCAGAGGACTGAGATACGTTGCTTCGTCCATCTGTCTTTTGTCGGAAAGCTGAATGAAAAGTCGTACTGAAAGGACTCGTTCGGGATATCGAAGGAACCGTCGTCGCGGGAGGGAGTCGCGAGCAGTTTGAAAGAAATCGCGCTCGCCCGGTCCAGGGCCCACCGCCTCACGCTTCCCATACGCAGCGAATATACGATTCTTATCTTTCGCTATTTTTCTTTCACCCTCGGGCTCGCTGTGCCGCTCGCGAAAATTCAATAGCCGGGAACATTGAAGATTATTCAAATCGGTGATAGCTGCACGGAGAACAAGCGGAGTCAGCTTGGATGTGATGCTGCTCGCGCTGAGAGGAAAAATATTTCCGCCATGTAAGATATAGGAAAGCGGAAGCGTACAATGCCACGGGAAGGAAGCACCGAGAGGCGAAGATGCGGAAGTAAGGTGCGAATGGCTGAGAAAGCTGCAATGACTCGTGAGATTCGCATACATACTTTCACCCCCGGCAGTCTGGCGACGTCAAAAGTCAAACGTATGTATTGTGTCGAGTTACATCGAACGGGCGCGCGTCTACCCATCTTCTTCGTGCTTCTGCGGGCAAGTCTTCCGTTCCGCGCTCTCTGCGAAGCGCGAGAGCGCAAACTAGATATAGCGGAGCACACAGTGACGGAAAAATAACAGAAGGAAACATGACGTACGAAAGAGGCGCGTCTCGATCGGTTCGACGCCTTCGGGGGATAAACTCGCCGCGGCGGTTCTGCCAAGTGGCTCCTGCTCCCTCTCGCGGTGCGACACGAAAGCACACGAGACCACCGGTCGATTTCGTCATGCAGGTGCGATATAGTCGGTAGAAACGAACAAAAAAATGTCATTAATACCGGAATCACAAAGCGAATAATTAGACTTTTGTGAAGAGTACGATTGAATGACATCACAGTTGAGTGCATCGATTCAGATGGCACTATGGGGATGGCGCACAACGACACTTTCTTCGCGTGTGTATGTGTGTGTGCGTGCGCGCGGGTTATGCTCAGGGATGCGATATGCAGGCCCGGTGAAGCTGGGATGAACGGAGGTAGATAGAAGCCACGGTGGGTGGGTATGAATATGAACTGCGCGCCGGGGAGGATGAGAGGAGGACGAGGTCACCGCCTCTTCGGTGCAGAGAGATAGCGTGGCCGGCGTGGAACCATTTGTCATTCGATCTTCCACCAAGGTGATCTTCCTCGAATGGCAAAGGCCATCGTCTAAAAGCGTTCGTGCACGTCCAACGTCTCCCGGCTCCGCTGCTTCTTCCGCTACACCGACGCTCGCGTGGGTCTTCCAGTTGTTCCGAATCGTCGCTGGTGGGCAGACCGGCGTGTGAAACGGAGACTTTCGAGAAACGTGTGGAGAGTCGCGAATGGATAATATGTGCGAGGATAAACGTTGTGATGTATCTTAGTTTACGGTCGGGAAAAGTCAAGGCAAATGCGAGCCGATCGGACGCTTCTACTGGCCCGATTCACAGTGAGCTTCGATAGAAGCTACAATGCGTCGTGCCATCAGCACGGAAAATACGAATTCGACATACCGAAATGCTCTGTGGAATTTCCATAAACAATGAGGATTCCTGTTTGTCATACCGCGAAACACGTTAAACGCATAGCCAGACATCAAAGCTCTCGAATGAAATGCTGCCGAAATTTTTGCGTTATACCGAATTCTTCAGTGCCCGCTCGCGATGAGCAACGAAGAATGAAATACCTGTGTAAATGCTTCGTGAAGCCGGAGAGAGATATATTATTTTGTTGTAAAAAATGCTTTTTCTCCGTGACGTCAGCTGTTTAACGATACGCCCGGGGCTGCATGTGATTTAAATGAACGAAGTTGCTGATTCTTGGTGCTCGTTAAACAGTGAGGAAAAAAAAGAGAAGCGGTAAAAAGTGGATGAAATAATACGGAAATAAGAGACTACATGTATTATGCATTATGAGCTACGTATTCCAGTCGTTGGAAATACGCGACGCAGTCTGCTCTTTCATTTTTCTTGTCCTTCGTGCTTTTTACGTGTTTTCATTTTTCCGCGTCATTACACACAAACGTTCTTTGCGTAAACTGCAAAATGTAAATAATAAAGCAACTGCGCGGACGCAGCGAAACTTTGTGCATTCGTATCGTGCAACTCTTGAGGCTATATTCAAGATTGTCGTTTGAAACGCCGGTGGGTGGCTGTATAATATTTTCCGGATACTTTTCTCCGCTCGGGTTCTGTAATGAGTTCGAGCGCGCGTGTGAGAGAGCGAGAGACGGAAAGAGAGAGAAGCCGCGATATACGAATGGGATTGTAGGTGGAAGTTAACCGGAGAATTTCGTCAGCGAGACGGAACGAAAGCGAGGCAGCGTTTTATGCTTCTTCGTTGAGCTTTCGAAGATATTGGGAATTTTATGTACGTCGCGAATGCCACGGCTATCGGATACGTGATCTTCTTTTTCTCTCTACTTCGGCTTCTGTGTTTGACGACTATCGAGATGACGCGATCTGGAAAATATTATTTCATCGAAAGAACTCGGCGGCGGTACTTCGATTACCGAATGACAATAAGGTTACCTAGTTACCGCATAAATGTCGCGGTAGTTTATTCGTAAGCGCGTCTTTAAGCGTCAAGCAATTACGTCCTTTGTTCATCGTTGATCCTTCTACTCGCGATGTGGTTATAGTTCGCGATTTAATTTAATACCGGCGATGGCGCGCGGCAGTTAGCAGAGTCGCTGGTGGGTGGGGGTAGAGAATTATCGTAGGATTTAGCGAAAGCCGAGCCTGCGGTTGACTAGTAATTTCCGACTTGAATGTACGGGGGCTCTTTTCTCATGGGCAACCCCGAGACAGCCTATTTCCTTTTAATCTTGTCGAACCTTTCCCGTTTCCGCTCCTTTAATGCACATCCACCGCGCGTTCTTCGCTCTTTGTACTTTCTGTATGCGCTTCAACGGTTCAACCGAATTTCCCGGACTACAGAATTTCCATGGCGCCCGCGTGCGTCTGTGCGCCGTCTATATTTCCATGGATATACCGCACCGGATGCTACTACCACGAGAGGAAAAGCACGAGTTGAAGCAAAGGTCCGCACCGAGCTTCGCTGGTTATCTCAGCGAAAGCTTCGTTTCCCCCTAGCAAACAGTTGGGCAACGAGCTCACACGCGATTTTCCCTTTTCCTCGTCGACCTCATTCCCCGTCGTTTTCTTTAAACCTCCTCGATAAGTCTTTTCCTTCTTGATCTCGCTCGTTACTCGGCTTGCAATTTTCCTCGTTTTTTTTTCCTGCCGCTGACGCATCCCGAGACTCCTCCTGCGATTTACCAACTTTTCCCCGAAGATTCTTTGCTCGCTCCGCGGCAACTTTGCGAATCGAATTGCCGGTCTTCTTCGCTGCTGTCGATGTTCCCCCTTCGCACCTCTTTCCAACCGAACCACGCGTCCGACGGCCTGACTCTCCGAACAAAGTACCATCGAAGCACTTGTCGTTTCAAACCCTACCAATTATGCGCCTTATTCTTTAGAACCGGGTAACGCGCGATTCGAGGCTTTCAAAGCGGCGGCAGCACTGCACTGATGCCTTATTTTCACAATGTACGTATTTTACGGGTCGCGTGGGGACCCGCTGGACCCCAGTCATGAGTTCTAGGGTTAATATTGCGAAATTTGGTAGCTTGCCAGAAATAAAAATCGTTTTTTGCGTTTTTCTCCTCGATTCTTTTATTTCTTGGGCAAATCCCAGTGCTTTTCGGAACCAGCGGGGATTTTTCTCTGCCGAAAAAATCGAAAAATCGAGACATCTCGTTCCGCCTCGCGGCATTCCCTTCTTTGAAGGGTTTTCTTTCGAATGCAAAAAGAAAATCCAAATTTCATTGATCCAAAGAAAAATTACATCGATTTTAGTGAAGCGTTAAAATTCGAAAAAAGTGAAAAATCATTTTCCGCGTTTTTCTCCTCGAATTTTCGTCCTTCCTTAAATTAAAGAACACTTTTGTCCTTCGTATATACGTATACCTATATGTGTATGCAGTGAGAAAGCAATCGAGCAAAAGGAGCCCCGAGTACTCGCCTCGAGTCTCGGTTGCCGTATATCGCGCGGCAGGTCTGGTGAATACAACCGAGTAATATATATTCGACGATCTTTAACGGAGCATCGAGGAGCGCGAATAAATCCGCGAAGCAGGAGTAATTTATCGTATCGATGGCGCTAGTTCGCCAAACTCTCGCACGTCGCGCGCGCGGCGCGAGCTTCGTAGCGTTAGCGTGCTGCACGACTAGATCGGATATTCTCGGCGGCCTTTCCGACGCCTGCTGAAACGTCGGGCTACTTTTCAGGGTCTTTCGCCCCCGAACGCGATTGCGCGTGAAAAACGGTTATCCCTTCTGCACACTTGGCGCGCGCCGGTACAGCGATGAGCAGCCATTGTCCCTCCAAAGATTCCTGGCCGTTCCGACATTGCGAACACGTTGAAAGGGGAAAAGCAGGCCACTTGTTGTTGGACAACAACTGTCCATCGATGGTCAGTTGTTGCCAGGTCGAAGAGGAGTCGCGAATTCTCCGCATTATGCCGGGTCGTCGCGGATATCGATGTATATAGCACATCGAGCTCGAAACGCGGCGAGATTGGTCGCTCGGCGCGCTTCGATTACGTCTCGCGACGCGGATTTACGGGAGTCGAAGGAAGACGTGTATTTATCGCTCGTTTCGCATCACCTGGTTTCTCGTGCCTGGTGTGTTTCTCACGGAGAGAGCAACGTCGACGCGCGGGGGTGAGAGACAAAGGAGCGCCGAGAGAAAGTGAGCAAGCGTGTCTGTCTATATAGAAGGCAACACCTACATCCTCGGACAGCCTGTCGCGCCGCGCGAGATACAACGTAGAGGTTACGCCGGAGACGGGAGTTGAGAGTAAAAATAAATAACCTGAGCGGCGCCGAGGCGAAGGAGGATCGACGGCGGTGCCGCCGCCGCCGCGCAGCACCCGTACATTGTGAGCTACGACGAAGCTGCCGCGCGCGCGGCAGATATAGGTACCCCACGCAACGCGCACGATCGAGTCGCTTTTCACCCTTCGCGTCTTATACCTAACGCTATATGCCTAACACACGTACATAGCTGCTGCTGGAATACGGTACATAAACTCGCGGCTCTTTCTTTCTTTCTTTCTCACTCGCGTTCGCCTCGGTCGCAAACAACTCTTCCATACAGACCGAATATCCGACCAACGGTCATGGCGCTTGACCTCGCGGTCTCTCGGTCGTCTCCGAGCACGGATAAAAATGGTAATTCGACGACGCGGACTGCTCTTTCGCCGTAGCTGCGGTAGACCCCGTCGACAACGGTCTGCCGCCAAAGGTCTCTCGTGCAGCTCGTTCGATCGTCTCGTCTCGTCTCGGCGCGACGAGGTCGCTTCCCGTGCGAAAAATACTGCTTCCAGTGTCGCTCGTGTACGACGGAATATGTCATCCGCGCTGGTGCCTCGCAGCGGAAGAGAATACGCGGAGACTGAGAGCGACGCGTACGCTCCTCCGCACGTACCGCCGCGCGCCCTCGCCTCAGTGACCGAACGTGGAGAAGGAAAAAGATGGCGGCGGCGGCGGTGCGAAGAAGGCGGAGAAGAAACAGGCGAAATATGCGACGGCATGGAAAAGGGCGCGCGACGCGCCGTAAGAAGGAATAAGAGAGAAAGATGGACGAACGGCGGACACTGGCTGAGTTACGAGGGCGTCGTCCGGGTTTCCTTTTACGACGCTGTAAAATTTCCCATTCTCCGAAAGCCCCGGTTCTCACCGGCCGTCATTTTCACCGGAGCATCCCTCTTTCTTTCTCTCTCTCTCACACTCTCTTCGACTGCCTCTCGTGACCGTCGGTAAATACCAATAAATGATCGTCCAGCACCCCTTGAATATGTTTGCGAATCCCTCGAACGCCAAAAAACGTGCGGCGGCCCCATTATCGCGATCGCCTCTTCCGCACATTGAGTCACAAATTCAACGCGGCGGTTTATCCGTCGGAATTAATAAATCGATAGAACGTGAATGTGGGTCTCGGGTGAATACTTTTTATTTGGAATACGTGCGTGGCTTTTGCGCGCCTTTGGTCCCGGCGGTGGAGACAAGCGAATCCGCAATGTATTTGAAATGCTGGAGGGACGTAAAGAGAAAAGAAAGAAGGGAGGAGAAAAAAAAAGAAAAGACGTTGAAACGCGTACTCCGCGCGGTTATAGGGTGATAGCTTAGTTCCAGCAGGTTGTGGGATTGCGGGATATTATAGCTTCGCTAAAGCAGACCACGTTCTCGATCACGTGCGATCGTGGTTTTCCTCGCGCTCATCCGGTCCCGCCCACACTCATCATTTTCTCCATTTTTCTCTCTCAACCGCGACGAACACAGCAGCCGCACGGGGCGGGGGGGGGGGGGGGGGGGGTGCGGTCGTACACACACGCGGGGGAGTTACGACGTGTTTACAAAAACCGGAAATAACGCGGTACCGTCGAGAGCCGGGCAATTTCATACGAGACCGCCGCGCGCGAAAATCGAGCGGCGCTTCGCCTCCGAATCGCGTTTGGAAAGCGCAATCCTCGTAAAGAAGCGCGGCGCGGAAGGGGTGCGGCAGAAACGTCGATTTCGCAGCCGAGAAGATATTTGTCTCGCGAGAATCGCGATAAGCTAAACTTGTCTCAGTTCTGCGCTGCTCACCACTCGCACCGCGCCGCTTCTGGCATCGTATCGTTATCGCGCGCGGTATTCGCGCATCTGCGCGTTGGTAAATGCTTCTCTCCCGACGTTCTTACCGCGGGAGCATCGCTCGTCAGGTCGTTTGCTCGCGCGAAAATGCGGCTGTCCCGCGAAATGCACCGAGAGAAAGCCACGTTTAGTATTTACCGCACCGGAAAATGCGATAATGTCCGCGAGCATCGCAACGCTGTGCATTCGCGCGGTGCATTCGCGTGGGCGTCGATCGTTGTTAAATAAAATGACAAACAAGGCGGAGAAGCTGCTCGCCCGAAAGAAGCTGCTGCCCCGGATAGCCGAGAAGCGCATCGAGAAAAAAAAAATATCGGAGCAGGCAATCTCCGCGGGCGGAGATGATTAGCCCCCCGCGCCGCGGCGGCGCGCACGGATTTTCGTCGTTGCCAAGAATCCGCGACGACATGAATTTTGAGACTTAATCGCAAAACTAAGTAGACCCTTATTCTCCGTTAAATTATGCACCGTTAAATTATGCGCGTCCCTCGTGATAATAATAAAAGTATCAAATTACTAGTTCCGGTTCCCGGGGCTGACGGTAAATAATGGAGAAGACGAGTAAGAATCAGCGATCTCATTTCCATTCCATCGTCTGCTTCGGGATCATCCGTAATTACTCGGTTTGGGTTGGCGTATGCGCGTAAATCGAAAGAGTGTGTCCCGAGGCTGAGTATATTTGCGCGCGTATAAAGTTGCTCGAGTCGCGGAGAGAATGCCCCGCGCAGAGACAGTGCGGGGGCGAGAGCCAGCGTATAATAACGATAATGCGAGCGGCGACTCGTATTTCCCCGAGGCAACTCGCCGCGCATCAGCCCGGGATTATAAGGGAGTGTAGCGTCCGAACCCGCGTCGTTCCCTGAAGACCGCGCGCGGGCACCACACCGGTTAACAGGCGGGTCTCACTTTGGCTCCCGCGACGGCTACACCGCGAGGCCGCGCGCGACAAACGACGACAACGACGACGACGACGAAACGTGCACCGCGAAAGCGACGAAAGTTGGTCAGAGAAATCCCGGTGGAAGTGTCGGCGTTAATAGGGATGCTCGGACGGTGGTAGAAAGTTTCTCGATAATCCAGAGTTACTCACCAAGCGAAATGCACCGAGGCGCGCGCGTTAGGTAGAATTACCGATAGTATTACCGCGCGTACAAAATCATAGAGAGCACTCGTGTGCAATTTCATTCGGTAAGACACGTGGGTCCCAAACACGCGAGCATCAAAGTATAACGCAGTCGAGGACCGCGGCGACGTTGAGGATCCTGCGCGACGACGTAATTTCTACTTGGTCGCAATTGCCAGTGACAAATTTCCGACATTCTTCAACGTCCGTGTTACGTCGAACGGTTAGCTTTCGGCGATCGATGAATTTGCTCCGTCAAAGTGAGTAATTACAGTCGGCTGCTAATTGGCGCAACAGCGGAAAGCGCGTCGTACCTCGGTTAACGCGAGATTGCCGAGGAGCGCGGCTCGCGGGGCTCTCTGTTCTCGGGAATGTTTCCGAGTCAATACGCGCGCTCGAGAGGTGCGACGATGATATTTGCCGTAGGTATGTGCTTTGAGCGCCGAGAACGAGCTTCTTTCCTCGCTGCTGCTCCCTCTTTCTCACTCGCCGAGTTAATTTCGTCTTGCTTTCCAGATGGCGAATCGGGGCCACGGAACGAGAATCGTCAGAGCCAAAGAAAGGGTCGAAGCGCACGCGCCAGCCATGTTCGCCTTTTGGAAGCCGATGAGCTTCCGATGGAATTCAGACAGGAGTCCAGCCGCATCATCCACCACACTGAAATGCCTCTCGAAATCGTTTGGGCCGAAACGCCGGGATTCCAGACGATTCGGAAGCCCACTGCTCGATTGTAAATCGCAGCGTCTGCAAGAAGCTGGGCCTACCGTGCCTGCCTGTCCACGAATCGTCCGAAGCAGCCTGTGAGACGATGAAATTTCAAACGCGCGTACGCGTTCCCCACGCTCGTTTCCCTATCCGCGTTGAGAACTATCGTGAAATGCTGTCTAGTGAAAAATGGAAAAAATACGCGGTGTCGGGGTGACGCGGCGGGAAAACGAAAAGTAAATCTCGATAAATGCGATTCATGGTTGGGAAATCGATCGGTTATTTTATTTTTCTTTTACTTTTATGTGCGTCAGGTGGTTGTATCGGAAAAAGGGCATTGGCGTCACGAAAGCCGAAAGTACACAAGGGCCTGTGCCTCTCCCGAGGGAGAACATTTACCATACGCTTGAGCCTCTTGTATCTGTCCCCGCTGCCTCATCCAATATGTCGGATCTTGTAGCTATACTGTAGGGAGACTCGGACGACGGGTCCGACGGTTGTGAGTAAATTATTAGATCTCCCGTGGTTCCCGTGCACTTGGAAATCTTAAAAAGAATTTAATCCGCGAATAAACGTCGGGAAAAATGATGAAGCAGGCTATACGAGTCAAGTGCGATAAATTGGCGTAACGAAATTCAGCCTGCTCCTCCGGGCGGAGATCGTTAAGGCCTCCTCCTCCTCCTTCCCCTCCTCGGTTGCCTCCTCTCTCGGCCCCAGGCATTTTGGCAAAGCGAAGCTATCTCTTGGAAAAATTTTCTTATTAACCGTTTGCTCTTTTTTTCTTTTCATTTTTCCCAAAGCTCGCACCGCCGTGCACGAAGCTTCCGCGCGGCCTCTCGGTCCGTCTCAACAACGATTATTCGGCGTTCCGTCGAAACTTTGCGAAAAAAGGGAATGTAACGATAGGGCCCGCTGGGTATAAGTTGCTCGAGCACCAGGTGTGAAATTTAGCCGAAAAGCAACGGGCACGCTGTACTTACATCAACATCTTTTTACCCTCCGTTAGTATGTTCCATAGGCAAGCGGCGAGGTATATGCCGCGTTGTCCCGGCAACCGAAGCTTTCTCTCGATTCATTATGATTGCTCTCGTGTTCGTGCGTGGAAGATGACGGCTTCGCAAAAGTTCGCCCCCGCGACCTCGTTTCCCTCATGGCGAAATAAATGCGGCGCAAACTTCATCGCACAGATTCGACATATAGAAAGAGACGTCCGAGTTCACACAGAAGTGCGTAAGTTGCTCGGCAAGTTTTCAGACGAGTAATATCGTCGCGCCGCGCGATGGAAAATTACACTTGACTTCATCGCTTGATTCTCTTTCGAGCCGTACCGCGATTTTTCACCGGCAAACTTTTATCACGCAGCAAACACGGTTGTATATGAAAATTGTTTGTGTTTTTTTTTCCGCTCTCTGCAGCAAAGTCTCTGGCACGGAGTAAAAGTAGCTATCTCCTCGGTGCGGCACGTAGGTATGCGCGAGATACGTGTACCGTGGGCGCGATAATAAATTGTTTATCGACTATAGGTGTGTGCGCACCGTTCTCTCCCTCCCTCTCTCTCGAGGATTAATCTTCAACTATAAAAAGTGGGTACGCGAGGAGGAACGTTTCCTACGGCAAGTATTTTTATTTCACGCTTCATTTATCTCCCGGCGCTTAGAGCAAGTCCCCGTGTGCCGAGAGTAGCGCCGCGACATATTTCTCTCGAGATCGTCGCGCGCGCGAGCGCAACGACTGAGGTAAAAATGCGCGAGTACGATGCGAAGCAGCCGTAGCTCGTTGCGAAAAATCGCGCGGCGTATACGAGGCTCGATCGAGGAGTCGGAGAGCCAGCGAACCGACACAAAGACGACCGAAATGGTATACGCGATGAGGCAAAGAGATCCCCGACAGACACACCGCGACCACCGGCGTCGGACGAAATTTACCGGAAGAACGGATGCCGTAGGGTGAGCACGGACGCCCAAGCCGAGAAAAAAAGAAAAAAACGCAAAAAAAAAAACGAAAAGGAAAAAGAAAAGGATGGAACTTGGACTGGTTCTTGGCCGTATCGCTTATTCACACAGGTTTTGCTCGGCGAGCTCTGAATTTTGTACAAGAGCTCGTTGTAAAGCGTAAGCTCTATTTAAGAATATTTCCCGATGGTTATCAGAGCAGAGAGTTTCTTTAAAAAATACATCAAGAGTTCTCTCAGTGATTGTGAGACTGGTTAATGGCTCGGAGATAGAAAGCGGCGAGGAATACATTCATTTTCTCCCAACGAGATGAAAAAGCTTGCAGTGCATACATGTGGGCTAGATAAGTATTAGAGGAGTACAAATATGAGAGGTCCGAGAGACGGAACGGTTCTCGAGAATCCTGGGACATTCCGTACAGTGGCTGGGCTGCATGGTTCTTCTTATACGGCACTCAAAAGGAATTCTTCCTGCGCTGCTGGAGAACGTTACTCTTGTTTCGCTGCGCAGAACCGTACGGAGTAGGTAGCTACTCCGCGGTGCACCCTTCATGAATCGTTGAAGAAGAGTGGCCGCGAAACCAGCCTTCAACGAGTGCACACCGTAGAAAGAATTTGTCCATACTTGTGTTTTTTTTTATCTTTTTTCTCCGGACACGTTGATGTCCGTAATCCGAGGACACTGGCGTGTCTCGCCGGGCGAAACGAATATTCCACCGATATTGAATGTGTGCTTTAAAACGTTGCGATGGGTTTTTACAATATGCATTTCAAACTCGTCCATAAATACTCGTCCGTGAAAGCTCACCGTCATACACGCTGTCCTCCTTTTCCGTTCTCGCTCTCTCTCTCCCGCTCGTTACCTTTGGTATAATAATTCATTATTAGTAAGAAGCTTAATGAACAGTACGGAAAAGCGAGCTGAGGGGTTTTCCGGCTGAGAGCGCAGTTCCGGCGGGCAAAGTGGCTCGGTATACCATCACAGTCGAGAAAACATGCCAGCAGCGTGTTCTCCCTCCTGCTTTCCGGTGCTACTCCGCTGCTACTACGGCGTTACCCGTGCTGTTCACGCGTACCGCCCGCCTACTATATACGTACCTACGCGCCGAGAAAGAGCGACGGAGAGCCTGGCATGATTAATCTCTTTGCCGCTATTTGCTCGCTTCGCCTTCGCAATCCGATCAACTTTCATTTCCGAGTTTTATACCGGCTTTAATTTCAAATGAGTTGCGCATCTCCGAAAGCCCTGCCAGACATTGATTATTATTCACTCGTAACGTAATTATTTTCACTGTGGCTATATTCGCACGGAAGAGTGCGTCTAATAGAGTCACGAAAGCGACACGCGAAAAATTAGAGTGTTTAAGCACTCGAATAATTGCAACAAAAAACTAAAAGTCCATCGCCCGCTCGCTCTGAGAAATTCGTCGGTTTCACGGTGCGTTCCCAGAGCTCGACTTTTCGACGCAACTCCGCGAGCATTTTACTTCGTCAGCGCGGTCAAGCCGCGAGCCCATTAATCACCGATTCGTTGTTGCTGGCCGGGAGCAAAGCTTTTGCTCGCTTACTTACTCGCAAGCTCGCTCGGTTAAACTTCTCGTCTCGGGGAATTTTCAACACAGACGCTTTCCACGGTCGTTTCTTCGCTTTTATACGGTGTTTTTTTTTTCTTTCGTCGTTTTTTTTTCCTCCTCGTGAATTAAAACAGATGGAAAGAAAAAGGAGGTGAAACGAAAATGGGGCATGGATAAAAACATCGAAAGAGTCGAGAGTCCACCGAGTCTCATTCACTTGCGACGAAACGTACGGTGTGCGCCACCGGAGGGCGTGAACCGGCGTCCAATTACGTCGTTAAAGAGAATCTGCACTGGGAGTCGTCTGCTCCACCTCCTCTTCCTCTTCCGTGGCCTCTCTGTCTCTCTCTCTCTCTCTCTCTCTCTCTCTCTCTCTCTCTCTCTCTCTCTCTCTCTCTCTCTCTGCCGCTCTTGCGCCGTCTCCAGTGTCGAGAGACGAAACGCCTCGCGGACTAATTTCTGTGGTAATCGCCGGCTAAACGTTCGACGCAGTGGCCCGGCCGCTTAGCCGCGCGCGCGATATCGCAACGGTGCCATTCAGCCCGGAGTGAGATCAAATTCCGTATGAAATCCTAATCGGATCGTCGTAGCGCATTGTGCTCACGCGCATCGCTTATACCGCGCGCAGCGCTCCGCATCCCCACGTTTCATCTCCGTTTTCCGTAATCCGTTTTCGAATCTACCAACTGCTCCGCGATTGAACCTGCACCGGAAAATGATATGGCGTTGCTCGTTGGAGCAAGGTGCTTCGGACATTCGAACCGTGTCCCGACTAATCGTTGAAACGATGACCGTATCGTCCGTCGCGCGCGCTCGCATCGGACTTGGTGGACGGCCAAGAAAAGAATCGTCGCGAGCGGTGGCCCGTGAAGAAATAGCTGTCCCGTAAAAGAACAGCGGGGATGAGAATGCTCGTCGACCGAATCCTCGAATCCCCCGCGACGGGAGGATGAGTTCGTTCGGTGTAATAGCTGCAGCCCGTAGGCAAATTGTATCAGGGATACCGACGTCGAAAGGACTTTGGCGGAGGTACGGAAACTGCGGCGGTGCCACTGTCGTCTGGCACGAGGTGCGCTTCTCGCTCGCTTCCTGCTCCATCCGCATCTATCCGGCAGCTCTCTCGCTCGGCGGAGAGCTCGTTCCGCTCCGAGCCCTCGACGCCCTATCGGACAGCGGTTTGATTCTATTAGCAGGCATCGCGGACGCGCGCTAAGATCCTCCCCGGCTATGCCAGACCCGGCGCGGTCTTTCCCATCCCCGCCCTTAGCCAGTAGCCGACACTCGCGCGCTCGCTCTCGGGATCGATGCGGTGCTGCCGCGCTTGACGATGCACGAGCGCGCTCGCGGCGAGACGATGTCAGCGCGGTGTATCCGGCGACACGCGCGGCGGGGCCAAGGGCCACCGGCGCAACCGAGCTCCAGCAACCGCGAGCGAACTTGCTCCTCTCGCCCTTGCACCACTCGCACGTCTACTCAGTCGCCCAGCTCCTTCCGTTCGCGCGCGCGCGACTCAAACTTGCCATACTCTTCTCTTCTCTTCTCTTCCTAACTACGTTGATTCAATTATAAACTCTGGGCGAATATAGTTGGGCGAAACTGCGCGAAGAGCCGGTTAAGCGAATACACACCGACTTCTATTCGTTAAGCCGCGCGCGCGATGCTACTTTTCATCCGGTCTGAACTGGTGTCGCGGCCTCGGCGGATAGTTTACATTATTATTATCTAGTAGCCTTATGTTATTTTTCTATCAACTTACGAATCACGGAGAGATTGACCATGACGTTCCGCGTAGGCGAATTACGAAAGTCAACTCTGCATCTGTAAACACCCTCGTCGTTCTCCCGCAAGTCTTGAATGAGCAACTTCGCAGGCGGCCCGTACTTGGAGTGCGACCCCGTGCCCAAGTAGTGCGGCGAGTTTCCTCGTCTCACCCGGCCTTTCCTCGCGTCGTAACTGTAATCAAAAAGACATTTTCTCTCATTGCAACGTTTTTTTTTGTTCTTTTTTCTCGAAATTTCGCCTTTTTCCTTACGACGTTGTTCAAGCCAAACGAGATTTTCCGTGATGCGGACTCGTTGGACTGGAAGCAGGCGAAAAATGTCGGGTAAAAATCAAATTTTGCCATTACTTTTAATTGTTTTAAAGGGAATTTTAATTGAAAAGTTAAGGGAAGTTAAGACGTTTAATTGTCGGACGGGCCGGCGGAATTAGAGAACGCCGGGGAAGGGAAATGGCGAGAATACGGTCGAGTACCGGGATGTTGCTGCTGCGTTGGCATATAGTTGGTGTTACGTACGTACTACTGGGCAAAGTACTGTGTATACACGCAGCCGGAGAGACAGACGAACAGACAGTTTTACAGAGGTTTCCGTGATGGTGACGGGACTGCCGCTGCCGTCGCCGCCGCCGCCGTCGGTCCAGGGAGCAGAGCCAGAAGCTCGTCGAGTGTCGCTCCGGAAAGGCGAGAGAAAGAGGAGATGGAGTGGAGAGCCGGGACAGGCGAAATGGAAGAAGAGCGCGGTAACCACTCCAAGGGACTCTTAAAAGAAGCTTAACTTGGTGCATAAAATTAAGCCATTGTAATTGCGGGACGAGAAACGAGCTAGATGGAGATAGAGTTGGGAGAGCCGAGAGTGGACTCGCATCTTTGCGGCTGGCAGAAAGCAGCAGCAGCAGCAGCAAGACATCGCTCGTCGCGGTCCCATTGCCTTTCAGTCGAAAATATAATTTCTCGAGTTAACTTTTGTCTTCTCGGGGGAAAAGCACTGCGGAGGACAAGTGAAGTACCCAAGAATCCGAGGGAGAAAGAGGGCCGGCAACGGCGGCAGTTTTCACCGCGGAATGAGATATTTACCGCGTGTCGTATAGCGATTGGCTCGCGCGCGGCAATGGCCAATGGCTTCTGTTATCCCCGCGGCCAGATTCGACGACCACGACGCGTAGCTATTTTTCCGCTTCCGAGGCATGTACACTCTCTTTCGCCGATAACACCGCGATAAGACCGCGCGTACGCGCGATTTCGGAATGTACGACGCGATTCTCAACGTTGTTACGATCGTAAAGACGATTGTCTCCCGCGGCGGGCAGGCATTTCCTTATTCCCCGTTCCAGCGCTACGTTCGTTCACGTTCGAAAACGATACGTTCGTTTCTTTATATCGTCGCAGCTCTCGCGGGGATTACATCGTGTATTCCACCGTTGCATCGCGAACGATATTACGATATCGACGCGATCTTTCACCTTTTCAACGAAAAGCCCGCATTAAAGAGATATTAGTTAACTGCGTACAATTTCGAACCAAGTTGAAATCCCAAAATATGTTGTTTTTTGTTTTGGTGTGGGTAATTTTTATTTGCTTATTCGGTGTCGTGACATACGAGTGTCGAGCGCGCATGAAATTAGAATAACTATGAAACGTGCCCTACTTAAAAAATGGCAGCACTGGTTGCGGCACTGTTTTTCGAGTGAAACGCTCCTGCATCCATCGTCCGAAGCCGTTGTTTTGGCTCCGCAGTAAAACGAAAACGGGGTTAAGAGTGCGCGCCGGCGATGCCGCAACTTCACGTCAACGTGGAGAAGCTGTGTGCGCATTGAAATGTAGTGTGTACGTACTTGAGCGAGTACTGCTGAAATGGGCGAGAGGCCCGTACCCGTGCTCGCGCTGCTTGTTTGCCGTAAGAATATCGGACGGTGATTCGCAATTCAAGAGCCACTGCCGCCGGGGAACAGTAGCGCGAACCGCCGCACCGCCATGTCGACTCTTTTCATTTTTCCTCCCGTGAAAATTGCCAACTCTGACTCCCATCTGATACGAAAAAACTGCGCAGACTTACGAGAGTTTTGTGGTTTTTCGAATACCGAGACCGTACGGCTTCCACGCGCTCTCGAGCAACCGAAGGTCTGCACCCACGCATATCTCAACGAACGCGTTAAAAGTCTCGGACATAAGCTTGAGCAATTATTTTTTTGCCATCATATTTACAGGTGTAAAATAAAACTCGTCTCGAAAGCGATACAATAACGATTATAGTAAAACTCTGTCACTGTCGAGCAAATTAATTGCGGGCAGCCATGTAGACGACTTTGAACATTAATACAAATTAGGCTTTACGTTTGCCAGGGTATCCGATCCCTGTATTGTATCGAGAGGTATCGAAGAGAGGGAGGGAGAGAGAGAGAGAGGAGTGGCGAGCTATGCGTTTGACATAATCCAACGTGAATGCGTTACAACGTCAAATGATCGAGCGGGTCGCGTCTGCGATTTGAGAGCTGCCTCGATTGATTCGGACGATTGTAGTATATCGAGGCGGACGCACTTGAACGTCAAACGCATTGTCAACGGGACAGAGTGCGCTCTATTCCGGATCCTACGTGTGACGCAGCGTCGTATTGCCTCTTCCGTTCGCGCGTGCGCGCGCGCGTGTGTGTGTAAGCTCTTCTCCCTCCCGCATCGATAAACGCTGGAACGCTGTGATGCCTGTGTTTGCGTTAGAATCGTCGCGAGTACCCATATACGTTTGCCACACCGTGACATAGATTCGCCACCGACAAAACTCGATAAATCTCGCCGCACCAACTTTATAAGCGAAGATTGCTCGAAAAAACAATAATGATTATTACAATTGAAACGAGAAAAGATGAGAAATCGAAGGAACGCGCGATCCATCATTGTCCAAATTGCTTCGCTTCTAACGGGATTGCTCGAAGGGTAGGTTAGCGGTGCGGCGATGAGGCCGTGACGCTCTTATAATTATTCCAGTAACAGCAGTATAGAAGCGGCAAGAGGAAACGCTGACTCTGGCGCAGGCCGAACGAGGAGAGCGAGAGAGCGAGTGAATCCGGCGTTAAAGCGCTGACGCTAGGCGCCGGAAGCTCCACCGTGCGTTCTCTATTCTCCGGGGTTCCTTGTCACCCCCCCCCCCCCCCCTTCACCGCTCCTCGCCTCTCCGCCGCCGCATCACAGTTTCCTCGCCGCTCGCTCGAGACTCGCGGGTTCTCGGGCTCTCTCCGCGCGTCTCGCTCGCACCTCGAACCCTGCGTACAGACCGTTTTGCCAACTAGCTTTCGCTGGGTTAACGCCTCCGAGGAAACTGTTTCGCGTCGATAGACGCGGGCGATTGTTCCGCCGGCACCATTGTGGTCTGACTTACGTACGCCTGTGGTGGATGTACCGACCGACGTCGCTTCTCCGGGGCCTGCTGCTTCCGTACGAGTATATACTCATGCGTATGTACGTATTGTGTACATGACAATAGCGGCGGCGCGTGCAGGTGGGGGCGATGAGCGTGCGTGCGTCCGGAGTATGTGTCGCTCGGTGAAACCCGCGCGCAAGGTGTACGTATATCGAACGTATTCACCTGTAATACGCTGCGTAATTAAACTACCGTTACATCTCGTGTAATACTATTGTTGCGGTGCGGTCGAACGAGAGACGGTATAGACTTGGTGATCGGAATAACGGCGGCGCTGCTGCCGCTGCGATGACGGTGACGACGATGCCGCCGAATGTTCTTCGGTTATATCGAACGTACGCAAATTCTGGGGATTGAGAATGGATGAGGCATACAATGTCTCGCGTAACTATGGCTTAAGTCTCCGCGCAATGCACGAACACGGTTCTCGCGAATTTCAGAATTTACAAGAACGGTCGGATGGTCACGCGAGTAAAACTTGCGAGAAATGTGTGTTTACTCGGTAAGATAGCAAATTCGCATCGCGCGCCCAACGTATCGGTGGAAAAAACGTACAGACAAATTTTAGTTCAGCCAAGCGAGCTCGTTATACCGATACGTGCGATGCGGGCCACCGAGAAGTTCAAAATGCCGAAGCTTTATTTTGAGGTACGGCGGGTAGACGTGTGGCGAGAGGGAGAGTACGTCGATGTTACAGCGGTTCGAATTATCGTGCTATTGTCCACCGCGTTTACCGACACGTAAAAGCGATCGTACGTACTGCCTACCGGATACGCCAAGTTCCAGGGGAGGATGACCGACGAACGAACGGATGAACGAACGAACGAACGAACGAGCGAACGAACGAACCAACGAACGAACGAACCGACCAGCATCGAACGATGGACCTACACACGGACCACCGACGCTTCCGTTGCTGTATAGACTGAAATCCTGCACAACCAGCAGGATCAGAGCCGGGCAAACTAGGTCGTAGTTATTGTTACGCGCCATTGTTAACCGACCCACGCTACAGGCTCTATTCCAGCGCCGTGCTCATCGTCTGTAACTATACTCGCCGCCGCCGCCGCCGCGACCAACACCATCGGCTGCTTCCCCCGGCCCCAGAGCCAACCACACCGCGAACATCGCGCTCGATCGGGCACATGCCTCGACTGCGAATAGCAAATCCCTCCGAAATAAGTGGGGCTTCGGACTCGTACGATGATCGAGTCCTCGAGCGACGAGCGATTAAAACGTTTTGGTCGGCGCGCAGAAGTATAGAGAATTCGTGCGAGAGCCTCGTTCGGCCTCGCGCAATGGCGGCGGGTATATCCACCGGAAGTGAAAAGCCCTCTTTCGCACGCGCACGCGCTTGCACGCACGCACGCACGCACGCGCGCAACGAGCGTCCGAGCGAGCTCGTCACGCGGGACGATGATACGTGTGTAGAGAAAACTGCTTGCGCAGGCTCGCTCGAATGTAAGTCACACCGACGCACGCGACGTATGTATTGGCCGGTTAGAAAAACTGTGGAAAATCTCGGGCCGCGCGCGGCGGCTGTTCCGTACAATTGCGCGGGGAGAGACGAGTGGCGCGGACGCGAAGAGAAGAAGGGAACGGGGAAAAGCACGTACAACGACGCGGCAAAATCGACGAGCAAACTCCGCTCCCTCGTTGCGTACACTCAGCCGCAGCGTTCTCACCGGGTCCACGACGATTACGGACTGTATAACTGCTGCACCGGTATCACGAGAGGGTAGTTCATATTCCTCGGTGTCCATTACCGAACGAGGGAGAAGAATTTTTTATACGAGTACACGTGACTTACTTAAAAAAAAAATGTCCACTCGATTTTTTCCAACGACACACTTGTCGTTTTTTTCATTCAATCTGTTCTCCAACGGAAATCCACAACGGCGCTGATGCGCCGTCGGATAATACGAGCCGATAATAATAATTATTTATAATCGAGACAGCGGATGGTGCGCGCACGCGAGTCGGTAATTCTGAGCGGGAAAATTACGTGCGGTTTTGTTACAGCAAAACCACGGTATACTCCAAAGTTATATTCCTCTGGCTTCTCCGCTGCTATAATAATATTGCGCGACAGTCGCGCGCGCTCGTTCTCGATATTACCACGTGCTGGAACGTGCGGGTGCGTGGGAGAATGCAATATCGCGCTTGGCTCCGCGTCGACGCCGGTATATACATACGGACGTCGCGAGGTTCTCCGGTTCGTTACACGTATCGAACTCGGGTAGCCCTGCGACAGAGAGTGTCCAACTCCGGCCCGCTCCGAGCTAATAACATTTTCGTCGAAAATTCACGCTGATTGCTTACGCTCGCCGAGGAAAGCAGTTCCTTCCGTTATTTTCTTTTCGTTTCCACAGCGTCGACCAACATTTATACACGTGTACGCGTGCGCAATGGGAAAGCAAGGAAAGAGGTCGGCCGTCGCGCGCGAATTTGTCTCCGTCCGATGAGCAGCAGCAGCAGAGCGGGAGGCAGCCGAACTCTCGTTCGCGCAGCGGATCCGCGAATTACGAGCAGCGCCAATATAAATAGTTGGCGTACTTCCAAACGTGTTTATCCCCTGACCTTCCCTTCCGAGGGTTGCATCACCGCACCGACGAAATTTCGTTGAGCGAATTTTCCTCCCACACTGTGCCGATTCGGCGCAACGCGCCGAAAGGTAATAAAAATCGCGTCGCGTCGCGTCGCGCCGCCAGCAGACAACGACTCAGGCGGAACGGCTAAACTTTCCGGGTATCGTCGTGTGATTTACCGAACACATGCAAAATGAAACACACGCGCCATACACGATTCGAAATTGAGAGGCGAACGGTGTTTCACGAGTTGAAATGGAAACACACAGTTGGGTATATACCATAGTATTTTTTATAGTTGTATATTTTAAGAGAGCTTTCGTACGACCGAAGGTTCTCGCTGGATACGTACGTATTCCGTCTCTTCGTTTTCGTCGTTCCCGCGATCAGGCGACCCTCCGAGTGCTCGTTGGAAAAATTCCCCAGTCGCGGTTGCTTGCTGAAGAATGCGAAGGAAAAGTAGAAGCCGCCGCCGCCGCCACACAGAGACACTCTTGAGACGTGAGCTTCCGAGCCAGTCGAGTGTTTGAAGAATCGACTTGATATTTTTCTTGGCGGCCGCGGCACCACCGCCACCGAATGTAAGCATTCCCGTTCAATTTCCTACCACTCTGTAACCCAACCACGACGGCGGCGACGACGACGTCGACGACGACAACGTCGACGACGACGAGGGCCAAGGGACAATAGGAACGGGGAGACTCGCGTTATTTGCCACTCTGGTGCAGAGCGCCGCGAGCATTCTCGTTTTGTGGCACTCTTTGGAATCCCGTCCGAACGCCTTGACGCCCGATGGCGTATCGAACGTGTGCCGGGTGCTGCTATTATCCATCGAAAATTCACCAACGGAATCGAAGAGGTTCATTTACGGACAACCCGAAAGGGAAGAGGTGACGATAGTGACGAAAAGATGAATGCACAGACTTGTTCAATTTACGCAGGTATAATGCGGTATAACAGAGGGGTAAGCCCCTGAATAAACAGACTCACCAAATGCAATTTTCTTTATTTACAAGTAAGAGAGGATACAGAACGGAAAACTTTGGTAAGACAGCCATCTCTCTCCCTCTCTCTCTGTCTTTGGCTACTGTTACACCCCACCGTCATGTTCAACTCTCAGGTTGAGTTTTGTGCTCTTCATTCTGCGCAGATGTAGTTAATTTCAGTAAAGCGCGAAGACCAAAGCTAACCGGAAAGGCAAGAAGAAGAACAAAAAAACAGACAAAGGATAAGAAGCAGACGAAGATGATGATGAGGATATAGATAATCCTCATCTGCTTCTGGCTCTATTGACTCTCTGTCTCTCTCTCTCTCTCCTCTACTTTTCCAGCACTATACCTTTTCTCCGTTGCACGCCACGCTCGCCCCCTCCCTCCGGGGCTTTTAGTATGCCGGGTTTGTTCAGAGTAACAAACCTCGGACCTAGCAAACTTTCTCTTTGACCTTGCTAATTGGAATGGAATGAAATGAAAATTGTTAACACGAGCTAATGACTTCCAGAAACAGAACGGGAGCCGGGTGGGAGTGTCACTCCGTTGCTTCGCGAAGAGTTTTTTTTTCTTGCGAATGCTGCAGCGTTGTCTTGAGAACAAATAAAAATGCAAGAATCCTGTGATTTATACCGTTCGCAAGGACGTGACAAAAGTGAACAATGTTTTGTCCATATATGCAACTATAAAAGTTGCACCAAGCGGAAACCGTTGGTTGAGAGTCTTTTTTTTTCTTTCTCCCATGGGAAACTGAGTGGGGGAGGGAGTTAAAGAGAGAACGCGATGGAAAAAGCCGTAATAATACAGCAAGTACGTTATTCGTTTCAGTCTTAAAGCCGAACAGACTGGCCCGGCAGATTGTCCAGTGGGAGTATAACGGACGCTCTCGTGGATGAGAGTCGGGTCATGGCAAATTGGAAGGAAGCAGCAGCAGGAGCAGCAGCAGCAGCAGCAGCCGCAGCAGCAGCAGGCTAGCAACCCCGTTCTAACCCCATGGGTAATATCGTTCATCCTTGTTTGCCTTGTCTTATTCCTAGTAGTCAACGCGTTATCCACCTCCGCAAAGGGACTTTATTAAGTCTCTGGTCGTCGGGTTGAAAATTGTAACACGAGTGTTTCGCTGAGGCCAGGAGGGCACTAACGTTAATTGTCTAATCGCAATTTACGTTCTCTTCTTTCTTTCTTAAAATACGGTATTTTTTTTGTTCCAGATAACACCGGGCCTTTGTGAGACAAGACACGGATAAAAGTCTAGAAACTTGGTGAGAAGGAGAATGTAGTGTAGTGCCACAAGATTTCCCGTGTCAAAACGAATCAGGAAATTCGAGAAGATGCTCCTCTTTCGGGACCATTAAAAGTTACAAGCTCGGATGATCGCGTTTGAGATGAACACACTGCGCCGTTGTCGCCGGTCGCGAACTTTCACGAGAAGACCGTTGAGGCGAGTGAAAAATGAATTCCCGACGTCTGTCAATATCAATGTCGATGAACTGTTTTCTATCGTATATATAGGTACTACGTACGAAGTGCGATTGCGCCTGTCGGGAGCTCTTAAACTTCATGTGTGCGAATACATAGGTATCTATGGAATACATGCGCTCCAATACTCCACGGGTATATAGCGGCACACGTCCCCGGTGCGGGACTGCTGCTTCTTGGGAAAAGACTCGTCGCACCAATAAGAAGGTAATATTCCGCGAGAGAAGTGCAGGGTAAAGGGTGTCTACGAGCGGCACACCGTCAGCTACCGACAAATTGGATTTTACTCGGTAGGTAGAACCTTACGGCCGATCCTAAACGATCCTGAGACGAACCTGACGGCACTTGTTACTTTTGTCACCTTGAGCACGTATCCCGCTGTACATTCACCTACACAGCTGTAGGTAGGTAGGTGGGTAGGTTGATCGGAAGGTGCATATGTACCTATATACTACGTCGCGCTTCGTACCGTACACACAGAAAACTCGCGTTGAGCATATTTAAGTGATTTTCAATAAATGTTCTCTACAAGCCCAGTCATTTCGTCACCCGCACACATTTGTATTAACCCGTGATATATTGACCCTGGGCAAAGTTACCCGACCGCTCCGCAGTATCGGAAGGTACGATGGTTATAGAGAATGCTCGACGTCGCGTTCGCGCGCGTCATCTCAAAGTAGCAAAGTGCAGCACTCCGGTAGCAGTGGCGCACTGGCCGCCCCCGCAGTCTCAACCGCAGCCCCGATCGTCGAGCAGCGCTTCCGGAAGCTCCGAGACACGACGACTTTTCCTCGACGTCGTGGTTAAAATCCTTTGGAGACGTTGACGAGGAAGCCCCTTCGCTTTCGCCTTTGCTCTCCGGGCAGTCTTACTCCCCGGGCTGCTGGCTACCGCCTGGATATCGTCGCCGCCATCTACGGACAGCGTGTACCATATACTCCGGGCAGTCTCAGCGGTTGACGCTGCGACGTCGCACCGCTTATCCCAGCTCCTCGACTCTGCACTCTCTCCCGCCCTCACCCCGCTGTCTATCACGACCCATCGGACCTGCTTTCGCTTCCTCTCTGTTTTCCCGGACCGCGTGCTCGGCCCTTCGTTGTCTCTCACAGACTCTCGTCGCCCTTGTCATAATCTCCCTTGCTGGAAAAGCTCTCAGGAATATCGAGATTCACTAACGGCCACGGTGGTTGTCGTGTTCCTTCGTTAAAGCTCGCTGATGAGAGGCACGATGGTCTTTTGACGCAGCAAAATATTTCATCGACTGTGACACGGTAAAAAGATGCTATTTTCGCAACAGCAGCAGTATTAACATTGACTCAGTTTTTTGTTTACTACAGATAATGACGACGATTCGTTTCACCGTATTAACTGTTTCAATTATTATTTTGCTGTTTGTCCGCTTATCCCCGCTGCCGTCGCTCACGTTTGCTCTGCGCCATTTTTTGGTCGTTCAAAGCACAGGACGTCGTATTCGCGTCGAGACATTAGTGCCGGAAAGAAAACGGAGATTTTGACGAGTGCTCGACGCGCTTCACGTTTTTAATATGCTAAATAAATCCGGCAAATAGCATTGTTGAGTGAGGATAAAAGAGGCGGAAGAACGAAGGGAAGCAGGAGAGAAAGAAATGTTGCTTTATTCGCAAAAAAAAAAACGAACCTCCGAGGCATTCTCTCGTTTTCTCGTGCTCTTCGCTCCACTTGCTCCTCCGCCAGACCAACCCATGCCGAGAGCTTATTGCGAAATGTTTCTGGCTAGCTGTAGACAAAACGTCGTGAGATCGCAACGACTGTTTTATTCATAAGAAAGCCGTGGTAAGCCGACAATCAGTATTCGGAATCCGTGCAGCTCCATCGGTCGCCACTGCCGCTTCCACTGCTGCAGATTCTTCGACAGACGAGTATACGCGAGTGTTCGCTCTCTCTTTCCCTCTCTGCTGCTGCTTTCCTCAATCTCCCGCGAGAGTTTCGCATCTCTCGCAAAGGTGATGCGGAATCGAGAGCGAAGGAGAAAAGCAGAGACGGAAGAAGCGCCCGGCGAGCAACCACGGAACCGTGGGACCGAAGAGCGCCACCCTCCGTTACCCGCTCACAGGTTTGCTTGAGAAATAGGGGGAGCCGGATAGGGGGTGGTGAGGGGTGTGTGATGCAGACTTTTATCTACTTACGCTTTATTTACATTTACACAGCTGGCGAATATAGAAATGTTCCGAACGAACGAACGAGTAAGTCGTCTCTTTCATCCATTTATGGATGACGATGTGACGCATCACGCGCATCACTTTGTACTTCCTCTCTCTCGCGGAGTTTCGAGGAAACGAGGGTTTTTTTCGATCTGGAATACTAATATATAAGCGCGCAAAGTGTGGACCCCGTCGAGCCCGTCGAGTATAATTCAACAATCGGAGACGGAATGCACGTCGCCTTCTAGAACGAGAAAAGCTGTGGAGGTTGCCTCGTTCGTGGGATAAAGATCCATGATGAAGCGCAAAGTCTCGCAGGTGAGCTTTCTATCGAATTCCACCTTGATACTAAATGTGTCGGGTGGATGGAGTGTGCCCTGAAGAATTGAAACGTTATTTATTTTTCGCTGGAATGCCTGCAGTATCCGCGCGCATGTCTCCGGCTATGTCACCGCACTGCTTTCTTTCTGTGTCTGCGTTTATATGTCGGGTTGCGGGATAGGAGCGACGTGACAGTGAGGGTCGCTCGGAGAGGAATATTTGTCAACATACTCGAGACAGCAGATATCTCACACGTTACGCTGTACGGCCGTACCGCTCGTATGGGACAACCGGGAGGGTCGGTCATTGCCTTCTTGTAAATTTGTATGATGTTCCTATCCCACGAGTCGTAAAAGTATCGGGCGGAACAAAGACGCGGCAAATTCATCGAGTTGGCCGCAATTTCCCTCTTGCCGTCCGGTGTTTGCACCATATAAAGTACCTTCGTGTCATTAACCATCCAGATTTCAAATAGTGACATTGGATCACTTGGCGATAACTACGAGAAACAACTCAACGATAAGGAGCATCACATTTTAAAAACCCCACCTCAAGGTCATTGGTTCTCGTTATGTTGCGCAGCCACGTGATCGTTACGTCCTCTGCCGTTGGTTCGTTGTCAACGCGAATCCAGTCGTTAAAGTGCATCGCGAGATACTTTCTCCTCATTTCCACGGTGTAGCCGTAAGTTCGCGGCAAAGTTTCTTTCGCCTCTTGCTCGTTGTGTATCATCCTCGTTGTCGATAACATGAACATCAAAGTAATAGGTAAGCTGCACAGCCACGAACAATCGATACTCAGCAGTTGAAACATTTCTAACGATTGAAATTTAGGAAATAGGTACTCACACTGTGGTCAAGGAAATAATGAATAATACACGGTAAACCGACGCCATGTCTCTGTTTACTTGTTTCACTGAATCTACCTCCAGTTGTCGGTTGGTGCAACAGTTTATCAGTTTGCGGCACGTGTATAATTATCCTTATAGGATAACCAACACGCACGCAGCTAACGAGATATTACGATTATCTGTCGACGTTGAAATGGGTTTCCTGGTAACGCACATAATGAAGCTAAGTGAGCCTCTTGGCGCGTTCGCGATACTCGAACCACTCTGGCCGCGCTACGGAAGTCTATGAAGTTTATGTTCCATATAGATGCATAGGACAGTGTGCAGTATTGACAGTGCGCTGAGAATCGATTGATATGAAGCTCAAGGGAAATCCGTTTGTTGAACAGTGCGGTGTAGAAACGGCGGTGGTACGGGCGAGTAGCAGTAGAGCAAAACCTGACAGTATTCCTAGTTGGTGATTGTGGTTGTGAAGTAACTCGACAGGCTTGCTTGCGCTGCGTCGTCTCAAGCGTTTCCCACTTCCACTGCACCTAGCGCCCCTGGTTCAACCTCTTACTCGCTCCGACTGCTGGCCATTCGACCAGTCTACATCGCACAGTTTTTTCTCAATGCTGTCCCTCTTGGTGGTCAGCAATACTCTCAGCTTGCTTATTTTCCCCGCAGTCGTCCTTCCTGATACTGACGGTGCAATACGGAAAGGTCAAAGGGTAAATGTGCCCCGAGTTAGCACATTTCATTGATTTAGTCTGTTTTCAAACGTGTCGAAGAAATAAATAAATAATGTAGCCTAGCCGTGAATATGATATATACCTGTAGAGAGGTTCGCCACTCGGCTCTTTGAACCAGAGTACCATGGCAACCGCGTCGTTCACGTCCCGAGATTGTTGGAGTATATCACAAGGGAGGGTCACATTTCTCCCTGCCACACCAAGGACTGTTTCCACCGCTGCTGAAACAGAAAAGCAGTAAAGCACGCTTGAATGTCGAGTGAATATAGTACGATGGGGTGTAGGCAAATTTGAGAGTCAAAAGGAATTCATTTTATTCGATATAATCATTCGACAGTTATTGTTTCTTTATACTACTAGGCTAATCACACGCGCTGACGCGCGTGCCCGAGATACTTTTGCGCTGCTGCGCTCTTATAAAGTTTTAAAAGGGTAAATCGCAACTGAAAAACCCTTGTTCAGTTATTTCTGAAAAGAAAGAAAATTTGTGGTTTTGCTTGTCGGAAATCGTAGATCTGGCCGCCGGGCCGAAAACCGCCTAAATCGGGGTCACGAAATTTATTTTTTCAAAATATCGACTTTTAACCTATACCGTCGTTCTCAAGTCGCATATTCTACCCCTGAAAACACCGGTTACAACCCTTTTTTAGTTGATTTTGAAAAAAAAAAAAATTTTTGGCCGAACAGTTTGTCAGAAATCGTAGATCTGGCCGCCGGGCCGAAAACCGCCTAAATCGGGGTCACGAAATTTATTTTTTTTGAATATCGACTTTTAACCTATACCATCGTTCTCAAGTCGCATATTCTACCCCTGAAAACACCGGTTATAACCCTTTTTTAGTTGATTTTGAAAAAAAAAATTTTTTGGCCGAACAGTTTGTCAGAAATCGTAGATCTGGCCGCCGGGCCGAAAACCGCCTAAATCGGGGTCACGAAATTTATTTTTTCAAAATATCGACTTTTAACCTATACCATCGTTCTCAAGTCGCATATTCTACCCCTGAAAACACCGGTTACAACCCTTTTTTAGTTGATTTTGAAAAAAAAAATTTTTTGGCCGAACAGTTTGTCAGAAATCGTAGATCTGGCCGCCGGGCCGAAAACCGCCTAAATCGGGGTCACGAAATTTATTTTTTCAAAATATCGACTTTTAACCTATACCATCGTTCTCAAGTCGCATATTCTACCCCTGAAAACACCGGTTACAACCCTTTTTTAGTTGATTTTGAAAAAAAAAATTTTGGCCGAACAGTTTGTCAGAAATCGTAGACTGGCCGCCGGGCCGAAAACCGCCCAAATTGGGGTTACGACATTTATTTTTTCAAAATATCGACTTTTAACCTGTATCATCGTTCTCAAGTCGCATATTCTACCCCTGAAAACACTGCCATCAACCTTTTTTTTGTGGACAAAAAAAATACGATATTTAAGAGAACTGTCAAAGTTATCAAGGACAAATGAACCTGGACTCGGTCTGAGAGTCCCAGCCAATCACAGCTCGAATAGTTTGCTAACAATGCTTTCCGTTACTCATGAACTTTTTAAAAGAGGGATACAGTCAAAGATCGAATGACCGATAGCCCACACAATAGAGAGCCATTGCCAATCCCACGGCTTGGGCTTGACTTACGTGCGTTGGCAAGTTACACGTGCGATTACACGATCTCGAAGGGATATAGGTACTACGTTAAACCTCTCGGCAAATATAATACAGTGAAGCTTACACGACGAACGACGAGAAGATATATCGAGATTGAATCAAAAGAGATTCCAACGACCAATCGCGTGGTCCGTTCATCACGTTAGTGTAAACCGTACGTGCCTGTTACGTAAGCCAGTAAGGCCGTGTGTGGTTGTGCGATTGATCTTTATTTGTCCTAGTTAGTTTCGACTCGGCGTCTCGGCACCGCTCGACTACGCGGAGAGTGCGGAAGCCGCTGGCATTGTGAATACACGCAACGGTTGAGGTTCGAGTGACCACCGCACTCAAGTTACTCCCGCTGCTCGGCAAATTCGCATGACTGTTTGGACTTGGGCCGCGAGCCCAGAGAGAGAGGAAAAGAGAGGATGAATTCAGCCATAATTGCAGTGCAGCCTCCAGAATCCCGCCATCCTCGTCGACGACTCTCGCCTACTCCTGGCGCTCGTTCGTTCCGGCCAAGTATCCAATTTACCAGAGAGGAATCAGGAACATCGACTAAACGTTATTTCTTCCCCTTGGGATAGGTCTGGAGGTGGAACGGTGGGTTTGCGCAAGCTTGCCTGCCTGCTTGCCCACCCGCCTGCCTCCCTGTCTGTCTGCCTGCCTGCCTGCCTGCTTGCCCATCTATGGTAGACGCGGCCCGGCTCGGCGACCGAGAGGGGCGCGGCGGACGACGGAGACCTAGCCTTCTTTGAGGATTGCTTGACGTAAACCGGGACACTGGTCCGAGGGAGGACATTACGAGCCACAAAACGTAAACCTCTAATGCCATTATCGTCCAAACGAGGAAGAGTAGTAGTGCTGCAGAGCACAGTTCTGCTGTTTGAACGTCCTCGGCCGTGTCCTTTCTCTCGTATTTTCCTGTTCTTCGCCTGAGTTTGCTATCGCACACAAGCTCACAACCGCACAAGCCTGCGCGCGGTGCGGCAAAGCCGCTTTGTATGTCGTAACCCCGCCCTTCCCCGCTTTCACAGGTATCGCACTTGTGTGATCCAAACACCCAGGGGACAATGAGAAGTGGCGTCGAGGGCTACGACATCCCGACTCTCATTTACCACTGGATAACTACGCGAGAGCTTCGTCTATACCGTCGGAGGAAAATATCAGAGGATCATAAATAATTGTCAGAGGGAGCCGAAGGAAGCCCCCGCGAACACCTACGAGAAACAGTCCGAAGAGGCAAGTGATGTCTCTGACTGATCGTTGACGGATACCGTCAGGGTACAATGGCGAAAATTCTTGTCTTCCTCTCTCGTTTTATCGTCTTCTCCCTGCAGCTGACCTGTATACCGAGAAGCTCCGACGCGGTCGCTGAAATTGGACAGAAAGACAATTGTACGACTGGAGGTCCTGTCGTTATAGTACCATTATCGAAGCCTAGCGCGCAGGTCGTGTCGCGTGTCGAGCGAGGAAAATTGGTGGCAAGAAAGCGTCACGTCGAGTGGATAGACGAGATGACGGCGCGGTAGCTATAGAAGTCAGACTGGCTGACTGACGTCGGCTCCTGTGTGTCTGTGCGTATTCGTGTCTGTGGATACGTATCGTACCAGCGGCAGGGTGTGTCAAACCGTTAACTAGCAGCGTACGAACGTCGCGCGGCTACGAGTTCCTCGAAGACACTTAGAGAACTCGTGTCTTGCGCGCGCGCGCGCGCCAACACCGTTGATTCGCTTGTGAAGAGCGTATTTGCGGTAGACCCACAAGCCGATCCGTGAGACATCTCGTGGGAGACCCAGGGACGTTCGGACGCGGGGTGAAGAAAACTTGTCGCCTCGCTTCGAGCTTGCGGTCCTGCACGTGTCTATAATTCCGACAAGCTCTCGTGAGCAATGATTGTCGGGAATTCCATGGTCAGCTCACGGTCACTGCTCTCTCGTTTTCGCTCGAATTTTCCTCTTGTTTCCGGGACGTGATCCGGGAAAGCCAAACAGAGAAGCAAGAGACACACTCGAGGTTCGACACTTCCGAAACAACTTTGCTCCGCCGGATGGTACATACAACTTTTCCGTAACGCAAACGACAAAGTATCCGTATCACCCGAAACGGGAACAGCAAGCGCGCCGAGACGATTTCGGATATGCAATCCGTGAGTAATTGAGCGAGCTCGAAACTCCCACTTGATATCGCCCGGAATATCGTTTATAGACATATGAAAATGATCCTTGGCAAATATTCAAGAACAGAAGTGCGCGGCGTGATATTCAACGCAGCGCGCGCTCGGGAAATCTTTTCTGCTTCGCTTCTTCTTTTTTTTTATCCTCCTTTTTTTTCGAACCGCCTCGAGCGCTTTTCCTTGTTTGCCGAGGAGATAGCGTGCGCGGGAAATATGAAGAGAAAGAGAAAGCTCAAGCCCCCTCGTTTACTCCCGACGCCGAGGACAAAAGCGTCGTTTAATTCAAATCCCAACTGAGGTGTCCTACCCGATCCCTTTGGCTCGCGGCTGCGCGACTCCACCGCCGCCGCCGCCGCCGCCGCCGCCGCCGCCGCCGCCGCCGCCGCCACCGCACCAACGAAAATAAAGCTCTGCCTTTTGTTCATTCCTGGCAACGATCGGATATAGGGGTTATCGTCTTTGTTTTTTTTTATTCCCTTCCAACGGAGAATGGAAAATAAAAAGGTTAGCCTTTGCTCTTCTCTCTTTTTCTGCGTTATTCTATACCCATCCGCCACCCCTTCCCCCCCCCCCTCAACCCTACCCCCCTGGACTCTATTTTATTCCGTCTGTAGCCCTGGGTGCTATTGGGTTCATCGCGAAATGCTCGGTCAAAACTAGTTTTTTTCTGGCTTTTCACTGCTGGCAAATACAGCACTAGTGGTACAGAGGCACGAAGGGATTTTCGCCCTCCCACAACAGATACGCCTCTATCTGTCCACTCGTCCATTGGTGCTCCTTCTTTGCCATATCTAGCTTCTATCTCGTTTCCTCTCCATCACGCTTCAGCGAGGCCATGTCCGTCTGGATTTTCAAATGTACTCCGAGCGTGGCTGCGGCATCTGTGTTCAGACGTGCTCTTTCACCGACGGATAATCTACGGTTCCAGCGTTTCAATTCTCAGCCTTTTCCCTCAACGCCGGGCTTCGTCCAGTCGGCAGTACTGATTCCACTATTACAGCAACCCAGAGAAACACGCAGCGATTGGTGCCTCGGAGGGTACGGCCAGTAACTAGTTATCGGCACACTTCCGAGTGACTCCATCTAACCTGTATCGCTACACGCCGCGTTCTCTCCGCACTAACAACTCCACCGTTTACAGTGCTGTTGTTCGAAGGGAGAAGTTGGACCTCTCCTATAACCAACCGACGTACTGACATCGAGAAACTGATTACAAAGGGTAAGCAAAAGAGAATCGACGTAATTGGGGAGGCCGGAGAGTTCATGGCTGGCCGCCCCAGCGAATGGCAGGGAGGTCAGGCGGAGGCGGAGGGGTTGAGAGGGATCGCGAGAGCGAGAGAAACAGAGAGACAGCCGAGAATAGCCGCGAGATGCGAAGTGGAGTAGTCGAGGAGATTGCGGTTGAGGGTTGTTGCGGGGGAACGTGCGAGTGAGTTTGCCACAATGTCGGAGGAAAAGGCAGTTTTACTTGCACTGCTTTGCGCTGTGTAACTCGGCGCTGAGAATGAATCGGAGGGGAAAAAAGAAAGGTGGCTCGGCCAGAGGATGCCTGATTTCGCGTTTTCAACCAACCGTCTGTACGGCCACCGACTTCTCCTTTATCCATTCTTCACATTTTATTCTCCATTCAATTCCTTGACCCTTGTGCTGTCCTTGTTCTTCGATGTGCCCGGGTTTCAGGTATGCGACTGTATCGTAAATCGTTCAACGGTGACAAAGATCACACGTGACGAACGCCTTTTTGGCAAATATGGGGAAAAGACAGTATAGCGCGTACGAGCGAGAATATTAAACTTGTTTTTCTCTCATCCGACTCGCACGGCGCGAGGAGACTCGTTCGCAGAGCTCGTTAAAAATGCATCTCGACGTTTTGCCTCCAGAGGGAGAAAACTGTGAGAACTCGCGGAATTTTTCATCCGGCAGATCTATGCGTATAAAAAGCTCTTTTCTGCGCTCGAAGTGTCTCGTTGACTCTTCGTTCCGTCCTCCTTTACCCGACGCATTCGCACTACCGTTGACCGACTGCTAGCTGCTAACTCCAACCTAAACTTGCTTTGTTTTATTCTCGCGTATTTTCTACCAACGTCGTTTCTACCGCACTCTCTCGTACGAATACGCATATCCCATTTTTTTCCATTTTTTTCTACATTTTACGGTCTTCTCCGTCGTTTGACCTGAATTTCAAGCCTGACCTCGCGATACGCGTGTACGTGAAATTTTCGTAATGCGTACTGTATATAGCAGAAGTGTGGGAACAGCCTCGCACGGTTGGACGATAAATCACGAGTATGGGACGTGATTATCCGATGACGAATCGCGTTGTTTACCCCAAGCATAGCTCTGTGGCTCGTTATGGATTTCAAGAACCGTTAGAACGAAAATTACGGAACGAGCTGCAGTCGATTGGATAGATGAGGGGAAAAAATTGGGGGAAAAGTAAGGAACTCGCCGAACAAACGGGAGAAAGTTGGCGCGCTTCTTCTGTCTCGATTCACGTTCGATTAATCGACGGGAGGTCGAGGTGTGCCCTTGCCCTCTCGGTTGACCACGATGATCCACCCGACAAAGCTGTTCAGTTTGCGCTCGCTGATACGGTAAACGCTTGATTACGATATCCATCATCAGACCGGGTACATATTGGGTATAAGTTTGTTCCTTCCCTCTCGCACCCCCGAACAGTTACGCTCAATACATACAATGTAATCGGATGAAAAAAAGCAATTCTTCGTACAAACGCATTCCAGGCAATAACTTTATTCCGAGCGGTATTTTTTCGCATCGCTCGATTTGGATCTTGCGGGCGGATATTACTATTAAGGCGGATAACAGGGATTTGTCGGCGCGTGCAAGTGAGCATCCACTGTAAGTATGCCCACATTCGATAACCCGAGTTGTGGATTCGCGCGCACGTTTACCGTGTGTATCGCGGAAGGGCGGCAGCGGCGCTATCTGACCCAAGTCGGCGTAGCATATACTCCACTGGAACGCGCGCGGCGGAACATAGCAGCCGTAGAAGCTGCTGCTGCTGCTGCGTTGTACCGTGAGGCGCGATGGTGATAGCGCCTCATTAATAACCGCAATAACAATAACGGGAAGCCGGGTCGATCGACCGACGTACACGTCGAAATATGTTCGTTTGAAGCTCCCAACGAGAACGGCCATTATCGAATCTGTCTGTAGCGTGTGCCAGCCGTATCTGCACTTATACCGCACTAATGTAATGCCGTATAATCCATGCATTACAGAATGAGTAACGATAAGAGTATTAGATTTTACTCGATAAACTCCGTTATACTCCGTTATAATGAACGAGTCAACATTTAATGACAAAGACCCTCAATTGCAAGTCAGTACGGTAAATGAACACGCAAACCTCTGTACGCGCGGCGCAACATGTTTTTTTCACATCAAATACAAATTGAGTGGAATGTCAGACGCTGTCGGAATGAAAATTGGAATTTTTACCGACGCGAATGGGTAATCTATCCGCGTTATCCGGACGTTATCGTAAAAATTTTGCGAATGAGTATTTGATGTTCTCCGGATGGAAAGTCGATAGAGAAATTCACCCTTCAAAGGAATTCATTTCACGAGATTTCTCTCCGAGGGTTTAAATGAATCTCTCAAACACCGTTCGACAGCGAATTTCGTTCCTGCCTTTCGTTCCTGTCGCTGCTTCCCCGTCGTCGTGTCTGCACTGCTCACTGCAGCGAATCGGATATCAATTTGGCTATCGTATCGGATATCAGCGAGAGCATGCGTGGCAACAGATCGATCTCCTTGAGCGCGTTTAAGCCATATTTGCTGACTTGGCTTAAAATCAGATCGGATCTCGTGGATTCCAATTTTACGTTAACTTGGAACAATTACGCGTGCAGTCAGAGCTTATTCAGCGTAGGAGGAACCTTGCCGTTTTTTTTTGCGACAAAAAAAAATCGATTTAACAGAGTTTTAAAACCCTATCCGATGGTAAATTTCCCGTCGTTTCCAAAAATCGCGGATATTCGCCCGAAAAAAAATCGGGGAGAAAGACGCAAAAAAATATTTTTTTCCTTCCAAACTATCAAATTTCGCGATATTAAATAACAATCTGCCGTTGTTTCCCAACGACCAATCAAAGGCCGAATAAATCGAAAAAAAAGGTTGCTCACGAACTTTTTAATAGAGGATCGAGTTTGGAAAGAGCGAGGCTGCTGGGATCGAAATGACTTATCGGGACTTGCGTACAGGTGTCTGCCTCAGTATCCGGAACATGGACTGCCATGTAGAAATAGACGTCATCGGAAAACTGGAGGACGCTCACTAGTGCTGATTGTTGACCCCGTATCCCATGGGTGAACCAAGTTGTGTATGATACACCACGCGCCAAGTAAGGCGAAAAGCCGATTAGCCAAGTGAAGGCACAACAGCACCAGCAGCAGCGGCAGCACCCTGCTGACGTCTCTCAAGGGTGCTCCTTATCATTGTCGCTGTTGATGCGGTTCCTGCTTGCGAACCTGTCTCGCAGCATGCACCACGACGCCTTGCTAGCTGCAACGGCACGCCACGGGATACCAAGATTCCCGGATACCCGTCCTGCCCTGCCCTGCCCTGCCAGCTGTGTGATGTCGACGGTTGTAAACGGTTCGGGCACCTCGGGGCAGCCACTGCGCGAGCTAGGTACACCTTGGTCTTATCCGTCTACCATCCAATATTCCGATAGTAGAACCACTCCCGATTTAGCTGGAGGGGTAAACACCATTGGTGAAACGGAGAGTATCGGGGATGTAGGCACTAGTGGTTGTTGTGATATTTCGCTAGACAAGACTGGTTGGCCGTGCCGCACGCTGATGCTGCTCCTGCAGGTTGTCAGATCCACACGCTTAACCGATGCGCGTCCGCCGGCGTCTGAGGAGGGAAAATACCTGCGGGAGATCAATGGCGATCTGATATACGCCGGAGGATGTGCAATATACCAGATCGGGCGATAGCGTCTTATTGAAGTTCAGACTGTTGCTAAGGGTGCATAAGATAGCAATTCGGTTTGCAATGTGAATTGAAAAAGTACACCTGAAAGTATTACCGTTACAGTGCGTTTCCAGTTGGTACGATCTCGTCAAAGGTGCGTATTTACGAAGAGCTTACTCAGCGCGAACCACGCGTCAGAAGTGGAGCAAACAGTCCATAGGATTATCCTGAATATGGCGGTAAGCACGCTGGCGAGTCAAAACGCTTTTAGGCCACGCCAGAAGCTCGGATGCGCGATGCGCACCCCGTCAAGCCTGTCGGATTGAAAATCAAATGGCATATGAGCGACGTACAAGTTCAGTGGCGGTGGAGTTCATTTCTGGAAACCATCGAACCAGGCAACGAAGAGGATTACTCGGCTACCTCTGCTGCGCTGTACTCTCATTGCTCTCGGCACCGGAGGTCTACTGCTTGGCCGAGTGTTGCTGCACTATCGGTGATTATACTAATTGAGTGCAACTGATCTCGCACGCTGGCGCGCGTTGTCGAGTAATGAGAATTGCATACAGTGAACACGCGCAGACTCCGCGCTCCACCCGGTTGGGCCGCTCTCCGTGTCGCTTGTTCTCTGCCCACATGCTCCTCTGGGGACGACTGGCCCTCCCCCTCGTCGCCACCAGTCCTCACTCACTGGTTTCCGATTCCTTCCAACCTTCGCGTGTGTGCTACCGCGCGCTCGCTCTGCTGTACACCGCGGCGGGGTCGAGGAGAAATCCACCCGGGGCTATATACGCACGGACGAACCGCACACCGTTTGGTACTTCTGGGAGTCAGCCTGCACTTGCCACTTCGTCGTCATAAACGCTCGGTTACCTTGGCTGTGCATACACGGACAACCACAAAGCCTAAAAAAAACGTGCCTGAAAGCTCAAAAGCGACTGACTCGTAGCATTGCGAAGATTTCGTCAGCTTTCCTAACTAACAAAATCCCAACGAAATCATTTGCACATGAATACCGATTTCTTCGTGGCCTTTTCTCGGCTGCAACGGCAGATCGAAACACTTTTTCACACTTCCTTGTGCATAGTTGATTTCCCTTTCTTTCTTGATGCCCATTTGTATTCCCAAATCCATAGCGTATTCGCGTCCTTCCGACGATCCTTGGCGACCCTTTACAGCTCATTTCTCGTCCTTTCCATTGAGCTGCCCCAGCACGACTTTATTCCACTGTGCTCGTCTCCGGATTCTAGCGCTATACAGATCCGGGGAGTCCCTTTGGATTTTCAGGCGATTCATCCATCGTAAATTCGTAGCCGACGGAGCGTTAGGTTAGTGGCTCTGCTGCTTGTCCCCTGCCTCTCTCGCCTCTCGGTTCGGTAAATCTCACGGGACCCGTCGACGTACGACCCCGGTTCTCCTATCTCCACCGGACGCGGAGCAACTCGAGCAACAACCGTTCGGTCGAACGAACATTCGCGCTCTCGCGCTCTCTCTCCCGCCATTGCTCCAGCCAGCTTCTCTCGGTGCAACGTCCATTGCTCGTCCGAGCTCGGCTAAGCTCGTTGGATCAGCGTTAACGCTCGACCTGTTATCGCGATGACAAACCGAAGGTTACTCTGCCCCCTCTCTTTTTCCATCCCCGCAACGTTCTTTCATCGCTAAACAACGATTCATTTCCGTTTCGGACTTTGCCAAACGAAAATCGTCTGTTGAAAAGTAGTTAGCGAGTAGCTGCTCAGCAGCGTTGGTGATTCACTGCTATCGCGTACTGGATCGTTGAGATTTTTGTTGACAAGAGCGACAACATTAAAAATAGTCTTATTCACAGATTTTTCATCGCTCATTAAAAGCTCACAAATAAACGTAATAACAATAAAACAAACTTTTAATGAGATCAGTCCGCCCTGTTGATCCGAATAATACTCAGACGTGTATACGGTATAAACCATTGTAAATAATAACGAGGTGGAAGAGACAGGCGTTCTACAGAATTCGCAAAAGGAATGTCGAAAATGTTCCGGCCGTCTGATGAATACACCGAGGGTCGACTGCGAGATCATAGAAGTCGGACTGAAGCGAGTGTACCTATATTCCGAAGGTGCGGTGCGAAGGAAAGAGGCACTGCCCAAGTAGGAATCGCCGACGCTGGAAATATGGCACAGCACTGGCCGAACGCTGGGTGCCGACGCTCGGCTAGTAACCTCGGGCCGGATCTGGCCGATGGTTCACGCCAGCGTTGGGCGAAGGTTTGAAACGAGCGTCGGGCCAAAGTATGTTGCCGATGTTGGACCAGTGCTGCGCCAATGCTCATGCATGAATCTGGCCGATGTGTCACGCCAGCGTCGGGCGAAGGCTTAAAAAGCATCGGGCCAAAGCATTTTCGCGGTCTTCGCCCAGTGCTGCGCCAGTCCTGATGTCGATATATGCAATTGAGGTTGTGTTCATCGATATAAACATATCCTCCAGTAACGCGAAGAAGTAAAGACGTAAAAATGTCGACCGCGCGTTCAAGTCGGTTGCGCGTGCAAAAGCATCGGTTTAAAAAAAAACACGAGTGAGACAAGCGATGAAGAGTCGCGAGAAGAACCGACCACGAAGAAGACTAGAAGGGGCGGTGATATTTTGGATTCGTTGCCCCGAATCCTCAGTGGTCCTCTCGACTATCCTAACCTCGAAATTCGCAACTCGGACGACGCATCAGAATTCGGGATTCTACCTGTCAGCGACGACGAAGTGAGCTTCGAAAATTAAATTTTCTATTCGCTCTGCGCAGCAGTTTCAAAATTTCTATTCACTCTTCGCTACAAATTGAAATTTTCTATTCGCTCTTCGCAGCAGTTTCAAAATTTCTATCCACTCTTCGCTACAGATTGAAATTTTCTATTCGCTCTTCGCAGCAGTTTCAAAATTACTATTTACTCTTCGATACAGATTGAAATTTTCTATTTGCTCTTCGCAGCAGTTTCAAATTTTATATTCACTCTTCGCTACAGATTGAAATTTTCTATTCGCTCTTCGCAGCAGTTTCAAAATTTCTATTTACTCTTCGCTACAGATTGAAATTTTCTATTCGCTCTTCGCAGCAGTTTCAAATTTTATATTCACTCTTCGCTACAGATTGAAATTTTCTATTCGCTCTTCGCAGCAGTTTCAAAATTTCTATTTACTCTTCGCTACAGATTGATATTTTCTATTCACTCTTCGCAGCAGTTTTAAAATTTCTATTCACTCTTCGCTACAGATTGAAATTTTCTATTCGCTCTCCACCAATCAATTTATTACAGAGGTTTTACAGGAGGCTTATCGGGAGGATTAAAAATCTCTATTGACAAGGACGAGCCGATGGCTATCGGGCGCAGGCGAGCGAGACCACGGAAGAACGCAGAGGACTGCAAACGACGGATAAAGAGTTTAAGATTATGTAAAAAAAAAATAGTAAAAAAATCGTCGAAAACACGACAATTTATTTCTTTTAAAAATGTAGTTAAAAATAAAGTTTATTTCACTTGGTGCGCAAAACGCGATTTTAAGGTGTGAAAACGAGGTTTCATTGTGAAATAAAATTGGGTACGATACTCGTGCGAAAAAATGGTATCGCATTAGTATCGTGAAGTACTATTATTGCTAAATCACATATGAGTCTAGCCCGAGTTATTTCTGCTGTTGCTTGGGTTGCGTGCGAGTATTGAACCAGGGTTGCTGTGAGACGCTCGCCAGTACTGCGCCAGAGTTGACGTGTCGCGGGCCAGTACTGGTTCAGGGTTGGCGAGAGTCGTGGGCCCGTACTGGTCTGCAGAAAACGCAGTACTGGCTGACGATCCTGATCCAGTAACGGCACAGCGTCGGCATCGAGTTCTGTGCCGAGGTTACGTGCCAATGCCGGCAGAGCAACGGGCCGACTCTGGGAGAGCGCATTGGACCAGTACTCGAAGCACAGCGCCCAAGACTGGCCCAGCGCTCCGCCGGTCGTGAAACCCCACCTGGGTGGCTGTCTGACGGTGGAACGTCGAGAGGGTTCGCAGACTCGCGAAGGTATTATACCTGAAGAAAATACTCGTTGCGACATCCGCGTCGTGCAATCCTGTCGCGTCACCCAGTCACTCGTGGTACGGGGCGAACCCGCTCGAGAGGGTTAACAAGCTTAGTTTAAACACTCGTTACGCGCGGCAGGTTGATCGTTGTTTCGCAGGGATGCATCGCGTGCCCGTAGATTTTCCTCGGTCCTCGTATTCCGCCCCCCGCACACCGAGCTGCCGTCGCCGCCGCCGCCGCCGCCGCTGGCTTACGGCTGGAGCGAAATGGGCACGAACGGCAGAGAGGGGGCGACCGAATGGTACGCAGGAACCATGTCGTCGTGAGGGCTTCTCGCCGTAAAAGCTGGAAGTTGCTTTTAATGAAAATGAGTCGGGAAGCGTCGAGAGCATGCGAGACACACGCTGCACGGTGTGCGGTGAAAAATCTCCTCCTACTGGTTTCAGATCTGCAGTTCTGCGAGTCGCCGGGGTTGTTGGCGTTGCTGCCTCTGCTGCTGGTTTTTTTTTTCTTTCCGCAGAACTCAGTTACAGCGTTAACCTTTATTCATGCACCACCGGCAACCACACGTCGACGTGAATATAGCTCTTGGGAAACTCGTCTGACGCAAAACCAAGGCAAAGAAATGCTGCGCGCAAGTCACTCGTGAAATTGTTGAAAAATTCGTACGTCGAATCTCCTCTTCTTTTATCTCAGACTTTTTCTTGAGAATGAAACATAATGGGGCAAGCGGAAGAAAAATAAATAAAAAAAATGCAAGCGCGCGTCATTGTTTTATTTAGAAATAAAAAGACTATGGAAACCGCGAGGCGAGGGCTGAGCCGGGAGTCGGAAATCAGCCCCCAGAGACGTCTAAATAATTCGCGCATTGTTACATTTGTTTCAGTTCAATTATACATGTACAGAATGTTACGGTAAACACACGTGAAATTTCCAGCCACATTTTCGAGCGCGCATCACAAACACAAAGGATGCGTTATCTGTAAAATGAACACTTCCGCGTTGGCTCGCTCCGAATGGACTGTGCCTTTGTGTGCGTCAACCCGGTTGCAACACGAGGCCCGCGGGAGTAATTTCCCTCCATAATTCACTTTCGCCCGTGTGAAAGTTTCGTCCCTTTTGTCCTTCCACAAATGACCTCGTTTTTTCGTTGTCTCTACCGTCGACCCGCCAATTTATGCCCAATCCCGGAGCGTTTGTGTACCGTGAGTTATACGGACTCACGGGAGGGGTGGAGGGGACTAGTTGCAAGCCGCATATATATATAGCTGTAATAACGACACGGAACTAGCATTCGTGGATATTAAACTCGGCGGCGGCGATGTTATATGCGGCGGAAGACATTCGTCGCAATGTACGTAAGATGCGTCTTTCTCACTCTGCCTGCTCGGCTAAAGTAGATTATTCTCGCGACTGGTGTACTCATGCGGCTATAGGTAGGGTGGTATGTATATACACGGAGGAGGAGACAATCCGGAGAAAACAAGGCTTGGGTACGACGCGGTGTTTGCGTATGCACGAGAAGACGCAAGAGATCTCGCGGCGCCGCTTCTCAGCTGCTTCACCTCCGCGGGCTGCTTCGGGCCGAGGCTGCAGGGAGGATCGGATGAGGTTTCGGAAGTGCACGGCGAAGGAACGATGAGAGGGAAGGGCGACGCGAACAAGTGTGGAGAGACGGGAGCTCGACGCGACGCAGATATGCCCGACGATCGAATCCCGTGGATTTTCATTTAGTTCCGGCTCCCCAGCATCGTCAAACGCTCCTGCTGCGACGGGAGCTCTATTCAGGATTTGCCTGTATGCCACGCTCGGCAAAGCCACACGTACGTACATATACCCCCTGGGATCTCGCGGAGTATACATCGGATTCGACGGAGACCCGACGAGAAGAGAAGAGAGCCGAAGATATACGCGGAGGTTCGTGAATTCACCGGAGAATGTAGCTCCGTGAGCTCCGCCAAAGCCCCCAAAAAGTATGTTGACAATGGAGCGTTCCGTGAGTGACAAAGGGTTACGATTATTTACCGATTGAATTTCCAACGAGACGGAAGACAAATGACTACCGCTGCCGACAACTATGTAGGTCAGATAATTCCGCTCCGCGAAAGTGACAGATGCCGGACGATAAGTATATTTGGTCGTTAAACAAATGTGCTTTGGACTTGAAACTGCGCGACATGTCGCGTGTACACGACGAATATAGCGGAGTCAGAGCGCAACAGAGCGATCTTGGTTCTCGACAACTTGGAGTAGCCCGAACAATCGAGTTAATGTTAACTCAATTGGTGCGAGCCTACCGCCGCTGGCACAGCGGGCGAAGATCCTACCGAAAGCGACTCCTGGGTGAATTCGCTACTTTTCTTGCGAAAGTTTGGTGCATGAAGGGTGGGCGGCTTTCGGCTCTCGACGAGGTGCGCTCCGCGGGTGGGTGGGATAGGAATGAAGCAGCTTGGCTGGGCTGGTTGCATTCTAGCCAGCAGCCGTCGGACAATCCAAGGGAGCTTGCCAAATCCTGAACAAGTATCCCAGCACCTCTAACGTACTACGCGGGAGATCTGTGCAGTCTGTCGAACTTTGGCTGGGCGAAGGATCCGTACCTCTGACGGCACTAGTCTTGAGATAGGTACCCAATCACCCCTGTGTGCTATACATATAGAGCCTGATATACAGGCTTATCTGGTTTGAGGAGCAGACTTTGTTAGTTTATGAACCGAGATAAACCTGTTTGGCCTTTGCCCTCCCTCCCTCTCTGTCTCTCTCTCTTCGGTCATAACTTTGGAAATTCTGCGATACCCAGCAGCGGCAGCAGCAGCACACTCGAGCACTACGAAACACGAAGCCGTACCTACGGCGGTTCTATCAATGAGAAAAACGAAATTAATTCGTAATACACGGTGCAGCCGCGTTCGCCCAGCTGGCGATGTGTTATCAGACAGATATCGCGAGGCTCCTCACGTACTCGGCGACCGTGCGCGTCCGCAATGGTACACGCGACGATACCGCGCGGCGGTCGCCACAGTGGCGGCTGAGACCAACACACCGGGACGGGGGAGGCTCGCACACCCCTTGGATTTATTCGTATACTTGGCCATTCGTACGTGCACCGGTCGGTTTTGCTCTGCTCAGCCGCACGTGTAGACGTCACTGCGTATGTATTATGTATCAGCGTTAAGAGTTACGGGTCACGTAGAGTACCGGAAAAGCACGGCAAGCGCGGCGAGGCGAGCGCGGGAGCGAGAGAAAGAGAAACGAGCAGAGCGAGCGAGGCCACGATGTCGAGGAGTTCCAATTTCCATATCATAATTAATTTCCCATTTACCAGAAATTTTCCGCCCTCCCATGGTGAGCGCGCGCGAACGCTCTTATTCTTGCCCTCCCCCATGGCAGCATTAATTATACGGCTGCGTGACCGGACCATGCTATTCATACATATCTAATTAGTCGAAAAGGGGGAATGCGGGAATCTCACCTATGCGCAATCTTCCATCGAGAGACGCCCAAAATGCCGTCCCGCCCGAATGCTCCGCCGTATTTTCGTAAGTGAGCTTTTTCCTCGAAACCTCAGAAACGCAGAGCCATTGCAATTTTAAATGTCGATTTTTTTAATCGACATCGAGAATAACGAGTCCGATTATTTGATGTCGCTGCCGAAGCCCATACGAAATGGTATATCGAAATGCGTCACTCTGATTTATATATCCATCGGGTTAGTCGCGAGTTTCGATAATTATTCAATAATTTGTTATCAAAGGTACGTGGGTCGGTGGGTATTCCCGCACGAAAATATATTCACCTCCGTCATATTGGTCGTAATAAATGGTTGTACTTACGTGGGTGTAGTTCGTTGTTGAAAGGCTCCTCCTTGAGATTTCTCATGCCAGGGCTAACGGTAGTCAACGTCGTACTTGACGATGGCGACGACGTTCTGATCCTGGATTGTGCACTCGCGAGAGTCGATATCTCGACGCACATAACCATCACGACAATCCACAGCATACTGGCAATCTTACTCGTCTCTTCGTCGCACTTTTCTTCGTTTTTTTTTTTTTTTTTTTTCTTTTTTTTTTTTTTTTTTTTTCGCCAATATAATTACATGAAAACTTTGTTCTCACTCATTTTGGGTGTTACTGCTGACAGTCGACGTGCCCGATATCCTCGTGCCCGACGTTTTGACAGTGATCGAGGTCGTCGTCGTCGTCGGCACCGTCGTTGCGTTTCCGACGCGAATAAACTACCGTTACGCGGAGGGTCATCGATCGGTTCACGCGCTTCGACGCCCTGCAAAATACACAAGCATGCGGAAGAGGGGAAATTAATTACTTCGATAATTGCAAGAACTAGCTCGTACTTGAATCACGACTGCATCGCGTGTTTCTCCTCGGTGTTCCCCCTTGGTTTATTTTTTTCTGTTTAGTCTATTTGTTTCAACGTTGATTTGGAGCGCGGCACAGGACCCAAGATCGCGAGGGAACGCTGAGAATCGGGAAGGCGACACGGGGCCAATCGAATCGAATCGAATCGAGCTGGAATATCCTAGGCAGCTTGCCGTAGTACCGGTTGACCGTAGTAAAATTAATAGTAACGCAATTAGGAAGCTGCCGAATGTAATTATCGCGAATTACGCGTCATCGCTGGAGCGGAGCGTCGTGTCGCGCTGCTAGACGACGCGCCTCTCGGTCAATTGAGTTTCGAGGCCTCTCCTTCTCTCCGTCTCATAATTGCATCTGTCTACAGGCTACAGGTATAACATCGCGCGGTTCATGCTCTATAGTACGACACGGTTATATCTATGTTTGCACACAGTCCCGCTCGGATAATTAATTCCCTACCTTGATATTGCATCATCCACTCGATAGACTATTTCAGAAGGTACGGTGATTTAAAGAACAGAACGATGGCTCATTTATTATTATTATTATTCGCACCGCCCGCATATTCGGTCGAGTGAAGCTACATAAAAACCTGACAGGATCGATCGCTTTTTTAAATAAGCCTAATTGTTATAATCTCGAAGAACGACTCGAATAATGCTGTGATAATTTAATCGAAGGTCCGACCACGCGTCGATCTATTCCACTGATATTCTACGAACGCGAATTACATGTTTTTTTTCGTAGTTGTCCAAGATTTTCGGTGAAAAAACGAAATCAATGCCGCGTTAGGAGCGCGGTGTAAATTGTCACGGGGCAGCGGGGGGAACGGACTAACAATGATCGCTGATCGTCGAGGTAACGAACTCCCGTGAATGGCCCGCTGCCGCAGAGCCGCAGACGACTCCGGGCGAGTAAACCCTTTAGCCGTAATTACGAAAGCCGATCCGAGGTGCGGGCGTAGCGGTGTCGACGAAGGGGAGGTGCTGGCGTCGCGACGTCGAAATCTCTTCGAGACAAAAGCCGTCGGCCGTCCTTTTAATTTCTCCACCGTACCAATTTATTTCCGCACCTCGAGTCACAGTCCCGAGAGTCCGGTGGTCCCACCAGCTTGGCGTTTTCGAAAGCTATTACTTTCGTAAATTTAGTCGAAGCTGCCGTAATTCGATGAGAAGTAAGCGCGGGACACGCGCGGTAATGTTGCGGATAACGATGCAAGTCAGAGGGTAACATCTCGATTGTTAACGTACGGATAATTATTCAGCCGTGAATCACCGGATGAGTCATTAGCCCCGTTGGCTCTGACACGTGTCACGCGGCGAGGGTCTCCGCTCTCGCGCTTATCGCGGGTTGTCACGTTCCCCGGCGGCCGCCGGGTGCGCGGCAACTCGGAGGAGCGGATTCCCGTTTCTGGGTGCGCGCGCGATTGTCCCCTGTGAAACGCGAGCCACTGAGCTATCGCTCTAACCCAGTTTCCGAAAGACGTTTCCTAAGGTCGAAGGAACACGGCCGAGCGGAATGCTCGCCGAAGCTCGGATCCGCAAGTTCGAGAATCGTCGTATTATCAGCGCGCGCGCTCCTATAATAGCCACGACTTGGCCGTCTTGCACCGGACTTGGGGCCACGCGAAAACCGAGTTCTTCCTTTTACCTCCTCCTCCTGCTCCTCTTCAAACAGCCATTATTACTATGACTCGTGTTCACTCGATAAATTACCTACTATTTTTCTTTCATAAATAACTCCATTTTTTCTACAGCTCCGATATTTCGGCGTTTGAAACAACGTACAAAAAAAATTATCATTATCAACTGGATTCGCGTGTTTTCCGGCACTTAACGAAACGATCCATTCGTACAATTCGAAGTATCATCCGATGAGGACCTTTCATATTACTAACTGATATCTCATTTGAACGACCGACGCGCGCGTGATTCTTTTCTCATTCGCGAGGCGAATCCGCAATGCGTTAAATTCCAATGTGATGTCCTTTGTGCTTCTACCGGCTGTATTTTTTACTGGCTTTGAACGGCAGCAACACGGTTCGTTAAATTTCTAATAAATTTAACACCTATGGCTTGCGCCAATAATTCCACCTCTCGTGAAGTATCGTCCGTGAAAGTGGCTCGCACATCGTATAGTCCGGGTACTTAATTTGCCTTGAGTGCACGTCTACTCGACGAGCGATAGTGGCGCGAGCGCGCGTCCCGTTTTAAGCTGTCCTTTTTCCTTCTCGTCCTCTTTTTTTCTCTCCTTGTTTTTTCGTTTTTTCGCTTTTTTCGTTCTTTCGTTCTTTCGTTTTTTGTTTTCGAGCGTATCGTTACACTCGATGAGTTTGAGAAAGCCGGTTAGTTACCCCCGCACCCTCGAGCTGGCCGGTCCCAGAAGCGTGCTTCTGCCACAGTGCGGCGAAAGCGAAACGCGCCTGCCGCCCGCCGGCTTCGCGTTATAAGTTTTCCTTAAGGAAACTGATGAGTAGACCCTTTTCCCTCTTGCCCCCCACCCCCCTCCCCCATCGCCGAGCTTGGCCGACTCTTTCACCTGTTTCTCGTTAAGACATGGATTTTCCGAGAGGATTTCCGCTAAGCTTCGTTCTTTCATCAACCGTGGCTTATTTGCCAGCTTATTTTCTTTTTAACCCGGGCTGAACGTCCGCATTTTTTTCCTCGTTCTTTCTCTATTTTTTCCTTGGCACTTTGACGCGTGCACTGCCGTGCACTTACCGCGACGACGAAAAACGTAGTCGCGGTATTGTGCACGCTGTGTGTATAGCCATGATATACAAATGTGCGCTCGCTCTCGTCGCTCGACGCGCCGGGCGCCGACACCGTCGGGCGCACATTTTTCCATCCCGAGATTCCGCGAAAATTTCTATCGCGCCGTATTAAAATCCGGAAAATGATATAACGCCGCCGCGCGGCGCGGCCACATACCGACGCCGCGGCGGCAACGAGTGGCTCTCACGGCGGGTTCGCGCGAACGTGAAATAAAACTCCAAACCCGCCCCCCATTCGGCCGTCCGCGATCGCGTCCACCGAGCATTCTTCAAAACCCGCGCATTTTGTTTTCCCAACGCGGGCAGCTCGCGTCGCTGCGTTATTGCGTTTACCTCTCGTGAAATATTAAAAGCTGTTGTCCGAAACGCGCCCGAGAATATTTTTCTACGATTATATTTTCACGTGTTTACGCGCGCAACGGTCAGCGATAAATTCAGACGTAGCTACACCGGAGAGAAAGCGTCGGAACGGCGGCATCCCAACTTTACGGACGCCGAGAGACGCTTTCGACGAAACCAGGCGATTTTTTTTTTCTTTTTCTCCTTCTTTTTTCTTTTTCATAACCTTTGCATCCTTGATCAGTTGATTTTGAATTTCTCATTATCCGAGTATCCATTGATTATTTCACACCGTTTGGGATTAAGTGAGAAAAATGATGAGCCCGTGTCTTACTTGAATGAGATCTTTTGCGAGTCGCGACACGTTCGTGGAACATAGCGTTCGGACGGAAAACTTGGTAATCTGCGCGAAAGGGCCGATAACGCGCGACGAGGCTACGCGTAAAGCAGCCCTCCCTCCGTTTTGACCGCGCGCGTCGAGATTCGCGATCGCACTGAGGCCATGGAACTTCCATTCGAGCGACACTGGGCTCCCGAGCTTTCGTGAAAGCTCGGCCATCTTCGCGGCTGCTGCTGTGGCGCCACCGCCGCCGCTGCCGTCGCCGACACTGGAGCCGACCGCTCGCGCGCACCTGCCCCTCGAAAATTCTCTCCTTTCACTTCCCCCCCCCCCCCCCCCCCCCCCCGCCGCACACTCTGCACAGTCTACATTGCGCTACCAGTTCGATTAATTGAACAAACAAACAATTTCACTCGTTTTCCCATTTTATTGCATTTTTCGGCGCTTCGAGCACTACAATATTCCAAACAACTAGGATTTCCGTTGTGTAACCGAGAGAAACAGTACGGTAGAGATGATTTGCGCGAAATTCGACCTGCCCGTGGTTAAAAAAAAAAAAAAAGAAAAAAATAGTGAGCTTTCGTTCGATGCTAAACTTGGATCATATACGTCGTGTGTGTGTGTTTTTCGCACTCGACGCGTTATTTGTAACGGCGTTGACCGAGGTCAGCGCGGAGGAGGCTGTTGCATGTAAATTCGATGCGGAGGAGTTTGCGTCGGGGATCCCTGCCTCGTACGGCACGTTGTACCGAGGCAGCGGAGAGCACACGTGTCGGCATGTTCGAGCGCTCGTCGTGCGCGCTCACACGAGCACCGAGTCGCGGTACATTGTCGCAGCGACGGATGACACGCGTTCGCTAATTTGTACAGAATAGAATGTGGCGAGAGCAACGCGGCGGGTGGCGGCAGCGGCGGCGGTGTGCTGTGGAAAGAGAGACAATGAGAGGGAAAGTGCGAGAGGCCGGTGCGCGCGCGTGCGCCGTCTCTCGGACGGGCGGACCGTGTGACCATGTGGAAAGTACCTCGTTAGGAGCAGCTTCGACGCGAGGGCGAAACCCGCGTGTCGGTCTAATTACCGGAGCACCTGATTGGCTGTTAGATTCGCTTCGTTGCCTACCGAGCGGCATTGCCAACCGCGAACTTTGGCCGAACCGAGAGACCCCGGTCGCGTTCGATATCCGCGACAGGTAGGCAGCAGCTAGCCGCTATTATTCGCGGTTGTATACGCGCGGCTCGCGCAGTTTGCGTCTCGTCGAACGAGTTTGTATATCAAAGTCCAACGAAAACATAATTGTCTCAACGTCAGATCCGTCTAACCCTAAATCAAAGTCAGGTCCATAAAAGTTGCCTTCTTCGGCAACTTTGTAGCCTTTTTACAAGCGACACACATTTTTAACGTTGCAATTAACATTATACGGGAACTAGGGTTAAGCAGCACGGGCGCTAAGCGCCCGTGTCCCTTTCTGTGAATTTTGACATTTGACATAAACGACAACATGTCAATATACGATCAGCGTGTCTGACGACACCGCCGACCAATCATAGCACGAATAGCCACCAACTTTTTAGAAGGGGATTGAATCAAAGCGGTGAATTTGTAAAATGCGTCGAGTGGCGGCACATCGTCCCTTCACGTGTCGCACTGGACAGTTGTCACGCTTACTTATGCATCAATTCCAGCCTGGAACTTGGAAGCCGCCTCCGAGCCAAGTTTGAGAGACGTCGAAGCGGAGTCGTACTGCGTTAAGAAGAACACACGTTGCCGTGCGAACCGTTCGCTGTATCCGAGATGAACGAACAAATCTCGAATGTCTGCCTAGAGGTTCGATTTTCCGGATGTTGCTCGCAACGGATCCTTGGGTATACCATCCGGTATTATTCTCATATCGTCGGAGCGACGTAGTGTATAGTTGAATTCAACGAGCGGGAGAGAGAGGGAAAGAGACGAAGAGCTGTAGGAACGCGCTGCGCCTTCCCGTCGCCTGCTCGCGTCTTCTCGACTAGGTCGCGAACCACCCTCCCTTCCGGAATATCCCCTCGCCGTCTCTCAAGTTTCATTCGCGGTCCACTGCCGTATATCGGCGCACTCTCCATCATTATTATTATTGTTATTATTATTATGATCGTTATTGTTATTATTACCATTATTCCATTTGAGTTTTCTCTGTCGGCCCTTTTTCGTGATATTTCGAACGAGGCGGAGGTCAGTATTCAGCTATCGAAGGATCGAAGGACCTATACCAGTACATAACGCTCCCAAGCAACAGCGAAGAGTAAAAAGAGGTACGCGAGAAATCGGGAATCCAGCGGAAATCTGCGTCCCGTTGGCGCTAACGATAGATACGTGATATCTCTCCGTAATCCATCGTCTACGAGAAAGAATTTTGTTGATTCTCCGTTTTTTCCATAATTTTCCCCATACGCCCTTCCAGTTTTTTCCGGTTTGGTTCGATTATTTCTCTCGGCGGTAATGAAAATGCGAAAACTTGAATAACTCGTTTTCTCGGCGCCGAAACCTTTCCGGGATTCTTTTGTTTTAAATATTGCAATGAGACGGAGTAGCTCTTACCGTAATGGATGCTGCTTGCTGGGAAAAGACGACGCTCGAAAGAAAGTGATGAGATCGAGGTGAAAATAAGAGCAATGGAAAGAAAGAAAGGAAGAAAGAAGCGCACCTATAGATCGAGGGGGCGAGTGGTGGGATGGGTGAGATGAGTTGGTACGGTGGTGGTGGTGGTAGATGTGCTGGCGTCGCTTCGTCGGCCCGATCAAAAGAAAAGGAGTTTTCCTCTCGGGTGGTCGGTTGTTGCATCGCGGCGGCGGTGTCTCTCGGTGTCTCGGTGTCTTCGAGCTCTCCGCGCGACAACCCCGATAGTCGCGACGAAGAAGCTGCATGCACTGCTGCGGTGTCGCGCGCGCGCGCCCGCGATACTTTTCCCCCGGAATAGTTGGCGCGGCGCAATGGGAAGCTCGTCCCCCCGACTCGAATATCGATTCGTACGATATATCGCGCTCGTTCGGGTTTCGTCGTCGAACTTGGAAACTTTTCCGATTGCCCGAGACGCGGTTTTGCCGCATCTCGCCGATTTAATTGATAATAAGGAAGCGAGGGCGAAGGACGTACCGAAGGACGTACCGTCCGAAGGATGGGCGAGTATAGGTTCCGGGTCAAAGGGTGCGGAAGCAAAAGCAGAAGCGGTATCGAGGAACGTGCGAGCGAGCGTAATGCCGCCGCCGCCGTCGTCGTCGTCGTCGTCGTCTCTATTGGTTCCTGATTCAATCTCGAGAATAGCGGCCGCCTCGCGTTCGCTTGGATGTGGCTGCGCGCGGCGCTGTCACACTGAAAAATTGTCCAGTTCGCAGTACCGAGGTAAAGTACTTAAAGACCGGACGAGGGAATAAGAAGAAAGGTGCGGCGGCGCTCGCAGTTCGGTAAACGCGGAGACGACGATCGTTTGTCGGCGATAGCGGATTACACTGTTGGTAATGTCCGCTGCATTACGAGTTCTCGATTGTCGAGTCGATATACGAGCTTACGGATGATCGCGCCCGAGAAGCCAACGAACCGATAGCGCAAGAATCGACGTTGGAACGCAAGAACATAAGAGGAGGAAAAACGAAGAGGAAGATAAGAAGTAGCAAGTGTTACAGATGGCAAAGGGACAAGTCATATCCTATGTACTGCGTAGCGGACTCTTAGTCCGTTCGATTGAATTCGGCAAGGCAGGAATATGTCAATGGCCCCCGGACGATATTGCCAGTTTTATCCACATTCTTAACCACAACTTTAAAAATCTGAAAAAATTTAAAGAATCGAGATATCGCGTTCCGCCTGGCGGATCCGCTCTTCCTTGAAGGGTTATCTTCCGACTGCAAAAAGAAAATCCCGATTTGATTGTGCCAAAAAAAATTTACATGGATTTTTGTGAAGTGCTAAAATTTGAAAAAAGTGAAAAATCAATTTTTGCGTATTACTCTCCGAATTTTCGATTTTTCGGGCAAATATCCGTGATTTTTGGAATCACAAAGCAAGGGTCATTCTCCCTAGTCCTCTATTAATGTGACCATTGTTGTCGACATAACTCAGCCTCTGATTGGTCGTGGACCGTGACGATTGGCGCGTGAGCGCACGTCATTATTCCTAGTATTTAATAAACAGCTTAAAAATCATTGTCACTTTAATACGCAGCTCATTACTAATAATAATACAATGCGGCGGCGGCGACACGATGCATACCAGCGTAAACATAATTCCGTGAATATTGCGCGCTGCGAGGTTATTCATTATTATTACTAGGTTATGCGCAACGCCGCATTAAAAATGTACGAGTTTGGAGTATCGACCAGGTTATATCGTATTTACGCTGACATTCCAATGAAAATTGGAGCGTGTAATCGCTGACGTGACCTGCAAGCTCATCCACATGCGAACGAAAAATAACCCATCGATGCGTGTGATACAATATTACATTCCTAATGTATACGCTACTGGAAACACGAGCTTAAATTGCTCGCAAAGTTAATGTAAAAATAACGACTGTACACTCTGTTATACACGACTATTGCGCGTGCTGGCGCTCGCGAATTGCACTAATCGTAGTCACGAGAAGAGAACGAACTAGCAACAAATACCATCATTCTTGGAGAAATTATCACATCGATGTGATAAATGGGATCGGGGGATACAAGTGTCGTAACCTGGCGAAAAAATGTCGAAAATGCAAAGCTCCCGATTATCCGTCATAGGTATGGGAGTTTCTCCGCTAACCTCCATTTGCATATGGTAATTGATGCCAGAATCTTCTCTCCGCGTATAGCTTCGACCACCTCGTTTGGATCACCTTAAATACACATAAATACCAGCGCACCGTTCGCTAAACAATAGACATTTAAGCTCTTACCGCTACACTATCAGTTGCACATGCTCCGCTAACTTAATTAAGTTGTTTTGGACGTATCCGAGGTACAAGGTGTTTGTTGTTTTCTTACTTCTTCGATAATAAAAATAATAATAATAGTAATAATAATAATAATAATAGTAATCACGATTAGAGTAGTAACTGTACAGGAAATGTCGAGTTTGCTGTTCGGACTGTGGTTATCTCTGAAGCTCGATCTCTACTTGCGGCAGAAGGTCCGGTTCTGTAACAAGAAAGGGAAATAAAAACGTTTCAATAGAATACCCTGAAGTTATCGTCTGCAAATAGCGGCCAGTGCAATCCGCACGACCAGACGTCATCGTAATTAGATTTTCAAAATTAATTACGAACTAGCTTGATGAGGATTCGAAATCCGTTACTGGTATCAAATGCAGAAGAGACCGCACATGTGCGACGAGCGGGAAGCCGAAAAAAAGCGTATGACCGAGGGAGACGAAGGCGAAATGGAAAAACAGAATGGGAGAGACCGTGTACTTGGGCAGACTTGCTGGAGTAGGAAGATGCGCCAGCGGAGCTGGCGAAAAAGAGGAAAAAACTCAGGCAGGCAGACGAGGTCGGTCGAGTCATAAATCCTGCACCTTGCCACACAAACGTCGAGATACGGGAAAATGTAACTTCCAACGAGCCGGTGAAGGCCTTCCCGGCTGCTCCGGCTTTTGCCACGCTAGTGCTGCGTCGTTTTCTCGTCCTCGTCCTCGTCGTCGTCGACGCCGTCGTTGCTGCTGCTGCTGCTGCTGCTGCTGCTGCTACCACGTTTTGCTCTCCATACCGCCTCTAAGAACTTAATCACCATTTCCGTGCTTTCGTCATGACGTTACGCTGCCAAGTGAGTGTGGATCGCCACGTGGCGGTACCAGGACTGGCCGTTCCACCCCCGCCTTTCTTGCTGAAACCATGTCCTTCTCGCGTTTCCCAAGTCGCAGCGGCAAGAGCGAGAGAGCCAGATGGGCAGAGCCCAAGTGCGGAAACCGGTCGCACCGCGCGCTATCATCCGGGCCCCCGGCGAAACCACCTCTTACGCGCCACTTACCTACCACGAGGCTTGGTTACAAGTTTTAAATAGTTTCAAACCAGAAATTACATCGGGGGTAGTTTCGTAGCCAGCGAAACGGCAGAGAACCGTTCACCGAGACACCCCATTCCCGCTTGCAATCCTGGTTCTGCGTTCTCCCGCGCTGGCCACGTCCCTGCCTGCCCTTCTTCCTCCCTCGGCGTCTTGTACTTGTCGCGCTTCCTGGCACTACCACCGCTTCTTTCGTCGCGCGCGTGTATGTGTGTGTGTGAGTTGCTCCGCGACGCGCCGCCTTCTCGCGCCTACAGGTACGTACACGTGTAACGTACCTCTGCACATGGAACAACCGTGAACACGTATACAGACGCGGGAATGAGGCCGACCAACGTTGGCGTTGGCTCATCGAGCTTGCTAAGTTTGGAAATTACTTGGCCGCTTTCGCGACTCACCATTACCCCCTTCCGTAGTTACATAAGTCCCCTCCTTCTCCTCCTCCGCCGCCGCCGCTGCTGCTGCCGCCGCCTCCGAATGACAAACGAGCTTTGCAGGGGATATTGAAACTGCTCTGCTGCCGGGTCTCTCCGGCTTCGGCCGATGTTTTTCCTAAGATCTTGACCTTGGCTGTAGTCAAAGACTGTAACGAGGGAGTCGGTGGACCGAGAGAAACGCCGTCGTCGTCGTCGTCGTCGTCGTCGTCGTGCATGCAATGCGCCGGGCTTTGCCCGTGAGTGGAACGGCCCAGTCATCAGACGACATTTTCTTGCTTCAAAGATTTTTCATAGAGTCTGGAGAAGATTAGTACGGCCGAGGGAAGGTCGACAGAGCCCGAGCAGCACCGGGTCATCGCTTCTCGCTCGCACACGGGCGTCTGCGCCTGTTTTTCCGGAATGCCAAGCATCTTCCTTTGATCATCCGATTGGCCCGGCAGGGTGAGTGTCTCCCGCACGAGATTTTCCACTTGAGCCGAGGGCCTCCCGCAACTCTCTCTCTCGCGTGTAACGGATGAAGGAGTGCGCCGCCGGCCGGCCGGCCGCATCCCGCCCGCGTGTGTTCAGCATTTGCGAGCTTACGTGCGGGAGAAAAAAATGCAAAAAACCCCCGGAAGAGCCGCGCATCCTCGGCTCGGCGACTTAACGGGCTGGCAAATAACCTCCTGGGAGAGGGGCTCGTCAAGAATTTCAGGCTCCACAATGGCATCGCAACCTGCTGGGAAATTTTGCGCGAAAACACAGCGATAACGAGACGGCGGTGCAGGGATGTCGGGGGCGGGGGGGGGGGGGGGGGGAGGGAGGGATTTACTTTGAAAGCAAACAAACGGACAAACGGGGGAGGAAAAATCGACAAGACCCACCGTTCCGATTCTCCTCGATGTAGAGACTCGTTCTTTGCGATCGCCGCCTGTCGACGGTGCCGTATCTCACTCTGGGCTCGACCCTCTGAGCCGAGACATAAGTGGGAGTGGTGAAGTCATCGGGACTGTCGCCTCGTGTCGGGCTTCTCGTTCTCTTTCTGCAAACGACGACACCGATGAGGATTCCGATGCCAACCAGAACGACCGAACCTCCGCCTGTAAAATCACACAAAAGATAATTCATACGTCATACAGTAGGTAAATAAAAACAAAAAAACCAAGTAGAAACAATGGAAAGAACGCGCCGGCGATTGAGAATGAAAAAACGTCCGCGCGTCCTTCCGGTTGCATTGATATGAAACTTGTAGCCGAACGTCGAGATATGCGGGACGCGAGATTGAGGGAGAAATGACGTAGTTGCGCGGACGCTGCGCGTTACAGGTATCCATGCTCAACGGGGGGTGGGGAGGGGGGAGGGGGGCGCCGGCTGGTGTGCAAATATTCTGGAAATGTCAGTGTGCGCAGAGCACACTTCTCCGGGCGCGTTATTGCATAAACATCGCGTTACGCTCGCTGGACGAATTTCAATTATCATTGATGGAACGGGACTGTGACTGCGTCCGCGCGGAGTTGCCACGGGGCCGACGGCAGACAGGAAGAGGGAGAGAGGGACCGCCGCGGCGGTGCAGCGGGGGCCGGGGGCGTGTGCCGGGGGATGGAGCGGTAGCCGCTCGGCTCGTTCCGGTTCTATAAATGGATAACCGTTCCCAATAACGATTGACAACGCGACCACGGCGGGGTGACACGCATCGGTCTCGATTAAAATGACAAAGAGGATTAATCGGCGGGCTCGTTCGGTTCGTTTCGGAGCTTCCTCTATTCCCTCGTGCCCCTCGGTCGCTCTTCCTCTTGCGATATTTTTTCTCTCTGCGCCACCTATCTACCTCGGGCTGTGCGCGACTGTCGTCGCCGCCGCCGCCGCCGCCGCGCTCGCAGCGATATTGGCTCATTCCGCTGCTCCGATATACCGATATACAGCGCTCCCACGATTTTCCCGTCTCTCTCGCTCTCGGCTACGAGGGCTTTTATCGATAAAACGAAATATATCCAAGCGTTCGATTCTCAGGCGCAACTATATGCGATTGTCGCCGCGTGTGCGATATCGCCGTCTGACCATAGACTACCGCGCTACTACTTAGTCTCGCGGGGGGTATGTCAGGAGAATCAAAGGGGAATTTTCTCTTTTTTTTTTTTTTTTTTCATTTTGACGCGGAAAAACAAAGTGACGACGGTACGGGTTTCGTCCAGCATCGCCAAAGTTATTCGATGCTCCTCTCGATTCGCAGTTAGATAGAAAGAACGGACACGCGCCGTTTCCAGTTTCAGTATCCGCGCGTCTTGGATTTCGGATCGGCGAGCCATCAAAGTAGCTACGAGGAATGCTTTTTCATCCTCCGCTTTCCTCTCAGTGCCGCCGGCTCCACGAGCCCCGAGAAATCGATTCAACGCAAGTCAACCGTTGTTCAGACCGGATAGTATTTTGCCGAAGCGCGAATATTCCCTCCGTCTCGCGCGTCTCGTGCTTTCCCTCCATCTTGAGGCAAAAGCTCACATCGGGTGCGGCAAGTTGTAGCGGAGGAAGCGAAGAGTATTCATCTCGCAGCGCGCTCCTTCGATCCCCACAGTAGTATAACGTGCTCGAGTGGATGGGGGTCATAGGACTTTCTCCTCGCGCGGACGAGTTCGCGCTGCTGCTGCTTCTTCCTCTTCCTCGCTTCGGCTCTTCTAGTCGAATATGCATTTGCCGTATCGCCGACAGGATAAAGCGCGCAGCAGCAGCAGCAGCTACGTGCGCCATGAGCAAGAGAAGAAAGGGGTTTCGAGGCGCAGATAAGGAACCGTGGGAAAATGGTCTGGATGTGCGCTATACGCGTACGATTGGGCGCGGGAGTTCCCGAGTACTTTTGACCCCCCGAACCGCGAATCGATACGTTCGAACGTCAGACAGAGACGCCGCAGCTCGTGCTGTCAGACCGAGGAAATTAATTTCCGGCAGGTATTCCAACGTTGTCCGTCGTAGCGCGTGTTCAATTGATCAGCAGCTCACCGCTCGAGAAGCAGCAGCAGCAGCAGTCGAAAGTAACGCAGCAATCTACTCACCTATAGCACCGATCATCGCCACCATGTTCCCCGAAATAGCTTGCGGGATGACGCTTTGGAGATCCGTCGGTGCCAATCCTCCCGAGCGCTCGAGCTTGTTGCCGAGCGACTCGGTGACCTTGATGTGCCTGAGCAGGGCGGGCTCGCTTCTACCTTGGCCGTTGACCGCGTAAACGGCCAGAGTATAGTCGAACCCGGGCTCGAGATCGCGGAGGTAAAAACTCGGACGAGGATTTCTCTCCTGGTATATCGGTGGCGCTTCCCCCGCGGCTCCCTGGTCGCTCTGCGGCGTCTGAAGTGTCTGCGATGTCTGGAACAATTCCCTTCCCTCCTGGGCACTACGCACCTCCAGTAAAAAGTGCTGCGGTAAACCACCGTCCGAACCCGGCACGCAATTCACTTCGAGTGCGCTGCTCTCGTTGTGCACCGAACAGTCTGCCGGCGGCTGCGGTGCTTCTGCAAAACGAACAGAAAAATTGGATTTATTATTACACGCCTGCACAATGCCCTCGCGCCGCACGTGTTCCGAATGTCTCTCCGGATAGATCTGCAGTACACTACAGGTGTAATTCTAGTTATAATAATATGCCGCAGGATATTTCGTCGAATGTATTTAATTATTGCAAGAACTGTTACGAGTCTTCCGAGTAACAGTCGCGCGTAACTAAGCGAGGCTGGATATTCGCGAGAAAATATCCGAGTACCATCTCCGTCACTCGATTATCATCGCGGAACAATAGCTGGGGCTGCTGATGCTGACGGCGATGCTGTTGCAGACGGCACTTGCCGGCTAAGGCTGCATCTGCTGGGTCATGCCTGCCTGCCTGCTAATTTCACCGTCATAACAGCCGTGCGCGCGCGCTCGAGTGGCTTGGCGCTGGCGCAGAGACTCCCCGAGGACAAAATGTAATTACAGGGTAGGTCAGCAAGAGAAAAAGTGGATTTTTGGAAGAAAGAGGAAAATGTTAGTATGCGAGTGACAGGAGCGAAAGGACCACGGGTAATTGTGTATTCGTCGGCGAGTGTTTCGCTGACGTCGCCCGCTGGGCAGAAAAAGGCTTCGTTGCTCTCCGGCCAACGGAATCCGGCTAAATGCGCTCCAGGCGATTAATTTGGTAGACCGACCAAATTAATCGCCCGGAGCGTATTTAATCATTCAATTGGTCGAAGCAACGATGCAGCAGCAGCGGCGGCAGCACCAGCAGCAGTAGCAGCAGTAGCAGCCGCAGCAGCGGCAGCAACCGCCTCTTCCTACGTGTGGTGCGTTGTCCTTCCTGTCGCGACACTAACCTGACTCGTGAAACTGTCCAACTAGCGTATGATTCACCGCCAGCCGCCAGCGTTTTACCTTGTCCGAACGGCAGATGCGTCAGTCAACGTTCGCGCTGTGCTGACTGAATTAAATTTTCCACCGTGAATTTCCCCGTCTTTTTACAACTCGATGATGCTATCTGTTGTACTTCTTTTCCCACTTCGTCTTCCTTTCGCGTGTATCTCACGCGATGTCACCCTGAAATGGATGACACTGAGGTGAGGGGTCGTACGCCGCTCTTCTCTTATCGCGGAGCTTCGCCCAGCTCCCTCAAGACCGTCCCCCCGCGCTTAACAGCGCGTAATCCTCTCCGGGCGTATAATTCCTCGGGCCGCCGCTGCCGCCGCCGCCGCACCGGGAAACAACGAATGAAAAGCGGCTGAAAGCAGACCGACCTGCTTTGGTCGGAAGCGAAGAGGATTCTCCGGAACTAAAGGCCGGGCAACGATAGAACGGATAAAATCAGCTGATCTACAAGTGAAGTTGGGAAAGTCGGATGAATAAGATGAATGTACGAAAATAGTTACGAGCTTTAGAGTCGAGAAACAATGAGGATGCTATTGCGAATCGTTGCCTCCCTAAATCATCGAAAACGTATAGAGGAATCTTGTCCCTTTTAAAAAGTTCATGAGTAACGGAAATTCGCGCGCAATGTTGTAACCTGCATCGATCGGTGGAAAACGGCTTTAAAAAACCGTGTGCAGCAAAGCGCGGGATAATTTTTCAACGTACGTCCGAAGCGATTGCGTCGTAAATCATTCAAGCTAAATCTATCAATCGCCCGATTCCATGTTGCTTCTACCCCGCCCCGAAACGCAATATTCGTCTCGTAATCAAAATCAAAAACGGCTTAGCGTCAGCCGATTTTTTTTTTCCCCTTTTTCACGGTTCCCGCGGCCGGGGAACGTATTTCGAACACGCCGAGGTGATCAATAATTCAGTCTGTATTCGGGATGCAACTACAGATAGCGGCGAGCAAGTTTTGTTGAATATTCGTCCGGGAGAACTGATTCGCGAGAAATCATTATTGCGTCGTGGAATATTCACGCGCTAAAAATTAGGCTAACTCAGCTCGTATAGAAGACAAATTCGATGGGTGACTTGACGGAGAATTTATGTTTTTCATCAATTAATACCGATGTACGCCAATCTCAGTGATAAGGCTCTCAGTCGAGGTATAATTTGAAGATGAAAGTTAACGCGAACAAGGCTTCGATCTCGCTGACAGAGGAGAAGCTGCTACATCAGTAGTGTTATTGCCACGGTAATATAATGAACGAAGACAGGGTAGTGGATCAGTGCAGTTTCGACACGGCTTCATAATCGGTAAACTCGATCTCAAGGTCGATCTATATTAATCGCTCGTTATCGACGACAACCTATAAATATTATACACAATTCGGCTGTATGTGTTTAATCCAATAGTATCGTTGGAATGGATTTTTTTAAACACTTGTGCCTACCCGAATAACGCGATATCCTCATTTTCCGTCTGACCCTTCACCGATTATAAGGTCGAGTCCGCGAACGTTCGTACGTAACGGAAAAGTGCAGAATGCGCGGGTGAAGCAGAAGGGTAAGTACGAGGTAGCACGAGAGGATTTAGAAGGAAGTTGGAGGATCGGCAAGTTGAGAGAATTTCCGTCCGATTTGGCTCGCCCAGAAACGTTTGCGCGTCTAGCTCGAGACTCGAGGGCAAACCACTCGAGTAGCCGCTTCGGTTCGGAAGACCTTCGCTTCTGGCAGGAGAAAGGCCGCGGGAGAAGGACCTCCGAGTTCCCTGAGTGGAGGAGTGGTACGTACGAAGAGGGGCGCGTGACTCCCAAACAGAGCGAACCGACGGTAGGTATAAGGGTGGTGGGGACCAGTTGAGTGCCAGTTGTTTCGCCCGATTAAATCAAGTACATTCCTGCAAAGTCCTTGCCCGTAATGTGCTGGCGGTGACGAGAAGGCACAGGAGAATCGTCGTGGTCGGCTGTGGAGCATTGCCAGAGCATTGCTCGTTAATGAATTCGGCCTTGGAAAGCGAACAGCGTCCAGCATCTTCTCCTACGAGTAATCCTGACGAACGTAACACAGCCACTGTTAGAATCGGAACCAACTGATTTTCAAAATGCTACATCCGATGTGCGATTTCAGTCGCCGATGGTGAATGGGGGCGAATGGTGCCGCATTTGCACCACCATACTCGGCGAGAGGATCTCTCGTAATGCGCGAGCGCGTACAGGAATGAGAGAGGACTTGTCTGAAAGCGCGTTAAAGTCAAACCCCGTAAGCTGCGGGAGCCGTGCTTCGTAAGTGGTTCGCTCGCGACGGAGAGAGCGAGATGGAGACGCTGCCGCCGCCGCTGCTGCTGCCTCTAGCTCGATGCTCTCGCTCTCTCGCGCGCGGCAGGCGTTCCGAGCGATTCAAGCCTCGTAAATCGATCGTCAAAGCTGTAAATTCTTTTGCGAATAAATGCCGCGAAGCTCTAAAGTGTCCATTTCGACGTAAAGTCGTAGAAGAGAGGAGTTATGGTTACGAGGTAGGGAGCGCCGCCACCGCGAAACCGAGCACTCGTTGCCTCATGCATAACGCGCGCGTTGCGATACGTGGAGCTGCTGCTTGCGTCGTACTCTCGTGACTCGTGGCGCCGCACGATCTGTGCTGCGCGGAAAAGATATTTTACTCGAAGCGTGAAACGACTCCGGATAGGCAGTTCTCCTCGGTATTCTATTATATTATTATTATTCATCCCAGTGCTTTTTATTAGCCGCGTGTCTTATTAGGACCAACGAAGAATGGGAAGACGGGTAGCAATGTCCGGTTGTGTCAACGGTTGGTTCGCGTTGGACGGAAGAAGACAGGAGACAGGAACAGAGAGAGTGAGGGAGATGACGAGACGTGGAACTACGGTAATAATCCAAAGTAGAAAACCCTGGGGACTCACTGGCTGGGACGACGTTGAAAATACAGGGTTTGCGTTGCCTGCCGACGCTGTTGCTTGCCCAACAAGCCAATGTCCCGTATTCCCCATCGGCCATCGGTATGTACTCCAGCACGCTGCTCAAGCCCTTGTTTTGCGCTCGCGAATTTGATATCGGCAACACGTCCCCTCTGGTCCCATTGTACGTCCACGAGAACCTCACGGTGTCGCTTGGATCTGCATCCACGACACATCGCAGTCTCAGAATCTCATGAGGAGCCGCTGGTATCTCGTTCGTTTTGTAGCCGTCGCTGCACCTTGGAGCATCTTTTGTAACAACAAATCAAACAAATTTCAAATCAATCTAATTGCGAAAGATTACAGATTGAAAGTCAATACGACGAAAGAAAGGTAGCTTTTGCGGATTTATCATTGACGTGTCGTTGTAAGTAGTTTACTTACACTTCATGCGAACGTATACCGGAGGACTCGTTGCTTCACCTACGTCGTTTCTCACGTGACAACTGTAGCCACCGGAGTGTCCGAGTTTCAGGACCCTTAGTGTCAGAGTGTTTGTGGCAATTAGAGTACCCGCAACGACGTCGTGCTTCAGTTGAGAGCCCTAAAACAGAGGGGAGACTGCGGTTAACACGAGGAAGACTATATTCATCATCCGACTGCTTGGCGGTCGTAGCTAAAACCCTAAAAATGTAAAGCTCCGTTGTGTCCACAAATTCGACACTTTTATGTAGAATTTTTCATTCCAAGCTGGGCAAAATGTAAGGCCTGTGAGCTTCTTGAAAACATTAATTTACAAAGTTAAAGCACTCGCTGTCGCTATAAATTAAACAGAGCGGGTAATTAGTTGCATAATGAAACAGGAGTACTCAAGGATTTAGGAACGCGGGTTTACTCGGTGATATTTGCTTTTTGCTCGCTGAAACCACGAACAATGAGGATCGCGGCAAGCGTAACTTCAAACGGGTTCAAAGTAATTTCTTTAGTAATCCAACGCCGGGGCGCGAGAGCACGATGTCGCGCGACATAGAGTAGCAGCTCTCAAAGCCCAGGAGGCAATTCGGTACACACACAGACACATACACGCACTCACACAGACACACACAAGTTGTGTAAGGTTAGTTTGACGTGACTCGAAGCAACGTGAACCGCAGCAAAAGATACAGGAATTAGAGTTACGTCGGGACTATTGTTTTCAACGACATTTTTTCAATAGTAATTTTTAGTTGCATCTGGATGAAAATCAAATAAGCACCTGTACGATGCATCACACGAAATAATTACATGTTTTTTATTTTATTCCGAGAAACAAACAGCTACAACAAAGTGTGACAAAATCTGGTGACGCGAGCCTTGTGTTTTCTTTGCGTGGAGTAGGCGTTTTTGAGTCGGGCCAATCTCTGCCCTCTGGGCCTTGGCTGTACTACTATTAAGTCTTGATTTATCGCCTGCACGGAAGTCCGCTACCTCACCGCTCCATATCCTCGCACTAGGTTGTATATACAGACATAGCAGCTGGCAGGAAAGGTATTTCACGGAAGCGCCTACCATACCTGCTCGCTCACTTGGTCGCGGACGAGCGTGTCTGACCGTTGCCGGGTTTATCTACTGCCGTATCCTGAGAAGCGATCGTGACTACCTATTACCACTGGACGGAGAAAGGAAGCGCGTGAGGGGGTGAAAGTGAGGGATAGTATGCTCCTATGGTCTTCCGTACCAACTCTTTATTCTCACGAGGGAAACATAGCGACAATATATTATACTAGGCTAATCACACGCGCTGGCGTGCCCGAGAAACTTTTGCGCTGCTGCGCTCTTATAAAATTTTAAAAGGGTAAATCGCAACGGAAAAACCCTTGTTCTGTTACTTTTGAAAAAAAAAAAAAGGAAATTTGTCGTTTTGCTTGTCAGAAATCGTAGATCTGGCCGCCGGGCCGAAAACCGCCTAAATCGGGGTCACGAAATTTATTTTTTCAAAATATCGACTTTTAACCTATACCATCATTCTCAAGTCATATATTCTACCCCTGAAAACACTGGTTACGACCCTTTTTTAGTTGATTTTGAAAAAAAAAATGTTTGGCCGAACAGTTTGTCAGAAATCGTAGATCTGGCCGCCGGGCCGAAAAGCGCCTAAATCGGGGTCACGAAATTAATTTTTTCAAAATATCGACTTTTAACCTATACCATCATTCTCAAGTCGCATATTCTACCCCTGAAAACACTGGTTACGACCCTTTTTTAGTTGATTTTGAAAAAAAAAAAATTTTTGGCCGAACAGTTTGTCAGAAATCGTAGATCTGGCCGCCGGGCCGAAAACCGCCTAAATCGGGGTCACGAAATTTATTTTTTCAAAATATCGACTTTTAACCTATACCATCATTCTCAAGTCGCATATTCTACCCCTGAAAACACTGCTATCAACCTTTTTTAGTGAATTAAAAAAAAATACGATATTTGACAGAACTGTCAAAGTTATCAAGGAAAAATTAACTTGGACTCAGTCTGAGAGTCTCAGCCAATCACAGCTCGAATAGTTTGCTAACAATGCTTTCCGTTACTCATGAAGTTTTTAAAAGAATGATAGTTTCGAGTAGAGGGGATGTAAATAATATCTTGTTGCGAAAACAGACACAAAAATCGACGTGTTTTGCCAAGTTTCAGCCAGGTTGACGGTCAAATGATATAAACATGTGGGACGATAGTCGCGTGACGTATAAGTTCAGCGCGTCGATATCCACGAATAAGTGTTGAATTAATGGCATAGCGAATGAGTTTCACTTTCACGCTCTGGAAATTTGAATTGAATTGCAACGGTTGCAGAACCAGGGATTTTCCATGAAATATCAACCACGAGGAATCTGCATATTAGGGTGGCCCGTGCCAGGGTGGACCAACCTGGCTATTAGTGCAAGAGCTTTCGGTTCACGTGGGTCTGTTTGTAGTATAGGAACGCGGGAATAAACAGCATGAGAGCGAGCCGCGAAAGCGCGGTTAGCATCGTATCGTCCCGTTTTCAATTACAGCGACGGATTAAAACGGACAACCGCGTCGGCGATATGCAGACTCGGGCAGCGCGGAATTCGCAGTGGTGGAAAGTGAGATAGATTGACAAGAGACGAGATCTCCTAAGTGTGGCGCAGTGATATTTGTAATTGAGTGGTGGAAAAGCAGTAAAAAGAGGCTTTTGCCATAATCGGAGATTAAAAATTGTACGGCAATCGCAACGTGACGTTATTCATGGGATTAGAAGGACTCTGGAGTATAAAAAGTGCTGCCGAATGTTTGTGCAGTACATTTGCATAGCCACCGCCGCCGCCGCCGCGTTATATTACAGCATAACGTCCGGAACAGAGGGAAAACTGAGTCCTCGCGTATGTATAGCGATGGGATGCCTCGAGTTTGATTTGATTACAGCGGATCAATAATACAGAGGGAGGCCGGTCGCATTATCACCTGCCAGGGCTTGAATTCGGTTGCATCGTGATTGCCTATTTCTCGGTAAGGCTAATCAGAGTATCGTGCGATATAGTCGCGAGTACGCGAGAGAAGCAGAGGGGGTGTTTGATCACGGGACGTTTACCGATCCGTGGAGAGAGATTAGGCTATTTGTGAGGTGCATGTGGCACACGGTGTCGCTGGCAAACCATGTTGCGCCGCTGTTGATCCTGGCACGGGCGCGAGCTGCCCTACCTGACCGAGACATTGATCGAGCTCTGCCGGGGACATGAGCTATGTCACCCCGAAGTGGCTCATTTCCTTAGAATCCTCTCGCGGCCGCGGCGGCGGCGTCCCAAAGTCACTCGGTACGTCGAGTCTCGTCGCACCAGAAGCACAAGCGTCAAATTAAACGCGCCAGACACGTATAATGCAAGCCCAGCCGGCGAGCAAAGAGACTAACGCGTCTTAAAGGTTGCTGCTGCTGCTGGTGCTTGCCACAAGCAGCTCGCAGCTCCGAGCTCTTCCCGACTCCGCGCGCCACGTACGACCACGGGAGAGCGCTACGTCGCCTGACGAATTTCTCCTGGGGCCTCGTTTTCCAAATGGAAAACTGAAATGGAAATTCCACGAGGAGTTGCGCTTCGTTTCGACGACTGCGAAGTCACGCAGTACCACTCTTGCGCGCATGCGGCGCGAAGATGTAATAATACACTTTTCAAACACCGCGAATGCGGTAAACGTCGCCTCCGCCGAGGCGCCCTCGGCCTCGATCTTATTATTGAGTACATTTTACGGAGTGCAAAGTCCGCGGAAAGTTGCCGCTGACTGCCGCGAAGCAAGAGCCAGATCTCGAACTTTTAGAAAACTTGGGGATAGCATAAAAATTCCGACAAGTATTTCGACGCAACTTCCGATTCGTGAGATCTGTGCGCCACGAGCGAGTCAACAATCTGGACAATCGGCCGGCTGCCCTATTGAGAGATAGCGAATACGCGCGCTTGGCGCTTGGAGCACCGGGTGCGCGCGACTACACTCTCCTTTGGTGCGCGCGGGGAGGGAACCAGGGTGAGAGTGCTCTCGAGTCCCGGGGGCGGGAGGGGGGGGGGGGGAGCGCATTGTCGATGTGGAAAGGGGGAGGGTGGACGGTTTGCGGGAAATAGGAGACAGTGGGCGTGGGGAGCGAGCGAGCACTCGCTATCCCGTCGTTCGCGTCTCGAATAATAAATATGTATGTCGTCGTGGCGCATTAGCGAGAAAGTAATTCCGCCCTTAAGGGATTGCAAAAACTTGCAGTTGCCGAGTGAAAGGGGGAAAGATGCGGCAGCTCGAGTCGTCCATTGGGATACGCGTATCGAGAAGAAGATTGCGGGATGACGTGGAGCTGCATTCGACGTCAAGTCCACGAAACTCTCGATAAAATTTTCGCGCAATGATGACTTTTCAATGTTTTTTTTTCTTTTTCTCCCCAGACGCATCAGCGATTAAGTTATGGTCATAAAGTCCCTCTTGCACGAGTAATGCACGACTCGTGAAAATGAGAGTCTCCCGCGCTGCATCGACGCGTCGTTACATACGAGAACTCCGACTGTACATTGAATGCACACAAAATCCTAGACTGCCGGGCCACCGCAAGGCGCGGCTGATGAGAAGTAGAAAGCTGACTTGGATGCTGGTGGGAACGAAGTGGAATATTCGGAGCTCCGTAAATCTGCGGACGCAGGGCGTGGGAGAGAGAAAGACCGCGCGCGGCAAGAGTCAGTGCAGAGAGGTATTCGAGCAGGGAGCGGATGAGACTGGCGGAACGGAGGATAAAGACTCGGCCGCGCGCGCGCGCGCGCAGGACCCTTAACGAGGAGTTCGCCCGCGCGGCCCGCGCAACTCCGAGACACTTGACAAGACTTTGGCCCCGTTCTCCTCGCGAATACAAAGTAGCGGTCGAGCCAGTACCGTGTTTTTACGGCTCTCCGGGGATTTCTTCTTCCAGCTTGAAATATTCCGGCCGCGAGAGTCAGCCCGGACTTTTGCTGCTTGCAACTTTTCACCATGTCTTCTTGTCGCGTTGAACTAGTACGCGATAGACCGTGTGCTGCTGCTGCTGCAGGTGCTGCGTCGTGTACTTTCTCACCGTCTTGCGAGCTCCGCATTCTCTCCATTACTACATCATTTTCTTGTAGCGACTAAACTCGCTTGCTTCTTCATTCGCATTCATACGCACCGATGAAAAAACGAAGAATCTAGGTAAAGTAGTGCCATCTCTTTTTGTATCAAGTGGTGAAAAATACTCACGTTGTGGTACCAGTCTATGCTCGTGGGTGGGGGATTGCTCTGGATGTCGCAAATCAATTTCAGATCATCACCCTCTCGGAGAGTTTCCAAGACGTATCCAGCTGCCAAATGAGCATTCACTAATGGAGCATCTGTAACAAAGAACAAGCGGTTAATGTCAAATCATTTGGTTTCGATAATAAAAATGTATCGTCGCAGTGGCAAATATTAGGATATGATTTTTCTTTTTTTTTTTTTTACTCAAACAAATCAGATATTTCACTAAGCTAAGGTGTATACGGAATTGTTGTACCTTTTTTCTCAATTTAATTTTGTTTCACCGCCGATGAAAATGTACAGGTGCACGGAAAATCGCACCTGTACCCCGTTTAACCGTTTGACCGCTCGGCGAAATACGAGGATAAAGTCGCCGACCTTACAAACCCGTACAGGTGACAAGGCCTTACAAATGCACTGTTCGCCAGCTTAAGAGTGACATTCAGATGGAATCTTACTGGAGTGAGCAGTACCGAACAACGCGATGGCACGTCACGAAAGAATTAAAGAGCGCTAAACGAGCAGGGGGAATTAATTGCTCATGGCGAGTTCTCGGTAATTGAATTTTCGATTTTTCCTTCGAGTCCGCGAAAGTATAGACCCGGGATCGCGATGAAACAGCGGTGCCCTCGCGAAGATGAAGACGCTAGAGCGAGGTTCGCAGTGTAGGGGGAAGGGGTGGGCGGGTGTCGCAGGGATGTCCGGTAACGTTCGCCGCTTCGCGCAAGAGTCTACACTTCGACTATCCTAAGAGCGGAGGCTCGCTTGCTCTTATGGCCTTAATTAAAACGGTGTCATCCGACGACGACGAAGACGACGAAGACGACGACGACGACGACGACGACGACGACGACGACGACGACGACGACGACGACGACGACGACGACGACGACTCTTGCAACTTGCCCTGCGACGGAAAAAGAATAAAAGTTGAAAGAGTAAAATGGAGCAAACTCGAAACTTCTCGGAAAGGGAGAGGATGCGAGAATATATATACAGGTATAAATGTGGATGGTGTGCGAGTAGTGCCGCACTACACCAGTGGGGAATCAACTGTGTCACTCAGGACGACGAGACTCTCGCAATGTTATACGAGATTACGAATCTCCTCGGCCTCACCGAGCGGAAGGGGCAAAACCCATAAAAAAAACAAGCCCGATCACACTTTACGAGGATTTTTTTACTCCTTTATCTATCCGCCAGCAGGTGGGTGGATATCTGTATCATCCCATCTCTGTTTTTATCCCGTTCCTTCTCATTGTACTTTCCGTTTTTTTTTTCTTTTTTTTTCATATATTCATCGCCTTTTCTCGCGCTCATCTCATTTCCTTATTCTTTATTTTCGTATTACACGATACTGTCCCCGAATCCCACGAGCCGTGAACTCGATCTCAGGCACTGGCAAACGTATACCGAGTTCCACATTGTACCATTGGTACTTTTGCAGTTTATGCATGCGGCGGCGGTGAAGGGTTTCGCCCGACGGTTATAGGAATTCACAAACTTTGTTCCTGCGGGTATTAACAGTCAAATCACCCTCAACTGAACCTCCCACATTTTTTTCGCTGCGTAATACTCTCGCTTTACTTTCTTGAATGTAAGCGGGGTTTATATCAATTTCGCGGACTCTGCTCACGCTCCGAGGTCAAGTCACTCGAATAACCAACCGGCTATTCTTCTTTTTAATTTAGTCTAGCAATGTAGCTAATAACACGCTACGGCAGACCGAGTAAAAAATTGTCAAGTACATTGCAAGCTCGAACGCGCTTACTCGCTTTAATCTTTGACGTTCCTTTATTTACGCATTTACTTTTGTTTCAAACGTTTCGAAGATTAGCCATGAAAAAAAACGAGTTATTACGGTTAGCGTAATTGGTCAACTCGAAAAAGCAATTACTGTAGCGCGTTTACCCCAGGGGCTGACTACTTGGCCTATCGGCAGCATCTACCGAGGTAAGACTTTGGTTGCCTACGCGTGACGTTGGGACGATATCGGTAGAGCACGCTAGCCGAAAAGAGAGGCGGGGGAGGAAGAGAGCCGGAGCAGCCATATCGGCACCGAGGTTAGCTTCTCTATCAAAATGCAAACGGCCAATCCCGAGTCTGATCAGCTCGGCGATCTCGTGAATCCCCGACTCCCCAAACCTGGAGAACGCCGATCCGCGTGGCCATTGCGCTTGACTAAACGATCAGGAAAATCCGGAGAGCGCTGCGGGACTTTGGAGAACTTTGCCGAGTTTGGAAACGTCCCTGGTCGTTGGACAGCGGAGCTCGGGTTTCCACCCACACGGCGCGCGAGCTGATTGTGTGTGTGTATGTGTGTGTGTGTCGCCAGGGGAACAGAAGTACGCTGTGTTGTAAACAGCAGCGGCGTATCACCAGTGACGCCCATTGACTAAGGTCGTTGCGTTGTGAGGAGCATGGGAAACTACGAAAATCCCGAAAGCTGTTAGCGTACAATCTTCCGCGAAATTCTGCTGCGCGACGAAACATTGCGCGTCTCGATGACGTGCCATGGGAATAATCATAGGACAAATGTGGATAATTGCGGGATCTCTCGACGAACGCGATATTCGAAAGACGAAATAGCTGAATAAACTTGCTCGTCGCACTTTCCGTTACCGATTTATAGGCCATGGACTATTCCGGAGAGCACAAAACCGCGGGTGAGTGCGCAGTGTTAAAGTTGTTAGCACCGCGTCCAAGTGCAGACATACCCGGTGTTAGACAGCAACAGTAGCTTGTAGGGGGCGAAGTAACACAGATACTTTTCGGGAAAACATTAGCCCGGATGGTGAAACCTCAACTACAACAAGATCATCCAGTCTCGAATACTCGACCGCGCGTCTCTCCGCGACACCTCTGCCTCGATTTCAATGCCGGAGACCAGGCGAGAGGCATCTGTGACGCAACTCAGAAATCCAAATCCGTTGAACGTGCGACTCTACGTTTCTCACTCAACAACGAGAACGAGAACGAGCAGCGAGGGAGCAGACACAGAGACCAAGTCCAAGTTCTAACCAATTTATGAACGCGGCAGCCTGACACGACATTGCACTATGCGCCTCGAGCTCGTTGTCGCAGTAGTCGGTCGACGACGACGACGAAGCTCCGCAGCCCATCGCGTTTCTCCAGCCACTGTTCCTCTTCTCAGCAGCGACGAACTTTGTTCCGTTAGATTCGCGCAAACCCCGCCAAGGAAGCGGCTCGCGCGCGGTAAATGAGAACAACCTCTCGTCATCATCAAGGCCTAATCTCTCTCACACACGTTTCGAATCCTAGCGATGCCGATAGCTGCTGCGTACCGGACAATCGTGTCCATGTCCTATTTTTTACCGTTTTATATTCTTTCCCATCTTATAGCGCGTGTATTTATTACACTCTAGTGTAATAAAATAAAGTAATAATAAAATACTCTTAATAGTAAATAGTAAATAGTAAAATACTCTTCTCCAAAAGAGTTAAGCGCATTTCTGTAAAATATTAGACGGTATTAATTTTTTACCAGTAACAAAGTTTCGACCACAAAGAAATCTAATAACGTGACGAAACTAAAGCATGCGCTTTTTTATAGATCCCGTGGTTCATAGAAACTCAGTGAGCACTATGTAAACGGTGCTGCGGCCACGCTTATGCATAGACGGAGAAGAGCCCGGACGGCAAAGAGATACTCACAGGCCACTCGAAGGATCTTGGTCTCTTTGAGGTCGCCACCAGGGAAATTGTGGTTCGTGGCAGTACAGGTGAGTTCCCTCCCGTCGTCCTCGCGATCTAGCACAAGAGCGAGTTTGCTGACCGTGGAATTGCTTCTCTGGGTAGTCGAGACCTGGGTATCCCTGAAATTCTTACTTCCAAGACTCCAGACTACCGTCGCTGCGGGCGAGCTGCCCCACGTTTCGCATCTCGCGGTAACCGGGCGTCCAGCCATTATCTGGTCGTCGAGCAGGTAAATTCGCACCGTTGCTGGTTTCACTGCGAAATGAAAAATGAAAAACGTTATTCTTCACAAACGGTAATAAAGTCGTATCTTGACATTTTTCGAAATTAACTTTTCCAAATTGTCCGTCGGAAAGCTCTGTTTTTTGTGAACAACACTTTATTCTTCGAGATTTTCGTGACAGAATGTTTAATTGCACAGTTGGTACGAGAGAGTTTTTCCAGTAATGTTACTGCGTGTGAGCAGATGGCGAGGCCCAAACATCGAGAACTGAAAAAAATGGTGCTTTGCGCAGTCCTCGTGCGCGCATTGATTCAAAGAGCGAATGCTCGCGATGGCACGATAGGATTATATCGGGCATAGACGGCAAAAAGTAGTTTATGAGTACCAACGCGAAGTGGTGGAATAGGAAGCTGGTGAAATCGTAGAAACGCACATAGCATAACTGAAGCCAGATATAAGCTAGTATAAGTACCGGGACTGGAGTACGCAAGGCGATATCTCTCGCCCTCGCTTTCTCTTCCTCGAGTACTTGCCCGCGCGAGAGAGCGAGAGAGAGCCGTAAAGTTGGCGTGCGAAATATTTTCGCTATATCGATCGACAAGTACCATCCCCCGCGTTTCATCGTCTTTTACTGTGCTCCCGAGATAGTCTCTTGTGTGTACTACCTATCTACTCCTGCCTCCCGTTGTACGTACGCGCGATACCGTTGGCGGTGATTCCCGGTTGGTGTTGTAAATAGGTTTTCGGTGAAAATGCGAAATCAACGCCTGCAATTCCCGCACACTCAGCAGCGGAAAGGTGGTAGCGAGAAGCGCGAGGCTGATGCTCGCGAGCGATACGGAAAGAGAAGCTTACACACCGTAGTTACTTCTTTGGCGGCAATCAACTGCAAATTAAGGAATCTCGGGTTTATCGGTACCTCGGGAGTTTAGGACTGGCGAGGTAAATGGTGGCAGTGGGGGGAATAAAGAAGAAGCAGGGGAGCGGCGGGAAGGAAGTCGTCGTTTGAGACGAAGCTGGAGCGTGGAAAAGGAAAAGCGCGGATGTGGAAAAGAGCTTGAGCAGTTCGGGCAAGAGAAGCTAGGTGGGAAATTGGAGATGATGCGGTGGGGGGAAACAGACGAAAGGAGGTTGCTCGAGTGTGCAAGAAGACTGTGAGGCGGCCGCGGCGGCGGCTTCACGGGAGACGAAAGCGAATGGACGTAGCTGACGCCTCTCTTGATCTCTCGTGTGTCCGATGACCCTCTAGTCGTCTCGAACGCGACGGGGGAAACGTAAGAACCAAAGAGATCGACGAAGCCGGAAGAGCCAGAGGAGGGGGAGAATGAGGGGTGCTAAACGAGACGGGGGCGAAACTCGAAATTTCACACACCGCCGAGAACGTCGCTTTACGACCGCTGCAGGTCGCCGAACACTTCTCCATTTGACTCGATTGAACCTCTGAAAGTGCGAACCTCCATGGAGCGAGTGCTGCTTGAACGAGAATGTTTAAGAAAACGAGGATATAAGAGTGCCGAGAGAAAGCAGGCCAAAGGTGAGAGAGAGAGAGAGAGAGAGAGAGAGAGAGAGAGAGAGAGAGAGAGAGAGAGAGAGAGGGAGGGAGTGAGCGAGAATGTCGCGTGGATACTATTGTCCAATAAATTCTATTATTTGTTAGAAGAATTTCTTGGAATATTGGGATTAATTAATTATTCGCGATGTTTGAACTCTAATTCTTTCGTTCCTTCTTTCGTGTCATCGCGGCACTGTCGACGTCAGTGATGCGGAGTCAGGAGTGGCCGCCGCCGCCGCGACTGGTGTTAATTACCGTCTTTAAGCGTAATGGCAAAACGGCAAAGTTCGCACTTGCAGGAGCATCGCGATGGGAAAAGGGAAAACTCAAACAGAGAGTCTCCATCGTCGTCGTCGTCGTCGTCGCCTGTCGCCGAACCGCGAGGCAGAAATCCGACTTTGTCGCTTTCTTCGTTGGAGGTGGGACTGGATTCCCCTTATCGTTCTCTCCGTTCGCCCGCTACCTCAGCCTTCGCCGACTCTTTCTCTTTTCCGACTCCCTCGATTCCTTTGTATCCAGGGTAGAACTGCGAGCTCGCGGGGGGCGAAGCAGAACTGCTTAATTGCGCGTGCCAATTAAGGGTTCGGGGAAAACGAGGGAGAGAAGCCCTGCCGCCGATGGTATTGCCATAGAGAAGCGGGGGCAGGAGGAACGAACTATTCGTTCGCGAGGACCTCGTCCCAATCAGCCTTTGCGAACTAAAAACGACAAGTACGTCCGCACGGACAAGCGGCTGAAGCAGTAATCGCCAACTCTAAAATATTCCTCCGTGTTCCTCTTCCTGCTTTTTTGTTTGCGTCAATTTTCGTTTCTACGAAGATTCATTAAAATTCGTCTATTATGGGGACCAACGCCGCGCGAGACGGCGTCGGGCGCACCATTAATGGATTCATCGGCGTGACAGTGACAAATGATATTAAAATTTATTGGCGTTATCGTACGGCTCCTTTGATCAAGATGTACGGTGGTACATGCGAGAAAGAAACTTCGGCCGCAATTTCGAGACGACAAACCCTTTGTACGTGCGCGATGAGCAGACGGGAGATGACGCACTGACGCGCACAGCAGGCTGAGCTACAGTTCCGAGCTACGTCGCGACGTATATTTTTACATTGGCACAACTTCCGAGAAGTCCCGAAACCGTCAAAGGACTTAAGAAGGTCCGGCTTGAAATCACTCCCTCTTACACTCGTCACACGTATTTTTAAACTCTATCTTCCCGACCAAGTGGAATGTAACATCATTTCACGTTCAATTCTAAAGTGCCCACTGTAATATTGAAATACTTGTATACACCAAAAGCTAGCGATAGATGCGACAAATACGATATATAACATCTCTTCCCTTAAAAAGTTGGTGGCGAGATTATCAAATTTCAAGTTTTGCTATCGAAGTTCGAGATCTGTAAAAATAAGAAAGGGGAAGGGGTCGTACCCCTTCTAAAAATTTACGATTTTTCAGGGTCAACTTTCACTTTCAACAGTTTTCTGGAAGAACTCGTTATATCCTACAATTTTCATGTGGCCATTTTCAAGATGCAGTTATGTCGCGCTATGGTTATACTCACGGTAAATATCGAGAGGAACTTCTCGCACTATAGGCTTGGCCATCGGAGCAGATTGAGCTCTACATTCGAGCTTCGAGCCCCACAGCGATCTGGTGACTTTTCCAATGAAGAGGTGATTTCTTGTGAACTTGCTGGAAAGTTCACTGACATCCGATAACTCCGGAACGTCCACCACACCGTCCAAAAGCTCGCCATCTTTCCACCAAGTAACAGAGGGCTTTGGTCTTCCTGAAATCAACGTCGCATTACATCAATCGACTTGTAGAGCGCAATTTCGATGAGCTCCTGCAATACTTCCGACAACTTGGATTATCGCATTTTCGTCGGTGGACTCTCAAACGTCTCGTGTCAATGCTACGATACTCACCATCGGATACTTGGCACGTTAAGCGCAGATCGTAGCCCTCGAAGAAACGTGGAACTCCCACCACTACACGGCCCTGGGCATCATAAATAACTGGTTTCGTGGGCAGTTCTGAAACCACAAATTCCTCTGTTAAAAACTTTCTCGCGAGCAAACATTGTTGTCGATTTATTCGGCCTCTGATTGGTCGTTGGGAAAATATCGCGAAATATCCGTAGGTTCGCGGAAATTAAATGTAAAATATAGACAGAAAATTGTAGATTTTAGAAAGCTCAGTTAAACTGGCGGAAGTGAGCTAATAAAAACTCTAGCTTCGTCTCGGGGAAAGGAACGTGAGCACGGTCCCGGAGTGCCATTAGATGCATAAAGCGGAAATAGCGGAGCGTGAGCGTACCAAAGCGAAGTTACGAGACGCGACAGGACGCGGTGACGATGACGGGGGTTGGCAACGGCGAAGGGGATGAAGTATAGTCACTCCCTGTGCTACGTTCACAGGTTTTACCCAGTGTGTGTCCCGGTAAATCGTCACCGCGTTACAAGGGAACCCACTTTGCTCTGCGTCGTGTTTCTCCCTCACACAGCGGCTTTGGGGGATTCTAAAAATTTTATTTCGTCAACTATTTCTGTGCTGCTCGGCAGGATCGTTTATTTCCGCGCCGACGAACATTTTCACAGTCGGTTTCCGTGCAACCGAGCGCTCCTTAACATGTCCGCGCAATAATAACATTATTTTTCAAGCATTAAAAAAATAACAACAACTACTCTTAAACTTGCAAATCGTATTAAACCTCTCCGACATTAAGACAGCGGAAAGGATTTCATGAGATCTAAGTTAATGACTGAAATTTGTCGTCCTTTGTATGTAATATATATTTTGAGCATTTATTTACTCACCGACGAGAGTCAAATTAACTCTAAAGTTTCGCGTCGGCGAATTTACGAAGTCAACGCGACATCGAAAGAGCCCTTGATCCTTGACCGTTACTTTGGTAACCTTTAGCCTGGCACGGTGACCATCGGCAACCTGGAAATACGACCTATTGCCAAGGTCGTCGCTTACAGCCCAGTGACCTGCTGTATTCAGGTTGCTTGTATTTCTCGCGTCCAAACTGAAAATAAACACATAAAAAATCGATAAACATCGTTTCCACAAGAACAAAATATTCGTCTTGTGGGCGGCAGTTGTTCATAGCCGGTGTAATATTAACAGTATGCTCTGAACTCACTTTCGGGTTGACTATTAAATTTATACTTGGATATGAATTTATTTCACGTGCCGTTGGTTTGATAAATCCTTACTGGCAGCAATTCAGATTCATGGTTTTATACGTATAACTGCATGAAAGAATGTGATGCACGAGGAAAGATTTCCTTTGACCGGAAGCCGTCTGTCCGGCGAGATGAGATCCCCGAAGATAGGGGAGGACGCGGGCGGGCGCGGACGCTTACCCGCATACCTCGCAGACGCGCGACTCCACTCAGCTGGCGAATTACGCATACGTAAACAGCATCCGGTTGCCAGTTGGCTCGACGGCACAGCGAGCCGAAAACTCCGCGTGTGAGAGCAGAAAGAGAGTGCGTGCACGCCCACCGGATCTATTCGCGGAGAAAACAAGTCCGCGGTTGGCAAGTAGGCCTATCACAAATTTAGACCGCGAAGACATTCCTGCGAGTGCGCGAGCGAGGGCATCCTCACGCACTGCGCGGCGGGAGTTCCTCGTTCGTATTGCCGCGGCACCAAGCCGCGATCTCGCGCGAGCCATGGGAATCGCCACATCTGCGGCTTCTTCGCCCACCGCGATGGAATAGAAACCACCGAATTATCCGTTTTTCGAAGAAACGACTTTTTCCATCAAATCTTATTTTTCTATAATGATAAGAATTCATTTTGTTTCCCTAGCCTCGGACAAATTGACGAATTGATCTTTTGTCTCGCCGCGCTCGCGAAAAAGGCAACTGCGCGCGACACGCACCGTTTTCATTTCTCCCTCTTTTAATCTCTGGTATTTACGAAGACGGAAACGTCGTTGTTCATTACTCGTTAAGCCATTGTGACACAAGAGAGGTAATTACTGCTGCGAAGCAAGAAAATTACCGCAGCGAACGAATGCTAGCTCTCGGTCGTTACTTATCAATGGGGGTGCGCGCGCGGCGCGCCGCGCGCACTTAGCAGCGGTGCAGGTGGTGGTTGATTGTATGGACAGGCGTGCAACTAACCGCACCAATGACCGGCGAGAATCGCCGAATTATACGCTTCGGCGAATACTTTATCAAGTAAGTTGGTCGTTTTCGGACCGCAACGCGCGCGAAATCGCAAGAGAAAGATCTTGCATTTTCTTTGTATTTCCATTAGAGTTACAACTATGTTGGTGATGGCAGCACTTAATACCCAGCACTTGATTCCCTTGTCGGTACGAATTACTCCGGGGGCGAAATACGAACATGGCAACTCGAATGACGACCTCGACACTGTGATAATCGATCGGTTCGGCGACTCGGATAGTAATGCGTACAGACAAGTCTAAACGGACGATAAGCCGAGAAATGTACGAAGGAAAAATGAGGAAAACAGCGCCGGGCAGCCTCGGCCGATCAACCCTGGCTTAGCATACACTTGAAAAACCTTGACACGTCCGTCTCATCGTTCGACCGTGATTTGGCCAAAGTCGATTCTCGACCCATATGCCATGTTGGAATAAAAATAAGGCCACGGAGACTCGAGCGGGGAGTCAGAAACAGAAAGAGTGGTGCGGACGACACCGTGAGAATAGCGGACTCTGCTTCCATTATCACGAAAGATCCCTCCAACCCTCACCGACCCCTTCCAGTAGCCCAGGCTCCGGCACTAGGCAGCGTAATATCCAATCTGTGAATCCTATTTCGCGCGCCCGCAGCATAGAAAAAGGGTCAGACGAGAAAATGTCGGTTTCTTTTGTTTTTATTATTCGGTAGCCGGGTGTTTACTTCTGGGAAAGCCGCGATGCCGCGATCATTCAGAGAGGTGCCAACATTTAAGCTTTGTATATGTCACGAAAGTGTATATTTCATAAAACTAGGATATCCGCATGGTTATAGTAAAACCAATTTTCTCGGCAATGTGCGACAAATAAACAAACAAAGATTCTCACAGCCGTTCGCATAACTCAAAGTGAATAATATCCTATATGATGTGCAGAACATATGTACGATTTAAAGGAAATATATAAGAACACTGAGCAAGCAGTAGAAAAATGTTGGGATTTTTTAATTTTGTAATTGAAAGTTCACGCGCGAAAGCGTTGAATCCCCGCACTGCGTGCATTCCATTTGCGTTGAAATGAGTTTTTACACTTTTGCACGGACGTGACGAAAGCTTTTCCTCGCAAATGCGAAACTGGAACGAGACGCATTTCTACCCACTCTTTTCAGCACCGCCGCGCGACCGCCGTCAACGTTGGCGGCATTCTTGGCACCTTGTATCAACCCTATTCTTGCGTTTTAACTTCCGCATCCCTCGCCCATTCTTTCTTCCCTGTTGCTACGTTTCCTCTCGCGCGCCAATCCGCGAGAGCCGGACTAACATTCGCGCATTCATCATTTTCATTCTTTAGAAAAAAATAAACATGTCCATTCTTTTCGTATCCCGCTGTCTTCTCATTCCTCTGTGAATCAAAGTAACTTTTTGCGCGTTTCAAGCATGTTACTTCAGCTCACGAATTGTATATGAGAATAACACACAAATATCGGCCTTTTACGCACGAATCTCGCCGACGTAATTTTTTTTTTTTTTTTCTTCTTTTTCAATCTTTTTCATGGCCAGCTCCAGCGCCTTCCACAGGTAAAGAGCTTGCCGCTCACGCTCACACTCACTCGACTCGTGTATCCTCGCGTGCGAAAGAAATAACCCGAGTAAATTGGAAAACCGTGAAAACACGGCGGAATATTGCAGACAAACGCGTCAATCTTATAGCACACGCAATGCTCTACGCCCGTCCCCTCAATGCGTCACTACGTTTTTAAATTTTTTTTTAAATATAATTTTTTATTTTTTTTACATTTCACACGTACGTAGGTCTTATACGGCAAGTAATTAAAGGGGGTCTCTGCGATAAACGAACCGTGAGGAAATAACGCAAATAAATGAATTTTCGAGCATACAAGCAAGCTGAAAGTGTATGCCGTTGGCTCGTCGAGCTCGTTACCATATCTCTGCAGAAAACTCGAGCTTCTCTCTACAGTAAACCTTGGCAGTGCAGTAGGGACTCTCCCGATTCAGCTTGGAAAAAAGTGTTTCAAGTCCCTTGGGAAATTCTCTCCTTGGCCTCTTTTTTTTTCTTTTTTACTTTTCTTACTCGCTCTCTTTTCTCGGTGCTGGTGCTGTTCGTTTAATGGCTGACGTAGTATGGCTCTTACGGTGTCATTAGCCAGGCCCGATTAAGACTAAAATGTGCGAGCGGTGCTGAAAGCTCGCACAGAAGCGGAGTATCACGACACTTCGAGTACACAAGCTACGGCATTTAAATCGCGTATCGCGAGAGTCCAGCTTTCGCTCCGTATTAAAGTATGAAAGGAGACTGCGGCCTGAAAAACTGAATTGCAGCACATCGTGCACGTGTGCGATAAAAAGCATCAGGCATCGGGTTGTTTTCGGAGATATAAAATGAAGACGAAACGCCGGAGAAAGATGTTTCATTAGATGGTCCTGGCGTACTACATGGTTACGCGTAAATGGTTGTTAGGATGTTCGAACTGACGGATCGAATAGAGCTGCGATTGCGATCGCAACACCCGGCATTTCAAGCCGTAGGGTAGATACAGCATTTTGCGCGAGAGCAGTTGTGCAGCATCGCAAGATGCAAAATCTTTCCATTTGATAACAGCCACATATATTTCCGTTATCGTACGTCGCTGCAGCCTAAATGGCGTCGCGTCGATAAAAAAATAGAAGGTTTCGATAGAACGAAAAAAGAAAGAGAAGGGCGCGATGAAAAGAGGGAAAAAGCTTCGGGAATTCAGGCTCCGGGGCTGCATCGAGCCAATCGTGGATTAAACCTGACGTAATCGAGCTGGCTCGCTCGCCCGGCTGATACCACGCCGTTTTGAAGCGCAACCGACCCTTGTCCCCGCGTATGCACCCCAGCAGCCTGTCTGTCCTCCGGGCGTGTGTGTGTGTGTGTATGTGTGTCTGTGGTACATGGGTGCCGGGGGGTGGTTGGTTGAAACGCGAAAGAGAAAAAAGAGAAATAAAAATTCGCCAGCGAACAAAAAGGCACATACACAGAGACACGCGGAGTGACACATATGCAACTGGACGGAGTGAGGGGAGAGGACAGGAGGAGAACACCGGCGAAACACAAATAAACGAGCAAAAACACACCCGGGGCGCTGTTACCTCGGCACGTATAAATGATTCTTCCGACTCACTCTCTTCACCCTTAACCGCTCAACCCTCTCGCTCTAAATACATGCAGGTGGTGTACATACACGTATACCTACAATGTATATAGATACACGCGACCAACGTGCAAGGGATTAAATCTCGGCTGCGCGATCGCCGGGCACGAATTAATGGGTTTCGGCTTTAATGGATTTTGACATTCCCGGCGTGGTACCCTCTACCTACGCCGCCACCACCGGCAGGAAGACCATCTCTTCTGGCCTCCTACCATGGGGGGTGGGGAGATCCAGCGGTCACCACCCTTCTACTAGCGCATCGCTCGGGCGGTATCCCCGCTGCTTCACTATCGAGCCTGGAAATTAAAATGATTCGTCCCCTCGTGAATAGCAACGAGATAACGCGTGATCGGGGCTACCCTGCTGCCCCCTCGAGCGTTATATTTTGCCATCACGATGACAAAACGCTTATTAATTTCAAATGAATCGCGGTCGTCGAGGTGATGCGCGAAACGCGATAGCGTTATTCTGGAGCGATTAGGAAAGGCACACGTACGCAATGCATCTTTCTCACTCTCCTTTTGTCGCCATTTTATTCGGTTTATATGTTATCAATCAATCAATTTGGGATCATACGCGGATTGCACTGGCGTTACGACGATTGTCGTAGTAGCGTCAGCGTCGCGCAGAACCGGAATCTTCGATGTTGTCGAAATATTATTAAACTTTATCTTTTTGAACGCTTCGACATTTTCAAAAAATTCGAAGTACTCACCTGTACAGAGGAATGCCAATAGAATCTTTGAACCAAAGTACCATGTTGACGGAATCTTTGGGTGTTGGAGGAGTAATGTCGCAGGGTAATTCCACATCGTCGCCCTCCTCGGCCCAAATCAGCTTCACAGGAACTGCAAATAAACAACACCGAAATCATCGTTTAGCTCACGTTGCGTCAGCAATAAGAAACGTATATACTACATAAGAAGTTTAAAGACGTAAGTTTGTAATTTTTTCTGTATTTTGTTTTTGTTTTTTCTTCTTTTTTTTTTTTTTTTTCTATACTAAGGTGATTACGAGCCGACGACATGGGGAATGTATTTCCGGTTGGCAGCTGATGGAGCGAGCCAGTAGCGATAAGACACAACAGAGCTTGGCGGCATAACAGTTTCACCGCTCAGCGCCCTATGCCGCGCAGAATGCACACCGGAAGTTGGGTTGTGGGCGCGAGTGGTCCTCTGGTCTCCCGACTCGTGACTCTGGTATAGGAAGGTGGGTAGTGTAATGCTCTGCGCTGCTTCGAGGGGTTGGAAGGTATGCGAAATAGAGCGCAGCTCACCCATACACCGAGGCGAAATTTCGCGGTTTCTGCTACTGCTGCTGCTGCTGCGCTGCTGCTGCTGCTGCTGCTGCTGCTGCTGCTGCTGTGCCGGGAATGAATGGAAACCGAGGGTGGCGGAAGACTGCTCGTTATGACCGCCCAAAGTGTTCACACTCCGTTTACGAGGGGCTCATTAATAATTAAACGGGTTAGAGTAGGGCAATTCATTCGCTGCTCTCGGGGGACTGGCTGGATCTCCAAAGCAATACCGGCGCGACGGAGCTCTTGCACCCGTGCCCTCTGGCTTAGCGTGCCAGCAGGTGCTTGCTCCGGCCTCTCGACCTCGACGCTATAGCCACGCCAATGATAATTCAGCATTGCAACCTTCAGGGCGGCGACTCCGGACACACCGACAAATCCAGCTTACCCCAGCTGCAATTCTTTCACTTTTCGCCTCCGGGACACGAAAATCTCGTAGATTCTTCTTACTTCCAAACCAACTTTCTTCGCGTTGAGAAAACTTGTTCAGAGTCTTGGCATAAATTTTACCGAGTGAAGATATTCTTGGTCATACTAATTATTCGTAAAAACGAATGACCAAAGACTTTGGGATCTTTAACATTCGCTTCACTCGACTTGAATTCGACTTTCAGCGTGTCTTCGTGAATAAACAACGGCAAATGATCGAAGTGAACGGGGTGTCCAGGAAAGCTGTAAAATCACAATGTAAATTCGGCGGCAGGCTCGTCGCAGCTGTACGACGCGTTGACGACAGCCAAGAAACTTGTCTGCGCGAAGTTACGTGCATACACAAGGGTTGCCGGCGCCGGTGTGGTTTCGGTGCGTCTCGCTCGTTCGTGCGCCGTGTAAGCGCAAGCGCCGCTCAAGTGCGTCGCCCAATAGATCGCGTCGGTTGGCTTCGCCACGGTGCGAGAGCACAGCCGAAGGTAAGACGCGACGGTATAGACGAGACCTTGCAGACCTGCGGCACGGCAACGTAGTACCCGGCCGCCGCCGCCGCCACCGCCGCCGCCACCACATCCTGCATACCCCAACGGCGGGGTGTAATTAATAAATGGTAATGAAGGGCTTTGCCGGAAACCAGAAGCGAGTATTGCTTACATAACCCGAAGCAAGGCCCCAAGATCAAACCCTGAGGCATCAGACGACGACGGCGGCGACGCCTTCGTATATATGCGTCACCTCAGCCCTGCTATTTGCTTCAACCATTCGTGGAGAATTAATCGTGGTACTCGTTAGTGAAATCTGCTGGTGTACCGTAGCGATAACCGAGTTTGGCGACTATGCGCGCCAGTGAGTGCGCAGTACAACCGGGTTTTCTCTTATTACTTCGGCAAAGTTACGTCACGCGAGACGACTTATTCATACGCGAAATTTAGTCGTTCGCGCGGGTGTAACAATTTCGCCGAGCATATTTATAAATATTTTCAAGCAGGACGTAAGCAAGAAAAAAGCGCTGTGAACGCGACTAATGTCGTCGGCAAAGTAGTCAACATTTCTCCAGCCGTTGTTACTTGGTGTATCGTTTTTTTTACATCGTCCGATATGGCTGCTCTCACGTTCGTCTGTTTTCATGTGGCAATGACATACTACATAAAAAAAGAAAAAAAACGCATCAACACACGTACACACATTGGAACAAGCAACGAGTGTACGTTGTCATCGTACGAATGACATGACGGGTAAAGGAGGAAGCACGTCGCACTGGCTCTTTCATTTCGTTGAAAGGACAATGCTTTCTTTTTGCTCACGCTTAACAGCGTTGATTTGTGCACTTGGGAGATTAATTTTTCTCAAAAAGAGAATGAAAACAATTGCCCGTAGCCGAACGAACCCTTGACAAATGCATTATGGTAATCACCAAATTTTAGTTCTCGTATCGATTTATGTATGGTCCTCGACGAGAACTCTTTGAGGAAGAGTCAAAGCGCTACCGGAAACCGCCAAGTTTTCACGTAGATTAACGTGACGCGTCGGACATATTTCCAATAAACAATAATTCGCAGCTTACGTGCGCTCCTTCCACCTTTACCATACATCTACGTATACGGGGAAAGAAGCACGGATAGTTGCTAAGTATTTGTATATACTGAAAACATATAGGTGCGTGTGTGTGCCTCTGCATATGGGAGAAATATGCAGAGCAGCCATGGCAAGAGCACGTAGTGCATGCGTGCTGCACCGTTGCAACCTATGCATCGTGGTTGATTCAACGCCCGCGTGGGAGTTGTACAACGCGCACAGCGAATCGTTGCCAGCAATCGTTGCAGAGGCAACGATGTACAACCACAGCTTGACTAGCGCGCGAGCTGGTAGGGGAAAAAAGGTGTGAGGATAAAAAAAACGCGTGAAATTATTCGTACGAATCGACGCGTGACAATGCGCTCGCGTGGCCTGTATGCGAGTTATTTGCATCGAATGGCCTCTGTGCGCTCGTTCGTGCGCGAGAGAGTACCTCTTCTCTCCACCCGCTTGGTGCACAGCCCCAGCAGCGACAAAAAAAAATCGAGAAAAAAAAACGAAAAAAGGTCGAAAAAAAAAGTGGTGGTACTACTACTGCTCGTAGCACCCTGGCCTCTCCCTCGCGTTGCATCGCCAACGAGAACAAACGAAACGAGCGAACGTTTCGCGCGGTCATCCGGTCGCTCCGCTACTTTCCAAGTGTCCAAACTTCCGGAATTTGCGCAGCTTTTGCTCCCCCCCCTTCCTGCTATTACCGTCGCTGTGTTTTTTTAGGGGATGATGCAACGTATTTTGACACGTTCCACTTCTGGGTACGTGGAGGACGATAAGAGCTTTACGCCGAGAGTCAACGCAAATCGTGCAGTGGGTATACATACTTATAGGCATGACATTATTTCTGCTAGCGAAGAACCTTGCGAGTTTTCGAAGAGCGCTCGAGCACCCATCTGCCTGTACACGCGCGGGGAAACCCTGGAAACCGCGTCGCGTCTCTCTTCGATATTATTGAATTCGAAATTTATGACTTTAATAGAGACCGCCTCGCGGCTATAATAATTCAGTTTCAGATGCGGGTCCAGCGACGGCGGCGGGGCGAGGGATACGGCATTCGGCAGAGGGTGTGGCAAAAAGTTGCGTGTTCCGCTGGTGTAACCGAGCGCACTCTTCTCTTCCGGGAGCGATCATTCGTCTTCTTCGCAGAGGGTGCGCTGGGAGAGGGAGAGAGCAATGTGAGAAAAGGCACGATCAGGACTGGATTCGCCTTCAAATACGAGAAGAGAGAATCTGGAATGATTTAAGGACGCTAGATTTGGATAAAAAAGGAAAAACGGGCGGATCTTGAGAACCGAGGTAAAAGCGAAGAAGGAAATGTTCGCAGAAGCACTTTTCGCGGAGTTGACGGTCGCTCGCGAGACCCCCCCTGCCTCGCTATATCACTCTGTCGCCGTGAAAACTTTGTTCGCGAAGATCCGGCGGCACCGCACAAGTAAAGAAATAAAAAGAATTATTATCCTTAATCTACGTTTTCCAACTACAGCGTCCGAGTCATTTTCTCCGCCCTGACGAGTCATTTCCAACCCTCCCCCCTGCCGTTGCCCTATTTGCGGCGGCGCACAGCAAGCAGTATTCTCGCAATTATTAATTATCGGTGCTGGTAAAGAAATATCGCCCGTGGCGTTCGTCGTGGAACATTAAATCGCTGGAAGCCAACTATATTGACGGTGGTTACGGGTGCGCGATTATACGCTGCCTGTACCGTACAGTCCGCGAAAATTGGGAAATTTTTCGCGTGCGCTTTCCCCTTCGATTGACGAATCGCTCGTGGAGCAGAATCGCTCGTAGACATTTATCGACTCCCTGAGCTCATATACTATTAAATTCACGCGATTGGCCACGCTCAATGACACTTGCGTGCTCCGGAGTGCGCGAAGCGTTCGTGCTTGAACGTGATAGAGAAAATTCGGCGAGATGGGAAAGGCTACAGGCTCGGAGAACAATGTCGTGATGGTAACTTGAATTTGACAACTCTGTAGCAGAGAGATGACTATTTCATTGTACAGTCACCGCACGATTGTAGGATGGCAGTTGCCAGACGAACAAAATAACTGGTACAATAATACGACGGGGAATAAAAGTGATTCAAAACGTCTGATATTAATTGAGTTTGTTTCTTCAACTTAATTGCCAGGGTTTCGACGGTACTTGAATTTTTCTCCGACTCGTTCCGGTCCTCGCACGAGCGCGTGCGCGTGACTCATTGAGATTTATCGTTATTGCCTGCGGGAATATCGCTATTTCGACGGTATAAGTCAATTGATCGTGCGGCAATCGCAGCTGCACGTCGCATCACCGATGCATCCGGGACATCCACCGGTATTCCCGTAGTCGTTCGCTCCAGGTAGCTGCACAGAGAGCTGCAGCATAGTGGAAGTTTCCGGTGCGGCGTGCGGGAAGCGCGCGCGCGGATCGATGCGCGTCCCATTCGTAATGTTCTCGCGTGCAAAGCGCGCAAAGCGCGCGCCGTCCCAATCGATTTGCAGAATAATGACATTATCTGGCCGTCGAATCCGATTGTACGCCTCAACGTGCTATCCCGCTTCACTTGCCTTCCTTCCACCTCTGTCAGTTCCGAACGCGTTTCTACACCACACCTTTCCACCCCTTACCCGCATAAATTTCATTATATAACACGTCCATTCTCTAATTGCCACTCGTAATAATTTAATTAACCGCGAGGTACCGCGCAACGCGTTCCGACCGCTTGGCCGTTTCAAGAATATTGCTCCCGTTGCCTCCGGCAGCTATCTCTGCAGTACATCATGGCGATACCTCTTTCCCATTACATTTCACAGGAGCAGCACACACACACACACCACCACCGATTGTCTAAGTTCAATTGCCTGTATTTCGCTGGCAAACTGTTATTGCAATGTTTTTACAACAGCTCTGGCAATAATGAACATCACTTATGTTTGTAATATCCATATCATCCGTTGACATTTGGTTGTTTTGTGTACCCATAACATTTTTTATGTACCTGCTTTATTTCGACATCACCCGCATTTTCTACGAATTTTTTGCTTTTCTACTAATTATTCTTTTCATCGTTCGATGTCGGTAGTCTTGCTGCCACACGAATCCTTTGAAAGAGAAGGGAGCGTAACCGAACGCTTGCGGCAGTAAGCGCATTATCAGTACACTTGCTGTGAATTACCCCGAGCCTGCTAATGAATTTATCGACTCGCTGAGTAAATGCACGTTTCATGGATTTCGCGTAGAATGTTCACACAGGCAGACGAGAAATCGCTCTTCGCGCACGGGTATGGCATAAAAACATATTTGTTTGTACTAAATCGATTATAGATAAAAACAACAATTGTCACAGTATTTCACTGAATTCGATTTATATATATTTCAGGATAAATGAAAGTCGAGTTTGCTTCTGCGTACTGGCGAAAACGGCTGCAGTAGCGATGGGTTGGAAAGTAATACCGAAAATGTTGAAAGTGGCAGTTGCGGGAAAAACTAGTTGTATGACGAACGCCAGCGTCCTGGCAATAACAATAACGGTGACAGGTTTTTTCACGGCGCAGCTGATTGTGAAGAAGAGTATTTTTTGGTCCATTTTTGCTTTATGAATCGGTTCGAAAACAATGAGTAAGCGCATGAGAAAAGTTTTCATGTGCCAGTGCATCAAAATTGGTATGCAGAAACCAATGGATTTGTTCGACTCGGTGGTAAGATGAAAATATTTGTCCTCCACTGATGTAGACGGCGTAACGAAAGAAAAAGTGAGCAAAGCATGAAGAAAAGCGCGAGGATCGAGTTACAGTAAGTAACGCGGTATATAGACGGCAAAAATGAGAAAATAAGTACGTAGAAGTAAATGGAAGGAGCAGTTGGGTGGGTGGAAAGGAGCAGGGTGGAAAACACGATAAAAGTAAATAAGCCGAGCCAGTGGAGCTGCCTTCTGTTATTAGAAAACGTTTTCGCTGTGGCGCGCACGAGAGTGCGAGGGCAAACTAGTCAGGCTTTTTCATCTCCCCGTCTCGACGGTATCAACTCTTTTATAACCAAGATATCGAGAGAGAGACGGAGAGAGAAAATGATTTGCTTTCACTTATTTATCGTTGATCCACTGCACTATGTAGTTCAGTGCGACGAATATAAATTCATGTCGAGTGATATTAGAAGGGCCGGGCATAAAACGTTATTATTGTTGTAAAAACAATAATAATCGCAATAATTGACGCTCGAGCTTGATAGTAGAAATTTTCGGTAGCATTAATAATATTTTCTTGATATATACCGAGGTGAGAAGAGGTAGCAACCGGTGGCACTCTGCGGAACTCTCAGCCTGCATTGTCTCGCCGGTCTGTTAGGTATGCGGCGACGTGTCACTCGCATTTACAATAACAGCCCAGTTGTCAATGCAGTTGCACGCGGGCGGCTGTGTATGCGCGTATGTATATGGACACCCGACACATATATAAGCGCTTGGTTCCTTTTCTGCAGCGCGGGGTACACGTCGCTATTATTCTATTTTCTCGGTGTTGAAGCAGCCGCCCAGACCGCATCCGCCCTGCGGAGCAACGTCGCGTGCTTGTGTCCGCGATGTCCATTACACATCGAACTCGCGTACTAAATACCCTCACGTGCGCCACACTGGCACAACTCGTGTCCAAGTCCCGACGAGAATATGCGTGTAACGCGACGATATAACGTCATCGAACAATAGCATATTCTCGGAACATATTTTGCGGGGTTGTACATTCGCTTTCTATTTCCCGTCTTCACGCAATAAATAATTTTCGCGACTCTCTTCTCTTCGCTCTCTCCCTCGCTGGCTTTTTATTTTGTCGGAGGCTTGGCGAATCCTAAAGCTGGGATATATCGCGACTGTGGCTGGTTTCAACGATTGTCTCACGTAACTTTCGACGCCGGCGAATGTTCGCAGTCAAAATTGCCATTCGCACTCGTGCTTACGCGTAATATACCTGTGGTGAACTTGGCCACGTTGTTCCCTTTCCCTGGACAATAGCACAACTGCACAGCAGAAGCGAAATATATTATGTAGCTGCGGGGCTTTTGTCAACTTGAGGCAGCAAGGGCTGCATATTGCATAGTACTTGACGTATACCATCCGGCACGTCAACGTATAGAATGCAAAGCCCGTTTGCAATGCCTCTGAAACTCCTCCGGGAAAATGCGACACGCTGGACCACCATCCGCGCGCAATCGCTCGTTCGTTACGATTATTCAGTATTGGATATTAACGGGCTTGTGACAGGAGATATTCCGAGAAATGGACGTTCATCAATGTGGAATGGAAGGCCCTGTATTTTACCGTAGATATCACAGAACTATAATACAATTCTGTATATACCGCCATTCTCTACATATTATTCACGATCATCAATTATTTATTTGTTTCTATGGTCGTATCGATGTGACATTTGATATACCCCATATGTGACCAAATGTTGTCTGGCATTCTCTATCTTGTCACTCAGCTACAGTATTATACCTTCGATACTGCGGCAATTCCGATGGTAGCGATCGATTGCATGTACATACTTTGCATATTCCCAAGTATAATATTTTTGTCAACTGTAATTGATAACTGTGCGATTAAGATTGATATTTTATGTCAATAGATAATGCGGTATAGGTAATGCGGTTACGTAAGTATATAACGTAGAGGTAGAAAACCCGAGGTCGAACGTGGCCTGGCTATTTTTATATCAGTCTTGTGGGGAAACTGCGCGCTTCCGGTCCTCGGTCGATTCTATTTTCGTACGGTAGGAGCGCAGAATGCATGCGTGTATTTTTCTCAACTAATGTTTTCAGCCTATCATCCGCGTCGATTTTATTTCAGTTTCTTGCACAGTATTACGATTCAGACGGAGGCCCCGGATAAACACATTGGACATACAGATCGCCTGAATGATCATGCGTGTGCAATATGAATTCATATGACATTCGTGATCTATAGCAAAGAGGTAAGAACGGAGTGCAGTGCTGCGGGATGAACCTTTATCGACATTGAGCAAATTTCGCAATCCCCAATGGTTTAGTGTAGTTTGTGGTAGCTCGAAGTAGCCAGCATGGAACACGAAGTAAACCACGTGACCGCGGCGTAGCGCAAGAGAGAAACTAACTGAACGTGTGGGGATAAACGACGTCAAGCAAACGGATTAGTATTAGGCCACAGCGGTCTGACAGACAGCCCCGATAGAGTGATTATCTATGTAATACGAAATGCAAACACGACGTCAGAATCGTCGCCATTGATGTTCTATGCTTTTATAGTCGCGGTTATACATTCGCAGTATCCGCCGAAAAAACGCAAGGGGTAACCTGCTGCTACTACGCTGGCTAACCTCCGTCCGCGCGTTATTGTTCCTAGTGTGATTATAACAGACGATAGCACAGAAACGAGGTCCTCTTAGTCAAGTCTATTAACTTGGAAACTCCATAATAGGAGGCGCTCACGTAGCCGAGCGCCGTAGAGCAGAATTCACTCTGTGTGGATTACAAGGTACTTTCAGGTCTCCCGGAAGTGAAACAACGAGCTGGACATTGTTGCTGCACTAGACTGCGTATCTGTATCCAGTTTCGTTCTGCAGGTATATCGTCGAGTACCACTATACACAATTACGTTGAGACGACGGAGCCTGTAGTCGTAAAGCAGGGAAGACACAGGAGGGCGGAATGGAACGTTGCGTCAGGAGCAAGTGGGAAGAGCCGACGCAGGCAGCGTTCTCAGCACCCTGACGGAGTAAGAGTGAGCGAGAGTGATACCTTTGCACCGCCTTTGAGTGTCTGTATATGCCTGATGTTGCAGGACCACGTATGTGTTTCTGCGACGACGCCGTGCGCGTCGTCTGCCAGAGAGCATATATAATTTACTTCAAGGTACGTTATAGCGGACTACAACGACCAACTGCAGTGCTTCTGTTCTCCAGTGAATTCGCCACGTGAGGCCTCTCGACCTGCGAAACTCTGCAGCTCGGGTTAGTCTTGAGTAACGCACACTCGAGCGATTTCTCTCTACCCGACCGTCGACCCTATGTGTACTTCCTCGACTCCCCAGCGACGGCACTTACGAGGATTCAGCCTACCGGGAGATATTTGAATGCTTTATCACCTCGACTAGCTTTCATCCAAACGCATGATAAACTGCATTATTGCAGAGTACGTTTCATAAGCTCAAGAGACCCTGTAGAATCGGTATTGAACTTCGATACGGTTGCTTGTAAAGGACAGTGCTGATTGAGTAAGAAACCACAATATCTCATTTCCCTAGCTAAGGAATCGTACTAAAAATGGCGGCGACATTAATCCAATTATCTTGGACAAATTAGAGACCATATGAAATTACAAAAGCATATAATAACCGGTAACTTATCTTGTTCGTCCTAATTATTCAATGCATTCGCACTACAGTGATTGAAAGATATGCAATGCCTCTGATTTTTACCTGGTTCGTGCAAACTATCTCATATATTGAAAATATTGAAAACTACACTTGCTTCGTGCAGTATCATTGAATGTTCGTCCCAAGTGCATTCCGAAATAAATCGCAAAATTGTTTTGTAACACGAATATCGCCGAGGGCATTTGCATACCACGTCGCAGCAGAGCCATTGGCATTTGTCACTTTTTCTCGTGAATTCGCGACAGACAGTCACGGCTGTACATCAGCGCTACCAATGGAAGGCGTTTCTCCGAAATGAAAGGCAAAAAGGAGTTTTCCTCTGGGAGAGCGGGTGGCATGTCCTCGTTGAAGCTCAATTACTCTACGTTCTCGCTCCCTTTTTGTCTCTTGAAAAATCGGCATTCCAGCACGTTTTCAACGCTCGTATTCGCACGCCGCAAATACAACTGGTGGCTCGTGCACTTCTGCCGCCGATACACATAGAGGAATGATGAGGTTTATTGATTTCTCGAAGAGACACGAGGCAGTCATCAAGGCATTACACGTGGCTAGGTGTCACGATCCTACATCAGTCAAACAAGAGCGAGCAAGTGTGCACGTTTACATCCATCAGGATACGCGTGAGATTGAGTGAGCGAGTGGATGCTCCATCGCAATCGGCAGACGGGCTTCGGAGTAAAGTCCCGAGTGCAATAATCCCGGCTTAATAACGACGCCATGGCCGTGACGTGCAATAGCCCAAGTTCTGTGTATAGCTCGCGTCAAGAAGGATTCCACGTACGTCGCACAGAGGGAATATGTAGTACTGAAAGCACAGTGCGGTCGTGTACGATACATCGTGTGTCATAGGCAGTTGGATAATATTGTATCCATGCGCACATATCCCTTCTAAAAAATTAAAGCAAGGGCTTTATACATATATCGCGAGCATATGTATTACTCCAGCTACATATTTTATAAAGATAATCCTTCCGAAGCTCAGATACCAAGGCTGGCAAATCATTAGTCAAATCGTCCGCTTCCCCTTTTGCGCAAACTGTAATTGGTCGTCTATTTGCAATCCTACACTGTAGTGTATGCTTGCGCTGCGTTAAAATACGGAAGCAGCTTTCGGGCGTCAAAACCAGCGAGACTAATCAGCTCGGGAAAATACGTTCACATGACGTCATCGTCATAAGTGTGCGGGTATAATCATGCAACACCTACCTTCCTGCATGGCTCGCTTCGCGAGAGATATGGAATAGACTGGCCTTATTCGTTGGGTGTCAAAGCGACGCTCCGTTGAATTAAAATATACAACGTATGCATTTTATATGATAGAAACACTTGGCACCCATACTTTTACGAGTCTCGTGATTAACGTTACGACAGCGCTTTCGGAAGTACCTTCGTTTGGCTTTACGCGGAAATCGCGAAAAAATTCCGGCTTTGATGCATTCCACCTAGTCGCCGACTCGTGGTGTGATGCATATTCCATATACTTAGCTTGTAATATATATTTCAGGCTGTGCAAATGTATATTTATCAGGTTATCAAATACTAGGATTGCATCGAAGATAATTAACAAGTTCTGCTACACATCCCCTTAAGCTGTTGCTTTCGCCTCCCTCAGCAATGGCAACAAAACGGGTGACGAGGTAAGCTGCAATAACGCGTACCGATAATATGATGCGATACCGCATGTCGTGTTTCCTCATTTTACGTCCTTGCAACCGAAGCGTATACAGACCGGAGGGAGCGATTTATGGAGTTGCAGCTGCCAGAGTTACCATGTCGTCGTCGTCGTCGCCGTCGTCGTCGTCGCCGCCGTCGTCGTCGTCCTTGTCGTCAGAATGCCTAGAATCCTCGTCATCATCCCCGGTCTGACATGAAGGGCCTTAAAGGCTTATAGGATGCCAGAGGGCCCAACACTAACGAAGGTGAAACGAGGTCGTGAACTAGCTCAAACCGCAAGGATCTCAGAGAACGTCATTCTCTTGCCCGCCGCAGTGGTACAAGTTATCATTGGGAACACCAGGTCGCATGTGACGAAACCGCGAGAATGTTATTTTACGAGGAGTATCCAGTAAAAAGCCAGTGAATTAAATACGAGCGTATCTACAATACGACTACGATGCTGCGATTCAATGATTTCGGAATTCGGACACTCCTTGCGGGCTTTCCGAGTGCGGCCTTCTGACAGATTGCGAATCATCTGATTGTCCGAGAATATCGAGAATCGAAAAAAAAACAAATGAGAACCGGACAAAGTACAAGCACGGAGGAAGAGCGAGACCGGTATCTATGTGACTGCTAGGGCAGTGTGTTCCCCGATAAAATGAAAAGACAGAAAGAACGGAAGAAAGAAAGCGCGGCGGAGAGGAGAACACCGACAGATCGCTTGGGAACACTTCGCGAGATTGAAAATACTGAGATAGGAGAGCAGAGCCCACCAACTCGTTCTCATCTCGAATTTTCTTCTTTTCTCTACTCAATGCTATATAGACGTGGATACGCTACGTTGAATGAAGAATTCAGGAAAAGTGGTAGGGGCAGTTACTAGGTCCAGAGAAAGCAAAGGTCGGACGTTCGATAACAGTCTCTTATTGCCTCGTCCGCACCGACCCGTTTCCCCATTTGTCCCCCGATTCTCGTTCATGAGCCTCCGTCGGTCAACTGGGTTTTTTGCATTCATACGGCCTATTTATAAGAGTCGGAGAATAAAAAGCGCCTAAGGGAAAATCTTTGCGGGTCACGTCTCCGTGCGATCGCACTCAACGATCTCGCACCAAGACAATATTACTACATTTACCCACTAACGTGCATCGCATTAGTAATAATTGCATGAAAACGTTCGGTGGGGATCCCCATGAGGTGAGTACCCGCGTAGAGGTAGGCAGAGTGCGTGTTTGCTTGCGGTATCACGTATAGTCGTTGTTGGCAGCGGGCGGTGAGCGACAACGACGACAGGAGAGGGTGACGGATCTCGTCTAGTACCTCGGAAGGAGCGGAAACTCCACTGCTCCAGGAACTCACACCCTCCACTTCTCAACCCATCTTGCTGCACGGTGTAGTCTCGTCTGTCCCAACAAGCATCACTGTACTGTCTGCGGGGATTGAGCCCTACTCATGGGTATATTGGATCTCTAGGTGACGCGCCGTTGCCTCTCACGTATCCTGACTACGTTCCACTAACTGCCTAGCCCTCCTTTATCTTTGCCCAATATTATTCAGCGATGTATTTCCCTCTGAGTGCAGTTGCTGAACTTGCCCTGTGTGCACGCAGTTTCGAATAACGATTTGTTATTGCTTTAATTCAGTAGTTCTTATGACTAAGCGTTTAACCGGACGAAACACAGAGGACCTGCATATTGTGCGAGAGGAGTAAAAGTAATTTCGTCGACTCAATTTTTCTTTTGCCGAACAAGAACCAGTGGTCTACGATATTTTCGCTTTGGTACCGGAAACCACTTCTTTTCTCCCAGCTGCACTTTCAATTTATAAATATTCACTGAGCTCTTCGCGATAGAAGGGAACTGCAGTTTGCAGAAGCACGTTCGTTCGATATATACGAGACTGACGACTACCCCTCAGGATCGCCCAGCCATGCTCCGCATCTCTATCACCGCAATCTCATCGTTGATGTTCGTACCCCTCATCGATGTGCTCGTTCGTTCTCGTTGGGCATCTCTTCGCTCTGCAGGTGAATTTTCCGCCCACACTTTTGTCTACTACTGTCGGAACTGATGAAATACTGATGAATACATTTTTTACGGTATGCGAAACTGCATGACAGAGATAATTTATTATCTCTTTAATTTAAGGGAAAGTAATTTAAGAGAAATAACTTTTTTTTAATCCAAGCATTTCGACACCATTGGTTGAAAAATTACAAAATATCCTGACAATATTGTAATATTTCAAAGGAATATTTGCCGTGGGCAACTATATCATTCACAAATATGTTCACACTTTACTGCTAACCCGGCTGCCATGCCGGCTTCCCGTGTGGACGATAATTCGAGCTACATACATTAAAGTTGGAACATCCAGGTGGATCCATGCCAAAGTTTACGAGACGGGAGAAGCTCGGTGGACCGAAACTGATAGAATGGCCAGGAAAGCCCATTGTCGCCATGGGAAAGGGGTAGGCGCGTGCGACAGTATCCCGAAAGAAGCTCCGGACGGTCCTTGGGATATATTTGCGAGAACCTCGATTTTGCACGGCCACCTGTTCTCCGACGGGGACGGCTTTGTTTCACTCTTTCGACCTGATGCTCGAAATTATATAGACAAACGGAGAGACCTAATGGCGGTTACGGGAATATCGTTCTCGCGACGAACCCACTGCTTTTTACGCATTCACCTTGCCGTGCCTCCGCAACGTGACTATACACTCGTTGAACGAAATTTAAATAATATTTCATTTACGGGACAATGAATCCCTATGACCAGAGCTTTCCATGATGTGGATGAGCGGGATCTAGGCCAGCAAAGCGAGTGAGTCGCTATCCTATCATTCCTCCCTTCCCGTTCTCCGAAAAAAGGGATGAGCCTAGTGCAGAAGACATATCAAGCGAGAGGGGGAAGGATGAGAGATATGTATATATACTTATATGCAGTGCCAGCAGCAGCAGCAACGTTGCTGCTATTCCTCTGCAAAGTGGAGAGACCAAAGAGCAACTCTTGCCTGGTTCACTCGGTACCACTCTTCCACGCTAGTTCTCGCAAGGGATTACCTATAGAGTAATGTATAATCTGCAGATTAATCGTCCAGTGCGCTTTGCATCGTACAACCTGGTTCTCTCTGGACTAAAGCCCGAACGTTCTGCTCACCTCGCTTTTAACTCCAACGTCGCTCTAACGTTCTCATTTTTGTTCCTTCCAATTCCTATTTTGCCACTATAACGTCTATATCTATCCTTCAATTAATAAGAATTTCAATTAGTATTCCTTTGTACCGTTCGAAACAAATTATAAATATAATAATCGTTCGATGTTGCAACGAATAAATAATAGTTGCTTGTCCGTTCAACAATCGAATCACTGAAGTATTGGAATACATACTTGCTACTATTTTCGGTATCTGGTGGTCCAGATAAAAAGCGTTCGTAATAGTGATAAAATGGATTGCTATAGGGTCAGGAGAATAGGTGCTTGAGGTGTGCGAGCGGAAGGGGCAATCGTGAAAAGAATGTGGGCGAAAAAGTACGGTATTGGAAACAAGATAAGTTTTGGCTACTGACGAGACGAAGGAAAAAGCGAAAAAGATAAAAAAAGAAAAACGTATATCGTAGATTGCCGAGTGCCAAGCTTGACCATTTTGTATGGTAATTTTATCGATGATTTGTCTGGACCCTCGCTACTATCCACTCACTCATTTTATTATGCACCCTTGTGCGCAGCCGAGCGTGAACCAACGAGTAGTCGGATCCACCTGTCTCGTGAGCGAGATACTCTCGCTCTCACTTCCACGGCAATCGCGGTCCCATTCGAAACTTGGTTGCGAAGAGATGAAGATCGATGCTGAAACCGTATGTGTGTGGGTGCGTGTGTGTGTGTGTAAGCCATCGTTCGTGCGAGAATACGCCTGCCCCGCGTATCGCTTGTACACCCTACATCCCTACACCCTACCCTATTCAAGCATATACGTACATATATATGTACGTATATACGTATACACGTAACACACGTATATGCACGTATATACGTGCATATTTGATACACGGCCACCTCACGATAGGGCGAAGATAAATCAGATGACGATGAAATTCTGGCGAATCAACTATTTGTAGTTACTCCTGACATCTAATTATTTTTTCCAATGTAACGTTTTTTGTGTTACCTACGTGTCTTAAAATTCACGTCTCCGTAGGTAACATGACGGCATACTTGTCCGACACCCTTATTTTCCACTATTACTGCATCAAGGGCTCTGACGCTGAAACAACTAACGTCGCGCGACAAGGACGTGTGCGAAGCAGCAAACTCGGCACACGCCGCATTGTGCATGTTGCTAGGTACTGGAGTATATCTCGTCGACCAAAACATATTTCATCGTAGCTCAGAGCCCTACGTAGCCGTTTACCAAGCTAAGTTTCCTTGGGATTACACCCTAAGCCGTCGGCTGCTTAATTATACAAGGAAGCGAGCTCGTATAAGCGCGTTCTACGCGTTGCACTGTCTATGTGACATCCGTGCGCAATAAAGACTCGGTTATTTACGATGTCGACGAGTGTCAACGAAGAATATAATTAACCGCCTGGATCTGCTTGGTTCTTTGCAAAATAATTAACGCGCAGAGAACAAACACGAATGAAATGAAGAAATAAACAACGAAATCTTCGAAGAGGCACAGTGAAAATATTGTTCGGGCTTATCGACACGTTCGTATTGAGCTTTTAGTGAGATACTATATTTCAATTCGTTTGATTCAACGGAATCCCTTTTTTTTTCAAGCACATTCCTGGGTGATTCTTAGTGTGACGACGAAATATTTGCCGTAGATATTGTCGTTCTTGGGATCACGCACGGCTTTGGTCTGCCCTCATACCCCTTAGTTTGGTCACGTAGCATCGTAAATTCACCGGTTCGCGAGCAAAACCCTCGTCCCTACTTTACACGAACCCCTCTTGGGCAGAGCCACCTTATGGCTTTTCAGTATGTCCTACATTTGCGATATGGAGGGCGAGAGATGCATATGTAAATCGTATGGCTACTAGCATCAATGATAGCTTCCTCCAATGTCGACATTTAAGCAAGGTTAATGGAATTTCCTCTACAACTGTTAAATCTTCCCTTAAAAAGTTGGTGGCGAGATTTACCGACTTTCGAGTTCTGCTATCGAACTTCGAGATTTGTATTGTTGCTAAACTATTCGCGCTATAGGGTTTTTAAACTTTGGAAGATCAATTCCCGGAGCGACAAAATATGACAACCTGATGAGTCGCCGTGATAAGATATTTCTAAGCTGACGGCCATAGAATGTTACAAAATCCTAACCATAATTTGCGATGGTTCCGGATCGTTAAAGATCCGGCATACACCTTTGATACCTTTGATATTAGATACCATTGTCGAATATATTTCTAGAGTTCGGGCCTGGAGTGTCTCACCCCCAGCGAATGAACGTAAAGCAACAGGACAGATAGCGGGTGGCATATAGCTCGGACACTGCCTAGCAGTTTCAATTCATAGACTGGCAACACTGAGCCAAATCGCGAGAGGTGATGCTGGTCGCGAGGATCCTTTGATCTCTGTCCCTCTCGCCCTCTCCCCACCCCCAGCGCTTCTCCTCCCCTTCTGTCCCACGACTCTATTCCATTTCGGGCTATCCTATCCTATTCTATTGTATCCAGCTCGGAGGCACAATTATCACTACGTGTATTGAGACAGGCTGAGCTGAGCTAGCATCATGAACCCAGCAGTTTGGTCAGAGCACGCAACCACTGTGCTCTACCTCTGTCCCTGCGCGACAAGCACGGCTGGTTAATGCTGATTGTGGAATTGTGATGCAGATCTGAACGTTTCTGGTCTCGCACTATCTCTCCGGTCTCGGCCCCTCTATCTCCTCTCTTCCGCTTGAACCCTGCGATCACTGTGGGGTTCACCCACCTACCCACCTACCTACCTACGTACCTACCTACCTACAGAGTCCCGTGTCTCCCTGTCGGTCCCATATCCCGCGCGTATCGTCTCTGTCGCCTCCTCTCAAAGCACTGTCATCATCATTCCCGAATCGCGTTCCCTATCATCCACTCCATTGTCGCCGTGAGTGCGCGCGCGCGCGCTTTTTTCACCTCGAACAATGACCGGCATCACCATCACCTGGCGCAAATCTGTCGCCCGCACCGGTCTTTCACTTTCCCTCTGTTCGATTGCCGCGCTGGTGATGAACGAAAAAAATTGCTTTCCGATTGTATAAAACGCTGCATCGCCGATCGAAGCTCGAGCTCTTGGGCATCGAACGGAGTCGACGTCGCTCGATAAGCGTACGTAACGGATGAGAAACGCAGCGAGAGCATCTGTCGTATCTGAGACGCACAAGAAAACACAATAAGGTTAAAGTGGATATTTCGAGACAAGAGTCGGGTGCCGGAGTTATTCGCTTTAAATACCTCGCGCGCACTCCTCACTCGCGGAGAGTCGCAGGGTGCTCGCGCACGATCGCACATTCCCCTGCATTCCTCTGGCGACATCGAGACGGACACGTATATCGCGCGCGTTCCGCGCTCCACCCTCCGCCCGTACCCGCGCGTACGTACGAACAAACTCCTGCGAGGATTCAGCTCGCTAACGCGCGCGCGCTCTCACTCTCTCTCCCTCTCTGTCTCTCGTATACCGTTGCTTTTGCTGTTGCCTGTGTTACTGGTACTGGCACATTGAGCTTTACGACGCGGAAGAGATAGCCCGCCGGATAGGCGGGATGCTTCAGCTACGCCGAATCGTCTGGCGAACATTTAAAAAATTAGTCGCTGCGAAACTTTATTCACCGACCTGCATACGAACAACGAGAGTAAATAAGCAAACGAGAAAACGCGATTTGAAATAACTCTCGGATATCTCTCGGATTCGAGATTGCTGTTTTGGCCGTGGAATAACATTCCCGAAAGTTTCAATGCACACTGTGGATGTACGACGACGTGTCGTTTTCGGTGGCAATGCGGTAATTTGGCCTTTGTCGCGCCGGGCGCATCAAACGTTGGTAATCAAACGCGGATACGTGTGATTTGATATCACTCTCGTACGGCCGTGCTAGGTCGCAACTAGAATTTCCTACCGAATTCCGGACAATTTGTATCACGCGTGAAACGTATGTGTGCTTTTCGAAGAAAAAGAAACTCGTCGGAAGAAAATATATGGATACGTTAGCGATATATGCCAATTGCAAATTGATTTTTATGGCGAGGAAAAAAAACTGGGTCTCACTCGGATAGTGAATTTCGCGTGGGTTAAAGGATCAAAGTATTTTGGCTCGCTATTTCCAGATCAGCGTGGAGGAATTTCACAGCTGCTTTCCGGCTGATGGATGCTGCGGACCACAGCACGCTGCCTTTTGGTACTATATTCTATAGTATACTAGATTGGCTTGGCTAAAAATCACGCGGATAGATCCGACAGAAGGGGGAATCGTAACGACTGCTAGCGCGCAGAGTTCCAGAAATATCCCGGCGCGTTCCGACGCGGGGAGAGAGGTCGCGTCGCCTCGCCATTGCGATTCCTATTTTTGATGGACACGTTTCCCTCCTCGAGTCGGTTTCTTACGGCGACGCGTCTTCGTGACGGGAATTGCGGTGCCGCCGCCGCCACACAGAGGAATAAATGCCTCTCGGGTCTATAGGTATTATCGCTTCCATCGCCACGCCAATATTCCAAGTGTATATCGAAACTGCAAGGCAGCTTCCCGCGAGCTGCCACTCGTTCCGTGTACAGTAGTTATACAAATCTAAAGTTACACGCTGTCCGATACTACAAAACAATTTATCGTAGTCTTACCATTGATAAATATAGGTAACAATGGTAACCACGTACATAAGCGAATAGGAATAGTTTTTCCGTGATTATATGGAACACCATTCTCGAACGAGCATTTGAACGATTTCGCAATCTCCTTGCTGCTCTACTCTCTCTCTCAGATCCGGTGGTCAACGGGACCTTCGTAAGGGGGTTAGTAGGAGGAGTGTAGTAAGAGCCGAAGGGTTAGAGTAGGTTGAGTGAAGCCACAGGACCGTCGGAACTCTCAAGGGAGTTGCAAGGAGAGCAGCGAGCGTCGAGCGTGCGGCGAGCAGCGATCCCTGTTCGAATCCATTAAACTCTTCTAGCGAGGAGTTGGGCGATGGAAACATACCACGTTGGATCGTACGGGATTTGCCTGTTCGACGCGGAGCGCGCGGAGATGGGAGAAACGTAGTACATTTTCAGGATCGAAGTGTCCAGCACAAGGTGGAACCCCCCTTGGCCTTCGTCGAGTAATCGGATTTCCTAATAGCTATTACCGAGGCGCAAGTCGGAGGAAAACGGCACGGTATCCCCCCGCGCGATACTATTCTCGTCTCCCTCTCGACGTTTCTCGAAAATCACCCTCGGACCAATCCAAAATCGTCCGAGTGCATTCGGACCAATTGACCGCTCGACGCAGAGGGCTGGGCTCAAAAGACAATGTCCTAACGCAGTATTGCCGAATTGTCAATCAATAGTTCAACGGGACTATTAGCATTGAACTCACGGCTGTTGCGATTTACTTACTACACGAAACGATAAATAAAACGATGGTCGCATAAGTATTAGAAAAACGAAGAAGAAGAGTCGGTACGAAAATAGCCGTGATGGCGGGCGCGTCGTCTGGGTTGTCGTCGCGTTCGACCCCTTACTGACATTCCTAATTAAAGCTCGGCGAGCCCGAGCTAGGCCCGAGAGCCCCTGTTCGTTTCGCATGGAATTTGAGGAACGAGAAATGATCGGGATCCAGCTTCCACATAAGTTTGCAGCGGCACCAAGGCCAACATTTAAGCATTTCTCCACGTAGTGTAGTCACCACGGAAGAGCGTCGATCAGCAATTCTGCTTTTGTGAAAAGTCACCGAGTTCCCCGTGAACCAACAGTGTTACAATCCTTTCGAATAGTTTATTCGATTTTTCCTAGTTGCTCGTCTTATCTACCGTGATTACGTACAAATTGAAGCGAAGGTATGTTTAGCAGTAGCAAACCGCGTTCGATACCCGACTGAGGGAGCGAAGCGTCTCCGGCGCAGGAGCGCGCATTTTAACGTAAATGGAATCTTCCTCGATAATTGAATTTATCTCATTTAATTCGTTGCACATAAATAATTAAATTCGTTTATTTACAGCCGAGAGGCTCCGTCTGACTTTTTTCTTTTCACACGCCGTGTCATTCGGAGGGAGAGAGACCAAACGCGAAGAAGTACTTTATTCCTCTTGTCTCGTCGTCCTCTTTTTCCCCCGCAACTTTCCTCCCTTACTATGCGGGAGACGAGATAAAGAGAGTGCATTTACGCGACCATAGAGGTGCTATATACATCGCCGGTGCTAAAGGCGCGCCGCAGCTAGCACCTATCCGACATATACGCACGGACCATTGGTGTGTAACAGTCTTGGAAGCGAGTGAGACTTTACCTTTGTTCGGCGGGAAGTCAGCGGGGCCATCAGCCCGGGCACACCGACGTGGCGTCAGCATAAGCAAACTCGTCAGAAACAGGAAGCAGCACGTGAGCTGCATCTCGAAGACGAGGGTAGCAGCAGCGCCACGCTGGTCCGAGCTGCACGGGACGAACTCTATCGATATAGAGATAGACTTGGCTATAGCGCAGCAGGTACAGGAACTGCTAGTTTTAGCCCCAGTCTTCTTACTGTGAGTAGTCGTAGTCGCAGTCGTGGGACAGAGCCAACCCGGTAGTGCCACAGTCCAAGTAGCAGCACGCGCCTCACCGACGACTCGCCCGCGAGATCTGCCCGTTCGCACGTAAGAGCATTCGATCACGAACGATCGACTCGTCGAAAATCCTCGTGTGTGCAGCAGAGCTCGCCGTGCACCACGCTTCGAGCGACGGGCGGTATTTCCTGGTGCAGCAGCCTCCGGAGGGTGACGCGTGGACGCTCTTGAGAATCGAAGATCGCAGAAACGGCAGTCTCCTTAACGACAATGATCCTCGTGTCCTCTTCGCGGCAAGATCGTCGAATTCCCAGTGCCCCCGGAGCCCTCGCTGTTCTCGTGCCGGTTGAGGCGATGCCTCGGAGGATCCTTGATAGGGTTTCCCGCTCTCCTGGTCCAGCGAATATCGATCGACAACTCGGAGCGCGGTGGCATCCTCTCTACCCTCTTCGTCACTCTCGTCCTCCGAGTTCGACGAGTCCTCGTGTTTATTTCCGTTTCTCCTTCGTCGCCCGGCACTTTGTTGGTGCCGCTCCTTTCTCTCGGTCTCGGTCTCTCTCTCTTTCTCTCTCTCTTTCTCCCCGACTCTATTACTCTCGAGTGACCCTCAACGTCAAAGGATTCCGCGACGAAGAATCTCCAATCCAAAGCGAACCCACTCGCAATATCTGTCTCTTTGCGTATTTCCGTTTCTGCTTATGTATGTCTTTCAGTGCTCGAACGTCTTCTCGCGCTTTCACACCAGACGCTCGTTGTTCCGCAATCGCACGTGCTACGCTTACACGCGTTATTTCTTCATTTCGCTTTTATTTCTCTTTTTATGCGGTCCTCTGTGTGCGATCATGCTGTGAGCTCGGACTCTTCGGTTTCTCGCGTACGTCCCGCGGAATTTTCGACAGAGGCCACGAGCCACAGTGCTGAGATGTGCGCACACATGTGCTGTTTATTAGACCGGACGCGTCGACCCTTTTGGAAACCTTTTTATTACCAAACGAACCGCCGACGACGTTTGCGCTTCCTCGTTTATACGTAAACGGCTTGGGACTTGTTATTTTTTGTTATCATTTTTTTTTTTTTTTTTTTCGTCTCTTTTTCGACGTACGGCGTTGTACGACCGCCCGCGCGACTCGTGCAACGCGTTACATATGCCTTCTCGGACTGGCGCTCTTTGTCCCTGCGACTGGCCGAGCCTTCGCGCCTGACCTGGATGTTAATTTGCCTTCGGCGTTTTTTGTTTCGCTCTCTGTGTTTGAGGCGACGAGCCGCCTTCGAATCACTTTCTGCCGAAAAAAACCTTTATACGTCGGAGCTGACGTCACATTTTTGTTGGTTTCACTTTTTTTTCGGGACTCGCGACGACACGTTAATTCCCTGTCCTTTCCTCTCTCGACTTATTTTCGCGCGCCTCTTCCGTCCGCATTTAACGACGACGAATTTCGTCTGTGCAAGTAGTTCTCGCGAAATGTTTGCGAGCGCAGAAACGATAGAGCATGTTCTACCCGCTCGTCGATAGATCTTTCCCACTTTACTTCTCTCTGTGTAGCTCTTCGTCCATCACCCGAATGAACTCGAATCGATTTCTCGGGTGCTGCGACTTGCCGAAAGTTGCAAACTTTCCGGGAGCTGGCTTTGCGCGCGCGCTCGCGCGCGCGTCTGCCCGCTCGTGCTATGTCTATCTCTTCGATCTCCCTCGCGCTCCCCTGCGTCGTAGTAATACCTCGGAGCCAATTAGGTTCGCTCGGTTAAGCTCCACCCGACGAATCAGTCAACGAAACTTATTTCGTTTGGTTAGTTGGATAACTAACGAAAGCGCGCGGAGAGTGCACGCCGTTGCGTTCTCTACACCGGTACAGGTAGAGAGCCGTCGAGCCGCTCCGAGAGAGAGGGAGAAGAAGCAACAACCCTCTCGGTTACTCTAGCGGTAGATTCACGCTTCTCGGCGTGCAGTACGGATGTACCGTAGCGGAACAGTACCGAAGGAAACTTCGCTAACGAACGTCGTGGTTTCGCTTATTCTCATAGTTATCACTTTGCATTATTATTGTCAATTCACCCCAGCTTGACACACGATTATAGGCGCGTATTCCTTGTGGCTGTTGCCATTCGGCAAATAAGAACCACTCGAGAACCGGCGAAATTCTTTCGATACACTTGGAAAACGTACACAGCGTTGTCACTTAAATTAGCATTTATCACTTTCACGGGATGGCACTTTGTGGTGAAATAATTGAAAACGCGAAGAGCTCACGGGAAAATTCGTGGGACGCGCCGGCCGCGACTGCCACGAAACTAAAACCAAAACTGAAGACACGCGTGTACTCCCCACTTGGAGGGTCCCCGTGCAGCGGCAGCGGCAAGCGGCACACTCATTTAGACCCACACCCTCGAAACTTCTACGCACTGAGTAACCCACGTCGCCGTATAGATATACACTACCCACATGTATGTATACAGGCAACGCGCGCACACTTAACACGCACATGTCCCGACAAGCGCAACGGGGTGCCTCACGCTCAATCGGCGACTATGACACGCGCAGAGCTCTCCCACTCGCGCGCAGAGACACGCACACGAGTACGAACCATCTCGAAAATACACAGGCAACGCGGAGTATCGCTCTGTCTTTATCCCCCGTTCGCGGGCTCTTATTTCGGTGCTCCCCCTCTTTCTCCCCGTGCCTCAGCACGAGTTTCCCTCGTCGTTGAGGGGATAAGGTCGTCCAGCCGGCGCGGTTTGCGAGAGCCAACGGGGCATTCTCTCCATAGCCATCAGCAGCGCGAGAGGGACCGAATTTCTCGTGTGTCATCGCACATACAATTACGCGATAACGCTTAAGGGTCGAAAAGCGTTATAACGTTCGGTGCCTGATGGCCCCGCCGGGGAATGTGCATCCCTGCAACGGGGCGAGGGATGAAAAAGCCAGAGCTCGATTGCTGCTGCTCCTGCTGCTGCTGTGGGTGCGTCTGTCTAATAAATGGTGGACGTCGCGGTGGGGAGCACACGAAATCCTCGCTGTTCCGTATCTGGCAACGCTCCTCGAACGATTTATCGCTCTGAACTCGGCGGGTCTCGCGCCCCTAGAAAAAATGCGAAATCTCACTGATCCCACTGGCTAATGGATTCACTCGGAAAATCATGCAGACAAAAATTCACGTCATTTCCTCGAGTGCGATTGGTCGAGGAGGAAGAATGGCATCGCGGCTGAATATACGACAACACGAAAGTGTTTACGCTTACGAATTGCTTCGTCTGATCGAAACAACCAAAAGACCGAATCTTCTAATCTTCCGCGTCGAATAAAATAAACACGGTTAAGCGAAGGACGATTCGGTTCCTCGCAATGCGCGCAGTTTAGTTTCCGTGTGTTTTCCGAACCCTCCTCGAAAGGGTCGAGAGAGCGGAACGCGAGAAACTTGTCCGTTTTCCGAATGTGGCCGAGTGGATATTACCTAGTGTGTGCGTGTGTATATAGGTATAATACGCTACGGGGGTATATTTACACTGCGCGCTCGCGCGCGGCACCAAACCTGCCGAGCTGCTCGGCTTCGGTAATTGGATCTATTTCGAGAGCGTCCCGAGTTTTGCTAACTCGCACAGACCATACCCTTCACTTTCCGCTATATCTATGTCGATTACACTCCATTTCCTTCTCACTCTCTCTCTAAATGCACCTACACAGCTGTAAGCTTATGCGTACTGACCGGTGTGCAAGTTGCCACCGACGCGTGCTGTTCGCACGCACCACATTGTGCACTCGTCCGTACGGACTCAACCGTGTATGGCCGATATACAGGACGCTGCAGAACGTGCAAGGCCCAGAGCATCATACCCAGCAGCTTCTCTCTCGGATAATGCGTCGAGCGAAATGTGCGTGCTCAATACTACACGGCCAGTGTATTAGACTATGCACGAACGAGTGCTCATTCGTGTGAGCTGCGGGTACTTGACGGCAAAGGGTACAAACTTTTCAGCTCATCCATAGCGACACAGCGGTCCACCCCCGAGTAAACTGTGTGTTAACTGTTAGGGAACTCAAAACGCGCTTATGCAACAACAACATTTAGTTTCGTCATAGAGAAAGTTTAAACGCGTTTAAAAAAGTAAAGTGTTTAACAAGTAAAGGGTAGTGGATTACGCATGACTGTTATTAAATATAACTCCCACGTTCCGTGCGATGGCCAATAATTTTCGGAGAACCGAATTTCATTCCGCTGTATGAATATTCAGTTTAGAAAATGTTGATATCGCTACTGCAGCCAATCACTGGGTTGTTTACATAAACTTCTAACACGTATCCATAAGCACGCCCTGGAGAGTGCACATCGTAGGTGCGATGCACGTACTGGGTCACGCGTATATGCATAAAACTCCGCCGCATGGGGCGTCCCTCGCAAACAGCGGTGCACGCATGTATCGCGCAGCCTCCTGACGTATGGTAAATTTATGTGTGGTTGTGTGACGGAGCCTGTGTAGTGTCGTATGCGCGATTCGCCGGATTACACGAGTGACAGTGCATTAGCTTGCAATCGCTTGTATATGTTGGTACGCGCATCGGTCGCCAGTCGAGTCTAGCATCTAGTATTTATATGACAACACCGGAGATGAGAGACCAATCGACTTTTTCCAGTCTAAAAAAAAGTAACGTCGAAGAAAAAGTCCGAGTTCCTCGGGCACGTTCCAACATCGAGCAACGTTCTTGTTTCCAATAGTTTTGACGAAGAGTCTAATCGTCCGATCATGCCTCCGAAGCAGCTCGTTCCCCGCATCGTTTCGGCGAGAGAATTTATTTATAAACCGCGTAGCTCTCTCCCTCGCTACCTCGGACAGCTTGATTTCTGCCTGCGCACCGTACCGCATTTATGTGTATATAACGACTGTATAGTCAAGCGGCGGCGGCAGCAGCAGCAGCAGCAGCAGCAGCAGCAGCAGCACCAGCAGCAGCAACACCCCTTTTCAATGGTTTAGTGTGCAAAACGCGTCCGCCTTCATTCATTCTTCCTTCCTTCCTTCCTTCCTTCCTTCCTTTCCTCTCGCGCGTTGCCGTTGTGCTTTCTTCTCTTTCACTTACACTTATACTTTAGACGTGTCGTGGATTCGCCAGCGGCGCCTTGCCCGCCGCAGCAGCAGCAGCGCTCATACACAAGTCCGCCAGTTCCATTCACTGATTTCGCGTTGAACGTGTAGCTGCTTGCTGCCAGTCACCGCAGGATGCGTCACTCGACGCGAGAGCACTTGGAGCACGCAAACTACACACGATTCGGTGACTCACCGGTAGGGAATAAATCGTCATCCCCATAACTCGACTACATATATGCCGTATAATGCGAAGGAGCGCGGGCGCGCGGCTGGCGGCCGTCGCGCCTGCTGCCCGATCCGATCTCACAGCTAATTCACATTACTGCTACTGCTACTAAAACGCAGGGGCTGCGACTTAGGGGAGGATGTTGGCTCTGTACTTTGGACATATAAAAATGTATAAAGAATATTAAGAGATTTATGACTGATTTGTACGTGGGTGATAAAACGTACCGTATTTCATCGCGCTTGGGTTCTATTCAATTGACGAGATAAAAACGGAAACCCTCCGGGCTACACCGTCAGAGTTAAGACTCGTCGCGCACGAACGACTTTCTATCTGGATCTTATCACTTGTTCGCTCTTTTTTTCATCGTCCTTCGCTTCTTTATGTTATACAGCACGTGCTGCAGAGTGTTGTTGCGTCGAGGAAATCGAGACTGCTCGTGGCACGTGCCCCCTTCGGTTCAGTCGGTACCTCTGATGGCTATATGGAAGGGACAAAAGCCTCGAGCTGTGGAAAGATTGCGGTTTCTTATGCGGTATAAAGGGAAGGGAGGCTGGGTTTTGTTGCATCATCAAGAGAGATGGATGGAGATAAAGCATTAAAATATAAGCTTGTCAATAAAATTAATTGAGAAAAACATATACCTATAATTAAGTCTTGTGACTTAAAAATGACGGCAATGACAAAAAAAATGGAAAGACTCGTAAAATAAGATCAGATTTGCGACCTTCTACGTAGGTATCAATAAATAAGGAATAAATTGAAGTATCGATGCATGACAAATGGCACGACACATAAATCTCATTTTCATTGCAATAAAAGCATTTGGGAAATCGCCGTAAATAGCCGAGTCGATTTAAAAAAAAAACTAGTCACTGGCCCTCCTATGCACTGACTAGCGTATACTATAGAAACGCTCTCCCGAGTCATAGGTATCTCATGAATGGGCAGAGCAGCTGGGCAACTGGGCATCTATACTCGGAACTGACTCGAGCGTGCGCGCGCGCGTGCAAGGGTGACGACCCCATGGTCGTGACACGTCTCTCGTACAAACCGCGTTCAACGCTATGGCGTAGTTGAGTGTAATACGGGGTCTTCGGTATCGATAGCGAACGCGCGGTCGGAAGGCCAGATCGATATCTCGTCTAGTACGGTGGCGGTGACTGGCATGGACAGACAGGCGGTCAGGGAAAAAAAGCACGCCAGCGGTGCGCGCGCGGCACCCCGAAAATCACCACCCGCGGACACTGACCTCGTTCATCCCGCCCCGCACCCTCCTCGCTTTACTCACCACCCTTGCGCAAAATCAACAGCAGCGGCGGCGGCAGAGTAATAGGTAGAGCGTCCTGGATGAACGTGCATTCAACGTAGGCGCGTAATTGTTACGAATTGGACTGATATTTATGAGACAATCCTTAGGTGGTCCATCTCGCGTTTATACGGATCAGCGGGAGAGAGAGTTCATCAGGCAGATTAATTCTCGCGTGGGTCGTTGCTTCCCCCCCACTCCACGTCCCTTGCTTATGATATTTATCATTATGGTCGTAACTAGCAGCTGTATGTGGCATTACCGGGCTGATGGCGCCTGCTTTCTTAAATTCATAATTTATCGCTTCCATGCGGGCACGCGAGGTAGGAATGTCCGGTGGAAACGCGCTCACTGGCCGCGGGCCCGTCGACTTCTCCATATATACTTCGCTTTTGTATAAATGCACTGCAGTCGGCGGCTGTTCGTATGACTATTAATGCCGACTGAGGAAAATAATAACTTGAGGAAACAACGATTACACTGTAAAGCAAGCCGGAAGTTACGTTCTGGGTAAATACATCAACGTCCCGATTACACATATTTGTCAAGAGACAGTGCAACGTAGGCTGAGGAACTGTGAGCAGACAGCGTAAGTTTCTCATGCGAATGAAATTGAATAAACGAGTGAAATTGTGTTGAAATATAAACGTTCATTGGCATTAATATTTCATACTCAAAGTTGTGACTTGGATCCAATAAAAGGGTACTAAATATTTCGTCGAGGAAATACGAATTTCTTTTATCCTGATGTACATAATGAAATCGGAAAAGCAAGAGCGAAGAGCAAGATCGTGCCAAGTGTCCACTGCTGAACAGCACCGTCATAAGTAATCGCTACGGTTGCCAGCGCCGACGTATTCCATTATCGCTAATTATTCGTATATTCGCGCGAAGTGGACCGTAGCGCGCGGGCACTCGGGGCAAAGCGCAACGCGATATCTCGGCACTTACTCCATTAGTCAACTTATTCAATCATAGCCGGATGAATATGAAAACGAGACGACGCTACAGCTCGGCGCGCGAGCATGGCGGAACAATTGAATTATTCAAAGAAACGAGTGAAAAAAAAACGCGTGAGAACTCGCGCGAAACGTGCTCGAGCGAAACTGGCCGGTGCCGTTGCGTCCGAACGACGAAGACGGGGGCCGGTTGCTCGTTCCGCCAAAACGATGACTAATAAACGAGAGGACGACGAGATACGTGTCTAGTAATTCGCTGAACTAACGCATATACGTATATCTTCGAAAAACTCACCAAGTTTTGCCGCAGCACAACCAAAGGCTGTATAATTCCGAGCACCATAACGTCACGCCGGTGGTATTATTTTTATGGTGTTTTCGCGTGGGCATCATGATGATTCACGAATCCAAGCTCTTGTTTCTCTTGCTGCCGTTGGCCAGCACGCCATGTGCATCTTCACTTATAGGGCAGACGGAGCGTCCGTTGTCCATTGTCTGTGAAATGTGTCCAAATACGATTAGGTATAGATAGGTGTATCGCACACCTTCACTAACATCGATGTAAATTTTCATTGGATAAATGGAATCTCGATTTCCTTTTTGCGCTCGAAAGAAAACCCTTCAACAAAGAAAATGCCGCAAAGCGGAACGCGATGTTTCAATTTTTCAATTTTTCGCAGAATTTTATAGTTGACCCCCGAAAAAATCGCAAGTTTTTTGCGGGGGTAACCCTTGAGTTTTTTTTTGCGAAAATTGTTGCTCGCGAACTTTTTAATAGAGGATAACGACAAAAGCACACAGCGCGGCTGATAGCAACACGGAGGACCGCACCGAAGCGACACGTTAAGCGCACACCGTTACAAGCACGAACACCTGTTGGCTACACAGTGAAGCGCACCGCGTATACCTGAAGGTGTAGCAAAAGCTGTAGCGGCGCCGCCGCGGCTTCCAGATGTGCGGAATATCAATTAGTGGGTTAAGGATGATCTTGGGTTATGAATATTTCACGATGTTCCGCGTTGCCGACAGGGCTGCTGCTGCTGCTGCTGGGTTACGCCGAACGAGCTCTTGCCGTGCCGCGTTCCTAGTATATTCAGCTGGCTCGGGCGCTGTTCCGAAGCGATACGAAAACACATTCTACTTTTTAGAATCGGGCCGAAACTTGCGTGCCTTCCTTCATTTATGATTTATATAATTCACCGACCGCTCAGTGAATCGTTGTTATTTCTTTGAATTTTTATGTGTTGACTTTTTGTTTGGTACTTGTAGCAACAAATATGGAGACTTTGATGTGAAAAACATTCCGAGTTTCTTGAGCGTGTCTATCCACGCTTACGTGTCGTGCCAGGAATCAACACAGAGCGTAGTCCCGGATCGCTAATGGATCGATAAATCTCTCGTCGAACTAACGCGTGTTTCTTATTTCCACTCGTGCAAACACCAATATAGGTAAGAGGGGCGATCGTGTGTAGCACGCGCCAAACTCGGCGCGGGCGTGATATGTTTATCCCGACTTACCCGGCGGCTCCTCCCGCCTCTACTTTCTCAAATGTTACAAAGTATGAGAGGAAGGAAAGAATAAACTTTGTCGAGCCGCACCACTCCGAGAAACCATTAGGTTCGCAAATATAACAGATCCGCTATCGCCGGTGTCTTCGACACCAGGACGAAAAAAAACAAAAATCAGTTTTCGCATTTTGAATTATTTTTATCCTTCGGGCAAACTTATTTTCTAAAAAAAAATGAAGACAAAAGGTAATCACGAAAATGGGAGGAATCAGAGGGGGACTCTTGTAGCTAGACGCGTGGCTACTCTCCTGGCGAGGACAAGATGGAAGCGCCCGGCAAACGGGGTGAGACCGCTCGAGCCGGCTGAAAGCGCGGAAAATGATGGGAATAAACGAGACGGCATGAGAGTAAAGTCCGAAAAAGTAAGTCGGTGTGCGGGGAGCGTCGTCGTGGCGACGCCTCTCGAGAAACTAAGAGCACGGCGGACGTTATCCGGCAGACGCGTGCATCTGTCTACCACTTTGCATAATATTCCCGTCCCAACACGACTCAAGAACGATGCTCTTTCTCCTCTTTCACATTCTTCTTCATTCCTTCGCTTTTCCCCTCTCGTTCTCTCTCTCTCTCTCAGTCTCCGCCTCCCATGGAGCTTTTCTCGCCATTTCTTTTTTTCTCCCTTCCTCCCCCTCCTTGGCGACCCTCACTCAGTTTGCCGCGTAATGTCTATATATCTTTCGGACTATATACTTTTGTTCCCGGCTCAAGAAAAGTGCCGGAGAGCGAACTCTCTGGCTGATCGCGCTCCAGGTAGAATGATACTTTTATATTGAAACATTTTTTCATCGTTCCCGGAGCGTCCTACACGCTGCGAGTCTCCGACGGAGTGCAATCGATGTAGAATAATATTCATAGGATGGCGCGAGAATAAAGTGGCACGAGAGAGCATCGGATGCGCGGACGGGCGCTGAGAGAGGATTGGAAAAAGAGGCACCTTTTTCAGTCGGTGGAAGTTTCGACACGAATGACTTTGAGCTTTGGCTGGAAAATTCATTACCTCAAGCACGGTGCGCCGATCACTGACCGTTTGATAATTATTAAATTCGAGTAAAACATAATAAAATAGTTACAGATGGCTCAGCCCATATGTACGGTGAAAGCTCAAAACAATCCGAGATTTTTCACGCCTGGCAAACTCCCCCTCATTATAGCTCTCCCGTAAACCGTTTAATTTCACTTCGGGTTTAATTTATTTTTCATTTGCAGGAGATGTAAGTTTCTTTTGAAAATACATTCAGTTAAAAACCAAAAAAATTACCAGGAATATTTACTGCGAGGTATCGGGAGAAATCTGTCGGGTGTTCTGGTGGGACAACGTGGCCTCGCGATGCTGAGAAGTAGCCGACATGTAATGTTTGACAGAATGATCCCTCAACCGAAAGGAAACCATCTCTTCTCTCTCTTGGTTTGAGGGACAGCGGCGGAGGGGATACAGCAGCAGTGCTTCCTTTTTTCTAAATGCTTTTCGCTCAAAGCAGCAACTCCGACTCTGGGCTCAGTTGACGAGTGTCAGTCAAAACGGGGATGGACTCCAGTGACTGCCAGTTTAACTCCAACATCATAAGTTATTCTCAGTCGAAAGGAACGTTATTATAAAGTTCAAAACATCGAACAAAAAAAAAGGAAGGGCCACCGAGCGTGAGAAGTGCACGCTGTCCTTTCAATCTTGTCTCCTCGCTCGGTCGTTCTGGAATATTTCTTTATTCATTCGTATTCATACTCAAGATTAAATACGCTGCTCGGATATTACAAATTCGAAAGAAGGAATCAAGTGAGACACTCTTTTTTCGAAGCAGCCGACGTGAAAAAAAGATGATCCTGGGGTGAAAAGATGTGTTGGCGAGGAAGAAGTGGAAAAAGAACGAAGGGTAAGTGAGAGATAGGGTGGGATGGAAACGGTTGAGTTTCCACGGTTATCTTGGATAGAGAATTCGAGTGTTGAGTGCCAACTGAGTTGGGGAAAAGCGTCCCAGGGTGTGGTACCGAGGAATTTGTGAAGACGGTCGGAATAGTAGTGGTGGTGTCGGCGGCGGCGGCGGCGGCGGCGGCGGCACTGAGTTCACCCCTTGACAGTTCTCTCTCGCTCTCTCTCTCCGGACGAGAGTTCGCGAGCAGACAGGCAACCCTCGCGAGAGACGTTTATTAAACATTTTCGCAATTCTGCATCGCTCAAACGTCGTCGTCGGCCACGGTGTCGGGCACCGAGAATACACTCTGGGACAGCATGTAGAGAAACCCTGTGGAGGCTAGGAAAAGTCACGAATGCCATGAACCTGCACATAGATGCACATGGCCACATACTGTAGGCAGAGGCTCCAAAGGAATGTCTGATAAACGTTTTTCCTCGTTTTTTTTTGTTTCGGCCGTTTTTGTATTTATTACGTCATCCCAGGTTTGGCTAAGGCATAGCCGGATTATTTTGTTTGATTCGCAGCGTGATTTTATAACTCGGGAAGACAGTAAGAGAAAATCTAGATATACTCGAGATTGCGTGCAAGTATCTAGGCGAGCAGGTGAGACGCACGCTTGTGTTTGTGTGTGCTTTGAGGAAGAAGGACGAACGGTAGTCTCCGCGTGCACTACATAAAGGGCGGAACTCTGGTTAGGCTCAGGTGGCGATACCGGACGAATGGCGAGCCGCACGGTACACCGACTTCCGTTTGTAGCCACAAGACCGAAATCCACGAGAAACCGCGTTGCAACAAACAGATCAACTCCCGTATCTGGCCAGTTACAAGTGGATAACCAGCGGAACTATATGCAAGTGAATCCGCTTCGTTCTCTTCGACCACAATGAGAAACTTTACTGCGAAGAGTAACTAACACTCTGCATAGAACTCAGCTCTGTCGTCCTATCGGAAATAGAGGATAACCGTCCGATCTTTGATCGGTTTGATCAACGTTCTGGTCCAATTTGTAGCAGTACCAACAATATAGGTATTGACCCGGACAAAAAAGGAAAAAAAGGGAGATCCACCGTGTTCGCCCGTCCATTAAACCGGCCTTAGTGACACGTCTATGTATTCCTCAACGCAATATGTATCTTGCATACTAGTGGTTTGGTCGTAATTGGCAACGCAGCCAATATATCCGTATATTGTATGAAGCAATACAAGTATTGCCGCCGCGTTTATATACAAACTTCGCTGGAGAAAGTTTGATGCATAACATCGAACTCTCTACCCTAACAGGCTCTCAGCAGCGCTGTCTATATTGTGCTACATGGTACGCGCCACCGATTTTCAACCACGGTACCTTATCTGGATTGAACGAATTTGCGATTTTACACGCCTGTTTCTTTCTACAAGATCGCAATGACTTTTCCTATTAAAAAGTTCGCGAGCACCATTGGTGTCGATTTATTGGGCGTCATTGTTCCTAGTCGAGTCAAATAGGGCCTGCATTTATAAGGATTTGTCGTTTGAGTACTAATGATGAAAAAAATTAATTAAATGTGTACGTCTTGAATACTACAGACTTAAGCAAATTTCTAGTCGTAATATAGGATACACTCTTGCTTGCTCACCGGATCGGACCACAAAGCTGTGAGATGAATTATAAATAGAAGCAAGGCCAAAATAGATGTGGACTTGGCGGAAACATCGAGGAACATTACCTCGTACAGCCCGAGTCCGAGTCAACTCGCTGTACTAGGACATTTTTGCACTACTGCGCTCTTATAAAGCTTTAAAAGGGTACATCGCAACTAAAAAAAACCCTTCTTTAGTTGATTTAAAAAAAAAATGTCTTTTTGCTTGTCAAAAATCCTAGATCTGGCCGCCGGGCCGAAGACCGACCAAATCGGGGTCGCGAAATTTATTTTTTCAAAATATCGACTTCTAACCTATGCCATCGTTCTCAAGTCGCATATTCTACCCCTGAAAACACTGGTTACAACCCCTTTTTAGTTGATTTTGAAAAAAAAAAAGTTTTGGCCGAACAGTTTGTCAAAAATCCTAGATCTGGCCGCCGGGCCGAAAACCGCCCAAATCGGGGTCACGAAATTTATTTTTTCAAAATATCGACTTCTAACCTATGCCATCGTTCTCAAGTCGCATATTCTACCCCTGAAAACACTGGTTACAACCCTTTTTTAGTTGATTTTGAAAAAAAAAAAGTTTTGGTCGAACAGTTTGTCAGAAATCGTAGATCTGGCCGCCAGGCCGAAAACCGCCCAAATCGCGGTCACGGAATTTATTTTTTCAAAATATCGACTTCTAACCTAGGCCATCGTTCTCAAGTCGCATATTCTACCCCTGAAAACACTGGTTACAACCCTTTTTTAGTTGATTTTGAAAAAAAAAAGTTTTGGTCGAACAGTTTGTCAGAAATCGTAGATCTGGCCGCCAGGCCGAAAACCGCCCAAATCGGGGTCACGGAATTTATTTTTTCAAAATATCGACTTCTTACCTATGCCACCGTTCTCAAGTCGCATATTCTACCCCTGAAAACACTGGTTACAACCCTTTTTTAGTTGATTTTGAAAAAAAAAAGTTTTGGTCGAACAGTTTGTCAAAAATCGTAGATCTGGCCGCCAGGCCGAAAACCGCCCAAATCGGGGTCACGAAATTTATTTTTTCAAAATATCGACTTCTAACCTATGCCATCGTTCTCAAGTCGCATATTCTACCCCTGAAAACACTGGTTACAACCCTTTTTTAGTTGATTTTGAAAAAAAAAAGTTTTGGTCGAACAGTTTGTCAAAAATCGTAGATCTGGCCGCCAGGCCGAAAACCGCCCAAATCGGGGTCACGAAATTTATTTTTTCAAAATATCGACTTCTAACCTATGCCATCGTTCTCAAGTCGCATATTCTACCCCTGAAAACACTGGTTACAACCCTTTTTTAGTTGATTTTGAAAAAAAAAAGTTTTGGTCGAACAGTTTGTCAAAAATCGTAGATCTGGCCGCCAGGCCGAAAACCGCCCAAATCGGGGTCACGAAATTGATTTTTTCAAAATATCGACTTCTAACCTATGCCACCGTTCTCAAGTCGCATATTCTACCCCTGAAAACACTGGTTACAACCCTTTTTTAGTTGATTTTGAAAAAAAAAAGTTTTGGTCGAACAGTTTGTCAGAAATCGTAGATCTGGCCGCCAGGCCGAAAACCGCCCAAATCGGGGTCACGAAATTGATTTTTTCAAAATATCGACTTCTAACCTATATCATCGTTCTCAAGTCGCATATTCTACCCCTAAAAACAATGCTTTCGAACATTTTTTAGATGCTTTTGAAAAAAAAATACGATATCAACTACGACTGTCAAAGTTATCAAGGACAAATGAACTTGGACTCGGTCTGAGAGACCCAGCCGATCACAGCTCGAATAGTTTGCTAACAATGCTTTCCGTTAATCATGAACTTTTTAAAAGAGGGACAAGTAATTAATAACTGTGCGTTATCAGGCGTTGTTGATTGTTATCTGTGTGTTCACATTACCTACATTACTACGTCGGACATATATGATCGATCATCATTGGCCATCGAACAGCTGAAGAATTAGCTTATCGAGCTCATCGATATTCGATTTGATTTTTAATAATATCCAAGAGTACACAAAATCGCTTCCTGCTACAATTCTCCTCAAGTCGTTTTACCCAAAGGCCGAGGAAAGGTATACTGGAAGTCTTATACGCAGATACGCGTATCACGCGCAGAACGCGCAGCAAACAAAGCTGACGAAGTTTCACGATTTTTTACCGACTCCGTGTGTATAAAAACACTTGGTATACCTCGTCAGATACGACGATTGCTATGCGGAGGCCAAACTACTCTGGGACTTGCTGAGCTATGGGCGCCACATGCTTTCGTTAGAGGTCGAGTGATGCATAGACCGAGGTCTTTGAAGATACGACCGGTGAAGAAAGAAGAAAAAGACCAAGTTTAAAGGCAGCGGAAATGTGGTGGGAGCGTTGACGGAATTCTTGCTGCGTCGTATATAGCCTAGAGAGAGAGAGAGAGAGCGCGCGCGATACAACGACGAAGATAGAAATTAAGGCGTCTGCGGGCGTAATTTATCGGACCTAAGGGACACAACAGACACTTCTTTTCCCGAGGGGAAACCCTTTTGTCGTTCCCTCGCTCCCCCCGAGAACCGCGTTCGCCGCGGAAAGCTTCGGCAGTTATTTCGACAAGGCGAATCAAGTGGCTACAGAACTTTAATAGATGCCGGTCTCACTCCTCTCTAACAATTAACTTCCCACGAAGGGAATCGGTCTACTCAGGAATTTGGTGCATGACTTGTATACCTTAAACTCTATTACTTCGATGCCCGCCTGTTGCAGTTTTGACCTTGCGCGCGATAATACCGATATGGAGAATGTCATCGCGGTACATTATAATAGAGTTTGTTGGCAGTGCAACCGCACTTTGATCCCTTTGTACTTTCGAGTCATCGTCAAGGGACCACAAGTTCTCGATCCTAGCCATGGCAAACGAGCATTGGAGAGAGAAAGAGAGTTCTATAAGGGCGTCTATTTTTGGCCTCCAAGCCTCCAAGAACGTCACGTAATAAAAACAGGAATGAGCTGCCACAACCCGAGGGCGCTTGTAGCTCATTTCAGTATTTACGATTCATAATCTCGGGAGAAAGAGCTAAGACTCTTTCTCGATCTGTTATCACGCCTCGAGATATCCTGTCTTTTTTTTGTTATTTTTTTTTAATAGATTTCTAATTCTTCCCCGCATTCGGCCTTGGCCGATTTTATACGGCGATGACTAGCGAGCGCTGTGCGTGGCAGAGGGAAAAGTGGTGAGGTGTGATGTGCCAATAGCAGCAGCTGCTGCGATCGAGTCGGTATATCGCTGCTGCTATACTGCGAAGGTATACGCGCGTGCCCCGCAATAGCCCCGGCTCTGTCGATGGTTATTAATATCAATCGGGTAAAGCACGAGTTATCGATGCCATTACGTGGCCGATCCGAAATTCATGCCACTCGGGAGATCTCTGGGCTTGTTGGTGCAGCATCCGCCATGCTAGACATCTCGCGGATCGGGCTTAAGCGCTTAATGGGCTACCACGCTGGAGCCCACGCACGCGGTAACACGGACGTGCTGATAAATAAGTAAATAGAACGCTCCGCGTGCACCCTCACGCGCGCAGAGTCCCTTTGCAGCGTACCGAGCCGCACAATGCGCGTGCATTTACGCGGTACATGCGAGGAAACGAGGCAGCGAATTATAGAGCTCTCCGGATTCGATGAGGTTGAACACAACGCTGCCGTGAGTGGAGTGTCACCATTGCTAAACGCTTCGGTAACGAGCAGCTCGTTCCTATAGCCGGCCCGGATGCTGGAACCCCCAGAGGGAACCTCCGCGACGGTGAGGAGGGACAGTGGAAACATCATTTTCATACCCCGGACAACCTATAGGCACTCGTACACAGGCGCGGTCATACTGTATCACCCTGATTATTAAATTCCGTAATACTTAAAAAATGAGGAAATTTATAACATCAGAAGTAATCAGACCTTCTCTTCGTATTCCCGATAGCCACGTAGAGCATGATATCAAACTTTTTTTTTATTTTTTTTTTATGGTGTTCCTCGCCTTCTCCGGCGATGATCCTCGCGAAGACGAGGGCGCGCTCTTTCCTCCCTTTCTCTTATGCATCCTTTTTCCACTTCGAGATCCATTAAATTTTGTCAAAAGTTCGAGCCGTCTTTGCCCTCCGGGCGCTCAAACTTATTAATGGCTGCTCGACTGCAAAGTAAAATGAGGAGGATGGGGGTGCAGTTGGAATCTCGTTGAATCCCACCGGCGGGAATACCGATCACCCGAATTCCACTGGCGTCTCTTGACTCTGAATAAATAACGAGAGATTCCCACCAGACCTCCCGCGGCACTCCTCAGTCGCGACTTCTTCTTCGAGTGCCTCCTCGAGATTTTCTTCGGCCTCTCTTATATACTCAACCGTGTCTATACCTATCTATAGTGCCTGTATCGCACTTGCCTGAATTGCTCGAGAGTTACGCGAGAGAATCTCGCGGCTTCAATATTGGCCCGATTAAAATATATTTTCTGGTGCTTTCGCCACTTTGCCAAACGTCTTTCCTTAGTTCACTCCGCCGTTCCGTGAGTATCAACACGAATTCGCATTATCCGAATCGCTTCATCTAACTTACGAACATCCCGGTTCGTAAGTTAGGCAGCGCCTTACTCTTAAAAATTTAGCCTATGTGCGCCGTGTAACAGTGTAAGTAATAAAGACAACATTAGTTGGTCCCGGCTTGTCTCGAACGAGAAAAAAAAATGATGGGTAGAAATGAATAAATAAAACTTTTAGGGCTGTTCGAAGAGGACAAACTATAGAAGCGGGTACGAGAAAATCGGTGAAAGGGGCAAGTTTGTAGCTTAATTCGAACATTGCGCTCACGCGGTGTACTCTACGGTTAGCGTCGAGAAGGGTGTGCCGTCCGAGCTTGTATACAGCGGACCATCGTGGCTCGTAAAGGTTTTACGTCCAACACCCCCCTCGCCCGGAGGCAGAGACCGTGCTGGGCGTCGTGCCCCACACATGCAACAAATATAACACGGAAACGCGCGGACGCAGGGGCCAAACAAGCAACCGAGCAACGAAACATCGTCGCACTATCACTAGCGTAGCAGTGGGACCGGCGACGGGAAGCAAGAGGCACACCGGCGTTCGGTGCACGGCTAGCAAATTTGTTTCGTAGCACCGTGCGGAGAGCTGCACGGCTCAGCACTATGGCGCAGTATGTAGGTGCCCCGTAGTATGGTGAACCCGTAGTAGAGCGCCCAGCGCCCCTCCGGCAAACCGGCCTGTATGCCGTCACTAATTATTTTCTGTAACAAGCGCGAGATAACCCTGTACCGAAACAGCTGCCGCACCAGGATAAAACGAGTGTACCTAGATAAACACGGTCGATGTGTATTGTACCGCCAAGCTCTCATCCGGGTTTCCGGAACACTCTATACAGCGGAGAGAGAAAAAAAGAGAGTTGTGACAAAATATTCGCGAGCCTGAGAGCCGCATGGGAATGGCAAATTGTTAGACTATAAAAGCGACGGCTCAACTCGGCATTCCCGGTTGTGGAGCTGTATTTTTGGTTTCTTGTCGCGAAAACATGTGTCTCTTTAAAAAGTGAACTATTTTCGAAAACGGACAAGAGAGTTAAAAATGTTAGTTATAAATGTAAAAAAATGCGAAATTGTGGTTGTTAGTTGCTTGGGATATTCTGGGCTGGCATAGTGAAAAATATCGTCGTAGACCTGCTAATAATTACGTTTCATTTGATCGTTCGGTAGAATGCAGTGGCCGTTCGCTAAACGATGGGCGAGGGTTAACGACGCCGTCAAAGAGACAACGACGCTTAGGGTCGTTAAATAAAATAGCCGACTATTAAAAGCACGAGCTGTCGTCACTATATTCAAATTCGTGTAATTAAGTTGAAAGGCTGAACTCGCGCCTCACATGATAAGGCTTTGCGGTACTCTTTGAGACGTTGGTGCAGCAAGACGTATACTTTCCCAACGGAGAGTCCTTTCAAATTTACCGAGGCGTTTAAATCGACTCGTTTACTTCCACCGAATGCATTCTGCTTTATACGTGAACAGTCAAAAAGCCGTGAGGTCCGACGATGTTAAGCTCTAAAGATCCTCCGAGCCAGCACGTCCTTCGTACCGGAACCGAGGAAAGGTATCGAGCCAAGGTCGTTTTTTATCACAACTTCAACGACCGACGACATATATCCTGACCTTGTACTACACTTTCGTACGGAATGATGAAATGGGCCGTAGATAAGCGCGAGCACACGTTTCTAAAGAACCCCACCTGTCTATGTGACAACACAACAAGAACTGCATCACCAACAGGTTTTCTAAATGCAGGCTTTCGAAATGTTTTGCATGACAAAAGCTCAACAACAAAAATACCTCCTTTATTGCATTAATTATACTTTTACTTTATTTTATAAAAATTTTTTCCGCGTCGCGTGCCCTTGGGCTAGAAAAGGGAGGGGAGAGCTTTTATTTTCTCGTCGACGCTCCACTGGTCTAGCGAACGTAATTACGTTACGTTAATTAATCCGTCTATCCGACTGTTCGCTTTTCCCTTTTCAACTCGCTTCTCCGTTTCCTCGCCGCCCGAGCTCTTTCTGTTTCTACATCGCGGCCCTATACCTTAGCCTCCTCGCGCTCCGCACGAGCGCTCCGGCTCATTCACTCACGGTTCTTTTAATCTCAGCGAAGCTGTAGGTGTGCCCTCAATGAAACGGAAATGAGTTACCTCACTTCCGTTTGCTGAAGATTTTACGGTGGCTCCGACGCGGAAGCCGCGCACAAGAGCTCTTCAACAACATATCTACACAACGTAGTAATTTCGCCCCGATTCAGTTAGCTGGATCTGCAACGTCGATTGGAAATACTCGGACTCGTATTTTCATTCCCGTGACCCTTCGAGCCTTCGAGTAAAACATCAGGGCGTGTTGATACGCACCTTTGAATTGAAAGCCGCGTAGCTCGAAAATGTTTCCGATTTTTGTGTTAGAACAACGTAAATGAAGTGGAATTTGAAAAAAGAAGGCTTTCGAGAATGATTGCAAATATGTATAAGAAATAGCACAAACAGCGTGACTGTGCCAAGTAACTATAAAAAGACCCGGAAGCCCCGGAAACCCCCCCCCCCCCCCCTACGGGGAGTTCTCGGGAGAGTTGATTACCATTCAACAAAAAGTAAATTCGTTGACATGGTCAACTAAAAATGGCTCGTTGTGCCAAAGGTTGGAGATTTGTGTTTTTTTTCTATTAAAATTTCAATAAAGGGAGAGCTCGCGAGCGCCACTGCTCCGATAAAGTGCGGTTCTGATAAGTACTGCTCAATGCTGCGGCCGCTGCGGCTGTTTGAATATCGACATAAGAGCGATCTTACCTAGCACGCATTTACGTCATGGGCACACCTTCGTAGTTCACGTTCCAAAGGTTGCGTCAAATGTATTTACCAGCAAGCGGCAGCGGTGACCGCGCAACTCGATGTACACAGTGTGGCAGTTTCCTTCATTCTGCTTCTTCTTCTGTTTGGCCAGTCCACCGTCTGTAAAAGAAAGATTCCGTCATTACTGACTGTAGGTAGACCGAAGCGCGCGCTATGTCGCCATTTTTTTCGGGCGCGCGCGCGCGCGCGCGAGCGACGCGTCCGTAACCTCAAACTGTCAATACAACTGAAGCGACCGAAGCGCTTGAAATCGAATCGAATTGTTGATAAATATCCTCGCCGATGAACGACGAATTCACTGTGAAATGCCAATTGTTCGTTACACTTTGTTGCGTTAGAAGGACAAAATGTCTCAGCACGGCGCCGCGTTACAGACTTACAACCAGGAACTCGTGAAATGTAAGTTCAGCGTCGCGCTACTTCTCAGCTTTTGATCGCAACAATTTCTCGCGTTCGAGGGAATCTATATCGCAATAAAAATTGTCGTCCCAGGTTTGGAGGAAATGAAGACGCGACGAAGCGAACTGCAGGCTCAGATTGATTCGCAGGAAGAGGAGAAGAACAATTTGCAGCGAGAGATCGAGAAGATGTCTTACAAGCTGACGAGACTCAACGAGAGTCTGGGCAAAAGAATCGCTGTAAGAAACGAATACGACAGATCCATAGCGGACACCGAAGCTGCTTACGTCAAGGTAATCAAACTTGTGCATTCGACCAAGTTGGTCGATCGGCGTACGTCACTCTGTGTTCTTGATAATCGACATTGACAATTTTTCAGATCTTGGAAAGCTCGCAGATCCTGCTGAACATGATAAAGAGAGAAGCCACTACTCTGGATCAAACACTGATGAAAGCCAGTGTGACCAAGCAGGATTCCAGACAGTGACCCAGGGCCAGTGGCTTAATTAGAAAATTATTTATTCAAAATATTCAACGCCATAATGAGTGCTGGGTCGCAAAGGACCCGGAGATTCGACGAGTACAAATTGTAAATACTTCGCATAAGATTATATGATATAATTACAGTGACTATCTATACGAACTAATCTATAACCACGATATTTTTGTAAACATTTTCCTACGGAGACCAATGTATGTTCGACAGTAACGATAGTGCAAATGATTTCTCACATACATAAACAATGCATAGTAATTATTAACGAGATGATAGTACGATTAAGTCTGTCATACCAGTGAGATCTCTCGGCACTGCCACAAAAATGAGATAGCAACAAATACCTTTGACCATGAAGACTGATCGCTGTACTTAGGAAGGCTATGATTGTTTAGTCGCGAATCCTTCATGGTTTTCTAATAAAGGAACAATACTTTTAACAATTTCTCTAAATCGCTGATGTATGTACTAAAAGAGGTGGGCGAGCTACGCGTTTCCCAGTGATTTTTGTTCGTTCCAGACTAACTGCAACTCATCCGGATCGTCGTAGCCGTGGGAAGTTATCACGTACTTATAGCTGTATTTTGTATAGTCTTTTTTGTAAAAGTGAAATTCGTCGCAGTGGAATGGCTCAATGTCGGCTTTCTTCGCCACTATACCGAGAAATATATCGTCAAATCTAAAGTGCTGAGTGTAAAGACTCGTGTAGTACATGTCTAGGAGTCCTTCCTTGGAGAGAATGTAAGCCCCGGCCGTGACGTAAGGCGGCCACAGATGGTAAGGATATTCTTTGAGCGAAACGTACCACTTTGAAGTCCTGTGCCTGTGCGGCGACGAAACTATCACGTATCCGGCAAACAGCCTCACGTCGTCCGGTAACTCGATGTCGAAAATTTGGCGTTTTTCTCTGCTGAGAGTCTTCTTGGGATCCGTCGAGTTGTCGAATAACTTCTGAAGATGCGTTAAGCTTTTGCGTTTATTTTTCGGCAGCTCCTGTTTGGTATTTTCCGAGACCTCTGCGGACGATTTTGCGGTAGGCATCCTGGTTTTGTTGTGAGAGGTCCAGCCTGGCTTACGTCTCATCATTATTTTTTCCTTTGCAGTTGCCCTCTTGTAGACTCTTGCGATGGAGAAAGTTTGGTTTTCAACATTTCCACTCGGCTCCTCTGTCGCGGAAAGCGACGTATCGTCAGTCGCATTTGCCCAGTCGGAAGGTTTGATCTCCCTCTTTCGAGCAGCCATTCTACTGGGTTCTTTCAAGTAGTCCGGATAGTAAGCAGGATTCCTCACGAATCTCAATACATTCTTCACCGATACGTACATATCGTCGTCGACAAACATGTAAAACTTTGCGTTTCTGCAGTGCTGAACTGCCCATTTGAATCCAAGCATCGTTTTTATAGTGTTGTTGTAGTACGAGTCGACGAAATCTGCCTGCAGAATGTCGTTGTGTTCGTCCGATTCTGCGTTTATTCTGGCCTGAAGTTCCATGTCGTTGGGATGATGGCCAAGCAGAAATATTGTTATCGTTGGCACGTCGAAAAATCTCTTGCCGAATCCCCACGATTGCCTTATGCCTGTTCTGCGATCAAAGTGCTCCGCAGCTGACTTGACCAGAAAGACAAGACGCAGAGTGGCATAATCGGGGTCTGCGCACTTGTCCTTCAGTCCGTGAGTAAAACTGTAGTTGTATTCGTTGATAGGTTCTACCTCAGGTTTCTTGTTGTGTCTCAGAGCATCGACGAATGGCTGAATCTCACCGTTGTAGGGATACACAAAGTGATCGTTGTAGGAAAGCTCAAACATGTGGGTGAATGCTCCGAAGATGTCGAGCAGTGCGACGACGCCAAATCCGATGCACACGTATTTCAGTTTCATTTTCGACAGACATCGTAGGAATCTCTGCATGAGCGGTTGCAACAGGCAGAACATTGTGTCGTCGATTCTATAGCATATCCAGTGATTTCACATATTGTGAAATCGACGAAGACGAACCTGCGGCATCGAAAAGAAAGATCGAGTTTAGAGCGCTTTTCATCAACCTCTACGTAAACATAACCTCTCCGATCTTCCGCTCGATTAATTCAATTGGTTTAACATTTTTTTCACATAAATCGAATACACAGATTGCATGTTTACCCTGATGTAGTTCGATAACCTTGCGTGACAGTTGCGACACGGGATCAATCAAACAATTCCCGAAGTTTCATTACAACGATATAAACTATCAATGAGTGACAAGTATTGATGGACGTTGTTTGTCTATACTGCGGATACCATGCAACAGGCAATGACCGTAGGCTGTCGAGACATTACATTTTCATTACTCGCAAATACACGGTTTGCAATTGCAAAGTCGATAAAAACTGAACAATGCAGCGCATCGCGAATGAATTATCGTCGAGATTCGTTTGTTTTTCTAACGCTTTTTCTCAAAGCATTGTGACAGAGATTTCGCGTGTATTTTCAAAAGTGCGACGAGCCTCTTTCGAATATGTGGTGCTCCGTAGGATGGCGCCACATGGTAGATTCGGCGGAGCAATTCTGCTCACGTCGACGAGGTACAAGATACCGATAAAACAGCTCCGCCCGCGGATGACTAATCCGATTTTCACAGTCGGAGACGCGATACGAATTCCTATCTATTTCTACCGTTCCGCCGCTATTAACAATGTTGCTGTGTGTCCCTCATTCTTCTTACAGCGACTCAGTCGATAAACCGACGTATTCTCAGTGTTTCTCCTTCTCTCCGCCGCGAGCGCCACTAGCTCGCTATTTCTCTCACACCGCAACATATTTAATATCGTTTTAACGAAACGAGACGCAATCCGATAAGCCGAATCATCGGAGCTGCGTCTGATAATCCGCCTCTGCGTATATGACAAAGAAAGTAATTGTCGATCTATATTTCGCTATTAATCTATTTACATATACGTTGCGACTTCAGGGCCGCGCAATGGCGGCGCGAGCCCCTCCACCGAAGTCTACGCAACCGCCATCTTTGAGTAGGTCGAGAGGTAACTGTTGGTCAAAACATCTCTCAATAAAATATACACCAACAGCGTTCGGGCCTCAATTCGCGATAAGGACGAGTGTTTTCGGCGAGATTTTTCGAACGTCGCATTTCCACGGTCTCGCCGGGGCGCATCCGAGCGGGCGCTGGGTTCAACGACCTCGGGGTGATTGTGACAAGAGGAGGCCGCAGCGACCGGCCATGTTTATATCGTAGTGAATTTGAGCTGGTGCGCCGAAATAAAGAGTGTTTTTCTCGGGGTGCGCGAGGACCGGAAAAAACCACGAGGATCGCGGTAGCATTACGGGGTGCGTCGACGAGCAACCGGCCGTTATGGAGACGAGCGAGAGGGGTAAGTGCACGCGGGCTTTTCGTCCCGAGACGCCGCAATATTGAGCTCTGACACGAATCGCGACAGGGGGCAATGGCAGTGTCAGGGTCGAAGCGCGGAACTAGTTCAGTGACCGCGTTTGCGGGGATATCCCGGCGGTATTTGACAGAAGCCACCGTCGTCATCGTCATCGACGCGCCGGGCTACGAGTGTTTTCGCGAATTTGCGAGCCCGCGGGCTCGTGCCGAGCCGCCGACGAGCCGTCCTGTGCTCCGGGCTCGTATCTGTGTCACGCGCTCTACTTTCCGCGGTGACTGTACCTCGGCTCCTTGCTCTCGAATCGAATGGCCTGCGCGCTTCGGGGATACACGCACGCACCGAGGTGGCTGCTGTTGCTGCTGGCCCGTGAGAGAGCGAGCGAGATACCAAGAGCGAACGCGCGCGCGACGAGCAGCCGACGCTTCTAGTCGGCTCCTCGTCGCGTTCCGTTTCTTTCTGTTCATCTCTTTTTTTTCGTTTTTTTTTTTTTCGTCTATGCGTGGTCCGCTGGCACCTGCCGCAGAGGCTGGCAGGTCGCGTCGGTCAACGACGCAGTGGTGCAAGGTACACGCAACGACGACAAATCTGCGTCGCGCACTCGGAACATTCCAGCTGACCGTGTTAACCCGAGCGGCCGAATAAACGTAGCTTCGCCGAAACTGGCTCACGTATCGCTCTCGCGGCTGGCGAAAGGTCATCGAATTATTTGACACACAGCGGCCGTGTCCTTCTCCGACAGCGAACACGTGAAATTTTGTCGACGGTCACACACACCGACGGGAGAAGCACATGCGTCGCAACGTGGCGACACCTGTCGTCGGGAAGCGTTTCAGCGTTTCGCGAGCCGCCGCTGCGAGCACCGCACGGCTTGTTGTGTATACGAGACGAGCGGAGCCGCTATTGCTGCTGCTGCTGCCGTCTCCGCTGCGAGAATGCGTCGCGCGTAGTCGGGATTGTCGCGTGCCCCGAGTAACGCTCCGAGTGTTTGCTTCTAAATTCGAAGATTCATTACCGACCGAGTATCGCGAGCGAGGAGGCGATTCTGAACATACCATTTTATTTATTTATTTTTTTTATTTAGAGAAGCAACTGCATAAAATTATTTGACAATGACTGATCATCACGTCGCTTTTGAGGCTCGAATTCCGAGACTCTCTCGGTTATCCATTCACGAGAACCGCGCGCTTACTTCGCCTCCGCGTGTTATATAAATGTACATCGTTATAGAAATTGTTTCCAGCCCCTTTGTTCCTCTCTGCGTCCCGAACGTCGTTGCGCGGATACTGGGGATTCTCTTATGCCTCACCGTACACAATTTTGCAGCGTGGCCCTCCCCCTCCCCCGTGTTGTATAACGTCGAGAGTGGAGCCGAGCGCGCTTCGTTGTTTAATATCGCGAGATTTGGAAGCTTGTCAGAAAAATAAATTCGATTTTTGCGCTTTTCTCCTCGAATTTTCGATTTTTCGGACCAACACCCATCATTTTTGGAATCAGCGGAATATTTCCAGATAGGGCTTTAAAACTTCGTGAAATCGATTTTTTTTTTTCGCTAAAAAAATGCAACCCCTTCCATTGTTCCTAGTTACGATAACAATCCGCACCGGGTTGCCGAAAATGCAATATTTATTTTTTACTATTTCTTTTCCGCAACGTGGCATCGCCCGGCGGCAGAGCAGACGGTCCTCCCGTCGTTGGACGCGCGGGGGGCGACGATTAGCAAGGTGCTTAGACACATCTGCCGCTGCTCGAGCGGCTTGGCGCGTTTTTCAGCATCATTTCCGACAATCCGACCTATCGACCGAGCTATCGAATAATTCCCTCGAATCCCAAAAATTTCGTCTCACCGGGGCATCTGCCCCGAAATTACGGGACGACGCAATATCATCAATGACGACGAATGTGTGTTTACCAAATTCTCGTATAACCCACGGTGTCCTCGTTACGTCGGCGCCGATCCACTTTTTTCCGCAGCGTCAATATTATTATTATTTTTTTCGCTGGACACCGTTCCGCATCCATCCATGCGGCAACAATATTTATTTGTCCATGCGGCACGCAGTCGTATACACGCGATACGTGTTCTTCCAGAGTGCAAGTACACTCGCGCGCGCTGTGCATCTTTTGCAGTGCGTGTGTGCGTTTTCAAGGCCCCTGCCACGCCGCACGATTTACTCGCAAGCGACACACCGGCCGCGTTTGTGTGCGCGTTACAACACACAAACGCCGCACGCAGACACAGATTCGCGCAGTATGTAGATTACCGTGTTACGAAACGATTTATTATTGTTGTCCTCGGCAAGGCCATATATCTCCCTCTCGGTTGAGGTAACCACCTATATACCAGCGCATAATACAACAACGCACTCACACATCTCGACGTAGCCTACGGTAAATACGCGGCTTAAGCCCCCGTCGGCCGACATAACAATCCCCCTGCCCCCTGCGTTCGATTCTCTCGTCTCGCTTCCGACGAAACTCATCGTTTCAATTTCCCCGGGGGTGGCTCGTGAAAACACCGCGGCTATCGAAGAGGAGTAGGGCGGGGTCACATTGCAGGATTACAAGGACGGGTCATTTTGCTCTCGCTGTCCTTGTAACCCACTGATACCCACGTATACGCGTACACAAATACATAGATGATATACACCGCAGCTACGTAGATGGGCCGACGCACACATCGGTAACCGCATGCACCGCCGGTCCAATACGCCAGAGCGAACGTCCTCGTCGACGCTCAATGTCAGTGCACCGTGCGCGTCGAGTTCCCTCGACAGTGGGGGGAGAGTCCTGGACTCTCCGCTTCAGTTGCGGTACAGTCGAGACTCGCCTACGTTCGACCTCCGCTCAGCCTGCGAATCTATATATGTCTTTTCAACTCTGTTCTCATTTATCGGGTGGGGCCAGGCGTCGAGGGAGCAGCGATTCCCGTCTGCGTTCGACGAGAGAGCAGTCGCATAGGCGAGTCTCGACTGTATATCGAGTCGAGACTGCATATCGCCGCGAGTGTGCGAGTAGGGCAGCGGCGGTGCAAGCAGCGCGGCGGCGGCGCGGCGGCGGCGAGCAGCTCGAGGGTGGCAGAGGTGGCAGCGTCGGTGGCCCGCAATTGGCTGAAAAGTTTACCGGCGCTTCGCTCGCGCCCTGCTCGCGACGGTAGTAGGAGGAGGAGGAGAAGGAGGAGGCGGAGGAGGAGGAGGAGGAGACCGAGAGACGAGAAGAAGTGCACCGGGGGATATGGGTCAATGTCGGGAGACTCTCCCTCTCCCACACGCTCTCGGCTTCCCTTCTCCTCCTCCCCCTCCTCCTCCTCCCTCGCCACGTCGCTTGCCTCTCCCTGATGTTGTTCGCGCCGCTTCCACCTACTGACCCACTTCGCGAGCGCGTCACCTGCGCGAGCGAGACTCCCCGCTACACCGCTTCGGCTATGTGGACAGCGCTGGTTGCGTCAGTGGTGGTGGTGGTGGTGGTGCTTCCCGAGGTTTATTCCCGAGTGTTCCCGACGCATCCCAGCGCAGCGCCAAAAGCCCGCACGGTCCGACTGGAGATGCTTCGAGAAGCGCTCGACGTCCGATCCGCGTGACCCCGAGTCGCTCGGAATCCAATATAATTCCACCGGCCCCGTCGTCGATTCTGGTTCGCCAAGCGGATCGCCGCGGAAATCGCGCATGGTTTTACCCGATATGACGCTTTAATTTCATCTCGCTGCACGATCGTCGAGTCGCCCGGAATTAACGTTGGGAAATGTGCGGTTGCACGAATTGTCTGGTACTCGGGTAAATTGGACGATCGATGAATGATTTAAAGAAATATATATATATAAATCGGCCAAAGATATTTACGGCGATATTCTCGCGGTTGCAGGATAGTCGAATGTGCGGCACGTGTGGAATATCGGAAACCCGGGTGGCTAAATAAAATATTAAAGTTGTATTTGGGGCGTTCGCGGCTTCTCATTTTCTCGCGGTTTATGCGCATGACATATACGTTGAGAAATCACCTCTTTTTTTTTTCTTTTTTTTTGTTTCTAGTTCTTATCATCCTCCAGTGTTTTCCTTTTATATGGTCAAAAGCGAGTCGAACGTCTCCGAGCTTCGATGCAAGAGCTTCGACCTCGCTCGTTCGAATAACATATTCCACGGGGCGCGCACAATTCTCGCGGCTACCGACGTCTCGCCTACGCCCAATAGCGGCCGCGCGCGCGATCAATCTTCCGCGACCGAACGAACATTATTTACAGCCGCTCGAAGCACTTACCGACCGTCTCGCTGACGCTGACGCGGATCTCGGCGCTATGCAGATTTCAATCTTCTCGCTCTCGTTCCTCCGTTCGCGCCCCGAGATATCGGTATCTCCGGCAGTCATCTCCACGCGCATTGCCCACACGTGGGGACACGCCCGACGCTGCTGCTGTGCGTTGCCGCTGCTGCTGCTGCTGTGTTCTGACTACTTCAAGAAACAGGACAAACACTATTATACATTTTTTCCGTTACTTAACCCTAGAACTCATGACTTCTTTTCACAATATACGTATTTCACGAGTAGCGCGGAATCCCGCCGGACCCCGGTCATGAGTTATAGGGTTGACATTGCAAAAAAATGTAATTACAAATAAGTATCGGAAAACCCGAGCCGATGTGTCACACGGGCTGCGTTCGCTCCCGCTTCCTCGCTGCTGCTGCTGCTGTTGCTGTTGCTGCAGCGAGCGGAGTCGCCTCCACGTGCGCTCGCGACGCTGAGAAACCTCCGGCGCGTCTGGCGACCGTTAAAATTCAAGGTCAACACTGGGTGAGAGCAAGGAAGGAGCGGCGGGGGGGAGGGGGAGGGGCGTTCGCTGCTGCCGCCGCTGCGTTGCCATAGCACACACCGAGCTCGGGCTCTGATTTTTCGAGTCCTCCGAGAGAGCGCCCGAACATTCGCATTGAGAAGCATCGACGAGGCGCCAACGCACGCGCGTCCCGCTGCTGCGGCTTCGCTGCGAATTCTAAGCTGCCGCTGCGGTTGGCCCGAGGGTTCGGCGGCGATATATTCGTTTCTCCTTCCTGTTCGTTCGTTCGCTCGTTATTAGCCGGCAGCGAACGTTGCCGAACGGTCGAACGGGGGATTGGCCTTCGAAATTGCGAGAGCGCGGGCCTCGCTCGCGTCGCACCTTCCGCGTCTTCTCTCGGGACAATGCGACGACTGATTGGACGCGACGCTTTAGAATTAGGCACTCGCATTTTTTTTTGTTTTTTATTTTATTTCGCTTTGTACGCAACGAGCGGGACTCCGTGTGCATTATGCATGATGCACACGCATCGCCTCGCAGCTGTGTCGTACATCCGCGTGCATCGCCGCTGCTCGGACCTTCAGCCGTTTCTTATTTTTATTCCTCTCCCGGCCCGTTCGCCCGGTCCCGTTCCCCGCGTGCGTCTTTCATCCGATTGAATCGCGGGCGCTCGTGCAAATCCGAGTCTCACATTTCGCCGCGTCTCGCTCGTAAACGCCGTGTTTGCGCTGTAATTATGATTTACGAGTTGCGTGGGAAGCAAGAGAGCGCGCATATATACACACGACGCGCGCGCGTTTCGCATCGGCGTCGCCGATTTTTGGCAAGACACGAAATATTCTCACGGTGAGAAATTCGGAATTTCTGGAAGAACCGTCGAAAATAAAAATCCTTCTTTTTAAAAAGCGGCATATCGCCGATGGCCGAAAGAACGAGACTTTTTACGCTGATCAAGAGTGGACCATCCGGCGAGTCGCCCTGCAGAAATATTGCGCGGCGGTGCGTATAACAAGTGGAAGAGATTTTTACGAGCCTGTATAAGGCGCGCGGCGTCGGGTTTTATAGCCTCGTTTCGCGATTACGAGGGGGCGCTCGGTGCGCTGCGCGCGAGGCGGCAAGAGTATCGTGTTTATCCACGGCGCGCGCGCGCGCGTGCGCACAGTGCGCTCTTTTCATTATAATCACAGCCGGCGGCGCGTTGCCGGGGGAGATATAATATGCGGGCGCTGTTCCACGGCCAAACACGGGCCAATGGGTCCCTCGCGCGTTATCGCGTGGCCCTTGATTATCACCCGCGAATAAACAGCAAAAAAAACACGATTCGGGGTAATAAAAAAAAAAAACAACATTCTCGTCTCGCAGTTTCGTACACTTTTTCTATCCCACGGTCCTTTCGCGACCCTCGTTGCCGTAAGCCGCGGCGCGATCCCGCAGCCGCATTCGTCCCGCCTATGTCCGCTTATATATCTCCTCGAGACTCCGAGTCGCGGAGAAGCAGCGCAGCGTCTCACCGAGAGTGAAACCAGTTCCCGCGCGCTGTTGGCCGAAGAATGTAAACGGAATATCGCCGAGTCCTGTTAACCTTTTCTCGTGTCCCGCGGACGAGGGAGACAGCGGGTGAGAAAAAGGGAGACGATAGAGAGAGAGAGAGGTTGCCGCAAAAAAAAAGTCATTCATGCTTGGTAGCGGGAGAAACGAACCTGCGCCCGGCGCGAAGAGCCGCAGAGCCGCCACCTCTACCTATGCATCGGGTTGCTCTAAATTTAGAACGACAGGATGAGCGCATCCGCGCGCGTTTCGTGCGGTTCGCGTGTTTCTCGCGCGTCTTTTTCGCGGCGCGCGGCGCGTCTCTCAACGACGCGATTCGCCGCACGGTTATTGGCCGCGTGACAGATGCCGCATTTAAAAAAAAAAATCGTCTGCAGCAGAAGCTCCGGGGAAAGGGCCAATGACTGTACCCAGCCGGGCCTGCCGGGCATCCCGCTTGTGCGTACGTAACAATGCGCTGAGGCACAGGCTCAAAGTCGGCACTCGGCCGATTGTCAAGGTTTCGCTTGGCTCGTCGCACTGGAATGGGCAGTAGGTAGGCAGAGATATATAAGTGCAGCAGCAGCAGCAGCCGCGGCGGCAGCGCAGTGTTAGAGGATACACGTGTGTCGAGCAGTGTAAAGACTGGTAGGTCGCGCGCGCGCTGCTATTGGCGGAGCGAGACCGCAGCAGCAGCAGCAGCAGCAGCAGCAACGCGTTCATGGTAGCTAACCTTGACGGCCGCCACTACTACTGCGAATTTCCAGAGTTGCCCCCACCACCACCATCGCCACCACCACCGTCAGCGACATCGTCGCCGCTACGCGCAGCTCTCAGTAGTAGCAGCAGCAGCACCGGGCCGCATCCTACACAACACACGCCCGGCCGCTCGCTATTCCTCCGCGTCCGCAGTGCTCGCGCTGTGGCGGCTGCACAACCGCGACGCCACTTTCGGGCGCGCGCGCTCGCGGTACAAAGCAGCGGCAGCGACGAGTCGCATTCGCGCGCAGCCCGTTTATCTCGGGCGAGGAATAGAATCGGCCTGCGTGGGCGTCGCACAACAGATAGACAAGACAGAGCGCGAAAGAGAGAGAGAGAGAGAAACGGAAGACAGAGGTGGAGATGCAGCGGAGTCCGACATATGGGCCAGACATCGACCACGTTCTCTTTTTTCCAGCTTTGTCGGCCGGAAGAAGCTGAGCTTTGAAACACACAGAAAAAAAGTAAAAAGTATTCGGGTCCCTGTCGCAATTTTGAGGCACGAAAATAGAGACGAAAAATAGAAGGAAACCCGGTTAGTCCGTGGTTTCGGAATCATTTCCAAAGATTTGTCATTTCACCACCCGAGCTCGAGCAAAAAATAAATATAAAATCGAGTTTTGCGTTTTTCTCACCAGATTTTCATCGGATAGTTTTTAAACTTTGCGAAATAGAACATTTTGTTATATTCGCAAAAATCGCAGGGGGAAAGCGACAAAATCCTAAAAAAAGTGAAGAATCATTTTTCGCGTTTATCTCCTCGAGTTTTCGATTTTTCGATGTTCTTCGATGTTTTTCTAAAAATTGTAAATTTATAGCAGAAAAACGCAAAAAACGATTTTTTTTCTGTCAAACTGCCAAATTTCGCGATATTAAATATCAACATCACTACTGCTGGTTTACCAACGACCAATCAGATGCTGAATAAATCGACAGCAATGGTTGCTCACGAAATTTTTAATAGAGTATTCTGCCCATCGACAATGCATTCGCAACGCGGCCAACTTCCGCGCGTGAGTAACGCCGAGCGCGAAGCTCGATATCGCGCGGGAGAGCGCGACGAACGCGCGCGCGATTAGGAAGAAAGATATATCGCGAGAGAGAACGAGCGCGCGGCGCGTAATCGCCGGGAGCGCCTCATTATCGCGAGCGCGAACGCGTATAATGCATCCGGCGCTGTGCGTCGAGTTCCTCCGTGCGGCGCTCGCAACCTTGAGGCGCGCGATGAGATACCCGAGCGCGGAAAGGAGAAGCGCCGGAGAGAAAGACGGAGGGGGAGAGGAAGCGAGACGGCTTCTCCCGTTTCGGCGCTGCACTGATGGAACTTGACTCGGCGCGCACGCGGACCTCGAGGCGCAAAAGCTCCTACTCCCGTTTCCTCCGTCCGCGCGTTCCTCGTTCCATCTCGCTTCCACCCGAGTATTTCCCCACTTTCGCTTTTAGTCCCGTGCCACTCCTTAACCTCGTGTTTTTTAACCATTTTTCTTATGCATCCAAAACTCTGCGTGCATCCCAGCCGTGCGAGTGCCGAGCCCTCATTCGGAAAAGTGTATGGTCAATTTAGCTATACGACCTATTTGCCTGAGAGGACTTACAATGCTTTTATGGTCCTCGCGACGATAATGAATGCAATGTATTACGGTAACCATCACATATATGTATAGTAAAATTCTCTACATTTGGCATTGTTGTCCCATGGACTTTTTCTCAGTGCCCGCGAGCTTTATCATCGCCGCGCGCGCCGATAAACCGCCGTGCGGCTGCGTTGCGGGGGCACGTGTGTAAAACCGCGCCGGCTGTGTGCGCACTGCTCTATTCGCGGCGGCGCTATAAATAATTCCCTCGGCTGTCCGCGCTATCAATCACCCGCGGCAAAAAGTCCCGCGGGACGTTCGAACTGATAAATTTCCGCGCTTATCGCTGACGGAATCGAATGGAAAAACCGTTCGAAAAGCTCGACGCGACTGACACTGAAAATTGTATCACTTCGATACGCGCCAATTAAAAAATTCCTTTGAAACATCATAATCGAAAAAACACGAAAATGCACCGTTTTGATATCGACGAACGAGGCCGATCCGAGGCGACACGTGTCCACCCGCATAATCCATTATTCGACTTACCGCACGACTATATTCGTTTCGGTGTGTATAAGTGTAGACTGCTGAAAATATTTCGCATAAGCTTCCATTACGGGTAAAGGAAGCCGGTTTACATAAACAGGTATATTACATTAAACATGCAAGTGAAATGTAAAATTACAGTAATTTTTTTATGAAGCCTATGGAAATTTGGAAATTTAATATGAAATTTAACAAGTTGAGTATAAAAATTGCGAATTTCACTGCACACGTGTATTGCATTTAATTAATCAGCTAACGAATGAAATGTTCTGTAATGTAAATTCACAAACATTTTTAACAGTGATACTACGCGCGACGGCGGCGGCGTCCACGCCCGCCGCGCGCCCTTGCGCCGCTCCTCCCGGCTCGACTGGCGCGGCGCGCGTTGCATCGTCGCCGCCGCCGCCGCCGCGTAGTAGTAGCGCATCGAGTCGCAGACAGAGTCGCGGGGTTCGGCCACGCGCTGCTCCGCTGCCGCCGCCGCCGCCGCCACCGCCGCAGCCGCACACGGTGCGAGCTCTCGCTCGCGCTTCGCACGGTTTCCTCGATCCTCGGCTCAGTCGTTCGCCGGTTCTCTCAGCGCGCGCGCGCGCTCCTGCTATGTAACGTTACGCTCGCGCGTTCGCGATTACGCGAGACGGAGAAAGGGGAGAACGCGAAAGAGACAAGAAACAAGTGAGAGTGAGTGAGAGGAAAAACAAGTGCGCGAGCTTTGTGTCCTTCGGATCCTCGAAACGGTCCTCGGTGACTTATCGCTGTAAACGATATTTTCGAAAATCGGAGATTCGAGATTCTAGTGAATTATTAAAGATTCTTTTTTGTTGTTCTTTTTTTTTTCTTGTGAACAATAGATTGCACGGGAAGTTCAGGTACGCGTAACCGTCCTCGTTAACCGCGTGTGTGCACAATGTATTATCCCGTGCCGCGTCGCGTATTTTAATAGCATCGCCCTCTCTCTCTGGAATCGTCGCCGCGACCTGTGCGAAGCGCCCGCGCTCCCGATAACCGCGCTCCCGATTCGCGATAACTCCCGCAGTGCCTCGCTGCTCTCTCTCTCTCTTTGTCCCTCGTTCCGCAATCGTATTATTTCGGCCCGGGTGAAATTACGACAGACGAGTCGAGAGACGCGAACAAAATCGCCGCGTCGAGGACGAAAAAAAAAAAAAAAATTCGCGCAATTCCCACGAGTAGCCGGCTGCATGCCAATTAAACAATCGAAAAGAAAAGTGACCTTCGAGTGTCGTTGACGCGTCGATCGTAAAGCGAGCGGTCGTAAAACTTGCTTCGAACTTCGCGGGTGAAGTTCGAATCCTGGACGAAGCTACGACTGGATTTATGCACGTGTCGAATTGGCCTTCGAAGTGTCGTTCGCGCGGCGACCGACCGTCGGAGCTTTTGCGCCTCGTTGACTCGCGGGGAAGTTGAGCGTCTCGCGCGACTTCAAAGAATATGCAATAAAATTGAGAGGAAAGAGAGGGGGAGGAAAAAAAGCAACGATCTTGATAGAGACGAACCGCATTCGGATGCGGCATTAACGCGCATTAACGTGGGCGTTTGGGCGGGTGGTCGGTCGGTCTGCTTTCCCCGATGCCAAATTCCGAGTACGCGCCGGCTTTTGCGCAGTTCCCGCGGGTATAGAGAGCGTCGGACGAGCGAGACCGCCGCGTCCGCGCTTGCGTTCGCACACACACACACACACATATACGTGTACACGTATAATTTATATATACATGACTCTACACAGAGCGCACCGAGGTCAGACGAAAACGACTCGCGACACGCGACGAGCCCGCGGCTCGTTACTCTCACTCGCGCGCGCTTCGGTATCGCTCCTGTAAATTCGCCAGAGTTCGTTGTTTACCGCGCGAAAAATCCTGTCCGATGAAACGTTTGCTGGACCGATCGTCGTTCGAGTCGCGCGAGCGCGATTACTGCTAAAAATCCAGTGTTGAAAATTCGCAGTGTTGATATAGGGTATTCGTTTTTGGCTATCTTAGGACCGATTGTGGCCATAACATTCAAAGGAATAAACCATAATACTGCATAAAATTGTATAAAAAACATAGAGCAGATCATTCAATGAATTGATATGAATTTTTCGAAAAATCAACATGCCGATGTGGGAAAATAAATAATTAAAGAAATAAAATAATAGAAATGGCCACAATCGGTGCAGTGTGGCCACTAACGGTACGTTTACCCTAGAGTCCACATCGTGTCAACGACTAGTGTTCAATGACTCGTGTCAATTTGCATCATAACCTCAAACATTCAAACACATTTTACTTCAATGCTGCCGAATCAAACTAATTTTCTAAAGTTTCATCATATTGTCCCAAACGCATAAACATGTCGAAAGTTTTATGAACGAGGACAACAATTTTAACACACCTGATTATGTAAATTTGACAGTCTGGAAAAGGAAAGTGCTACTTTTAACACCAAGTGGGTCAACACTGATCAAAAGTCCACACAAAATAGGTGGCTACGATTTCTAACAGTGCGTGTCAATTTGAAAACGTTGCGGTCAGTTTCGCGAATTGCAATTCGGGGATGACGATCGAGTGGTAAAATTCGTGCGAGAAGCGAAAAGCGCATCTTTTCCCGATGCGCCCGACCGCGCGCGATTGCGTTATTAAGGCCAAGGTCGGGTCGCGCCAGCGCTCGCGGCCTGGAATGTGTCACCGGACGAGCTTACGCGCGCGCGGCGGCGGCGTTTTTGGCGCGAGCGAACGAACGAGAGAGATTTCGCTCGACCCTGAGTGTGAGGAAGAGAAACCGTGCACGCGCGCGCGAATTGATCGCAGGGTGGAAAAATCGCGTGATCGAAGATGCCTGCCCTAGATGAGAGCCGGCCGCGACGTGGTGTTCTCGGTGCATATCGATTTCGCCTGGCGCTATACGTGCATCGGGCGCTGCTCGCGGTCGTAGTAGTCGCGGTAGTAGCAGCGTCGTCCGCCTCCGGCCGCGCGTACTCGGCATTGGCCTTGAATGTTCGCGCAACCCCCGCGCAGTTATCCTCCGGCTCTCCGCGTCGGGTTCGCTTATCGCCCACATGGAAATAAAGGATCTGTTTTTAAATAAACAAAACACAGGAAATTTTTAAGAATTTATAAATTCATATAACTCATATTGTATATACTTTATTTCCATGTACGAGGTAATGATACTTCGCAATAATAATAATAATGATGCGCAACCCCCGCGCAGTAATCCTCCGGCTCTCTGCGTCGCGTTTGCTTCTCGTCCACATGGAAATAAAGGATCTATTTTTAAATAAACAAAACACAGGAGATACGGAATTGTTTGGAAAATTAATAAATTCATATAACTCTTATATATACTTTATTTCCATATACGAGATAATGATACTTCGCAATAATAATAATTATATGCCACCCCCGCGCAGTTATCCTCCGGCTCTCCGCGTCGCGTTTGCTTCTCGTCCACATGGAGATAAAGGATATATTTATAAATGCACAAAAGACAAGAGATAAGGAATTTTTTGAAAAATTTATAAATTCATATAACTTATATATACTTTATTTCCATAGACGAGATAATAATACATAGCCTCCACTCTCCAGCCGCCCCCGCCCTATCGAATCGCCCTTGTTTTATAATTTTCTCTGCCTCGCGAATCAGCGTAACGCGCCGAATGGCCTTTTTCTCGTTGTTCACCGACTCGCGCGAGCCTCCAATTACGCCGACGAATTCGGGGTATAGCGATAATGGCAACAGCAACGATGAGAAAAGAAATTGAAAGGATATTAGCGGAGAGTCGCGAAATTGGTGCCCGGAGTGGAAGTTCCAATGCGAGGGAAAATGGGAATTGAGCCTTCGGCGACGAGCAAAATGTCTCTCGAGTTTCCAACCCTCTACCGACACTCTCTCTCCCTTCCCCCTCCCCCTGACTCCATTTCCCGGGCTTTTGTACGTTTATGAATTGTAATTCGAGATTGTTGCGGGGACTGGATGGTGGTGGTGGGGGGGGGGGGGGGGGGGGGGGACGCAGAACTGTCTCGCGAGACTCGGAATCTTTATTCCGTTTACTTATTCCCCCGAGCGTGCGGCGTGGATAAATGTTCGCGGGCCCCGGGGCGACGAATAAATTTGCGGATCGACGCGGCGCGGCTCAAGACACACCGGGTTCGCGATATCTATTTCGTCTCGGCCGCGCGGGACACGCGAAATTCGGGAAAGTCGGGACGTCGAAATTTTCCCGACAAATCCAATTGACTTCGTGGATCGAAACGTTTTTTTTTTCACTCCCTTTCGTCCTGCGACACGATTTTCCCTCCCACTTTCACGCGTTCTTTTCCGCAGATTCCGTCGCACCAGACTGCGCGCAGTTCGCACTGTCCAATTTGCCGTCGGTCGTAGGTTGCGCGTCCAATGAACCAAAGATAACGCGGCGAACGCGTCGCGACGAAACACGTCGTCGAGGGTATACACAGAGACGCGCCGGAAACACCCGCGCGCAGTGTCAACGATACCAAATTTCAAGCCAAAAGAAAGACAGAGGACGATCGATTGGAAAATTGGTCTCGAAATATTTGTCGAGTGAAAAATAGTAGTGACTATACTAATGAGCGAGACGCCGTGGGAGATATTGTAAAAAAATAAAAAAATCGAAAAAGGAATTTGTGCACCGAAAAGATGATGAAGAAGGAGAAACCGATGATGTCGGTGACGGCGATCATCCAGGGCGCCCAGGCTCAGCACTGGGCCCGGGGTAACACTTGTACGTATTATCGCTATTATTATTATCATTATTATCAATATTTTTACTATTGCTTTTCTCGTATCTTTGCTTTTTCTCGATTGAGAAGAGTATAATGCGACTCTCAATCGATATTTTATGAATGGACCACCGGCTGAACCTCGACACGAACGTGATTGGTAATTACCGTTCGAGCTTTCGTCCAACAAGCGGCCGCCTAATTTACGTCTCGAGGCGTGCGCGAGATTAGTAAAACGCGGCAGCGCGCGGCTCGAAGACCCGGGTGGCCCGTGGCGCGCGTATAAAGTCACGAGTTTATCGGTGCGTTGCACATGTGCTGCGTCGGTTTACTCTGTTGCTGCTGCAGCAGCAGCCGCCTCAGCTATAAGTTTGCCGTAGCGATCATTGACGCTCGACGGTCTCGCGAATGCAGCTCGTAATCGTAAATAAATTGCGCAATGCCGGTGAGTCGTTCGCACGCTTGTCGCGCGAGACGAAACCGGAGACCGATTTTATCGGCCGACATCTCAGTCAGCGACCGAACGAAACTATTAAGTTGAAGTTTGCATTATTGAAAAGCAACGAGAATTTAAAAAAATAATAATTATTCCAATGAACCCAAAAGAACGAACTGCTAGAATAATTTTAGGATCGTTAGAATAATAAAAAAAAAAATTTCGTTGCATTCCAATACCGCAAACTTCAACATCATACGAACCTTCTTTTTTCTCGACACTGAACAAACTCATTGACAGCTAAATTTGATGATTTACTTGTTTCTATAATCAAAATTGAACGTCAAAAAATTCGCGCGAGCCCGAAGACAAAGTCTCGCTTGCTCGTCGCGAGAATTACCATTCGAAAGATAGTCTCGCGAGAAGCGCGGTTTTGCCGCCCCGGCTAACGCTTCGTTACGCGCGAGCGGACAATTAGCGTCGCGATGCGAGACTGCAGATTAGCATCGTTTGCGCGAGCACGCCCATTGCGCAGCTCACGTACACGGAGGACCGATATACACATGCGTTTGCGTACCGGGTGCGCTGGACTTGTCCTTCACCTGCACCTGCGTTCCCCGTGTCGCACGCGCACAACACACATTTAAACGCGGGAGCACCGGTGTTGCTCCTCGCGTTGTGACCTCGTTCCCTCGATGTGTCTGAATACGAATATCGCTAATTGGACGGTAAACCGCATCGAGACATTTCTGTGCGACGCGACAAAAAAACGAAAATACATCGACCCGACGGTGATGCGGTAATTCGACCGGTTGATTGATAAATTTCGCGCATAATTTTACGGAGAACTTGTCCGTATTGATTTTGCATCATCGCCGCGCAACGACGATCCGCCGGCTGACGCGCCGCCTATCCAGGACTAATTAGCGGTCGCGTTACGAGCTTTTAACGTCGCCGACGACCACGCCCATCGTTTTTTTTTCATTGTCTCTGGACGCTGTTCGCGCAGCCCGTTGCATGGAAAAGCGTTCGCACGCGATGTTCTCCGTGAGTCACGGATCGCAAAGGTCACACCTATCGGTTTCCTTTGTGCGAATCAATCCGATTCGACATACGCACGGCTACACATTTTTACAACAGTCTCGGTTCGTTGGTCTGCATCACTCAGTCCTATAAATATATAGATCTGCTATTATTATTATCAATATTATTATTAATAATAAGCAAGACAGATACATCGTTGTGACGACGAATTTTAGATCTAAAAAAAGTAGCCAATGGATTAAAATGGTCCGTGCTGCCGAGTTGCCGACATTTCCCTGACAACACCAAAGGGTCCATTTGTGACCATTTAGTGCACTAAAGTTCTCTACTGAGGGTTTCCATTTTCACGCTTATGATGTCCAAAAAAGCAATCGTTATTGAATACTAATCTTAGTATTACGCCTGTAAAAGTTAGACTGATCATTGAAAAGGGTACTTTTAGAGTCCCGTATGACCTTTCATCCGGTGTTATCAGGGTTTAACGCTCGCGATCATTATTATTAATAATCAAGATACGCATGAATCGTTGCAACGACGAATTTTCGATCTAAAAAAAGGTAGCCGATGAATTAAAATGGTCCGATCTGCCGAGAGTTGCCGACACGTCGACGAGGAACAATCTTGTTGTCGGTGGTCGGCGCATTTAACGCTCGCGACGATGATGAATGCCTACCGAGCTCGCGCGGGGTGAAGGTCGGCTATTGAGACTCGGGGAAAATCGCGCGACTGGTGCATGCACGAACGCGCCGCCCAAGTCCTGTCGGACTGCCAGGTCACACCGACCAATAACGACGACGACGCGAGCGAGCGGTCTCTTATCAGTGGACGTCGCGCGCGCCTGCGTTATATAGGTTTACGAGGTTAGCGCGCCTCGCTTGCTCGACGACGACTCAACGCCCGACTATATTTACCGCAGACCGCACCCGCGAAGGTCACGCCATTCGTCGCGTTATCTTCGTCGCCAGCCGCGCGCCGCATGCAGCGTGGCAGACACGTACATTCTCACCGCGCGACATGCATCATACGCCGCTGCAATTTATATAGGTCTCTTCTCGTTTCTCTTATCTCGGTTCGCACGACGCGGCCCCGCGCCACGCACACATCACGCGTTCCCGGCCACCGGCTTGGGAAAACGGCCACAAAAAACAACCACAATCTTAATTATCGTTGTTACCGTTAATTAAAAAAAAAAAAAAAAATCGAAATTTTTTCCAGGACACGTTTTTTCGACTTTTCGAACCATTTTGACCGACGCGAAAGCCTTGCGAAAAAAATGTTGTTCACGAAAACAAAGCTTTCTCTATGAGGAAGCGAAATAACCCGCGAGTGAAATTACGGACGAATCAACGCAATCGCGTTTGCGGATCGAGGAAATTATGTTAATTGAAATGGCCGGCTTTTACCGTCGACAAGGCCGCAATTTTTCCTTATTTCCCGCGGTTAATCTCGCGCAACGATAGAGCACACGCGACGCGCTCAATTATACCTGCGCGCGCTTCGAGTGACGCAACCGTGCGACTGTCGTTTAATTATGTTTCGCGCGTAGCCTCCGGGGGGGTCGTCGTCGTCGTCGCGCGACTCCGACTTCCCGGGCTTCCACGCGTGCAAAACTGTTCAACTGCGGGCGCGTCTCTCCGCTGATGGCGTCAGAGAGCTCACAGCAGCTCACTTTTCCGTACAGCAATGATACATCGCCACCCTGGCCTCGACGTACACATTGAAAACCCTATCCAATGGCATTTCCCGCTCATTCGACAGCTTGTTAGAAAAAAAAAGATTTTTCCGTTTTTCCCATCGAATTTTCGATTTTTCGAGCAAACCACCGAGATTTTTGGAATCAGCGGGAAATTTTCTATCGGATAGGGGTTTTTAACTTTGCGAAATCGAAAAAAAAAATTTCGCAAAAAATGCAAGGGTAACGCCCCCCTAAAAACCCCCTTCTAAAAACCCCCCTAAACGCCCCTTCTAAAAATTTGCGAATTTCGAGGATCAACTTGAAAATTTTGCAAAAAATCGGAAAATCAAGGTATCGAGTTCCGCCTGGCGGCATTCTCTTCGTTGAAGGGTCTTCTTTCGAATGCAAAAAGAAAATCCAGATTCCATTTATCCAAACAAAAATTACATCGATTTTAGTGAACTGCCAAAATTGGAAAAAAGTGAAAAATCATTTTTCGTATTTTTCTCCACGAATTTTCGATTTTTCGGGCAAATAACCGTGATTTTTGGAATCTGCGGGAAATTCCCCATCGGAAACTTTCGTTAAATCGACAATTTATTTTTCGCCAAAAAAGGCGGCAAAAAACGCACGGTTGCAAACAACCGTGATTTTTCTTGCAAAAATCGCATCGTCGGGTGCGTACTTCGGGCTGCGAGATCGACAGACGCTGCGAGTGGGCGAGAGAGCGAGGGAGAAAACGCGTCGGTGGGAGCAAGCGCGCGCGTCGTGCTCACACGCTCATTCACTACTTTCGCCTTCTGTGTTACGTTCGGTGGGTGGGTGGACGCGCTCGAGTGTACGGAATATAGGTGAACGTGTTTGCGCGTGGCTTCTCGCTTGCGCAGCCGGCTCACATCGTGTGTGCTCGAGGCGAGTCGCGCGCGCGCGCACCGCACGGAATTCACCGGGAGCGCGAGAACCCGTCGTCGTCGTCGTTGCTGTCGAGCTCTGTGCCGCGTCTACGAGCCGCCGCCGCCAACCTTGGCATAAATGTGAACGAGGCATGAAGTGCAAGTACTCTCAGTATCAATGCTTGAAAATATAATACAGCGCGCGCGCAGCACGTGTGTTGCTCGCAGCTCGGGCGTTGTTCCATGTAACGCGGTTCGCGCGCTGTGCTCGATATATACATTCGAAGCGCCAATGTACGCACATCCCGCGACTTGCGCCGCCGTGTAATTACTCATTTACACATGCACATTATACATGTTGCATTCCGTGTCGCCTGCAACTGACGTGCGAATTTTCGCGAAATAAAACTTCCTTCCAAGCGGCGGAACGATCGATCCGCGACATACACGGCGCACGAATATAAGACGCGTCCCACTTTGTTCTCCTCTTTTCCCGACTCGTTCTCATTGTTGCGACCCGCAGACGCTATTCAGAATCCAGAATTGAATAGAGTCGCGCGGGCGAGTCACGCAGATTCCGGCCGAACGGCCGCGCGCGCGCGGCGGTGTCTCGTCGTTTTTCTGTTTCGCCGCAGCGAGGAAGCGGGAAACAATGACGGAGACCGAGAGGAGAGGCGAGTCACGTGAATCTAGCGCTTCGGCCTTGGCCGCGGCGAACTAGCCGCTCGCTGCTGCGCCTTCGGCTCTCTTCCTCTTCCTCCTCCTCCTCCTCGTCCTCCTCCTCCTCCTCCTCCGCGTCTATCGCGGTCGACCTATTGTTCGCTCGGTCAACCAAGATGCACTCGCTGAGACCTCGGATGGATCTCAGTGCCCAAGTCGTTGATAAACCAGCGTCGGACATATTTCCGTCGTTTTTTCGGAAGCTCTTAGCGTTCCCCGGAAATTGCGAAATCTCGTGGTAACTTGTTCCTTGGATAATAATTCTAGTCTGAAATAATTCTCGCTCGTCGAATAATAATATTAATAATATCTCTCGACGAATAATAATAATAATAACAATAGTCTCGAATAATTCTCGCTCGACGAAACATTGTCCCATCGCTTAAATTTTCTACTCACAACGACGACCCGAGGATTCACTCGGGTCCTTGAGACATCGTCGACGGGCGGACGCGTCCATTGTGTACACCTCGACGTAATGTAATAATGTACAGCGTAATTGTATCGTTCGCAGTCAACATTCGCCCGACGCAGCTTCTCACGCGCAATCAAAATGCCTCGCCGTCGTTCGAGGCGCATTTTCCATTCACAGAAAACAGTCTCGACGAGCGCCCCGCGACGCGTATTGTCATTATTATCCGCGTGGAACGATAATTCATTACATTATCATCGTGCTTTAATCGCACTCGCGGACAAATCTCGCGGCATTTACCGTTCATCGTGTCTCTCGCCTTGAACTTTACGCGCTATCGGCTCGTCAATAATAACTCGACGGCTGATGAAGAGAGAAAAACGAGAGACCCCCGCGCGCAGCGACGCGGGAACAATTTGCGCTCACCCGGCGCGCGTCGCATCCGGGTATAAAGGGTTACGAGACACGTGTCGCGCGCGCCGCCTCGACCCTCGGGCTGTGTGTGACCCGTTTGCACGTTACATTTGCATCGCGTCGAGGTAACATTTTGTCCGTGACGCTTGTTACATATGCACGAGCACGTAAACAATAACAGCTTCGCCTTCATTTTTTTTTTACGAATTTAGCATTGCACTCTGAAATAAATTGCGGTACATCTCTCGTCCCAGATTTCGAAATCAATCTCTCTCACGTATCTGGCCCGTCGGGTATTAATTTCGTTCCACCGTATCGACGAACGAGAGAAGAAACATCGGGGAAAAGCAGCGAGGGGGTTGAATCGCGACTCGACCACGTGGCAGTTTATTCACGGAAAAGCGCCTGCAAGGCCACGTCGGGTATTCATTTCGTTCCAGCGATCGAGTCACCTCGCCACGTGGCGGTTTATTCGCGGAAAAGCGAGCTTGAATTTTCCCTGGTAGGTGTTTTTAATTAAAAACGAGCGACGAAGGGCGCGCAGCTGGTCGAGAGGAAGTCGTTCGTACGGACAGAAGATCGCGCCCTTTCTGTGCGCGAGGGTTGCGCGAGGGTCGCGCGGTGCCGTTGCGGCGAACGGGAAAAAGCGCGGGAAAAAAAAACGGTGCGGCCCGACACCCACGTCTCGAGGTCGCCGCTGTGGAGAACTCGCGTGGGTAACACACGACAACGCGGAAAATGTGTGGAAACGACGATGCTCGGCGCCGTAGGCGTACATGAATGCATCCCCAACCCCCTCCCTTCCCCTCTCCCCGTTCGCGCTCCGTTACATTCACCGTTGAGGTATTAAAAACGACCACCACCAGCGAGCGACGAGCACGCGCGGCGACAGACTCGAATCCCCGACCTCGTGACCTTCCCCGATTGACCCAGGTAGTAGAGCGCGGCGGCACACCGCTCGCAGTCTGGGCCGCCGCTGTCGCCGTCGCCGTCGCCTCGGTCTGTCTTATCCACTGTCCGCGGTACCGCACGTGGAGCACATGACGTTCCGCTGCCCCCCTGACTGCCGCTCCTCGTCTATACTCGTCTATATAAAGTGCACGCTGCATATAGCGCAGCAAGACGACGACGACGACGACGACGACGACGACGACTGCAGCAGCGACGACGGTCACTACGCTGGCTCGACCGCAGTCGCCCTTTTGGGTTTATCGCTTCGCCGCGGCAGCTCGTCGACACGTCTATCCGTCTCTCTCTTTCTCTGCTCTCGACGCTCGCGCATCTCGTGCGCCGAGACGGTCGCTTTCCCTCCAATTTCAGGGTCGTCGCTTATTCGGTCAGTCGACGCGTTCTCATTGCTCGTTTTCTCTTCACTTCGGTCTTTTCTTCCGCCGGGTCTGACTCCCTCGGGGGAAGCTCCGGCTTCCCCCGGGTGATATTCGGCGTATGCCTTATAAGTACGAGAGTTGAGACCATACGAGGCTTCGAGGCGGATCCCTGGGCGCATCTGTAAAGGTGCGTGTGTGACCCTCGTTCGGCGACGAAACGCCGAGGCGTTCGGTCGTCGATAACGCAATCGTAATACAAATTCTAGAACGATTTTATTTATTTATTTTTTTTTTCTACAGTTATTTGTCACATCTGCCACGAATCAATCCAGGCCCTCATTTTTATACATGACTACGAGTGAAATGATTCCTCAAAATGATTGCAGTATTTGCCGGTCAAATATATTTGACGTAAAGTAAAACGCGCGTTGACTTTTTTTCACGCGGTCGAACAAGGCTTCGTCTGTGCGCTTTTTCTCCCCTTAGCTCGGAGTCCGGAAAGCGAGAGCCGAAGAAACGCGTCGGCGAAATTCAAGACCCCGCCGAGCGTCGACACCCGGACGATTGGTCGACGCGCGCATTTTTGTATCTCCCAGCAGTTTCGTCGTCTCTCTTCTTCTCGGTCTCAGCTGTCCTGCTCCGCGAGCGATATATCTCACGTACGATCGCGTCAGCCTTCTCGATCTTGACTCCGTCCTCCCGCGCGGAAGGAGGGAGACGGGTTCGCTCGCTCGTGCGACCGACACAAACACGCGTCAGCGATTCCATCTTGGACGAGAAAAAGAAAAATCTCCTGATGAAAAAAAAAAAACAAAACAAAAACCTAATATTTTCCGAATGTGCATCAAACCGGATTTATATTCTCGCTGTGGATTCGCGAATCGCGATTTTCGTCCGTCCAGACCGCAGAGCAGGTCCGGGCGGCGGCCGCGGCTACGGCGAAACAGGTTCTCGAGATTCGGACTCGCGGCGGCGTTTTAAATGGTCAGACGATGACGTCAGGCGATGCAGAGGGCGATCGAGGTCTCCGATCGTACGTGTCGTGTTTTTTCTCCTCTTCTCTCTCTCTCTCTCTCTCCTCTTGCTTTTTCTCTTCGCCACGGGGAAAAAAACGAATTCGCTGTATTTTTTTTCCGCCTGACGCAGCGTCGGGAAAAACATAGTCGACGAGACGGTTTTTCCTGGCGCAGCGAAAAATGTTATGTTTACGCGAAAAAAACGATTTATGTTTACGCGCGGAGAAAGAGAATTCGACGCGAGAGCGCGTGACACTCGCGTCAGAAATAAAATACACGCTGCTGTATTGTTGCACATATATATATTTTTTAATGTCATCTCAAGGACTTGTCCACTGTTAAATAAATAAATAAATGAATAAGTGAATAAATATCGGACACGTGTCCGCCTGGACGCGCGACCTTCTGCACGAATATTCGAACGAGCGTCGCGAAGCAAAATATCGTGTGTGTGCGTCCCCCTTGCGTCCCCCCCTCCCGTCGACATCGACAGGGCGAGCCCGATCCGCGCGGCGCACTCGAGTCACCGTTGGTGTAGGTCGGTCTCGGTCTCGCCGCGCGATTCGCGCTGACACGGACGTCGGTCTCGCGAGCCAAACAAAATTCATCCATCGCGCCGTACACATTTAAGGTATGGCGCAAACTCACGCGCCCACGATACGCAAAATATACACGTCGGAATCGTACTCTTACGGCAAACATTCCGCGCTGACGCGACGCAACTCCGCGGATAAACATTCGGCGCATTTCTCGATTCAGCCGTGTTATCGCGGTCGCCTCTGTTTTCGCGTTTTCGACGTGGCGCGTGTCTACACGGCGATTCTGATTTTTTTTATCTGATATATATCTTTTTATAAAAATTACATAACTATATAATAAAAATTGTGAGGTTCACAGCCAGGTCGAATTATCTGGTTGTCTGGCTGGTTTCGCATTTTCGAGGTTGCGTGGGCGATCCAGATTTTTTTTTAACCTGATTTTTATTGTTATTAAAATTCAATAATTATATAAAAAAAATATAAAATAAAAATGGGGAGAGTCACAGTCATGTCAAATTGTCTGGCTGTCTGGGCTGGTGACGCAAAATCTTTTCCACTGCGATTCACAAGAATGTTTGCGTGAGAAAAAGAAAACAAAAAATCTCGAGCGCGCGGCGTCTGCTCCCGAGGAGCAAAATAAGCCAGCTCGATCGTTGCACCAGCGGCGAGCGCGGCGAGAGTGGTCAAGGTGCCCCCGTCGTCTCGCGTCGCGGATATGCTCGTCGTATACCGTCGCACCTATCTACCTTTCAGCCGGTCGAGACGACGAACAATATGGTATATCGTTAACCAGGCAGCGCGGTCTGGCTCGTACGTGACCTTGTAGACACATTGCCGGCCACATCTCTCTCTCCCTCTCTCTTGCTCTCTTCTTTTTCTCCTCCCAGCTCTACTTCCCTCTCTCTCTTTCCGCGCGTGGCCGCCCGGAGACTCTGACTTTGCTCCTCTTTTACTCGCGCTTTTTTCCCCACCGGTTTTTCTCTCACCTTGGCCTCCGGTCGTCGCTGTTTCGCGGCGCGCGCCGCGTTTGAAGAAAAATTCACTCGAATCTCGGCCTGTATTTTCTTAGGTGCCGAGAGTTGTCGCGCGATAATTATAACAATACTTATATCAAATTCTCTATTTTTATTCGTTATATTATATATCTACAACTACACCAGCAAACCATTATACGTAAAAAGGGTACACGTGAATAAATAAAATAAATAAATAAAATAACTTGCGCTTTCCGGTGGAGATTTTTTTGCGAAACTCGTATATCGCGCACGTGATACGAGTTATCACTGCGAGCTGCACCCACGCAGATCCGTTTGAAATAAAAAAAAAGAAAAAAAAATCACTCCCCCGCTGACATTAATTCCAGCGCGTTAAATCGCAGCGGCCGTCGAACGTAAAAATAATAGCCCAATTCGTTGCGTTAACCCGCCGCGGCCGCTGTGGCTGGTCATAAATCACAATCTGCCGCGGTCGCTGCGCCGTTGCTGCGCATTTTGCAGTCCAGGCCCTGACACGTTCTATACACACACACACTGATACTATGTGAATATTGTGTATGCGGCGTGTAGCAGAGTCTCGAGAGGATTCTGGCCCGGACTCGCACCGGTCATCACCGCGTATCGATGTAACCCGAGTACGCGATGACGTCAGCAAATGCAATTACCAATGCACTTGATGCGCGCTGCGGTTGGAATCGACTGTGGGCATCGCGACGCACGCCCGTTTCCACGCTGCTCCGCCACTTTCGTCCCGCGACGCCTCTGCTCGTCACTTCGCGTCTCACTCTCTCTCTCTCGCTCTCTTTCGCTCTCTTAGCGGTGTCACTTCTGGATGATTAAAATGACATTTGTCTTGTCGGAAACGTCACGTTCCCTTAACCTCGCGCATACTCCTCCGCTCCTCATCCTCTTTTCTCGAAATGACCGTATCCCTGGTAAAAAAAAGTCAGGCCCTGGTCAGAGCCGAGTCGTCCCTGCCCGGGCCTTATCAGGGCCGAATCATCCCTACCCGGGCCTGATCAGGCCCTGGTTTGGGCCGAATGTAAGATAGTCATAGATTTTCTACCAGGGATTAATCCAGGCTCGCGTGTTCCGCAGAGTTTCCACGTGTATTTAAATCGAGGATGACTGATCGCAAAGCGACGATCGATCCGCGATCGCCGCGCGGCACGTGGCTCGCGTTCCCCGTTCGCTCTGCCCCTCGTTTATTCATCTCGCGCCTTGCGCACGATTTCTTCCTGTAACTGTAAATCGTTGCGCACGATCGCGGTACCGACTTGCAACGAGACACATATACAACCCGCGGGGGCAGTTGCTCGCGGATTACGTCAACGTCGAGAGACAGAGAGATATCGGAGATATGAAATCTCGATGCATATATATCTTCGCCTCGACGTATCGTCGATTAAATCGCGATTTATTCGCCTCTAAATGAATATATTATATACCGATTTTACCAGAGCGCCGCGCGAGACGCCGGCGATCTTATGATTGAAACGCATGAATATTTCATCTTATGCTAATCGCGTCGGCGGGAAAATATACCTGATTTTTTTCACCCGTCGAAAAATACATTTTAATCAACGCCCTGGAGAAAACGATTCCCCCCCTGGAGCATATCTGGTCGTCGAACGAGTCGACCGCGAAATTGTAAAAATAATACGATTCGAGGTGTCCGCCCCGCTCTGTCATCGCCTAAACATAAGATTTCGTTTTTCCTCTGCTTTCAGGGCTCAGTCTGGAGAGCAGCAACATGTCGATGTCGTCGGTGGGACCGCAGAGCCCGCTGGACATGAAGCCCGACACCGCGTCCCTCATAAATCCTGGAAACTTCAGTCCCTCGGGGCCCAACAGTCCGGGGTGAGTCTCGAACGCAATTTCAAGAAGCAAATTCCAGCGTTTTTAAGCCGCCCCCCCCCCCCCCCCCCCCCCCCCCGGAGCTTCGTCCCCGAATTCGTATCACCGAAAACTACCACGGACGTGAAAACGAAACTTATGAAATATTGAATATTTTTTCGCTTACACGTTTTTGACACTTCGAGTCAAGTGCGGATTCGTACGCGAGTGCTCCGGATATTCCGGAGCACCGGAGCGATTTCTCTCAGACACATTCGGGGTGTGTAACGTTAATGCTGCGCGAAGCTGCCGTGTCACGCTACTCCGACATTTGTGCGAGGTAAAAAAAAAAGAAAAAAAATGAGTCATGCCACACGACGGTTCGCGAGTATCCGGTCACTCCCAGCGTGATTTCGCGAGGTCACGCGACTGGCAATCCCTCCCGTATCGTGGTACTTACGTTTTTTTTCTCGAACGTAACTATTTTTTATTTTTATTTTTCACGCGTTCCCCGACGCGCACTTAGAGTCTTTGACCCGCGTCGCGAACGCGTCTAGACGGTGAGTGGCCCCGCGCGCGCGGCGCGACCGAAACCCCCCCGCGTCTCGCTAATTGAAAAAGTTGCAGACCCGCGCGGTTAATATTCGCTCGCCGATAGACGCGAGAGTCGCGATGCTAACGGTGAATCGCCGAAAAACGTAGGCGCGAGGGGCGCGCTGAGGCGAAGAGAGACGCCGCGGCGGCGCGCACGCGTCGTGTCGACTATTTCTAGAATCGAGAAGCAAGAGCGAGGGTGTCGGCGGCTGCTGCACCGATGCAAATTTAGAATCGGCGCTGGTCGCTCTACTCCGTTATAGTCCGCGTGTTGTACCACATTCTCGGACCGCGTTCGACCGCTCGGCGTTTTTCCACGGTCGCATATTTTCCGATGACCCGGGAGATTCGCCGCCGTTTCCCTCGTTCCTTATTTCCCCGATTTTCCTGTGCATTAGAAAAATCTACTTCTGCTAATTAATAAATTCGTTCGCGTGTATTGCAGATCCTTCACCGTCGGCTGTCACAGCAGCCTGCTGAGCACCTCGCCCGGCGGCCAGAGCAAAACCGGCGCGGGCTCGCCCTACCCTCCGAATCATCCCCTGTCGGGCAGCAAACACCTGTGCTCCATCTGCGGGGATCGAGCGAGCGGAAAGCACTACGGAGTCTATAGGTGGGTTTATTTTTTTAATGTTGCCATTTTTTAATTTTTTAATTTTTAATCTTTGGTATTTTTTTTTTGTTTTATTTTCAGGCAGGTTATTTTTCGGTATATCAATCGGACGCCGGAAAATCAAGCGCGAATGTTCGGAAACGTTGATGTCAGGAGGCTCGGTGCTCCGACTGATCGATGCTCCGAACTGCATCAATCATTCGGCCGGACGTTTATTATTCAGAGACGTCTCGGGGTGGCGAGTCGCGCGCGCGCCCGTCGGCAACGGAAATAATCCTCGTGTGCACCGCGCGCGCACCAGTTCGACCGGTTCGGGTGTGACGCGTGGTTGACATCCGACGTGACCGAGTTGCGAGACGGAATGACCGAAATATTCGGGTGGGCGCATGGGCACACGTCGATCGTCTCTCGGGCGAAGCGAAAATGTGTCCCGAGATTCCGTCGGCTCTGGCTTCTCAACGACGAGAAACGCTCGTGCATCCACCGTGCGGACGCGCCGTCAGCGAGCTTTTTGTCCCCCGAGCTTTTGCTCCAATACAAGCGCGGAGCTTGCGACGCGAGATGAGGGGGGCCGAAGCGTGGGCGACCCCTCCACGAGTTGCTCCTCTCTTCTTTTTCCTTTCGTGTCTTTCCCCGGCTTACACCAGTCGAAACAGCAGCGACGAGAGCTTTTACCCCCTTCACTCCCCTCCATTCGGAGTCCCGTGGAGTCCCGGCGGCACGCTCGCTCGTACATTTCGTCCGCTGAACGCGGACGATCCATTTCCCTCGCTAACGCGACGCCTCTCGTTGAATATTTCGCCTTCAGCATTACGAACGATGCTCGCTCACGTACACGAAGAGAGATTGCTGAAGCCCCTCCTCTCCTCCTGCGCCGTTCACCGCCGGAGCTCTGTCTCCTCGTTGTATCCGGGAATGGCCATTTCTCAAAGTCTCCGCGTGATCCAAAGCAGCCGGGACGTCGCGAATCTCCAAATTTGTTTTCCCTATAGCGCTCGAGCCTCGTCGGTTTTTTTTTACGAGCAGCAGCGGCGTCGGTGCTCCATTTGCGAGCGCAAAGTGGTCGTTCGACGGTGCCGCAACGTCTCTGGCTGAAGAAAAAAGCCGCGCGCAATCCAGTGCTCCGATGAGAGAGAATAAAAAAAAAATAAAAAAAAGCGCTCAAGCGCAAATGCGTGTTCGCAATGTTTATCCGGGCGGCGTCGTTCGTGCATCTGGCAGGATAAAACGAGCCGCTGGTGCGTCGCCACGACACACGATCCCCTCTCCCTCTCGCTGAGCTTCGTGCTTCTCGCGTCCCGTTGTATCGCCTCGGAGGCAAAAAAAAGCCGCTCGGGCGACTTTATAAATAAACTTTATCGCGCTTACTCGACGCGGGATTAAAAGAGCCGACCGAGTTCAGCGCTTTAAACTTCTCGCGCGACGTTCGCGAATTTAATTGGTCGTCACGGTTAAAACCCCGAGGTTTGCTCGTAATTGTTACGCGAGCGCGGGACAATCGAGCACGCGTGCAATTAACACAACGCAGCGGGAGCGGCGAGGGGGGAGGAGGGGGTGGAGTGTAGGTTTAGCGTTTCGCAGATCGTGATAAGACAATCGTTGGTTAACGGGCGCCGCACGCGAGTCACGAGCCCCGACTTTTGCTCGTTAGCCGCGGTCCGTGCGTTTCGCCTCGATATCCGCGCGTATACGTTCAACGATCGTGGCTATAGGCGCGACTATTACGATACGGCGCCCGCGCGCGCGCGCAGTTGCATCATCATTGCCGCGACCTTGGACTTGCGATTCGCGCCAGCTCCGAGCTCCGAGACGCCGAGGTTACCACCGCGTCCGTCCGTACTTCCTGCGAGACCGTGGCGAGTACAACCGCGGCGCAAATCGAATCCGCGGATCGTGGGGACTCCTCGACGAGCTGCCTTCTTCGAAACGATCGCTTCGAACGATCGCTCCGCTCTCCGATTAATTGAGCAATTGGCGTCGTTGCCGTGTTTTCCCTCTGTAAAACGTGTTTTTCCCTCTGAAACTCTTCGATCCCAGCGAGAATTGACCGGTGACTGAATTTTTCATTCAGTCATCTTTTCCGATCGTCTTCGATTCTTCCATCGTTCTCGAGCGACGAGCGAGCGTCGCTAGAAAAAAAAAGTTAACAGCGTTATAACTCTACTGGGTTTCACTGTGGGCGATCAATTTGAATAATTTACATGCGCCAATGTGTAATGATGAGTAATTGCGGTTTGCAACGGCGGCACCCACCGCGGAACGCTCATTATGCATATATACGCCATTACTTTTTTCTTCCCCTCTCGTTGCTTCGGTCGCTAGCTGAGGAGGCCGTCGAGGCACCAGCAGCAGCAGCGCTGAACCTGAAGGTCCGCACCTGTATCCACTCGGCGTTTATTATCGTTGCATTTTCCTCGAGTGGGTCGTCGGGCCGCGCGCGCGCGCGCCGACGGCAGATGATAAATCGGTCCGCACTCATAAAACATTTGTCCGAGAAAAGGTTTATACGCGCTGCGGAAATATACATCAAATTCAACGACTTTGGCCAGTGCGAAATAATAATTCGTCGTCTCGCCACTCGTTGCGTCGAAAAAAAAAAAGAAAAAAAATCTTCAGGCTAACAACATTAATTACATCTCGGTGCATTCGGCATTGTTCTCCTTACCCAGACGACTCGTGTCGTTTGCGCCGCCCCCGCGTAATCGGAGTCACTCGCGATCGATTCGACGATTTCCAAGGAAAAATTAATGGCTACGTCTCTGTCTCTCTCGGCGCGCTCGTGTGTGTCGCGAGCCGCGACGAGACGTCATCGTCGTCCGCTCTCGCCTCTTGTCTCCGTTCTAACTATAGAACGTCTCCTCGGTGCTTCGCGTAACTCTCGAGAGCCAAAGCAAAACGTCGGACTCGAGATGCGCGGCGCGGCCGTGAATCGATTGCTCTCGGGTTTATCGTCGTGCATCGATTCGAATGTCAGCCATTTATTCCGCTAATTATCGTCTTATTTTCTTTTCGAATTATTCGAACAAGTTGGAGTGACTTTGGCACCGCGGAAATTGAGACGCAACGTTGACACGTGTCAAGCTCGTCGGGGTGAACATAATCGCCTTCGCTCGAGTGCGCGGAGAGCGTCGTATTTCCTCGGGGTCGTCGCGTGCCGCGACGTTTCCCACTCGTCGCCGTCCGTCGTAAAGCTCGACTTCAAAGCTCGAAAAGCGCTCGCCGTACTCCGCATAAACCGGAGACCGCGCGGCGACGCGAAAAATCGTCCGTCAACGCGCGGATGTCGCGGATCCGCGAAATTTGTCGGACCTTTGAAGCTGCCTCGTCTCCGTTGTCGTCGGGGGACGTTAACGGCGCGTCGTTGAAATAGCCATTTTGTTTGTTCTCGTTAAATGGTCCGATCCGTTGGCACGCGAGGTATTCGCGAAGACGCGTGCCCAGCGAGCTCGAAAAATCACTGTGAAAAAGCCGTTCGGGCGTCAAGGTTGTAATCCTCCCGGCCCGTTCGCTTGTCTCTCGTAGCGACAAACGTAATCCCACCGAATGACTTTTCCATGTGACTTTTCCTCAGCACGAGGAAAAGTCGGTGAAAACGAATATACGAACGGCATCGGTGCGCGTTGCAGAGTCGCCAGATATTTGGCCGCTGATTCTGGACGCGTTCCAGATGCAAAAACGACGACCCTGACGCGTGCGACACGCGCGTTTTGCTAGACACTTGGCGGCGTCGTTCTCTCTGACCCGACGACGACAGCCGTGCGAAATTTCAATTTTCTGTCCCCGAGGTTAATCGACGTCTGCCCTGTTTTATGTTTCAGTTGCGAGGGCTGCAAGGGATTCTTTAAGCGGACAGTCCGTAAGGATCTGTCGTACGCGTGCCGCGAGGAGAAGTCGTGCATAATCGACAAGCGACAGAGAAACCGGTGTCAGTACTGTCGCTACCAGAAATGCCTGGCGATGGGTATGAAGCGCGAGGCGGTGCAGGAGGAGCGTCAACGCACCAAGGAGAGGGACCAGAGCGAGGTCGAGAGTACAAGCAGTCTGCACGCCGACATGCCGGTCGAGCGAATCCTCGAGGCTGAGAAGAGGGTCGAGTGCAAGCTCGAGCATCGGGGAAATTACGAGGTTCGTGTTCGATCGTCTCGGCAAATGTAACAGGGCAAAGTAACAATTCGATCGATCGATGGGTTATTAACGTACGGCAAAAATCTGTTTCAGAACGCCGTCTCGAATATCTGCAACGCCACGAACAAGCAGCTGTTCCAGCTGGTCGAGTGGGCGAAGCACATCCCGCACTTCACGTCGCTGCCCCTCGAGGATCAGGTGATGCTGCTGCGAGCGGGCTGGAACGAGCTGCTGATCGCCGCGTTTTCCCACCGTTCGATCGGCGTGACGGACGGCATCGTCCTGGCGACGGGTATAACCGTGCACCGGGATTCGGCGACGCAGGCCGGCGTGGGAGCGATATTCGAGCGCGTCCTGTCGGAGCTCGTGACGAAGATGCGCGACATGGAGATGGACAAGACGGAGCTGGGCTGCCTGAGGACGATAATACTGTTCAATCCGGAGGTGCGGAATCTCAAGTCGGCCCAGGAGGTCGAGCTGCTGCGCGAGAAGGTGTACGCCGCGCTCGAGGAGTACGTGCGAGTGTCGAGGCCCGACGAGCCCGGTCGCTTCGCGAAGCTGCTGCTACGTTTGCCGTCGCTCCGCTCGATCGGCCTCAAGTGCCTCGAGCATCTATTCTTCTTCCGGCTCATAGGCGACGTGCCGATCGACAGCTTTCTCATGGAGGTCCTCGAGTCGCCCTCGGATCCTTAGGAGGAACGGGTGTGCCGCGTACTCGGGCACACCGACATGTAGACACGCGCGTTCCTCGCCACATTCGCTCCCGCGTGCGTCCGGACTCGCCGTCCCGTTCGCCGAAAGACAAACGACGCCTCGCGATTGTCTCGTTATCCACCGATCGTCGATCGTTTCTCGGTAATACAGTGCACACGGGCGGCGCGACGCGCGACGTGTACGGGATTCGCGTCTCGATTCGTCGACGAGCGACAGCGATCGTTGAACGCTGCTCCCACCACGACACGAATATACCGCGGACGCATTTGCGACACGCTCGAGCTTCTCGACACACCGTACTTAGAATTTACAATCCGAACTCGCGTGCGTAACACGGAGAAACTAATCCCCCCGCTCCCCGGAATCTTGTTGAACCAGATCGCGATGCAATCGCGATTACGCACCGCGTCGATTTGCGTATTTTTTATGCATGTGAATTATATTGTGAGCGAAATTCTGCAACCACACAGACACCCACACAGACGCAATGTATCCTCGAGTCCTCGCGTCGGTTGCTCGTCGCACGAGAGCAGTTTGTCCAGCAGTTCGGGAGAACACTTTACATTCCAACTCAGCCTCGATCCGCATCGTTATTTTAAAAATCGCCACGATTGGCATATAGGATATTCGCGCGCAGACAAGCACGCGCGTGCGCCCCCTGTACATCGTTCGTAATTTATTGTTTTGTATAATAGCGTTAGTTGAAAAGATTTAAAAACGAAAACGTACTAATTCAGTAGCGATTAATGCGTCGCGAGTCCTTCGTGCGGCACCTGACCGCGCCTCTAACGACGCGGCTTTAGTAGCGATTAATACGTTTAGCGGTTGCGCACCTCTGACCTAAAGTCTTGCATTTTTCGTTGTTGTTGAGAATACTAATGCGGCCCCCCGAGGCATATAAAGTTCAACGACGTCGCTACTCTCAGGTTCAACGTTCGCGTGTTTTATTTTTTCGCGTCAAGAATTTTCGGTACGAAGTCTCGAGAACTCTTGTCGTCGAGTGTAAAGGGGTTGGTTCGCGAGATGCGAGAGTACTTTCTTTTTAGCTACATAAGCACTGTAGACGTAAGAAGAAAAAAAAGCATACAAAAATACAGGACTAGTTTAGATTTTTATTCTTGTTGTCGACCGTTCAAAAAGAATCATGTGAAAAGTTGACTCTAGCTGAAGGATCTAAAAGCACAAATTTGTCAATATCGAAAATTTCGAGACCCCCCTCGATCTTACGTGAAAATTGGCACTGAATTTGGTTGTGGGTATTCGGTAAGTGGCAAGTATTACGTAGTTTTTAGCTTATACGTATCTGCGGAATCGGATGCGGTTGGGGAAAAAAAAAGAGATCAGTTTGAATTTGCGAATAAATACTAACGATTGACCATCCCGTGGGGTTTGATGGAAGCATTAACACTTGGTCCTTTCAGCTTCTGTCATGTCTAGCGATTAATTTATAACACGTAAGCGAAGGATCATACTTAATACGATAATATTATTATACATATTATTGAACATATTTCTATTTTCGCGTGAATGCATAACGGTTGTTAGTTGTTGGTTATTGTTATCTACTTGATGAGAGTTTTTAATGTTATGCCTATCGTAAAAGAAAAGAAAAGAAAAGAAGAAAAAAAAAACAATAATTAAATACTCAATTTTTTTCCAGTACACGCTGCAGTAAAAGTTCATTTAAAAATCCTCGGACATGCACGACCACAGTTGAGAATGAAATTCCAACCGAAATTACCTCGTATGAGACGCGAGCTAAGTAGGAACCTGAAAAAAAGCGAGAGTGATATGGGCGCGAATGCTACCTGTGAATGAAGTTTCATATGATTATATATATCAATGTTTTAATAAAGATATCTATACATATTATATTATAAATACGAGTATATAATATCGTGAATCTTCAGCAATCTAGGGCGACGCGAATTCGTTGGCTACCGTTCGGTAGTTGAGGGAAGAATAAAGTCATTACAGGAGGGTTAATCGATATTTTGTGATTGGCGATTGCTCAGGAATAATCACCGGTGGATAATGTTGTTTCCCCGACGCGTCACTGACGCTTTAGCAATGTCAACATTGACGATGCGAAGTGCTCAAATTGCGTATAATAATACGCCCGGTATACGCTACAGTTTAATCCACCTTCTTCTGCGCAAGGAGTTGCAACGCATTCACTGGCATAGATCAGTACAAACATAAGTATGTAACTCTAAGAATCAAGTAATCATACGCAGTATACTGATATGCATATATATATCTCTGAACTAATGTATAGTCAATGTCTTACCGATTATTGTATGTACATCTTCGAGAGTTCAGCTGAGAACAAGAATTCATATTTTTCCTCAATAGTATACGAAGTGCATGTACCGTAAATGTCGCAAATTCTCTATTCTGTAAATCAATACTTGACACAAATCTCTAACCGATTAACGTCCATCAGCTACTGCCTAAAATCTGTATGCTCCAAACCTATGTTTTCACTGTCTGAAATACCTGTTCCGAGACGTATATCTGTCGTGTTGAAGCTAAACGAAATTTAGAATGATGCACAATGTGGTTAAAACATAACGACGGCGAAGCGTGTCACAATACTTTTGTATCTTCTTCTGTTTCCAAGTGGCATTTTCGTTGATTGTGCCTGCAGCGCAGACCCGTACCCCGACGACACATTATCGGTTAAGCTCCGATTAGCGACACTTTCGATCAACGGTCGTGTAAACAAAGATCAGAAAGTCAAGAGACAAGCGCGCTGGCCACCGAGTGTCGTTCGAAAGCAATTTTCCAATTAAGTTTAATGTCCCTCAATTGCAGAAATTGTACGTTTCTCGCATCACCAGTTGACTTGTCTAAATATAATATTTTTTATGATATCTCCTGTGTGTCTCTACGAACCTGTTTGTTCGGTTACCTGGACGAGGGATGAATCAATGGCTCTGCGACAGTTACGAGTTATGAAAACGTCATTTTATTCATTACGGACATATTGGTTGGTCACGGAAACAACTGTTCATCACCGACATATAGCTATTGTTAATAATCGTCGACGGGATTCTGCTCTTTGACGTTTCCTCCGTCGCTGGTTCTTTCCCCATCTTCCATTCTTGCATTTCATTATAAATATAGGCAGCCAAGCCGGCGAGTATGACAAAAAAAAAGATACGTTATAATAAACTGGAAAACAACGTGACGTACGTAGAAATTTCGTGGTCGCTGTAAACTCTGTGTGATTTCGATTTATCTGGTTTTATGTACAGTCTAGTTTTGTTCCTTTCTTTTCAAAGTATCGTCACTGATGGTAATATAGCTTTCAAAAGAAAATAATAAATAAACTGCGTGTAGGGGCGAGATTGGAAGTAGAATCATTCGCTCAGTAACTAAATTCCACAGCTCAGCAGCAAGTTTGCAGTCTTGATTCCGGCATATCTGAAATGTAAAATATTTGTTATTAAAGATTGAACGAATGGGCTGAAAATGGTACTAATACGAAGCAGTTGATGAATAAATGGGTGATGTATGGCTGATGTAGACGCTGCGACGATTGTCGTCGCACCGGGAATCAGATCGCCGGCCTTTGTTTCACATGTTTGTGCAGCAGTCGACGTCAATAGTCGTAACGTCGACCACGAATAACCATGTGTAAAGCTAAATGTGCAAGTAAGGATAGAAGACTCACAAAATTTTCCACAATTTGTTGAATATCTAAGAATTGTTTAGAACTTCTCCTCCTCGAGGCCGTGCTTGAAGAACATGAGCACGGGAACGGACTGTCCGTCGATTTCACGGTACTCCATGAGCCCGACGAGACCGTCGATGTCCATGGACTCGCCGGTGAAGAACTGCAGTTCCTTGAATCTGCCCAGGATATCCTTCATCACTTTGTTCATGTTGGTCTTGAAAACTTCCACCTGGTCGGGCGATGTTTCCTCGAGCTTGGCCACCAATCTGCAACAATTTCCGAGAATTAATAACGGTTCTCCTTCAAAAGTCTTCGAATTGTCCGTATTGTTGCTTTTCATTGCTCCACTCACTTCTTCATGTAATCCTTAAGGTAGAGAGTATAGGACTTCTTGTCTCCAAAGGCGAATGTCTCCTGGAGACGGTGGTTCAGCACCACATCGACTCCGGACTCCACAGCCTCGTCGGTGCCTTCATCGGCGTTCTCAGCCGACGGGTTGAACCCAGCAATTTCTATCTCTCCGGCTTTACGAGTGACGAGCTGAAAAATGATTGAAATTAGTGTCTCGACGTCGAGTCTCACCTCTCGCTAAATGTTTCCAAAGAACCAATTGGTACCTTGCCGTAAACTTCGTAAAGGACATTGTCGATGAGCTTCATCTTGTAGGTGTCCGAGAACATCTCGTCACCTGTAAGTAGAAAAAAAATCATGTTAGAAAACAAAAACCCACAATCGCAATTGACACAAGGGTTACTCCGATTGGCGAATCAGGTCAATGGCAAGCGATGACTATGAGGAAGATCCGAGAAACGGTAAATATCCATATGGCGAGGTTATAATCAGAAAAATCGAAAAAATCGCGATATTCGGGAAATTCGCCAAATTTTCGGAGTCGTTCCGTGAATCGAAGGGTTCGTCAGTGAGTTTGATCGCTGGAAACGGCGGTGAAACCGTCGGCGGAAAAAATCGGGAGCACCGAAGCGTCGACAGGACGAGAGATGACTAAACGTCATTGGAACTCGGAGAAAAATGTCGTTTATCGGTTCTCCTGTCCGTGGAATATGAGAAATACAGTAACCAGGACGCGGCCCGGAATTCGAGGATTTCACTCACCGGTAAAGATATCCTTGTAGATCCTCATTGTGGAAGATGGAGAAAGATTTAATTATAGCTAAAACTAAGTAAGACACAGTCACCCAATAGAGCGGACCGGAAGGGAACGGAGAAGAACGGTGGTCCGCGAGGATGAGTGAAATGGCCGCCGGCTTGGATTACACGGTGGAAACGGGGTGGGAGAAGGCGGCGCGAAGGACTCCGATCTCACCGATGTACCTCGCTAGTCATTTGATTCGATTTTACGTCCTCTCCGCGTTCTCGACGTTCCTCAATTAATATTCACGTCTTACCCAACGAGTAACGTTAACCCGTGTTATACGCACAGTAGTCCAATTGTCGCCTTGCTATTGAAAAAATAAAAAAGAACACGATCGTCTCGAGTGTAACGCGTTCGCGCGACCAAGAGCTTTTCGAATTCTCCACAGTCTCTGGCTCGAAGCCGGCGGTGAAAAATGGCGTCAAGCGGCGGCGAAGCGTCACATCCGGTTTCTCTTCGCGTGGCCACGGTCCATAACAGCGCGGCGCGGGTTAGCTCGTGCAAAGTCGTGAATATTTTACACGTGCTCCGCGGTCTCTGCTCGTCGCAAAACCGCGATATTAATAGGCTGATCATCGAGTATACTGCGAAGTAGAAAGAAAACGGTCGGCGCTTCGTTCGATCTGGTACGTTGTCGAACGTACATAAAGACGATAACAATGGAGAACGGAGCAGGGAAAGACACGGCCGTTGAGGTTAAGCCGAAGCCGGTGAACAACGATGATGCGAAAGCCCAGGAAGCGAATGCTGTCCCCGTCAAGTCGGAGCCCATGGACAGCGAAACCGCGGCCGCGGAGAACAAAGCAGGGAATGACACGGCCGTTAAGTCGGAGCCCACCGACAGCGAAACCGCGGCCGCGGAGAACAAAGCAGGGAATGACACGGCCGTTAAGGTTAAATCAGAGGTAACGACGGAAGAGACCGACAAACCCGCCGACGTCAAGTCCGAAGAGCCCACCGAGGAACTTTTGGAGAAAATCAAATCGCAAGTCGAGGTGAGCAAATTTCAATCGGTCGTTGCGTCATTGTTTACGTCTTCGAAGGCACCGTGAAAATTCTTACAAACGCGATGTTCTGGGTTGCAGTTCTACTTCGGCGATATCAATCTGCCGCGCGACAAGTTCCTCAGCGAACAGACGAAACTGGACGATGGTTGGATCCCGATGACGGTGATGCTGAACTTCAAGATGCTGGCGTCGATGAGCAAGGATCCCAAAGTTATCCTGAAGGCGCTGGAAAAGAGCGAACTCATAGAGATCTCCGAGGACCTCAAGAAGATCAGACGCAGTCCGAGCAAACCTTTGCCCGTGGTCGACGAAGCTTATAAGAAGGCTCAGGCTGAGAGGACTGTCTACGCCAAGGGATTCCCGCAGGAAGGCACAACCATCGAGAAACTCAAAGCGTTCTTTAAAGATTACGAACCTTTTGAAAATATCATTGTAAGTCTGGGCAGAATTGCAGCAGAGACAGGAGGATTGTTGCGGTACACGATTCACGTTTTTTTAAAGCTACACGCGCTAACTTGCCGCTTTGCGTTTAGATGAGAAAGTATCAGAACAACGAGAAGAAGCTGATGTTCAAGGGATCAATCTTCGTACAGTTCACAACGCTGGAGGGTGCAAAAGCCTTCATGGCTAGAGAATCAGTCAAATATGGCGACACTGAGCTCATTCGAAAATTCAGGTGATTAAGGTTGATACGTTAAAAAATGTTATTCATTGGCATAAATGCGCAAAATTAATATAATTATTCGTCAAACGCAGCGAGGACTACGCGGTAGAGAAGGCGAAGGAGAAGGAAGAGAGGAAACTGAAGAAGGGCGAAAAGAAGGCGACAAAAACTGAAGAAACCGAGAAAGACATCAAAGCCGAGGACGATATCGAACTTCCGAACGGATCGGTTCTACATTTCAAAGTTGCTAAGGGCAAATTGTCGCGAGAAGTGATCAAGGGACATATCGCGGAACTCGGCGGCGACGTGGCTTACGTGGATTTCCAAGAAGGTCAAGAGGAAGGTTGGATCCGCTTGCACGATGAGAACAGCGGAAAAGCGGTCCTGGCGAAAATGGATAATAATACGGTAGAAATTTTTGGTTCTAAATATTGTTAACCAGTGTATTTCTATTTTCATTTCGTCGATAATATTCATTATTTTTTCGGTCCTTTCACAGTGGAACGCGAACTTGAAGGGTCATACGTTTGCGACGTTTCCTAAGCAGGAAACTCAAGAAGTGTCAGTGACATTCAGGCTGCTCGAGGGCGAAGAGGAAGAGACCTACCTGGAAAGCGTTAAGGAGAAGATCAACAGTCAGCGACTGAGAAACAGAGCTCCAAAGCGAGGACGTTCGAGACGAGGTGAGTAATTCGCGTTGAAATTGATTCAAAATAATTAATTACTTAATTCAAAATAAACTGCGTTCAATGATGAATTGCCATGCTAATACTGAGGGATCTTCAGGATCTCGCTGAGTTGACATTTCTAGCGATTCTGACGAGCGAACGTTTGTGGTTCAATAAGAAACACATCATTTTTTTAAGGTAAACGAACGTGTCTGATCGAAGGATATTTTATTTGTTTCAGGTCGCGGCGGCGGCGGTCAGAGAGGGAGGAAGAGGCACGGCAGTCCGGCCCACGGTGCGGTTCCTGCTAAAAAATCCGGTGTGCATTAAATTTATCACTCGTTCCGGAATATGTGCCACGAATGTATATTTTGTTTCGTTACCAACCTTCAAATTCCGGCGATTCGACGGGGCCAATCGAGCGCGAACGGTTTCAAAGTTGACGATACGTTGAGCGCGTTCGAAGACCTGTGCACCTGTGCATATATCTTCACAATGTAACGCTTTGAGAAATGATTTACTACGGCCCCATTAGACTATGCAATTTCGTGAGATTCTGTATTATCGATTTAAGCACCGTTTTTTTTTTAATATATAAAACTGATCAGCCTTGTCCAGACAAGATTTCTCTTATAACAGTTGAATAAAGGAAACGTCGTATATATTTCATAAAAATCGAAGTTTTCTTTTCTCCCGACAAACGCGCGGCTGGGTGATTGGACGGGAGGGGAAAGATAGTTATAAATCGGTGTTTATTGTTTAGTGAAATTTACAAATGTACCTGATCTCTAATTTACTATATAAATTTCACTACCATGCATCCGATTTTTCTTCTGATTTTTTTTTTTTTTTTTTCATTACGAGATTAGAGGACAGTCACAGGTCGACGATACATTCTATTTATCGAATAGAGTCAGTTAATTCGGCGATTTCTCGACGTGAAATCGCGATATCGAAAACAGTGTCCTATAAATTCGTGGCGACTGAGAGTCGCCCGCGTACGATTGTTTTAGGTGAATCGTCTTACAATATCGTTCTAAATAAAAGTCACGCTTTTGCAAATCGATCACCATTACGTTTCTCGTGCTATATACGACGTTATTTTTCTCTCTTCACTCTCAGCCGTCGCTGAGGTGCGTACGAGGTGTCGACGTTCCGTCATTAACACCGGAACGACTGTTGTGTAAAGATTGTGCATTGAATATCCTATTTATGGTTCTTGCAACGCATTAACTCACTCCTCGCATACTTTCCCCGAGATGCTCGTCGCGTAATCGAAAGATTCTACGGACGAATCGCGGCGCGAGGCACAGACTCGCAGTCCGTGCGATCGACTTTTCTCACGTCTCTCACGGCCGATGCGACTCGCAGATGCCGCAGCACATTTGGTCAGTAAAATATAACTGCTAACTTAATTATCGGAGCCCAAAACACGTTCGATGCATTGAGCTTTTTTTTTTGTTACAGTAAACAGTACATTTGCCCCGCGAAGGCCGCGAAGCAATCGCACACGGACTCGCGGATTGCGGAATCGTTCGCTCCGCAATCCTGACATCGCACTTGCGCCTCCGACGACCGCGAGAATCGCACTCTCCCTCGGTTGCGCGGCTGGTCTGGGAGTGACATTCACCACCGACGAGACGATTGTCGATGGAAGGCGATGGTGCGCGAGTAACACGTCCACCGTCGAAGATAATTTTCGCAAAAATTCGTCGATCCGCCCCCGCTCGAAGGGGTCAATTCTCCTCCTCCCCTTAGAATCGAGTGTCCTGCACGGCTCGATCGACGTCGACGAAGGTGACGTGTTTGGCTTTGGACGAGCCCTCTCGGGGCAACCCCTAATGCTATACGGATATCTCTTGTATCTGCACGCGTTTCTTGATGGTTCCACCGCCGCCGCCGACGCCGACTCCGCTTCCAGGGGCGACGGTGGTGGTGCTCAGTGAGCTCGTGGTCCTGGTCGGCGGTTTCGGTGGCGTCGGGTCCTTGTGCGAGGAGTTCGCGTAGCTGTTTCTCGAGCCCGCGTCGCCGTTTCTCTCACTCTCGTCGTCTCGGTTCTCTGGGAGCTGCTGATTCGGATTTTGCTGTTGCTGCTGCTGTTGCTGCTGCTGCTGTTGCAGTTGCAGCTGCTGTTGCTGCTGCTGCTGATCCCGAACGAGTGACGGGCTGCGCGCGAGGGTGGCGTACGACGGCGGCGGCTCCTGGGTCTGACCCTGAACGTCCGGAGCCTTGATCGTCGTCGGCGGCGGCCTCGTCGTCATCGGCAGCGACTCCTGGCCGTTCGACGTGCAGCGCATCGCCGCGCGCTTCTTGCCGCGATCGCGCTGATAGTAAATACCGGCGAATATGAGCATGTTGAGAATGAGGAGGATGCAACCGACGCCGACGGTGATGGCGAGGGCGGTCGTCGTGCTGTAGTAGTGACGGGACGCGAGTCGCTGCAGCAGCTCCGCGTCGTCCTCGTTGTCGTCGAGAATTGCCGAGATGTCCTCGGTCAGCGACTCCTCGGACATGGCGGTGGTGCAGGTCGTCGGTGACGAGGAGCTCGACCTCGTCGAGCCGGCGGGCGGCAGCGGCGTGTGCCACTCGTCCCGGACAGGTCCTGGAAAAAATAAAAATATAAAAATAAAAAATGATACCAAATATTTTTGAGTTTTATCGTCGTAACTTGTAATGGGGATGATTTTTGTTGTTGTTACTAGGCTAATCACACGCGCTGGCGCGCGTGCCCGAGGTAGTACTTTTGCGCTGCCGCGCTCTTATAAAGTTTTAAAAGGGTAAGTCGCAACTGAAAAATCCTTGTTCAGTTACTTTTGAAAAAAAAAAGGAAATTTTCGTTTTGCTTGTCAGAAATCGTAGATCTGGCCGCCGGGCCGAAAACCGCCCAAATCGGGGTCACGAAATGTATTTTTTCAAAATATCGACTTTTAACCTATACCATCGTTCTCAAGTCGCATATTCTACCCCTGAAAACACTGGTTACAACCCTCTTTCAGTTGATTTTGAAAAAAAAAATTTGTTGGCCGAACAGTTTGCCAGAAATCGTAGATCTGGTCGCCGGGCCGAAAACCGCCCAAATCGGGGTCACGAAATTTATTTTTTCAAAATATCAACTTTTAACCTATACCATCGTTCTCAAGTCGCATATTCTACCCCTGAAAACACCGGTTACAACCCTTTTTTGTTTGATTTTGAAAAAAAAAAAATTTTGGCTGAACAGTTTGTCAGAAATCGTAGATCTGGCCGCCGGGCCGAAAACCGCCCAAATCGGGGTCACGAAATTTATTTTTTCAAAATATCGACTTTTAACCTATACCATCGTTCTCAAGTCGCATATTCTACCCCTGAAAACACTGGTTACAACCCTTTTTCAGTTGATTTTGAAAAAAAAAATTTGTTGGCCGAACAGTTTGCCAGAAATCGTAGATCTGGCCGCCGGGGCGAAAAACGCCCAAATCGGGGTCACGAAATTTATTTTTTCAAAATATCGACTTTTAACCTATACCATCGTTCTCAAGTCGCATATTCTACCCCTGAAAACACTGGTTACAACCCTTTTTCAGTTGATTTTGAAAAAAAAAAATTTTTGGCCGAACAGTTTGCCAGAAATCGCAGATCTGGCCGCCGGGCCGAAAACCGCCCAAATCGGGGTCACGAAATTTATTTTTTCAAAATATCGACTTTTAACCTATACCATCGTTCTCAAATCGCATATTCTACCCCTGAAAACACTGTCATCAACCTTTTTTTAGTGGATTAAAAAAAAATACGATATTTGACAGAACTGTCAAAGTTATCAAGGACAAATAAACCTGGACTCGGTCTGAGAGTCCCAGCCAATCACAGCTCGAATAGTTTGCTAACAATGCTTTCCGTTACTCATGAACTTTTTAAAAGAGGAATAATTCATCAGTCGCACCTGCGTAAATGTCATCGCCTCTTTCGCGAAAGTGATGATGCCTCATCGACACGTCCTCGTCGCCGGGTTGATGAAGCTGCGGGATCAGGTTCAGCCACACGGCCATTTTATGGCCTCTGTAGTGGCTCTTGATTCTTGGTTTCAGGGCTGAGAAAAACAAGTTGAACAATTACTAATCAATATTATCACGTAACTTTGGTGGCTGCAGAAAAAAAATGCTCACCTATCGTCAGATACTGTTGCTTCCCGGTCTCGTACTGTTCCCACGTGAGGCCGCGAAATCTCGCCTTCTCCTTCACGGTCCCGTAGTCCACGGACTCGATGTTGTGCGGCTCGTTCGGATTTCCCGTTTTCGCGAAGTTCGTGAAGAACGTCAGAACCGCCTCGGCGACTCCCTGATCCTGTCGCGAGAAGTTTTGCGGAAAGAACGGTCCACCGGAGATGAGCGGAAGCCCGAAGACGTAGGGAATGTCTTCGCCTCGCACGCTTCCGAGTCTCTGGAAAAAAAAAAGAAAAAAAAAAATTAACCCGAAAAATCGATTGGTCGACGCTTCGCGGTTCGTCGGGCAATTCGTGGCTCTTATTATGCGGCTCCTGGCTCTTCGGGCGCTCCGCTGGGAAATAAATCTTAGGTGTCGGGTCCCGGACGTTGTCAGTATTGGCGAGGGAGCCGCCGCCGTCGGGCCGGCCGTCTTATCCACCCCCCGGAATGATAATTAAATCAGCTGGCTTCGCGGGTCAAAATGAAGGGCCGAGAGAGTTGCCACGGTTGGCGGGTGTTATCAGGGTCTGCGAGTGGCGCATCGCTGATAGCACGGAAGGGCGTCTTGTCTTAACTCACAGTTAGTGTGTTAGTGTATTTGTTTGTTTATCGCGTGTGTGTGTGCGCAGCGATCCTCATGTCGGGGTGGGCTTGATGACGCTTCGAGGGTCTCGTTGCGAGGGGCCGAGCGGCGCTCCTTCTCCGTCGTTCCTTACCCGTGTAGTTTCACCCGTAAATTCTCGAGCGCGTTCAGAAACTGGTCGAGAGAAGAGTGAGCGAGAGGGAGAGAGCGCGCGTTATCCCCCCTGTAGTTTGTCGATTTAATAGAGTTAACCCGGGGTTTAAGTGGCTCCCGCATCCCCTGCAGGCTTCTCGCCTCTTCGCGTCGGCAGCCCCTTCCCCCCCCCCCTCCCCCCTCGCCACAAACCCCCGCAAGTACGCGCGAAAGCTTCCATTCTCTTCCGATGCTTCCTCCCTTCGCGGCGACGCGAGCCGCCGAGCGCGAAAACTTATTTGCCCTGAGAAATTCATAGCCGGTGCCGTGCATGACAGCTGCGGCGCATTCGAGATGCAACTCTCGCGGGAAGCTTCTCCCCCTCCCCTGCACTCCCTCTAACCATCCTCCTCGCCCCCACCGACCGAGACTGATAGGACTCGCGCGACGAGTTGAAACTGTCAGCCCGCCGGAAACGTACGCGTCTTACGACGGCGCAAAAATATATTTCGTCGCGCTCCGGGGTGCGGTTTTGAAGCCCCTGGCGTGAGACGCAACTTTTCTCCGCTTTCACAGAGGCTACGAGCGCTCTTTCCCCACTCCCCTCGTTCTCCTCCCAACACCACTTACACTTCGAGTCGGTGAATTGATAGCTGGCAGCGGTTACAGCGCCGCTGAAGCGTCGAAATCCGCTCAAACTCCGCGCGCGCGACTGTCACGCAGACTGCTCGCTCCTCGGGGGATGCAACAGACGCATTTTCCGCCGAGAGCGCGATCCGATTACAATCTTACATCGAGGGAAACGCGACGGGTGGAGAAGTAACAACGATACCGTATTTTTTTTTTTTTCTTCGCGAAACGGTGAATAATTTTTACAGCGGGTTCGCGTCGCCAGGATCGAGCGACGCCAATCTGCATAGCGAAGAATCCTCCGCGAATTCGACTGCTTTTGCCAATCTCGCGGCTCGTGACCCCGTTGCATTTTTCACCGCGAGATAAAACCAGAGAGAGAGTGAGAGAGTGAGAGCGCGAGAGCTCGGCGAATTTCCGCAGCTGCGGATAGGACCGAGGGTGGTTCGCCCCTCGGGCTCGCGTTCAACGCGCCGCGGGATGGTAACGCGAAGGCGGCGGTGGGTAAAGTATATATACGGGTACGTTGTAACCGCGGGCATAAAGGAGCAGCGAGTTCCAGACGCGCGTAAAGGAACGTCCGAGTGGGATCCGCTTCCGGCGTTACTCATTCCGCGTGGCCCAGCGTCGCTTCCGCGCGAGGCCGCTGAAACCTTCCGAGTGAAAAGGCCAGCCTTCCCTATTCAAACTCTCTTACTTTTATCCCGGGAGCGACAAACCCTGCACCCTCCCCCCCATTCTCCACTGCCCACCACACGCGCGCGGTGGTCCACTCTCACGTCTATACTTAATCTCGACGCGCACTCAACTGGGTATCTTTTTTACCGAGCTCTTCTCGCACTTGCGCGATTTTACAGTGGAACTCCAAACAAAGATCTCGTGACCAGAACCACGCAAAAGCTATTGGCAACATAGCAGAGATTAGTAAAGAAAAAAAAATTGTACTTCAATGCGTCGTCGGTAATCGGTAATCTCGACGCGCACTCGACTGGGTATCTTTTTTACCGAGCTCTCCTCGCATTTGCGCGATTTTACAGAGGAACTCTGAACAAAGATCTCGTGACCAGAACCACGCGAAAGCTATTGGCAACATAGCAAAGATTAGTAAAGAAAAAAAAAACAATTGTTCTTCAATGCGCCGCCGGACTCGATGACCGTCGTACCTGATTGTAGAAGCTGTCCTTGGTCTGATAGTTGAAGTGGAAGAAGTAAGTCGGCGCGCCGCGCCTCGCGTGATAAAAGGCGATCCTCATGAGCGGCGACACGGTGTGAGCGTCGCTCAGGGCTTCCATCGTCGAGTCGCGTATGTGTATCGGATGCAGCACCGGCTTGTCCCAGTCGGTGTACTCGTTGCGCACTGCCGAGAATATCTCGTTAAGATGATAGTAATACGCGTTCCTGATGTAAGTCCTTAGAATCCGGTTGCGCTGATCCTCCTCGAGGCCGAACTGAATCTCGTTGTCGTTGAAATCCAGATAAGCCTCGGCGGTGGCGACCCCGAGGATGAGGGGCACCCTGATGAACGCGTCGCTCGCGCGCTCCATGTCGAGCCCGGGATCGGGGTTGCTCTGATCGACCGGCAGCGCCGGTCCTATTCTCGGGATGAACCTGCGACGACAAAGTTGCCAAAATTAGGTCAAACTTGCGAGCGAATTTCGGAGCTTCGAGTCATCCGAGAATCCATTGCCAACAGGTTTGACATTTTTTTAAATCTAATTATACTTTAAAGGAAAAATGTTGCAAAGCGTACATTGATATCTTTTTTTTATTGTTTCAAGAAGCTGATGTCTATTTTCGAGTGACTCGATCCCCTTTAACCGAGACGCGCTTACTTGATCTCCGGCAGCTCGACGTTCAGGAGAACGTGAAGGGAAACGCCGCGCAGACAGTCGGCAATGTCCTCGTCGCCGTCGACCGCGCAGCCGAGCTGCTCGCCGACCTTGACGCGAAGATCGTTCGGATCGTGGACCGCGGCCCACGGGCTGAGCGCCGAACCACTCACGAGAACCACTCGGTGAAAGAGCCCTGCGGGACCAACACAAGACGTATGACCGAAAACGCGTTGCATAAGCTATGTACGTCGAGTTATTGCGCCGTGAAAAATGAAGAGCGGGCCTCTAATTCGATTTGCGCCGCGGCTGGTAAAAGGCGCGTTACAAAGAAAATAGCTCGAGCCACCAGAGACATTTTTCTTTAACCTTAAAAAAATAAAATAAAAAGGAGAAATAAAAAAACGTAGCTTTCAGCCTTTCGGTTGGGCAAAGTACGAGGAAAATTAGATTGCGAAGACGAAAGTGGCGCCGGCTGCGAAGTGCTCCGGGGGTTACTTCTCTCTCTCGTCGTCGTCGTCGTCTTCGCGCGGCCCGCGACGACGATTGATTCCATTCCGCGGGAGCGTTTTTGCGGAACATTAGCGAGATCCGCTGCGCCTTCGCCAAAAGTTCCCTCGACGATTATCGAAAATCTCGCGCGGCAGAGAAAAACTTTTTCAAGGGGGCTTAATCCATTCGCATCGATATCCGCAGAGTCCACAATTCTTCTCCGTCTCTCCTCTTCCGACGCACCTCGTCCGCCCGGCGTTTTTTTGCCCCTTTCTCTCGTCGAGTGCGACCCAAGACTCCTTCATTTTTGCGCCCGGGAGAAAGTATAGCGAGAGAGCCTCTAATCGTCGGATTACTCTCGCCCGAATCGTTTCCCGATTGCCACGGGGGATTTAACGGGCGCGCGGAATACTCTCCGGTCCACCCTCTCCCCACCCACCCCCCTATCCCTAACCCACTGCTTGCTGCGGGAGGGTATAAGTTTCCTCGCTTGCGCCGTTTCTGCTCCGCATTTTCCGGAAATCGAGAGCTACCCGTTCCTACCCCCCGGGCGAGGGAGTTGATCTTGCGAGTTCCGCTTTTCCACTCTCGCGGTTGCGCTCGACTCGACTGCTGCGTCTTCTTCTCCTTCTCCTTCTTCTTCTTCGTTTTTCTTATTCCTCTTCTCCCGCTGGATCCGCACCAACGGCCGGCGTTGCTCAGCACTCCTGTACATCGGTGGCTCCACTTCGGTCACACGCGGCGTGTACACTCGACCCGGAAGGTCGATATACAGGCTGTCCCAAAAGTTATGAAGTGTCGGCTGCTTAACCCTGGTTTATATACAGGTTTAAGCGAACAGGGTTGACAAGGCCAAAAGTTATGAAGTTCCAACGGCCCCTGGAACTTCATGAATTTATATGAATTTGTACGAAACGACAACATGCAGTTGTGGGGTAAAAATAATTTCAAGAATAAAATAGTAAAAATGGTTACAATAGATACAGTCGCCACTGACGGTACATCTACCCTATATTAAGTGAACAGGATCAGGCAGCCGGAACTTGATAACTTTTGGGCCACTCTGTACACAAACCGGGTAGCGACGTTGTACAGCGGGGCGCGAAGGTATCTACGTTTCGCCGGTGCGCCTTATCGAAAGATTACGCGACGCCCGGGCATAATGTCCCTCTGGAGCGTTGCCAGTATTGATATGGCGAGGCGAGGCGAGGCGCTCGCGCGCGTTACAACCGATTGGAAGCTACGAGGCAATTGACCGGATCGTGCCGGCCCTTGGAAATTGCCGCGAAGCTGCTGCCGCCGAGCGCGCCACAAACGCCACCCGGTTTCTCTCCGTGCGATAGAGGACAACGGGGCAGGGGTGGGGGGGGGGGGGGGGGGGGTAGAGGTCGTCTCCTCCTCTCCTCGCCTCCCCGCAAAACATTGTTACGGCGCTGTACAAGAGGCTCGCTGGAATTTCCTGCATCGGGCGTCACCGGGGAGGGAGAAACGTGAAATCCGCGCCAGGCGGAGCCGAATGTACGCGCCGAACGAGCAATTCTCCCGGAGAATCTTGTTTCTCCTCCGCAGTCGTTTTCCCCTCCCCCTTAATGCCCTACGTTAAGGGAGGCCGACGTAGCCTTGTTCGCCTTGTTTGCCTCGCGACTCACGACTCACGAGACTTCTCTCTCCCTCCCCCTTTCGACGTTTCACTTCATTTCGCCTTATACATTTTTTCCGAGATTCACAGGGAACGTGTGAGAGAAAATAGCGTTGCTTTCGTTAGAGTCACCGGACTCGTTTGAGATTAAATGCAAACAAGAAGGAATACCATCGGCGCGCGATAATAAGACAGTAGCGGCCGACCGGATGAAATTCCGTTGGTTGTCCACGGGGAACGAGGATATTGAGGACGCGTTTTTTGTGTGCTTTTTTTTTTTTTTTTTTTTTCTTTTGCTCGACGTCGCTGCGGCGCGCCGCGAGAAAATGTCGTGGTGCGACGCCACACCGCGGAGTGTACAGGATGTTGCGCCGTAATTGCCGGCGTTATTGGCGTGTCAGCCGGCGCTCTCGGCGCGGACAACGCGAGTTTGATACTCCGCGCGGGTCTCGCGCGAGCTTCTCGCAATCTCGGGCGTCGAGGCTCGTCGCTCCTCGCTCCTCGTTCGTTCCTCGACGAAGGGAAAAAGCCCCCCGGGGGGTGAGACCCGAGCTCGCGTAGCTCGGAAAATCGAACGCGTCACGAGAGGTGTCTCTCGGTGATCATTGCGTCGCTCTTGCTCGCCGCGTTGGTTCTCGAAAGTCGGATTGAAATTACAGCTCGCCGAGGAATTACAGGAGTTAAGGCGTAGCCGTTGACAATATATTCGCAGAGGCGAGATGAGATGAGATGAGCATCCGCGAGCAACGAAGTTTCGCGTACATTGCAGATAGACGAGTAGACGCATTGTCGCAACGGAGAACGGAGTGCCGTGACAATGTCTCGAAGAAGAATAGCCGACCGGTGGATGACGAACCAGGCGACACGGTATAAATACGGGCGAATCGCGCTCTCTTCGAGCTTCGCTTTGCGCGCGCGGCAGGAACGAACTTTGATCGAGTTACGCGCCGAGTAATCGACGAGGCGCCGAAGCGCGATTCCTTCGATAGTCGCGATTCAGCGAGAATGACTGAGCCTTCTGAATGGGTTTTCCTCTCTGCATTCATCGCCTCCTCCTCCCCTTCACCCCGCGCTGCCGTCTTTCTCGTGCTTCCGTCGCTCGGTTTCGCGCGCCGCGTCATTCGAAAAACTCACAATTTCACGCGCCGCGAGCCTCTCCAGTAGCCGCGCGAGCGAGAGAAACGCGTTCGCGCGTGCGCGCAGTGGCGAGAGAAAAGACGTCGTGGACGTCCGCGGGGTAAAGACGCGGTACTACCATATACATATACACAGCAAAAGGAGCGAAAGGAGAAAAGGGGTAGAAAATAGTAAAGACGTTGGCCGGTGAGTCGTTGCGACGACGAAATTTCCACGGTTTTCCCGGTGCTGCTGCCGAGGCTTTCAACGCAGGGATCTTTTTCCTCCTCGCGGCGTCGTTTCCCGTCGCTCCGGTCGAGTCGCCGGAAACGAGGCAAACAGTTTACATCTCTGGAGCTGCGGAAAGTGTGCTGGCTGCACTCGAGTTGCGGCCGCGGAGGCCGAGTGTAAGGCGGCCGGTGCAGTGGACGGGCGGAGGGGTGGGGGTTGGGGGGTCAGCGTGGTGCACGCTATGTGTACTGGAAACGAGCTGCTCCTCTCCCTCTCTCCGTCTCTCTCTCTCGGACGGCGAACGCTTTTCCGCACAGACGTTCCGGACGTTCGTGCACCGCGAGCTTTGAGCTCGAGTCTCGCCTCGCGTTTTTCCAGCCACTGCGCGCAGCGTTTCGACGCGGCCGCCACCGCGTTGCGCTAACGGACGAGCGACTTCCGGTGCGGTGGCTGCATGCGCCATTCAGTGACCGAAACGTCGGACCGAGAGGCCGAGTCCTCTTGGCTCTTTTGGTGGCTTCTAAGGCCGCCCGGCTGGCTGGCTGGCTGGCTCCTCTATTTCTCTCTACTTCTCTGTACACGCCGGAGAGGTATAAGACTCCTGTACTTCCTTTCGTTATTTTCTTCCCTCGAAACCCTCTCGACCGTCGTCCACGCAGGGAGAACGCGCGGAGCAAACGAGACTCTCCCGTTTCTGTTGCTGTTGCCGATGGGCTGTGCAATTACCGACGACGATTCCCGTGGCTGTCGTAAAACTCGCGCCAGCTGTTTGTCCCGAAAATATCCGGTGGCCTGGAGTCATCGACGCGACGGAGACGATTTCTGAAGCTCCTCGGCGGGATTCATCGATGAATCTTGTTCCTGTGCGACATGCAATTCCGTCCGACGAGTAGTGAGGCACTTGTTAACGTGCTCTCTCTCTTAGTCGATAAAGATAACGTTATCACAGGTGGCTCTGAACTCGGCGTAAGCCGTGCACGCGTTATCGGTCGTAAAGTCTGACCTTTGGCGAAGGGCGCGAGGAGAAGCAGATTGACGAGGGCGGCGCCGGTGTCGTGGCCCATCAGAGTTATCCTGGTGGGATCACCGCCGAAGGCGCGAATGTTCTCGCGCACCCAGTGCAGCCCCATGGCGATGTCCTTGAGCGCCAGATTTCCCCCGGATCCCGTGGCGGTGTCTGGCGTCGGACGGGTTCTCAGGAATCCTGGGAGAAACAAAAAAAGCAAAAATCACACTTTACTCGTCTGCTCAACATATTCAACGTGCGGGAAGCGAAGTCCGAGTCCGCGCAGCGTCGGACTCGGGCTTCGCTCGGAAGTGGCAAGCGCCGGGAAGGAAGAGAAAAAAAAAGAGCGAACGGACACGGGCATGACTTTCACTGCGGGATTTTTGCCGGAGTCCGAGAGCGGTAATCCTCTTTCTCCTTTTCGCCCGTCGGCCGCGCAGAGTAATTCCGGATGCTGCGGAGAGTCTGGTCTCTCGCGTTGGCTTAGCTCAGCGCGCGAGAGAAGGATTTACAGGGCTCCGCGTTCCTTCTCCCGCATCTGCGGACACATGGACACCGTAGACACACACACACACACACACACCCATAGATACACAAACATAGGAAACACACACACGCAGACACACAAACACACACACTTATCGGCTATAACGAAGACGCCAGAGATCTGGCGAGGAGCGAGGAACCAGCCTCCCCTCGTTTCTCCTTCTCTCCTGACTCGCGAGGCTGCGTTTCCGGAAAGTTGGAATTGCCCTCCGCGTCGACGGACCGCCACTAAATTTCGCGCGTCCACCGTTGCCGCAACTCGCATTATTTTCCTCAAGCAAGATATTAAGGTAAGGTAAGGTGTGCGAAAGGTGTGATGCGCGCGCCGCTGCGGACCGGAAGGAGCCACCTCGACGACCCCCGGTGGTATCCTGTGGTCGCGCCACCCTCGTCTCATCCCCTCCTGTGCTCACCATATGGAATACGGGCGGGGGGAGGGATGTTTCTGCTCACCGTATACGAGATAACGGGCTGTGTATATATTATATATGTATATGTATATATCCGAAGCTCGTATACGCGAGCGAAGGCATTGCCGACCCCCTTTCCCTTCGATAGGCGAGCGTCGCTCGCCAACTCCGCGCGTTTAGTACCTACCGAGAATCCCGAGGCGATAGTTGAGGGTAATGACAATGACGTGGCCGGCGCTGGCGAGAACGGAGCCGTCGTGAACGTTGCCGGTGCCCCACTCGAAGCTCTCACCGTGAACGTACATTATCACCGCGTACGGCGCCTCCAGACCTCTCGAACCTGCGAACCGGGAGAATAAACAAACATTAGTTACCTTCATTGGATTTTGCATTGCGGATCTACGAAAAATTGCGGGGTCCCACGAACGCAAAAAGAAAATCCAGATATCATCCATTCGAAGAAAAATTACATCGTTTTTACTGAAGTGACAAAAATCGAAAAAAATAAAAAAATTATTTTACGCGTTTTTCTCCTCGAAATTTACGATTTTTCGGCCAAACACCCGTGATTTCAGTCAAAAGTACAAACATCGAGTACCAGAAATAGTCGCAGGTCTCGTCGGGGGTTAAATTGAAATACCCGCGGAGTTCATCGAAGGAGCGAGCCGAGAGCTGCGAAAAGTTCGTGGAAGGCAATAATCCTAATGGAAGAGCGGGGGGCCACTTTGAGGAAGAATCTGCAAGAGCGAAAGATTCCGCGGAAGCGAGAAGAGGGAAGGGAAAGGGGCGAGAGAGGGGGGGGGGGGGGAAATGAACTTTGAATGTAACTCAATCTCAAGGGTTTCCCGGGCGCAATAGCGAGTTTCATTTGTTGCGAGGGACGTTCCCCGGTTGCGTTTTTCTTCGTTTCTTCTTTCGTTTATTTTTTTTTCTCGTTTTTCTTTTGTCCTCTCTTCTCTTCATTGCCGGTCGGTAACAGACCGGAGAAGCCAGCAGCGACAGGAGTAACAGCGGTACACACAGTGTAGTGCACCGGGGCAACTCCGCATCGACGACGAACGAACTCGTCGCTCTTTTCGCGACGGTCTCTCGCCTTCGTCTCGTCCTCGTTTCTCGTCCATCCGCTTTCTCTCTCGCACTCTCGCGTCGCGAGAACCTCGGCGCAACTTGCCTCGTTATTTATGCTGATCCTGGGAGACGCGGACTGGGAGAGGCGGATGGGCCGGCTGCCGCGGGTAAATTTCCCTGGAACGAGTTGGCCCCGGGGCCTCGAGCGGTTAATTAATCGCGCGCGCGCTCAGCTGCACCATATACATATATATATCAGCCATCGCCGGCACCTCGAAGAGTGTTCGCGCTCGCGCATGCGCCGCTCGGCTCTCTCGGCCAGGCTCGCGGCCTCTGAAAAGCAACGCGCGCTGCGACGAGTTTTCTCGCCTCCGCCTCTCCCGGTTCGCGCAAAACCGCCGAGAGCTTCGGTGTTATAAGGATTTCGGCGTCTCCGGGCTCGAAGGGATTTGGTTTAACGGCGACTCGGCGGCTCCTGGTATCTCGAGTGGTCTCCATTTCCTTTCGGTTCTCGCGCATAGCAGGTACACATACATATATGTATGGGTACCCGAGCCGAATATATATATATATATATATATATTCGTCTCCGTGGGGGCGCTACATCCGCGCGGTACGGTTACACGTTCCCGAGCTCTTTCCACTTGTGCCGCACTACGCACCGTGAATTTCGCTGCCTCATTACGTTTTAATTGCTCCTGGAATCCCCCGCGCGGAAACGACTCGGGGCAACGCGGTCGGATCCGCCAGGCCGCGCGCTGAATTAATCATATTCCGGCCGCGACGTCGGTCAACTGGTTTCAAATCGGCGTTTCAGGCTTGAGGAATCGGTCTTCGGTGTTGTTTCTTTTTTTTTTAATTTTTTTATATTAATTAAACGAATCAGAGCAAAGTCCTTGAAATCCGCGAATTTTGCCCAGCTTCCGCGCATCAGCCGGAAAAATTCCGCAAATGCGACGAAACGCGCGAGCTCGTTAAAAGATGTTCACATCCGCCGTTCGTGCCGCGAATGTTTCCCGAACCGGCGTCTCTGCCGAGAATCAGCGTATCAGCGTCTCGCGGCGGAAACGAAGTGCGGAAATGAGATCCTTTGGTCCGCGGATTATTATCCGATGCGGTTGCGCGAGTCGCGCGCAGCAGCAGAAGCAGCGGACAACGAGTATACGCGGAGGGGTTTTCTCGGGTTGCGACGCGAGCGGAGCTCTTTGAACGCGGATGATGAGACGCGAGGCAGGAGAAACGGTGCGGGGAGGGGAGGGGTGAGGGGACACCGTCTAATATGACGAAGGCGCAAGGAGCGCGAATCGCATTCTCGCTTCCTGTTTATAACGAAAGGGCCTCGAACCTCGACGACGACGACGACGACGACGACGACGACGACGACGACGACGAAGACGACGACGAAGACGGTAGCTTCATTTCATTATACGTCCTATTTCTCTCGAACACGCTGGTTCTCGGGTTACTCGCGGAATTTCCTTTTACCCGGGAATCCCGCACGACCTGCCCTCTCGCAGGTTGCTCCCTCCACTCTCCTCCCGCTCAGGGGGATAAGCGGGGGATAAGGGGGTTGTGCCTCTGCCCTTCAGCCGAGACGGGTCGAGAAAAACACGCACATTTCCCATAATCTCGCCTCGAGAGCAGCAGCAGCAGCAGCAGCAGCAACGAGCCCTCCCGGGAAGCCCTTGTTAAATTCTCGATTGGCGTGTTCGTTAAGACGCCAACGAGAAACCAGCAAGAAGCTTTCATATTGTAAGGCATGTATTGTAAAATACAGCGCGTGGTATACACACAACGACGAGAAAACTATTTTTTTATCCTTCATAATTAGGATTCCACAATGCGAGCCACCCGAGAACGTGAAAATCACGAGTTTGCCTTGAAGCAAATGCGATTTTCAGGACTCGCGTCGAGCTGTCATTCGCTCGAGTGTCCGATCCGAGGTTTGCGGATCCTCGCAGCGAAACGTTGTATTTACAGCGAGGAGTTCGTTTCCCCTTTCCCCGTCTCGTCGCTTCCCTCGTCTCTCTCTCTCTCTGCTCTTATATTCCCGGGTCTCGGGGACGTGTGATGGGAGAAGCAGCTTTTCATACCCCAGCGAACAGTCGAGGAATTTGCTATTCAATCAAGCACGTCTCCCTCTCCCTCTCGCTCTTTCTTCCGCTCTCTATATCCATTTATCTCCCTCTTTCTCTCCCCGCCAGTGTCGGAACTTCTGGCACTGGGTTTATCCACTTATGCCGCTCGGTCGTGTCTGTACATTGCGCACCGAGTGTGCGCGTGCGTCCCGTCGGCGTCCCGCCGCGGCGCATTACGAGAGAGTGACGGAGAGAGAGCAGGAAGGAAGGAAGGAGAGACACAATCTTCGCTCTGATTGCCGCCGAAGGAAAGAGCGCCGCTGGTCGTGCGAGCGGCTGCCGAGCTTTCGAAGCTCCTTGTGCCGGGTTGGCCCGAGGTACGCGCCACTCTCGGGTCCTTCTGCCCGCCTCCCCTCCTCCTCCTCCTCGCTTCACCTCTCCCCCCTCTCCTCCGCCTCTCGGTGCGGTACACACGACACTCGGAGGGCAAATGCGAGCGTCGCGTCACTTCTGTATGTGCAACGTGACGACGACGAGACGTAAGTAAGGGGAGGCTGCGCACCGTTGCCGCCTGGTGCGGCTCAACTTTCTCCGCGCCACCCGATGCGGTGTCGCGCGGCTCTCGCGACCCGTGTTGACATCGGGCTCGTCTTCCCGAAACTTCTGCGTTTTCTCTGCGAAGAGTGGAAAGGGACGGGGAGAACGGGGGGAGGGATGAAGGTACAGGAAGCTCGGTGTCGCGACGAAACTCGGGGGTGCAACTTCCGGTGTCGCGCGGGGACGACACGCGACTCCGGGCGACGTCGCTGATTATCTCACGAAAATTTTGCCTTCTGGCTCCTTGCGGTTTGCTCTCTCGGGTCTTGATATGTCTTTGAGGCGCGCGCGCCTCCGAGTGTCGGCGAACGAATCGTCGTTGTCGTTGTTGTTTGTTCTCGAGTTCTCCGCGAGCTAATCTCGATTCTCATTTGCATTTTTCTCGCAGTTGTCTCGAGCAGAATGTTTCGTTGGTGTTTCACTTGGATTGAGAGCAAATCGTATTCACTTGGATTGAGAGCAAATCGTATTCTAGGGTGAAAATGCAGTGATAAATAAGTCAATGTACGAGGTGTGAAATACAATTCAATATTTATATCTTAGGTAGAATATATGAGATGAGAAAAAAAAATACTCACCACTTCCAGGTATGTACAGATTCAGCGTGAGACAATCCTCGCTCTGATTGCCGAGAAACGTCACCAGTCGCTCCAGCTGAAGGACCCGTCCCTTGGGCATGTGACCAAGCGCTATGGTCTGATTGGTCACGTCCGGGATATTTTGCGGACAGACGGGACCGAAGGAGTCGGCGAGCTTGACGTCGCGCCAGGGAATCGGCGCGGCCGGTGGCCTGAGACGCAGATCGCCGACGGGTGGCGCGGCGTACGGAACCCCGCGAAACACTTCGACCGGTTCGAGATGCCGTCCGTTTAATTCCTGCAACGAAAAACACGAAGGAAAAAATTACCAATCCTGCGAAATACACGACAATGGTATTTTCTCTCTCTTTCCCTCGCTCCATCCGACTGTCCACCGTCGATCCCTCGTTGCACCCATCAATTTCTGGCAGCGGCGCGAAACACACACGGAATTGGGCCTGTTATCACCGAGGTCGACGTCAACGACGCGATATCAATTACGCTTTTGAGCGAATACCGAGAAGACCCGTCGAAAACAACCCCCCCCCCCCCCCCCTGACGTCCCCGCGGCAGCGCAGAAAGCCGGACACATCCGCTCGCGTTTTGTACACGCGTCTCGCGAGCGTCGTTATAAAAGCGGGGGATCAATCGCAGTCGACACGTTAAATTCATGAGTATTCGCGCGAGAGCAAATGCAAAACGAGGAACAACGGGAACGAGCGAAAAATGAAAGCAAAAAAAAAACGGAAAAAAACCTCGAAGAGGAGGCGGAATAAAGAGGGAAATCGAGGGTTAACAGAGGCATCGACGGAAAACAAGAATGCGATGTTGCGTCGCGCTCTAGTTGCTCTTTTTTTTCAGCCACGGGCGTTGTGCCTTTTTTTGCGTTTTTTTTCAACGTTTTTACGTTCTCCTTTTTTTATGAGGTGCAGGACGGACAGTGCGGTCAAAGGTCGGTCGGGTGCCGCATTTCCGCCCGCGTATATCGTCGTCGGTGCAGTGCGAGCGCGCTGCTACTGTCCGGCCGGTCAATCGCACCCCCCCCCCCCCTCTCGAACCTCCCCATTCACCCCACGCCTCTCCCGAGCCTCGGCGCGACATTAAAAATTAACGAGTCGCCCCGCGATTCTTCGAACGTTGCGCCAATGGCGCGGGTGTCGCACTCGTTATGCTCCCGGTTGTGTGTCGCTCTCGCGGTGTCGTCGAACCCATAACCGTTAACGCCTCGGGCCGCGGAGCGAGCTTGAAGCACGCGCGACGCTTGAAACGCGCGACTCCCCGCGCGCGTCTCGTATAGCTGCGGTGGCCTCTGCGAAAATAGATGCAACGAGGAAAAAAAAAACAAAAAAAAAACGAGTGATATGACGTCGGTGGGTGAAAAACGAAAATCTGAAAAAGCTCGGCCCGCGAAATTCGACGCGCCCGGGATCAGGATGCACGCGCGGCTGACGTAAATATATACATATAGTGGCGGCCCACTCTTCTCTGTGGCCTCATTTTTCACGCACGCGATTTTTCACGCGCGTGTTTGCGCGAGTGCGGGAATAACGAGAGAGGTGCTTGATGCATTTTAACTATCTCCATTTTCTCACGTCCGTTCGCGTTCGCCAGTCTCGTGACGTCGTCCTCTGCACGTGCATTTCGCGTGTGTCTCTCTCGCTCTCCCCGTCAAGCCCCTCTTTCTCTCGCTCTCGCGGCGAATCCTGTCGGTCCAGCCACGGGAACGAAAAAATTGATGAGTCGGGACGACACAACTTTTACGAGTTGGCTATAAATGAGTCGTTGGAACGATTCACTCAATGCCCGGTAACCATCTCGAGTGCTTTTGCCGCTCCGATTTCAGCTTCGACCGAGGTGTCGGTATTGCCCCCCTCCCCCCCCGCACTCCCCTCTCCCTCCTGCCCCTATGCGCGTACTCCGGTAGCTAAACGTGTCGGGACTTGGAAGTGCTGTCAGAAATTATTACAATCCGCAGAGACGTCGAGAGAAAGAGAGAGAGTAGCTAGGAAAATTTATTCCGAAATCAGGTGCGCTCGAACGTGACCGTAATTTATATGCGGCGACGTCGAGGCTGATAGTAGAGAGGAGGGGGTGGGGGAGGATGGCGAAGAGTCGAGTCACTCCGAAATCCGAGAAGATAGCGTTCCCTCGCCTGTACACGTGGAATCGAACCTCGAAAGACGATCGAATGAATAAACGATGAAATCCGAGTTTTCGAGTCGCGCCCTCGCGCGGTGATCGCGCGTTCCGCTCGTACGCTCGGCCCGCGCGCGCGCGCCTCGTCTCGCGGATTCTCACGTCTCTATCTCCGCGGAATATCTCTTCGCTCGACCGTGACGCGTGCTCGGTCGTGCTTCAAAAAATCCGGACCCCCGCGAAGTGATAAAGACGTTCGCGTATCTCGAGCCTCGGGAAATGGGAATAGACGCCTATTTTTCGATTCTAAAGAATCTTTTGAACCTAAAAATGACAAATGCAAGTAAATATGAAAGTTAAATAATAAAAATAATAATAGTAAAAATAATAACACCAATAATAATAACAACAATAACAATAATAATAATAATTCTCTCACCTGCAGAATTCCCTGTATCTGTCCGCTCTTCGTCTCGACGATCCTCGAGGCGTAACGAGTCGTCCCGATGGCGGCTCGAGCGTCGTCGACGAGACAGCCGATCATCAGTAGCAGCAGCAGCAGCAGCGGCGGTAGAACGGCGATCGTCGAGACGTCGGGCAGTCGTCGTCGTCGTCGTCGTCCCGGCAGCGAGGAGGTCAGCAGCGAGGACGATCTCCCGGTCGTTGCGCCGGGCATCAGCGTCGTCGATTGGGCCAGCGACCACGTCCGGGCCGCCGGCTGGCGCGGTCCGAGCATAGCGGCATTTGTCGGCAACCGGCGCCGTCACGACCATGCCGGGCGCACACCCAGCTCACCGATATTCGCTCACCGATCGTCTCTCGTCGTTACTTAAACGTTGCCTCTCGCTCTTCGTCTCTCTTTGTCCCTCTCCGCAAACTCTCGCTGTCACTGCGCTCGAACGTGTCCGAGGCGACAGCCGGGACTGACCGACCCTCCCCCCCCAATCCAATAACAAACTTCCGCTCGTTAAGTGACCGACCGCGGTTGCGAGGAGTCGCCGAGTCCGCGACTACCGGAAGACGAATCCCTCGGCGACACCGTTGCGTGATATGCTAACGATCCGGGCTGAATCTCCGGGACGAAGGGCTCGTTCTCTCTCCCTCTCTCTCGCTCTCCTTGTCATAGTTCTCTCGAGTGTCGTTTATCTCCCTCCTCCTCCTTCTTCCCCTCCCGTTCCGCGCGCCTGGAAATAGTTGTCGAGCGCCCGACGTCCTGACGCCTCGAGCTCTCCGCGCGCCGCGGCTGGTATCGAGCGCGAGAGGGAAGCAGCTTCCCGACTGCGCGCCCCGTGACTTCCGGCTGCGAGTCCTCGCGACGTCGACGCCGCACTGCGAGTCGCTGATTATTCCGCACCTGTGAACATCAAATTAACGCACCTTTTATCACGAGTTTTAACAACGATAACAATTGTGCGATATTGAAACACGCAAATTGTCGGATTTTTTAATATTGTCAATAATTTCAATGCGTTTTCGTTGCGCAGAAAAATTGGCAACCGCATTTCCCGCCCAAAACACACGCACGGCGAAAAATTCCAACTGACTCGAAGAAGCGCTGAAATTGAGCCATAAATTTGCGTTTACGTCGTCGAGAGGATAAACCCGTCGAGCAAACTTTTCGTTGTTTTTCTTTTTTTATTCGGGCTTCTCCGCCGCATCCTCCGCTCATTGACTCAAACTTGTTACGAGATAAACTCGACGATATTATAGCGATACGCGCGGGGAGAGACGCGATAATATACACTGCGCGAATGCTGCACCTATATACTATACATAGATATATATATGCGCGTGGAGTGTATGCGCGGTTCTCGCGTAGTTTATTCATCACGAAAGTTTTTCATTCTTCCGCGCTCGGCGCGCGAGTGTCAGAATATATTCCGCGGGACGTCGCGCGGCCGGGAGAGAAGACGAAGAGACGTGCGAGACGACCGCGACGAGGATGAAGGAGAAGAGGAGGAAGGTGGAGGAAGAAGAAGAAGCTTCAAGTTTGTTGCGCGCTACTCGGGTCTGTCGTTCCGCACGCTGTAATACGACATTCTACACGCCGCGCGAGATTTCGAGTCTCTTCATTCCGCGCCGTCGGAAATGTCTCAGAGTGCATGATAGCCTTGGTAGAAAATTCACGGCATTACTATCGGTGCGAATCAGCCGTGTCAGCCCTGTCCGGGCCTGATCAGGCAATGTCTTGAGCCGAATGTATAACACAATGCTACAGATTTTCTACCATGGACGCATTTTTGACTTGGAGAACGAAAAATTCTCGTAACACGGCAAACAATAAAAGCGGAGTTGACTTGTGGGTCACGTGTGCAAAGTTCCCCGAACGAGAAACGTAAGTCGAATTGATGAGAAGCGAAACGATCTGCGTCTCCGGGATTCGCGTCGTGGTGTATGCGCGGAGAACGAAGAATTTTCTATCTGCCCCAGGGGAGAGAGGAAACACGACGTCGGTGCCCCGCGGTAACTTCCGGTGTTGGTCCTGAGGTTTCCCAGCGGCGAACGAGCGACCGCGAGAGGATATAAATAAAATGTCGTGTACGAGTACGCGGACTGCACGTTTGGAGCGGCAGAAATGAAAGTCAATGTTCCACCCGAGATCGCCGAACGCGCCCGGTCACGCGGAGATGAAGTAAGAAAATAAATTCCGCGAAACAAAAAAAAACGAAGAAACAAACGCGGAAAAATAAAAATAAAAATAAAGCAGAAAAAGGTAAACTTTGGCCGGTCCTTCCCTGGGAACTCATTAAATTGCTCGTAAACTCTCATGTTTCTTGGGTTTGCGCGGAGAGACGAGAGTCAGAGCGAGAGAGAGAGAGGTGAGGAGGAGGGGGAGGGGATGAGGGGCACCGGCAGCTGAACCGAGAGCAGACTGGACCGGAGTTTACAGAGCGTGGCGAGTGTATAGCGCGAATCTCCGGTAGAAAAGGTTTGCGAAACTTTTGCTCGCCGAGAAGCCGAAGGCCCCGCGGGCGCGGTGAGATACTCGGGCGCTACCCGCGCGCATCTTGGCCGCTCCTCGGCAGCTTTGAAACCGGCAGAGAGCGAGTCGACTTCGGGAGAAATAGACTCTGAAAAAATGAACATATAAAAATCACGAAGATTCAATGAGAAACGATTTTCGATCAACCCGAAGTTTACTCCTCATTCACCTCCGGGATATGTCATCTCTCTCCCGCCGTGTATCAACAATCCAAGTCGCGTGCGTCGAGGTATAATTTTTTTTTTCTTCGCAAGTGAAATAAGTTGGTTGTCCACCGCGCGGCGCGGGCGCCTGTCGACCGAAGTGAACTTCAAACCCGCGCGACTTTTCGCGAATATCGGTATAGACGCGCGGCGGCGTAACTGCGAGAACTCTCGGGGCGAGCGGCTAATTTAATTCGAGCTCCGGTCGTCCCGTCGCCGAGACTCGACGAGCCTGGCAACCCCCTCCCTTCCCTCCTCCCGTCGTTCCACCGTCCGTCGCCCAATTATCGGTCGTGCCAATCCCTCGGACGACGACGACGACGACGGCGACGTCGACGTGGAACTTCGACGGCGACGGACGCAGAGGGTAGCTCTGTCTCTGTCTCTCTCCCTGCTTCTCCGCGGAGGGATATAGAGGGAGAATGAGCGAGGTAGACGACGGAGGCCTCTCTCTCGGGTCGCGGCCCGAACGGCTGGATGTATCCCCGAGGATTGCCCACCCCGGCGCGATCAGCGCACTAAAACCCCTTCAGCTTGCGCTCCGGGCGCAATCAGCTCTCTCAGCTCGCGACTCTCTCTCTCTCTCTCTCCCTCCCTCTCTCTCTCACTCTGCCGACTCTAAATCGATCTCGTCGCCGAGAGGCGCGCGCTTTATTCGCGGCCGGACTCGCGGAAATCGCCCAACTCGACTGTCTCTCTCCGGCGAAACTTTCGACGAATTTTACCCCGAAGAAATTTCGCGACGATCGTTTTCCACTCCGAAGTTTCGGAGGCGAACCGAGAAGCCGCACTCGCGCGCGCTCGCGTCGAGCCTTAAGAGCTCGCGACCTCGCGACTCGCGTTTAAATACCCCCGAACTTTCGCGAGCAGTTCCCAGCAGTTTCGCCGCGTGAATCCTCGCATCATCGTCATCGTCGTACCGCGCCAGTATCGAGTTTTCGACGGGATACGCCATAATAATTCGATAATAAATAATTAATAGCTCGCAGTACGCGCGTTCGTTAATAATTCATAGATAAACCCCGAGAGCCGTGCAAGCGTCGACTCCGCGCGCGGCGCTAATAACGCTCCGCGAGCGCGTATTCGTCGAAACGCAACTCCGCGATTATTTAGTTATTCGGGCGCATTGATTAATCGCGGAATATAATAACGACGATGTGGAATTACGAAAAAAAAAAAAAAAAAAAAAAAAAAAAAAATTGTTTGTACGTTAAAAGATTTCCACGGACTAATTTCCGCGAACATCAATATTTACCGTTATAACGCGCTGGATATTCAATTCACAGAGCGATCGGATATTGGGCTCGAGGGCCTAAGATTAGCTTTTTTCCTTTTTTTTTGTTTTTCATTCTTCGTCCGCGCTTCGCGATTCTCGCAAGCTCGGGTTCGCCCGGTAATTTGACTTTATAATCCGAGCGGTTTGCCCAACGTTAATTATGAGAAAACAAATTTTCTCGCTGATGCACGTTATACGGGGTATCCCAAAAGTTATGAGGTTCCGGCTGCTTAAAGGGGGACCCCACATTAGAAGGCTCATTTTCACTGGTTTTTTAGGATTTTTTTTTCGGTGGGAAGTATTTATTAGAATGTAACATATTCTTGGATAGTTAAGCTAACGATGACGCTGAAGATATCTGCATTTCAGGAATAACATATTCGGCACGCCATACCTCCCTTAAATGCTGTCGTACGAATTTCTGCGGGGGTTCATTTTGTTCGTCTTAAAATTCTCTAGAGGCGACTATTTTTGGATCTTTTTTATCGACCTTATTTTTGGCATTACAAGGAAGAACCAAAAAAATATTTGGCACGCTGTAGCTCCCTTAATTTTCGACGTACGAGGATCCGCGGGGGTGCATTTTGTTCGTACGACGCAAACCGGCGTCTAATATAAGGCAGAGCGAAAATATTCCGAATTCGAATTGTCACTCGCAGCCAACGAAAAGTTTACGTGATCCAACCAATCGCCTAGACAAAACACACGTGTAACATAGGGCAGAAAGCGATAAAATCCGCCCGGCCCGAGACGTCGTATACGACTCGGACAATCGTTGTATGATATAAGGCAGAGCGAAAAGATTCAGAATTCGAATGGTCACTCAGAGCCAGTAACACACGTATAAAATAACGCGTATAACATGCACACGTCCTGTATCTGAAGCTACGTATCGTTGTCCCGTCCGTTTTCCCCCAGTAACGTTATTCAGTACCGAGAATCAAACCCGCAAATTCCCAACTGGAGGTGGTTACAGCTAGGATTTTCCGTGCAACCGTCATTCTCGATCGACGCAAATTATCCCACACTGCGACTCGACAAACTTTTTTTTTCGTCCGAAGAGACGAAAAAAAAAATTTATTTTTTTTCAAAAATACATAAGATAATTTGTCGAGTAACAATGTGGTAATCTGCAATAGCTAATTGTGAATTACGATTCCGCATAATCGTCGTCGATTTCCATGGGTTCCGACCAATTGCTGTCAGTCTGCATCGCAAGGGATCTCCTCAGTTGTTTGTTATCGTCCTCCACCTGGCGAAGTCTTCTTTCATATTCGATAACCTTCCGCTGCAGATTGTCGTTCTCATTTTCGAGTCTGTGTATCGTCTCAGTTGGGCATTCTTCGTTGTCCGAGTATGCTAAGAAGACGCGACGGAAATGTATATTCCCATCAACTCTACACATGGGGCAGCTTTCAGGATAATTATCCTGCCTGCGTGCCTCGACCCAGCTTTGGATACAGTGCTCGTGACAAACGTGGCCGCATTCGGCGGCGAGCAAACGACAGTCTTTTGTAAACGTTGATGAGCACACATTGCATTCTGGTGCCGACATTTTAGCAATGCTATCAGATTCGCGTGTATCCTCTCTTAATTATATAGATTGTCGATTACTTGATGCTCACTCACTGTAGTAAGTGACACTGGAAATTGCTAATCTTTTTGCTGTTCCTTATATTATACGACGATTGTCTTTTCGATGGTCCTGAGTGTTAATTCGAATTATGAATCTTTTCGCTGTCCCTTAAATTATACTACGATTGTCCGAGTCGTACACGACGTGTCGGATCGGGCAGATTTTTTCTTTCTGTCCTATGTTACACGTGTGTTTTGTCTTAGCGATTGGTTGGATCGCGTTAGCTTTTCGCTGGCTCTGAGTCTCAATTCGAATTATGAATCTTTTCGATGTCCCTTATATTATACGACGATTGTCCGAGTCGTACACGACGTGTCGGATCGGGCAGATTTTCTCTTTCTGTCCTATGTTACACGTGTGTTTTGTCTTAGCGATTGGTTGGATCGCGTTAGCTTTTCGCTGGCTCTGAGTCTCAATTCGAATTATGAATCTTTTCGATGTCCCTTATATTATACGACGATTGTCCGAGTCGTACACGACGTGTCGGATCGGGCAGATTTTCTCTTTCTGCTCTATGTTACACGTGTGTTTTGTCTTAGCGATTGGTCGACTTTTCGCTGGCTGCTATAAGCGACAATTCGGATTCTATTCCTATATTATACGACAATTTTAATTTCACACGGTTGCTCGGTTCGCGTGATGCTCCGCTAGCTGTCGCGAAGACAGCTGCCCGCTCATTTCTTATTTCCTAGGTAATGTAGCTTAGTGTAAGCTTCCCTGAGGCCACGCTGCATTTTTAAAAAGCGAAAATAATTTTGCCGCACCGAGGGATCGAACCCACGCCGACCGCGCGAGAAGCGAGAGTCGACCCACTAGGTCAACGCTCGTCTTCTGCCGCACCGCATTTGATCGCCTATAAAGAATCTGCTGTCGTTTACGCGTGACGTCATCGAGTCGGTATGGAGAGCCGCTGCTTATCTGCCGTAGTTTGCGAAGACTGCCGCTCATTCCTTATATTTGCTAGGTAATATAGCTAGAGTACGCTTCGCAGAGGCCGCGATACGTTTTAAAAACGCGGCGAAAAAAATTATGCCACACCGAGGGATCGAACCCACGCCGACCGCGCGAGAAGCGAGCGTCGACCCACTAGGCTATCGTTTGTGTCCTGCCGCACCGCATTTGATCGCCTATCAAGACTCTGCTGTCGCTTACGCGTGACGTCACCGAGTCGGTGGAGAGCCGCTGCTTATCATCGTTTCAACGATACGTTGAAACAATGTATGCAATAAAAAATCAGATTCTTTGAAACTCCTAACGTGGGTTCCCCCTTAAACCTGTTCGCTTAGCACTGTTCATATACCGGATTAAGCGGACGGGTCTTGAAAACTTTTGGGACACCCTGTATAGCGGGTCGGCCTAAGGCGCGTCGAGAGACGAAACCGCCGGGGTAAAATGGGAATCCCGAGCGGAATCCGGGTGTGCGCGCGATTTTCGACCGAGCTTCGCGGTCGCCCTTCGGGCTGTATATTTTACGGCCGCTCTGATGTATCACGCGCCGTATACGTAAGATATATAGACCGGAGTTATACAGACTCTCGTCGGGGAGAAGTACCCGAGGAGTACACCTATTATCCCGGCAAACAGAGCGAGGTACGCGGCGGTGGTACGCCCAGACGGTAGTAGTTCCGCCCTCTGCGCCAACCGCGCACCGACCGACCCTCTCGCCACCCCCTTAACGTTCAGCAAAGGGCAACGTCATTAAGCTCCAGCCGTGAAATAGATTCGCCCGAGTCTCGCTTCCGAATTGTCGTCGCGCTCAAAGTCGACGGTTACCCAACGCGCCTCGCGATTGATTTCTGCTCGCAATGCTTTTCAGCCGGCCCGTTTGATCGCCGGACATCCGGTGGCCTCTGTATCGAACGACTAACGTTGTTAACGCGGACGAATTGATTGGGAGTCGAAAAAAAAGCATTTTGCGCTTTTTCGCTGCTCTAACAAAAGCGCAGCGCAATCGACTGCGACAAACGTAATCAATTCGAGTCGCGTCGGCGACGTAGCGAGTCTCGTCTATTTATAATACGGATGGAGAACGAAAAAATTGTCATCCGCGTGTAAAACCTTTTACACAGCTACCGAAGCCGTAAATATAAACGGATCGGGTGTACCGAGAGAGCGAGAGAGACGGAGAGACGAGTGAAAAATTACGTCGCGCTTCTGTCCGTCGAGAGGAGCGAGTTTATTTTCCACGTACGCGCGTGTGTACGATGCGCGCGCATATCGCGGACACGGCGCGTTTGGCCGTCGGCGAATATCCGATCGCGCCCGGAGAGTGCGCGCGACCACCGATGAGGTAGATAAATTCTTTCGTATCAATGCCTCCTGTGTGTAGTGCAGGCGGCGGTGGCCAGCGGCGGGGGAGAAGATTGCGCACCGCGCGCGGCGGCGCCGAGCCGAACGCGCCGGACGCCCGATGAAAACAAATAACGGTTTTTAGCCGCCGGCGCCGCGACGACCCTCGGCGACCTCGCGTAAATTTTCCCGTAATTAAAACTGAAATTCTCCCGTCCTGCATTTGCGACGGGTACGGTGTCTCAGCTGAACTCCGGATACTCGGGTTGGACGAGTCATTTTTCCGATCAAGTCGACTCTACGTTCTGGAATTGACTCTTCTTCTTCTTCTTTTACTTTGGGGTTGGCTCCGGCCGACGCACTATACTAGAATTGACGAAACGCCAGCTGTACAATTCTGCCCGCTGTGCCATTCGCCGTGATCGCCAATGACGACGTGTTGCATACTCGGGCTCGAATCGCCTCCGTCGGTATGACGAATCACAGGATACCACGGTCGGTAACAAAGAACGTGCAGCCTGCAGATGATAAAAATGTTACTACGTAAGATAATAAAAACCGCAATGTCTATTTTCCCCGGCATAACCGGTTCATAACTCTCGAGTAAAGCGCGTCCAAGGGATTCCGTAGTTTATAACCGCCCAGCCGCACAGTTATATAAGTCTCCCCGTTACATCGGGCGGCGCAGCTTCTCGAGAAAATTGCACGGCGAAGCGTCTTGGTAAACTCGCTTCATGAAATTTTCTATTTATCGAGACAAAACGAATTTCATTGTTTTCATCGGTACAAGAGGCAGCCCCGAAATATATGCTGATATTATTTGAGCGGAATATTATTATGCAAATCGTTGGCCGTACTTGTTTTCGAAGTTTCAAAGAGACGGAAATGAGCGGCGCGAGCGCGCGCGCGCGCATCTGATTCGACGGCGAAGCAGACGACGAGGCGAAGGAGCGAGAGAGCGAGAGGGAGTCGGCGAGAGCGAGAGAGAAGGAAGAAAGAGAGGCGCGGTCGATATCTCGCGAGTCTCGAGAGTCGACCGTTTGCGCAGGCGCGCGACTTCGCCATCGATACTCGTCGTCGACTCGCGCCTGGCGGCGGTCCACAGTGGCAGTTCCGTCAACGCACCGGAGAGGAAGGATCGCTTCGCGTCGCAGCTTTCGTTTTTTCCCCACCGGATTAGGTACCGTTAATGTTATTGTCGTTCAAACGCTCGAATATCGACGCACGACCGACCGAAGCCTCGTCTCGAGAAAAAAGATCGCCTCTTCAGGGGTTGTCACGTCGAATCTCTGGGTGACGTAGCCGTCCGCTTGTCAAACACTATTTTGCCGGACCCCCAGGCCTTTCCGCGCGCTCGTTCGACGCGTCGAAGCGCACAGTCGTGATTATCGACGTGTTCTCGTCGACTTGAAAATCAATTTTTCATAATCCACGCCCGTCGTGTTCCAGTTTCGAGCTGCTCTCCATTTGTGTTGACATAACCTCGAAAAGCGGTCGATCCCAGCGAGCGAGCTTACGTGTCCGTTCGGGCGCCGTGTGTGGGTCACCTCGCGAAATTATTTCAATCTCTCGTTCTCGTTGCAGAGGCGCGGTGGTCCAGGATGTCGACCTCCGCGATTTTCATTCTGGACGTGAAGGGCAAGGTGCTGATCTCTCGCAACTACAGGGGCGACATAGAGGCTGGCGTAATAGAGAAGTTCATGCCGCTGGTGATGGAGCGCGAGGAGGAGGGAAATCTGACGCCTCTCATACAGACGCCGGAGTGCACCTACGCGTACATAAAGTACAACAATCTGTACATAGTATCGACGACTAAAAAGAATGCCAACATATCGCTGGTATTCGTGTTTCTTCACAAAGTCGTACAGGTGATGCAGGAGTACTTCAAGGAACTGGAGGAGGAGAGCATCAGGGACAATTTTGTGGTGATATACGAGCTGCTGGATGAACTGCTGGACTTTGGTTATCCGCAGACGACGGATAGCAAGATTCTCCAGGAGTACATAACGCAGGAGGGTCACAAGCTGGAGATACAGCCGAGGATACCCATGGCTGTGACGAATGCTGTGTCCTGGCGATCGGAGGGCATCAAGTACAGGAAGAACGAGGTTTTCCTTGACGTTATAGAGTCGGTTAATCTGCTGGCGAACGCAAACGGCAACGTGCTTAGCTCGGAGATCGTCGGTGCGATAAAGATGCGTGTCTACCTCTCGGGAATGCCGGAATTGCGGCTGGGCCTGAACGATAAGGTACTGTTCGAGTCAACGGGTCGCGGAAAGTCCAAGTCCGTCGAGCTCGAGGACGTGAAGTTTCACCAGTGCGTGAGGCTGTCGCGCTTCGAGAACGACCGCACGATATCGTTCATACCGCCGGACGGCGAGTTCGAGCTCATGTCCTATCGGCTCAACACTCACGTGAAGCCGCTAATATGGATCGAGTCGGTGATAGAGCGGCACGCGCACAGCCGAGTCGAGTACATGATAAAGGCGCGATCGCAGTTCAAGCGTCGATCGACCGCGAACAACGTCGAGATCGTGATACCGGTGCCGAACGACGCGGACTCGCCGAAATTCAAGACGACCATCGGCAGCGTCAAGTACTCGCCCGAGCAGAGCGCCATCACTTGGTCGATCAAATCATTCCCCGGCGGCAAGGAGTACCTGATGCGCGCCCACTTCGGTCTGCCGTCCGTCGTCGGCGAGGACGTCGAGGGCAAGCCGCCCATTCAAGTGAAATTCGAGATCCCGTACTTCACCACCTCGGGGATTCAGGTGCGATACCTGAAGATCATCGAGAAGAGCGGCTACCAGGCTCTTCCCTGGGTGCGATACATCACGCAGAACGGCGACTACCAGCTGAGAACGAATTAGTGCGGCGGCGCCGTTGCCGAGAGTTCAACCGGCGTCGCGCGAACACGCGCGATCAACGAAAGGTCGTTCGGGTGTGTGATACGCGCCAGTCGACGCGCGGAACCGAGACCCCGGGAAGACACGTCTCCTTCGACGCCGCCGCCCCCGATGCGTCGACTGCGACTGAATTTTGTAATTAAACTTTAGAATCGTCGAGCAACGTAGCGCTTGTCAACGCGTAGAATTCCGTTAATTCGTTAATCACGATGCGAAACAATGTAACGCAATTATTGTAATACGAACGGGGAGCGCGAAGCGACGAGAGTTGTTAACGCGCTTGTACAATGGAGGAGCGCGAAAGCGCGAGGAAGTACTCGAGTCGCGAGATTTCACGGCGAAAGAAGTAAACTGTGCGCTCGCGTTGACGAGCACTCAACGCTTCATCATGATAGCAGCAGGCACCGGCAGAGGCAGAACAGTTCGGAATGAACTTCGCGCTTCGTGTTACGTTAACGAAAAAAAAAAAACATTATATAAACAAAAAAAAACAATATAGCGCTAGTATTATTACGATTATACATATTGACTATACCACAAAGAATTGCAATGTAAAAAAAAAACGCAAAAGAGATGTATTAAATTTTTAACTGAAAAAGACAGTTTACTTTATTCCACCCAATCGACGGAAATACCGCCGGGCGAGCGGAGGAATTTTTTATTCCGAGCTTTAGTTGAAGTCAAACTACCGGAGCGTTCGGCGAAAATCTCAGAACGTTGGGGCTCGATTCTCTGCGCGTGGAATGACGTCGTTTAATTTTTCCCGGATTTACGTTCGCCACACCGTCGCGCTAATGGAAAAAGCAAATTTACCGCGGAGCAACGTCGGTCGCGGAGGGGAATCGCGACTCGATCGCGACTGCCCGCCGGGGCTAATGGGCCGCCGCGTCGGGAGAAGCTCCGAGGGGCTTCCCCGTTCCCCTCAGCGACCACGATTTTTTTTTTTTTTTTTTTTTTTCATTTTCTCCGGTCGCCCGGATTCTCGTTTGCTCTCTCGTCGCTTCTCGTCGAACGCCGCGCGCACCTCCGAAATCCCTTTTGCGCTCCCTTCGCGCGCGGCCAGATAAAATTCCGGAATTTCCATGCGCTTCGCGTCGAAACAAACGTTGAATCGCGCGTGGCGAACGCCGAGGCAAATTCGAGTACCGGAATAGTCAGGCACGAATTTCGTTAGATCGACAAAATTCCAGCTCCGTTATATTCCGTCTGTCGACGCGCGTTCACCTCGTCGCACCTGGCGAATCGTTCGGCGCTGCTGAAAAATTGGTCGAATTGATTTTCAAACGACTTCGTCGCTTCGACTCTGATATTCGGCACAATTCCGGAATGCAGAATTATGACGCGACGATATATATTCCACTTTCGGATACAGAAGGGAGCCTCTCGCGAAAACGAACCGGAAGCTCGTTGGGAATGCAATCAATCGCCGAGCAAATTACAAGCCGGATTCGGTGTCTCTCTCGAGTCTCATCGTCGCCAGACGAGGCGGACGAAGAAAGCAAGAGGAGAAAGAGAAGTGGAGATCTCATTGAGACGAACGTTGGAATAGTGAATTATAGGACTTACCATAAAAGCCGCCATTTAGGTGGGTCGTCCGGGACGAGGACGAGGGTCGAGGGACGTTATATAAGTACCTCGAACCTTCTCTCGTGCGTTATATATATATACACAACTGTGAGGTGCGCTCCTCCCACGCGAATCGCAGAGTTCTCGGTGCTAGGTGCGACCCTCGAGACGAGGCCCAGCCGAGGACGAGGGGATAAGAGAAACGAATGTTTACCGGTGATTTATCGTCGGGGATGAATGAACGAGTTGCGCGGGGGTGGAAAGGCTGAGGGCGGGGGGGGGGGGGGGGAGCGAATGAGCCGAGAGGACGCTCGGGCAGTTTCGGGTGCGCTGCACACCAGCCACTTCCGTAGGTGTCAGTTCCCCTTTCGGCTTTCGATCACGCGAACCACCGCCGCCGCCGCCACCGCCACACGGCAAAACGACAACCGCAGAAAGCCAGCCGCACCCCTCGCGACTACAATCGCCGGGCGCGGAGAACTCGCCGAGTCGCGCCACTGGTAGCAGCAGCAGCAACGGCGGTAGTAGCAGCAGCGGCTCTTGGCTTGTCATTGGCGTTTTGCCAATCGGAAATCCTCTTCTCCGCGGTCACTGGAGTCTCGTTGTTTTCTCTCGATTCCAAAAATTCCCGCTGATTCCAAAAATCCCTTGCCGTTGTTTTGGCGAAAATGTTTTTTTTTTTTTTTTTTTCTATTTAAGGAAGTTTTAAAACTGTATCCGATAGGAAATTTACCGCTGATTCCAAGAACCACAGGTGTTTGCCCGAAAAATCGAAAATTCGAGGAGAAAAATGCAAAGATAACAACAAAAATCGGGGTCACGAAATGTATTTTTTCAAAATATCGACTTCTAGCCTATACCATCGTTCTCAAGTCGCATATTCTACCCCTGAAAACACTCGTTACAACCCTTTTTTAGTTGATTTTGAAAAAAAAAAAAAAATTTTGGCCGAACAGTTTGTCAGCAATCGTAGATCTGGCCGCCGGGCCGAAAACCGACCAAATCGGACCGAAAAAATGTAACAAGTATTTTGTTGCAGCAACATTGCTAACTTCTATGACATAAAAAAACTGGTTCTTGAGGCTCGCGGCGCTTTCGGTCGTTTGGAATCCCGACGGGGGCGCAAAGTCCAGCGCTTCGCGCGCGCGACCGCGAGGAAATTCTCGTGAATATTCACGCGTGCACAATGTCCGAATGTGTCGTCGATGTTTATTAGCGTATTTGCAATTCCATTAGTGGAATTTCCGTCAAGCCCCCCCCCGCACTGTCGTGTCGTACCTGTGGTCTCATATTTTCGATGCGTCGATGGCTTTTCGACCGAAACCAGGCCAAGTGCGGATATATATAATACGTATGCACGCTGTGCATACATATATACACGTACAGATCTATGTGTATGTATTATTTTATCCACTCGAGTCGGGATCTCTGGTTCGGATCGCTCGTACTCTCGAGGGTATACGTTATACGTTATACGCGGCGGCACATCCGGCAGGACTTGAACGACTCGGTTCGAGAGGAGTAGAACATTTGCCTTTCTTCCAACGAGTAAATATTGACCCGCTCTCGGGGGCCGCTCCAATTTTCCGTCCTCTCTTGCGCCCTTCCCCTCCCCCCCCCCCCCCCCCGGGGGCGCTTTAACCGCGCTTCAACATTATTCGTACCTCTTTTCGCATCGCGGCTTGCTCAGCAATTTACCGCGATTGTCTGGCGCTGTAACCGCGTTGGGGAAACAAAAAAGTTCCGGCGCATTCCGACGTTGCTCCTTTTACGCGGTGCTCGCGTCATGCACGCGCCGCCTTATCTGGGTCAACGTCATCGATATCGCCGAAAGTCGAGAGGAACAGGAAAAAAAAAATGAAAATGAAAATCACGAAATGAACGTTCGAAACGAGTTCGAGTCTCTCTCGCAAATTCTTCCATTCGATATCCTCGACTTGCCGACAGAGTTCAAGCGGCTCCGCGTTCGATTGCCGGTCGGGCAATGACGAAAAAAAAAGAAAAAAAATCTTTGTCCTCGAGGAGCGAGAGCTTCGAGCGCACTCGACGACATTGATACGTCGTGTTCGAGTACTTGCAGAGTCTGAAGATTGACCCTTTTTTACCAACAGGGTGGTACATTTTTTTTTACATCCATATCGATATCTACGCAACGTCGATATCGAAGATTCCGCGTCCGCGCGTTAATCCTGACAACACCGGAGATTACGGGACGACGCGCGAAGTTCCCGGGAAATCCCCGGGATATCGGATGGCGCGCGGAGAAACTTCGACGCGGGTTGAAATTCGCACCCGTCGCGCGATGCGCCCGGTGATGGGGAGATCGAGAGATAGATAGGTAGATGATATCATATATATAGAGAGGGGACGATGGAGGCGCGCGCACTGCACGCGAATCGCAGAGAAACCTCAGCATTATAGTAATCGGGGTACAACTGGGTTGTAAGGGCGCGTGAAGACGGCCCAAGAAAAACGAACGAACGAACGAACGAACGAACGAACGAACGAACGATGGGTAGACCGGCAGAAGAGGCTCCTTCTCGCCGCTTTCATCCGCATCCACAAAGCGGGTATTTCTTCTCTCCCCGGAGACGAGAGTCGAGCGGGTGGATGGAGGGGCAGAGGGGGAGAAGGATCGTGAAAGAGCAAACTCGATGAAATCCCTCGGATCCCTTTTCATCAGTTCGCTAATTCATCTCCGGTGCGCCTCGCGATCTCCCATTGTAGTATCTCGCGCTAACCTCCTCCTCATCCTCCTCGTCGTCGTCCTGCTTCTCGCGAGGATCGAGAAACCATTCTCCGCGAGTCTGGCGTTAATGTCCGCTGCTCGAGGTGTGAGCTTGCGAGTCTCGTCGAGGTCGATCCCGAGCGACGTGCAGTGGTCGATTAAAATTCTCCTGGAAACAACATTTTCTCGCGTCACCGCGAAACAATTTTCACTCCGTTTTTTATGTCGATTTTTTCCACCGTCGAGACATTTTTTTTTTCTTCAAGTTGCGGCAATCTTGAAATGTATCAAATGGTCGTAAGCCACACGGAAGCGCTGAAGAGGGGAAAAAAAAAGAAATGTCGTACTCTGAGAAAAGAGAGAGACCGAGGGACCGAGAGCAAAGCGGCAAAGAAGCCGAGGGTGAAAATGGGATCAGGCCAAGTAGGAAAGTCGGACGAAAAACTCGCAGCCTTCCACGGGGTGCGCACGACCTTCTCTCGCTTCCCAATCTCTCGGCCTCCTCTCGTTTCCTACTTCCCTTCTGTTATATCTATATGTACACGGGCCAGCGGAATTGGGACCAGGGACCGGGGCGAGGCTCCGGAGCGACCAGCCGAGAGCAACCGCAGTTTCTGCCCCGGCCCCCGGCGCCTCTCGCGAACTTTATCATCGTCCGCGACAAATTTGACGCTCTCGCATTAATCTCAGCTTTATTACCGTCGACCGGTAGCGCAGGCTACGCGGCTCGGGGATAGCAGTGAGCCGGTGGGGAGGGGGTTTGGCCCGAGACACGACGACTCCCGCTACCCCGGAATCCCTCGACGGCAATTTCCAGGCCGTCGGCTCGCACTCTCCGAGATTCACGGGTGATGCGAACTTCCGTTGAAAAAAGTATCGAGATTTCCTCCTCTCGGTGATAATAATAATAATAATAATCGCAATTACAGTGATTGGTCACTTTCGCGTTTGGTTCAATTTTCGATCTTTTGAGCAAACAACGGTGCTTTTGGTAAATTAAAATAATAATAATAATAATAATAACAGGCGGAAATTGTTCCCCAACTACCGGTTTTAGAATTCGCGAAGCCCCATCGCTCTTCCACTGAAACTTGGTGATAATATATTTTAAGCTAGCCCAAGTGTTCGCGCGCGTACTCGTGTGTGTGTGAATTCTTGCCACGTGCTTGAAAATTCGCGAGTAGAGGAGTCCGGGCCGGTGCCGGGTGGTACAAAGTTTCGCACCTTCGATCTTCAAATTACCCTCGTAAAGTCTCCATTAATTCTCCGGGCCCGACGTGCATTCGCTCCGGTTGCCTCGGTGCTGCCTGTTCTGGTCCTCGTTCGCGCTCGGCAGCCAACGAACTGGTATACGTAATTGGTCCGTCCCTCGACCAATTTCGACCCGAGCACCGTGGGAGCAGGGGGGGGGGGGGAGGGGCAGGCGCGTACGTCGCGAGCACGAGTCTCTCGATCGAGCGTTTTCGTCTCCATCAGCCCGACCCCTTTAATTCTCGCCCTCCCTCCCCTCCCGACCCCTCAAATCGATAACAAGCCTCACGCTTTCTCCGGAAATAGCGCGTTCTCCGAATCTCAAGAGTCTGCCTCGTCCGTACACAGCCAGACGGGGTGACGTTTCCAGGGATCAGACGGGGACCAGGCGACACGAGACCAGACCAGACCAGACGAGACTAGACCAGACGAGACCAGACGAGACCAGACGAGACCAGACGGGACCTGACCAGACGAGACCAGACGAGACCAGATGGGATCTGACCAGACCAGACGAAATCAGACAAGATCAGACCAGACCAGACCAGACCAGACCAGACCAGAAAAGACCAGAACAGACCAAACCATACCAGACTGTTCCAAGCAAGCTTCGCCCTTTGAGACGAGACATACGTACAGTCAGTCAGACGCTCCATCATCCACCGCGGACAAAACGGACGACTACTACCGACTCTGTCCTCATAATGATAAAGCTCCTCGTCTCCGCGACGAAATTGGAGCGTTCGACCGGAAGTAGGGCCCGCTGCAATATAGAACACGTCGCTGCGCTCCACACCGCGAAACCCTCTCGGCGCGCCGCCGGAGACCTTGGCCCGCGAGTTTCGTGCGCGGAGAATCGAGTCGCTTGGCTTGTGGTGATTCGCCACGGGCGCGCGAGCGAGACGGGGAGAGAACGCGAGAGCGAGAGAGATCGAGAGAGCCAGTGCCAGAGCTTGCGGTCGGTATACACACACTCTCGCCGGGCCGTCGCCGGAAAGGACAAGTCTGGGGCTGTATTCATGCCGGTCGCGTCGCTCCCAGTCCCAGCCCGAACCACCGCAGCAGCAGCAGCAGCAGCAGCGGCAGCACCACGGCGACTCGTCGTCTCGACTCTGATGAGAAATTAAACTCAGCACACCGGGAATTGCGCGATAATTGAAAGCCCGGCTTGGCCGGCCCAGGACACCCCAGGAGGCCCGGGAGCGACGGCGGCGTCGGCCAACGTACACGCGCGAGGGTAAGCGAATGGGAATAGGAGAATAGAGTACGAGCTGGTATTTCTCACACTGCGGAAAAGAGCCAGACGCCCCCGTCCGCCTGGTTGGCTTTGTCTGGCTGCGTCCCCCTGCCGTTCGCGTCCCGCGACATTGAGGCCGAGTCTCCACTTTGTTGTGAGCAGCGCCTCTCTCTCTTTCTCTCTTTCGCGTCTCCTTCCGCCTCAACCCTCCACCTCAACCCTTCGTACGCGCCTCGTCACTACCCGCGACCTATGAAACCGGAAACTGCGAATGCTCTCTCGCTCGGTGCATAACGCATACACCAGAGACAAAACCGTACGGTTCCCCGGGTTGTGTCGGGGGGAGGGAAGGGGGGGGGGGGGAGTTTCCAACCCGCCTGGCCGTGCTTAACGGTCATTTTCTGGTGTTTCCGGCCTCGCGACTTGTCCCCCCTGTGTTTCAAGCTTCTCACAATTCTCGTTGTCGTGTGCTTTCCCTCTCGCTCTCGTGTACCAGGGGGAGGAGGAAGGGGAGGGGAGTGGCTCTAACCGACTGCTCGAAACTCCTGTTTTTGTTTACACGCAACTCCGCGTTGTCGTGGAACAGGAGCATAATGCTACGCTCTCTGCTCGACGGGAATACCGAGTCAGCAGCCAGTCTCTCCCTCATCAAGACTGCGGCGAGCCAGCGGAGTTTAGCAACATATTCAGACACCCGTTCGCGCCACTTCGTCTCGACGCACTCTGACCTCCGGGGCTGAGACGTTTAATGCCCTCCGTGCGAGCTTTTTCCCCGCGGAGAACGAGAGGCGAATCTTCGCCGGACACGTCGAGTTGTATCTGCGATGCGGCTGACAAACATAGTCGTCACTTTGTCGACTGTCAACTTGTTGAGAAAAATGTCCGAGGTTCGAGCTTCCCTTCCCTGAATGTAACGTAATTCTTGAGATTTATCTCTTGGCGTGCAATTGAGCGATGTCCGTTTTATGCAATAAAAAAAATAATAATTCTACAGATTTTCTACCAGGGATCATATGGAAAAATCAGGCAGTTGTGTTACGTACAAGCGTATCAAAGTCTCGACTCAAATGGAATAAACGTCCGTGCACTGACAATCTTGTACAATGGACCCTAAGTTTGTGTGCTGCGAAGCTCCGTTACCCTCGGCTTACTCGGCGGAAATACGAAGCTCTCTCTTCGCGCACACGTCGCCGTGAGCGGGTCGAAGTCCGCTGCTCTAGCACGGAGCCAGCAGCGACGTTGCGGCGGAGGATCGCGGGGGCGTCGAGCGTGAAAGCGCGCCTCGGATTTCAAAGTCGGACGTCAAAGGATTACGGGGAAGGAAAGAGGAGAGACGCGTGCGAGAACGCCCAGGGGATAAGGTTGACGGGGGAGGAGGGCAAAGGCGAGAGGCGGAGAAGGAGAAAGAGAGAGCAAGAGGTCGACCCCGAAAAACTCAATTCCCGGCAGATTCTCGCTCCGTGCGTCGCTTTCCTAACGAGCCAAGAGAATGACGGTCGAAAATCCAGTTTCGTCCGAGAAACACGCCGGAATTGCATTCACAGTTCTTCTACATAAGCTCGCAATTTGCAGAAGATCTTATAAAAAAAAAAAGTAAACGGAATTAATTTCTAATTGCCTCGACCGTCATTCCCGCTAGCGATCGCAACGCCACGTTAAGCGTCGCGTTATCGCTCGGTTTTTTATCGTCCGCATTGTAAATCGGTTGTTAAATAAAAAAATAAAAAAAATAGAAATTCGCTCGGCGATTCTGATTTCTCGAGCCTCTCTCGCGGAATATCAGCGAAGAACGATAAAAATCCATCCGTATCGCCGTCGCGTATATTTCCGCGGCAATTCCGCGACCCGTCGACGATACTCCCCTCTCCTCTCCCCTCGGCTCTCTCGTCCCGCACCGAACGTTTCTCCGACTGCGCCGCGGCGTCGTTAAGCTTCGCGTCGTCAAACCCTGTCGCTCTTTTTCACCTTTTTTTTTTTTTTTTTTTTTTTTTTTTTGTAGCCACTGCCTCGGGCACGACGAGCAGCAGTGAGTCGCTGCCTCTTTGGCCTACATCGATGGTAGTTGAGGCTATTCGGCGCACATGGAGGTAACCGAGCTGCTGCCGGCGCTCTTCTCATCCTCGCACACAAACCCGCATGTACGCATTACATGTACATATAGCACGTATATTTATACATATACACACCATGCGCTGTTACATAACGAACAGCGCGAAGAGGGAGGCGAATGCTCGCAGCGTATTCGTGTCACCGCATATTCCTCGCGTTTATATTATACGAGAGATGGAGAAAAGAGAATAGAGAGAAAGACAGAGAGAGGTCCGGGATTCCTCGGCGTCGCCGGGCCGCCGGGCGGCGGGGTCGGAAAATTGAAATTTTACACGTAGCCAGCCGCCAGCGTGGCACGTACCGAGCGCTAAACGCTCGCGCGAAAATCGCTCTGTATTTGAGGGACCGTAATGGCCGGTGCGGTGCTCATCGACCTGCCAACGTGTCGTCGTCGTATAATGGTGGAAAAGTGCGGTAAAAAGAAATAGCCTGAATTAGTGCAAAAAAAAAAACGTTACCTTCGCACTCGCGCTCTATGCGACGGTGACACCGCGGACCAGTCGCAGCGGAGACCCCGTGACTGTAAACGCAACCGTAAAAGTTATAACGCGACACTTTTAGCCGCGGCGATGTAACCGAGCTTCTCGCGCCTTTCACATCTGTTAATTACTGCGAGACGCACGCGTATTTCTCTAATTAATCCCTCTACTTTGCGCCGCTGCCTTCTTTTCTCTCTTCTCCGCCAACTCAGAGGCTTCCGCCTCGGAGCACCGACGCCGGCGACTCGACACGAGACGCGAGGCGACGGCACTCCGCCGCACGGTTGTGTGTCGGTGTGGTGAATTCAGGGACGACGCTTCGCAGGCGACGCCGCTACGTGTCAACGACTGTGCGAGTGTGTGTGTGTGTGTGTGTACGAGGCAGTCGGGGCGGAGCAGGGCGACCGGCGACTCCTGCAAGCGGAAAACCCGGTTAAAAGACTCAATTAAGACACGTGAAAGCGCGGCAAGTCCGTCGTCGTCGTCGCGACGTGTGTCACGCGGCGTTTCACCTCTATCGCTTTTGTTCCATCGGTCTCCGATGCTCCGTTGGAAATGAAACACGAAATGTACGAGGCAAAAGAAAAGAAAAGTGACCCCGTGGCGGTGGCGACACCCTCGCAGCCGGATCGTGCGCACAGAGAGAGAGGGAGAGAGAGACAGTCGGCCGTGACTCGGCGGAATTTTCTTTTTTTTTTTTTATCCTCGCGAGTCTCGCGCGGTAATTGGGCGAGCGCGCTAAATTTGACGTTAGTCACATGTCAGTGCTTTTTTTTCGCTCGCTCCTTCAGCGGTGGGCAAAAAAAGCAGAGAGAGAGCGAGAGAGAAAAATACGACCTCAGGCGAGTCGAGGAAAAAAGTAGACAGCTCCGGTAATTAAGCATCCCTGCGCCTCGATGCTCCGGCTTCGTAGCTTCTGGCTGTGTGTCCGGCCAGCGCTAGCCGGTCACGTAGTTGGCCCCGAAGTGGGTCAAAAACTCTCCGCCGCCGCCTCAACGTTCCTCCTTCTCCTCCGTCTGCCATTTTCTCGTTCTCCGAAAGATCCGAGGCTCACCCCCGCGGCGGCTAACGCGGACTCTCGGGGCTCCCGTCGATTCTCTCCTCTTCATCCTCATCCTCCTCCTTCTCCTCCTCATCCTCCTTCTCCTCCTCCTCCTCCTCCTCCTCCTCCTCCTCCTCCTCCTCCTCCTCCTCCTCCTCCTCCTCCTCCTCACTGCCTCGGGGGCCGCGCGGAAAATCACCGATGAAATCTTCGCCGGCTCTCGCGTTCCGCTTTCGCCGCTGCCGACGGGTACGCGACTCGCGCACAAAGGAAATATAACGAAATATCCTGTGTAATAAGGACTCTCGGTGCGCAAATCAAATTACGCAATCGCCGAGTGTAATAAGCATTCCGCGTAGCTTTCTGCAAATTACCAGGCAAATACGAGTATCGTTGTTATCATCGCTGTTGGCGAAGAAATTCTTCGTGGAAAAACCGGATTCGCAAAACTAATGCATTTTTTAATAAAAAAAAAAAAAATACTTATCGAGGTACGTTGTACATTTTTTCCCCTTGGGCGAGATGAAAGTACGACACTTTTACGATTCTTTTAACGAGCTCCGAGACATCCGGCTTCGTCTCGTAAAATTCAAGTGACCGTCTGTCTGTCGGCACAGTGGATTCTTAATTATCTCGTAAATAATTTAATACATTTATTTAATAACGCGTATGGGTAACCCAGCTGATGCTGGGTCGAGGGGATGGTACAGCGTATAGTCAATTAAACTACTCCTTGCGTTTTTCTTGCGACCATTTTTTTTTATTTCGCAAAGTTTTAAAACCCTATCCGATGGTAGTTTTTTTTCTGTATTCTCCGCACTTCTCCCTTATTTGTCGAAACTCGCTGCAACAGACGCGGTTTTTATGTTTTTCAACTCAACCGTGCCGAGTACATTAATCGAAAGACTAATCTCACTCTCGCCAGTGATGAGAATCGTGTCGGGCGTTGCCGCGGGGCTTCGGAGACGACGAGCTCTGAGCGATGAGCGCGGACGACGTTGTAATGATCGAGGGGGGCGCTCGGTGCGAGGGGTTGACGAGCGTTGAATAATTGTTGCAGCGGCTACGGCGCGCAGAGCCACCGGAGCGCGAGGCGCGTCGGGTGACGAAGAAATATTTCCACCGTAGCGCGAACGGAAAAGAGAGCCCTGTAATTAGAAAAGAGCGTCGCGTCCTCGTTCCTTCGCGCGCGCGTACACAAAATAAAAAAAATAAAAAAACACGACACGGCTGTTTCGTCTCTCGACAATTCCACGCTCCGGCGTGCGGCTGAATTTGTAGCCGCACCGCGAGGAAATTCGTAGCTGCGAGTCGCTCGCCTCGCCTATCAAACACGGGGAAGGAGCGTTCTCCGGTAATTTCGCAGTCTAATAAGAAATTCCTCGTGTATTTCAGATCCGACTGAGTGGACCGTCAAGTTTCGACCTCGTGAAAAATGTCGCCGCCAGGAAGAGTATTTTCTCAGTGCTGAGACGGAAGGAGGAGTCTCAGCCTCGATTAATCGCAACGAAATTTACCAACGCGAAATTTACCCTCCGAGGTCGCTGGAAGATTCGGAGGGGAGGGGGGGAGGGGAGGGGAGGGGGTTTTTCGTCGGCGACGTAAGGAACGAGAATTTTCGGGTAATTCCGCGCTGTGTTTCGCGCACGGTCGAGCGTGCGGAGCGAAGCTCTCGATGCGAGCGAACCGTACAACGGGCGAAACGTAATTTCTCGCTACGCTGAAGTCGACGAAGTGTTCTTTGAGGCAAACAGTCGACGACGAGCAGCCGGGACCAGATTCTCCCGGGTATCCCCGGCGGCCCGGTCGCTGTCCTTTTATTTCGAGCGACGATTCGAGAAATCTGAGTCGGGGGACGAGAGAAACAGAAAGGAATTCACGGCTACCGACGGATCGCGAAGAATGCTACGTTGAAAGATTCTTGGGGGAGGTTTCCAGTTTGTCCGACGGTCAGACCGCGAAAATCCTCGCTCGCCCGTTCGCGAAGAATACGTCACGAGAGGAAATCAGCTACGTTCGACCTGGCGCGACACACGCCGGGTGGATGTATTTTTTTTCCCCTCTTCTTAGCGTCAAACGACGACAAGCCAAAGCGACGTACGCTAGAATCGAAGATTCTCAGGATCTAACAGTCTCGACGATTAGTCACCATCCGACCAGACCTGGTCCACGAAGCCAGAAGCACTTAATTTTCGCTTCAATTGAATCACCACCGGATTACAGAAGTGTCCAAGCGCCGTTGTGCCTCGGACGCCTCTGGACCAAAACTTTTGTGCGTGTCTGATGCTCCGGGTTATATACACATATATTCATGCTCAGACACAGACATGAAGCACGGAGTAAGAGAGCGATAGTAAAATCTGTAGCCAATAAATGGACGATTTCCAAAATGGAAACGAGCCAAAGCCGTTATACCTCCCCCGAGTGGTGGTGCTGAGGCCCGTAGGCGGTAGGAAAGACAGAGAGATATAAATTGAGCTTTGGGCGACTGGAGAGCAGGAATGACCGAGTCTCGGGGTCGTTCGCCACTGCTACACGCGGCGAGGCTGCGGAAAAAAAAACAAACAAAATTACGGCTCGGGACTGCCCGGATTCGCGGATAAGGGTGGAACAAATGCGTCTGTAGTGTCGTCATATAAAGCTGCCGGTCTGGCTGGCCTTACGAGTGGGCTTGGTTTGCGCAATTTATGTTTCATCCCTATTCCATCAATAATCGAGCAAGAGAGAGGGAGAGAAACTGAGTGAGTCAGAGAGTCAGAGAGAGAGAGGGAGAGAGAGAAAGAGGCAGAAGGCCTGAGTGGGGAGGGAGAGAGACAATAACTACCCTACTCTCGTCGTTTGAAGCCCACTCGCACCTCCGGTCGTCCTGTGTGCCGCAACGTAGCGCTAGTCGTACAACAGACGGGGGTGGCTAGCGGCAACACTATTGAGCCCCCCCCCCCCCCCCCCTCCCCCCAAGCCAGAGCGAACCACTCCGCTAAATTGCTTCGATAAATATGCTCGGTGTGGCGGAGAATCCGACGCTATAGCTTCTCTCCCGCTCTGTTGGGGAAAGTTGCGCTCTCGCCCGTGTATCGAAACCTTGGAAAGCAACTCCCTCCCCCCCCTGGGTGCGAAGGACCCGACGCTTTAGTGGAGATAGATGTCCCGGAGGTCATCGTAAAGTCGACTTGCACCGGACAACCGGAACTACACGTTGACGTATGTATATACAACTCCCTGTGTCTATTCGTATATATAAATATACGAATATACATCGACATCGGCGTAGCTACGCCCGTTGTTAACCCTGTATATTATATGCGCGCGAATAAATCGAATCCTCGGTCCTCTAATTGTCACACGATATCATAGACCTCCCCGAGTTGGATCTCGAGTGTCCCCCCTTAACGATTCTGTTTTGTACCTTCTACCGAGGGCGGAATTTCATTATCGTCGAACCCTGCGAATAAATAAACGAATTGTTGCGCGGAGGATGCGGGTCGAGAGCGAAGGGCAAATTGGATGTATCGCATCGTATCGTATGACAATTAAAAACGACCCGAGGCAGCGGCTACGAGAAAACGCGCGGCCGACTCGCTGCGCGGCGATGTTTGCCCGGGTAAATGCACACATTTCAGTGGTTCTTGCGTGTGCAAAGTTATAATTGCACGAGAATCGTGAAACGTCGGTCTTCCAGGAGACGAATATTAATACGGACCTTGCTACTTACGTGAACTCAGCTGCTGTGTTGGATATTTTTATTTTTTTTCGTTCCTGTGTCACGGTCGGATCATCCGCAATCGTAGCAGTCGTCTGGCCCAGCAGTTTTCTTGACACGAGATTACGCGATGATTGAAGTCGACGAGAGGACAATTTGCTCGTCGTCGGGGCGAAGTGGCACAGCGCAGCGCGGGAATTCTTCCACCTGATCGTAAAAAAATATATATTATTGTCAAATATATAAAAATGTTCGGAAAAATTGCGCCGGTCTGTTCGATACTAAATACTCATTTCGAATCGCGCGTATTTTCCTCACCGACACACGCGCGAGCCGCTGTGTTCAACAAGCTGAATAGCAGAGCAAATAAATGTACAGTTCAGCGAGCTCAAATCGAGCGTGCTTCATGTAAATTGCATAATCGGCGATACTAATTTGGATATCCACATACGGGAAGGTTAATTTATATCTTTCAATTTGCCAGCGAGACAGCCTCGTCGCGTTCGCCATACGAAGGCTGCTGGGCCCGGCCGATTCGCCTCGGATTTTCAAATTCGCGACGGAAAAAGTCGAAACGACGAGATAATGCATCGAAATTCCCGAATCAAAGCCACTGACGCCGCCTCTCTTTATATATATATTTTTTTTCGTTCGTGTGTACCTTTTTAGTGAATAATTCAAGCGCGGGCCGCATTTTTCTCGTCGTCGTCGTTGCTCAGGGCAAACTCCGCCCGTCGCCCGGCAAACACGTTACTGAAAATATTCATCGAAATTGTTGTGTGCCCTCGGTATGTTCTGTACACCCGCTCGAACAGAGGGAATAATGAAATATCGCGGTTGTTTGATGACGAAAAATAACGGTATCGTGATTGAGCAACAGCGAAAACAGGGACGGTAAAAAAAGTTATGTATTCTGGCACTGCCAGGGAAATGGGGGGAGGGAGGGAGGGTCGTTTTGTTCTGTACATCGCGTCGGGAATTGTAACGGGGTTGAGCAATGAAAATCAACAATGATAAAAAGCGCAGATCGGTTCGGATCGGTCCGGATCGGTTTGATACGGTTCTCTGACTTTCCCGGCGACGAAAACACGGTATTTTTTTTTTTTTTTTTTTTTTTTTTTCTCGTTGCAATGTACCGACAGCCGTTGTGGAAATAAGAAATGGAAAATTCGCTGCGACGTCAGTGGCGGCACGATAATCGATATCGATTACCGGATGGATTTTTCTTCGCTATTTCCGGAAAGCATCGCGGGGGTCCGCACTTTTCGAGAGCGCCGGGTAAGCATGTGCTACTCTCGCAGTAGGTACGCCGGGTTATGTACACTTTTGTTCCAATAGCCGCGCGGAGAAAGAGGCACTCGCCGAACTTCCGGAGGTCCCGAATAGTGTACCGGCAGCAGCAGCGGCAGCAAAGAGAAAACGAATAAAAAGTCGATAAATTTTATGGCTCCCGGTTTACCAACCGGAACGAGTCGGGCGAGGGAGATGGAGAGAGAGGAGAGGGGGCGAGGGAGTCGGTAGAGATTCGAAGCTTCGTTTCGCCAACCCGGGTACATTGTTCTCGTTCTATTTTTAATATTCTTCCTCCCACCCGACGACCGTGCGGCTCTCGTCTCGATTGTTTCGCATTGCCGTCATAAAGATTGAGATTTCGAGGAAAATTTACGAACGCATCGGCGAGCAGGCGGAGAGCACAACGGGCTGATTCGATCAACCATCTGCATCAAATCTGGTTCGTTAGAATTTCGCTAGAAATAATGACGTCTCTTTTGCCAAAAAAAAAAAATCGATTTATCAAAGTTAAAAGCTTATCAGATGGAAAATTTTCCGTTGATTCCAAAAATTACTAGTGTTTGTCCAAAAAATCGAATCTTAATTTGAGGAGAAAAACGCGAAAAATGATTTTTCACTTTTTTCGAATTTTGGAACTTCACTAAAATAGATGTAAATTTTTTTTTGCTCAATGAAATCTGGATATTATGTTTGCATTCGACAGACAACCCTTCAACGAAGAGAATGCCGCCCGGCAGAACGTGATACCTCGATTTTTCGATTTTTTGCAGAATTTTAAAGTTGGCCCTCCAAAATCGCAAATTTTTAGAAGGTGTACCCTTGCGTTTTTTTGCGAAAAAAAATTTCGATTTCGTGAAGTCTGAAAACCCTATTTGATGGCAAATTTTCTGCTGATTCAAAAAATCACGGGTGTTTACCCGAAAAATGGAAACGTCGAAGAGAAAAACTCGAAAAATTATATTTTTTTCTGGACAAACTGCCAAATCTCGCGCTTAAATAAGGAACGGCCGATCGTCACGGTCGCACGACCAATCAGAGGCCGAGTTACGGACTTTTTAATAGAGGATTAAACCCGAAGTGGTCGGACGTTTACTGAGAAAGATTAACGTAGACTGTACGCGACTTCAGGACGCAGCGGCAAAAACAGGATCGCAGTTTTCTCCGCGATCTCCGAGTGAATTCGCGCCGCGTGTATGCTGAACAGTTGCGATGCCACCCCTCCCAGTGTTTCTGTATCCACTTGGAGTTTTTCTCTGGCAACCTGCTGCTGCTGCTACCGGCGCATCGGACAAAGCAAGTCAGTTTTTATCGACAATGGAGAAGGCGACTGTTCAACGGGAGCCGGGAGAGTCGAGAAAAGCAGCAGCGTGTGCCAGCAGCCAAAGTCCGCGCTTTCTGTTTCCGTGTTTCTTTTTTTTTTTCTTTTTGTTTCTTCGTCCATTCCTGTTGCTGTAACTCTCATCTTTTTAACAGTGTCTCCTGTGTTTTACTCGCCTTTTTCCGAGCTTATTTCAACTTCTCCGTTTTGTTCTCCAGCCCAGCAGACGACGCGGCATCGGACCGGAAGTGCGACACAACGGCAAGTGCGAAGACGTCGGGGAAACGTTCGAAACAGACGTCGGTGCAGCTCCCTCGGCGCGTGCGACGGACGCAGAGAGCGCTGCGTTATCATTATCGACTTTCCAATAGCAATCGTGAGTATTTCTCTTCGGAAAATCGGAAAAACCGTCGGCTGACGCGTTTTTTTTCGACATCGTTGCAGGTCATTCGGCGCAGGCGAAGACGGGAATAATCGTTGCCAGCCCGGACGCATTGTCGTCAACGACCCGAGAGAATCGCGTTGGCGATTTATCGGCAGAAGAAGAATTCCGCAGGAAAACACGGGGCTCGGTTCGCCACACGCTCGTCGTATTCACGGACGGGCCCCGCACGGACACACTGACACCAAGTGGGAAGCCACCGTTAACCGAACAAATCGCCGGTGGTAATTGAAACCCGGAGCAATGCGTCACGGGATAAGTAATTACGGCGAGGGTGGGTTTGGGAGGGGGGGGGGGGGGGGGGGCGTTTTGCTCGCGCGCAGCCCTCAGCGCTTTCTCTCCGTAACCCGTTGGGGGTTTTCCCCACTCGCGTTCGGTGTGTGTAAAGAGGACGAGAATGAGCGAGAGTGGGAAGCGACCGAGGGGGGCGAGGGAGGAAGGAGAAATCTCCCTATCGACTCCGCTCAACCGCTTGTGGGAAAGCGAGCGATTCATCTGCATTCCGTATTATATCACGCTCGAACCCCCAAGAGAGAGGGAGACGGAAAGACCCCCGGCGAAGAGAATGTTCGAAGCTCACTTTCGGTGGCTGCCTCACGCCTAGTTGCTCCGGGTGCATTTCTATACGCGTCATAACTCCGTGCAGAAATTTTCACTCGGATCCAGCCTGATCCCGCCTGGATTCCCTGTGCCGAGGTTGGGATACAGACCGATGTCCAGTAGGTTTCCCAAAATGAAATGTAATGCTTGCAAAATGAATTCCTATCGGGATACCCAACTGCGTTTGGACGCTTTTTTTTTTTTTTTTACGTTCGACCCAGGGACCACTGTGCGGAGTGGGGCGGAACACAAGAGCAAAAGCGTAAACACTGCACTGCAATTGGGCTTGAATGACGTTGTCAAGAGTGCAACAATCACAGTGGGACCTTGTTTTTCACTCCCGTCGAAACTGTCGCGAACGCCGAGCGGATGACAAAAGCCTGTAAACAGCGCTCGTTCAATTGACTGCGATAATGTTGTCAACGACACGACGAACGCGCCGCGGTGACTGTGCTTTTTTTTTTTTTTTTTTTTTTTTTTTTAATCGAATCGCGGTGGATCGTGCCCACATGGAAATAAAGTATACACAAAATATACAAATTATACGCAATTATGTGCGATGTATCTTGAATACATAAAAATGTTTATATTATATAGACAGACAGATATACGTTATTTCCATGTGGAGACGACAGGATCCGGCGATCGCAGTCCACGACGCATCTGCCTTCGATTTCTCGGCAACTTTGGCACTAATCGTATCTGATCGTTCGGTGGGAGGCAAAGTAGGGGTGGGGGGTGGGGCGATGGGAATCGAATCCCTCGGCATCGAGATGATTTATGGAGTTCGTGATACCGCGAGCGCGCTGCACGGGAACCGATGCCGATACCGCGGCCAGATCGTTACCGAGAGATTACCGGACCATTGTACAGCGACCGGTGCGTGCGATTTCCATGACCCTTCCACGCCGGGTTCGAGTCGTGCGGCGGCGCGCGCTGGCAGCACGACTCGAACCCAGCGTGGATTAAGCTACGAGTCTGCTCGACGGTCGCGGACACGCCGGACGCTGATTTCAGCGGACTCGAGAAGGGAGGGCGGGGGGGGGGGGGGGGGGGTGCGCGCGATATACCGCGGGAACCAAATTGAACCGTCGAGCATTGTGATTAGCAGCCGTGGCTCTCGGTGCGCCCGTTTGACCGACGCACGACCCGCGCGGCCTCGCGGACAAATCCCCGACCTACGTCACGGCGCTCGAGTATACTTGGAAATTCTCCGACCGTACCGACGCAGAGCCAAAGACATACCGATCGTCCGCGTTGTCGCACCGTCGCGTCGAGCGTGCGGCGACACTCCAGCGAAGAGCCGATCGAGGACACCGAGCTAATTCGGTGGACAACCCTTCGACCTTCGCTTGTTTGTCCATCTGTCAAATTTCCCTGCATCAATCTCTCACAGGACGCTTCGGGGTATAGCATTTTTTTTTATCGTAATACATTATCATCACATAAATTCGAAAACAATAGACCGTTCAGTTTCAATGAGTGCGGTTAATTGACGCAAAAAAAACGGTTCATTGTAACGTTACACGGCGAACAGAACAGAAGCGAACAAAACAAAACGCCGCAACAATGCACCGCCGATTCGCACCGCGCGATTGAAATAATTTTTGAATTCGTCGGGCAAGTCGCGAAAGCTCCGCGAAAGCGATATCGCATTTACCGCGGCCGCGTCGACTCTGCGGCCGCCGGGGAGGGGGGATTCGGCGTACCGCGCCGAACTCTCTCCGCAAGCTCACGGGTCGCGCGGTGCGCAGCGCGGTTACCGAATTAATTGTCGACCAATCGATGTCCTTTGACGCGCTCGAATTGAGCCGCGCGCGGCTTTTCACTATAGCTTCGTTATGGCCGTTCCACTTCATGCGGCGCCCGGTATCGCGGCCGTCCGTACATTATATCGATGGCATTTACCGTGCGCGAAGCCCACCACTCCCTCCCTCTGTGCCCCCCCCGCCCCCCCGTCGAACGGCCATATATCTCGAACTCTGTACGGTTGCACCTCGGAAATGCTTTCCGGGCACGATTCGACCCGATGATCCCCTTTGCACCCTCCCTCAACCCCTTCTGCCCCCCCCCCCCCCCCCCTTCCACTCCCCTCTCTCGTCGCCATGCATATCCACGATCAATCGAGCACCGAATTACCGGAATTGGAAATCCTCCGGTTCGTGGCAAATCCGATGCGGCGACCCTATATGATGCTCATGGCTATGGACCCCCCGCAGGGCGAGTGCAAACCCGTAGTTCTCACTCGGTCGAGTGAGAGTGAGAGAGCGAGAGTTCTCTCTGTATGGTTCTCGTTCATCTCACGCTCGGAGCTCTCCCGTTATATATATGTAGCGGGCGAGCGAGCTTCACCACCAAAGATATTCGGACTCGACATTCCCGTTATTCAGTTCGGGAGGGGAGGGGTCGGAGAGATCACGATTGGTCGCACAGAGCGAGCCGCGCGCGACGGTCTTTGCCGCGCGCCGCAATCGCCGCGACTGTTGTCCCATTTTATTTTCGCATTTCAGTCGTATATCTCGCGCACTAGTTGCGCGGGATACGACGATACCGGGGGTGGATGTTGCAGCTACCCCGACCTCGTCTCTCGTCAATCCCGGCGATGTCGCGCGCACCGTTGCGCGAGACTTGAGCCTCGTGATACTCGCGATCGGCTTTCGCATGCCGCGCTTCGGTATTAAAAAAACAAAAAAAAATCTAAAATAAAAATGATAGTAATAAAGCTGTAAACATGTGTTTTTTTTCCTTCTTCACAGAGGATGCTTAATTTTCATGAAGTAAAACAAAAAAAAAATTCGATGTACATCTGCTTTTTCCTCACGTTCAGGCAAAAAATATTCTATTTTGGATATGTAAAAGCGCGAGGGACGAAGTGACGATTCCCGTGCGATCGATTTGCCCGCGGGGGATCGCGAGCGAAATACGAAAATGGGACACGCTCCCCGTTTTTCCACTCCCGGTGTTCGCGAACCATCGAATTTCCCTCAAGTACAACGCCGGGGCCAGTAGGCTCGAGCATTCGCGGCTGCTGCTGCTGCTCGCCGAGGATTTCGCCTCGCTTCTCTCGCGGCTTCGACCTCGTCAGCGCCGCCGAACACGTCTGCTTCGGGCTTCGGGGGCTGATACCCGGGGTATCGACGCCTCGAGGGAAGCGCGGAGGATGGAGGAGCGCGGAGGATAAAGCGAAATCGAGGTATCGACAATCCGTGAATTTACGAGCCGGTTGAAAAATATATACAGTGGAAATATCCCGGAACAGAGTGGCACTGCAGTCCGGGGGGGGAGAAGAGAGGAGAGAAGTGGAAGAGGAGAGAAAGAGGAGGCAGTCGAAGCGGCAGTCTCGGATGGTGCGCACGGTACCAGAGAAAATACGACGGAAGAATACGCTTTTTCCCCGCATCGATGCTCTTTGAACCGATAAACGTATCGGAGATATTCCGCCCCCGATAGCAGAGAAATAGATTTGCGTGCGAAACAATGCAGAGAGACGATAGGAACGAGTCGTGCTGATTTCCAGGGAGTTTCCCGCGCTCCTCGACCGTCTGTCGAGTCGTTCTCCACCGAGTCTATGTCAGACCGATCAACTGACCAGAAGTTGGCGTTGCCCCCGAGTCGGTGTCTGTCGGACTGCTTATCAACGTCGGCGATAAGTATCGCACACCGGAAGCGACACACACGTCGACTCACCTCTCCGCGGAAGTAAGCGAGCCCGTTATTGCCGGTAACAATGAAATTAGCGCGAGGCGTAAAAGCACCCGGAGAGCAGGCGCAGGCGATAGCTTTGCGGTGGGATCGCGGCTGCAGCGCTATCACACGTTGCCTTATCACTGTCTCTCTCCCTCTTTCGGTCTGTCTATCGCTGTACGTATTCCCTACCGTTTCGCGTAATCGATCTTCATTATAAGCGCCGCGCGAGCGACGCGTCCGCGTCTCGCTCGACGTGAACGCGTCGCACCCGCAAGAGAGCCACCCCCCCCCCCCCGTCCTCCCCACGGGGATGACACGGATACCCGGCAGTGATAGCGCGCGAACACTGTGGTCGCGCGACAGAGGCGGAGCACTGTTAATCCGCGTCACCCGCGCCTGCAATTCGCAGCCAAGAGGAACGGGACGATGGGGTGGTGAAAGGGGATGAGGGGGGGGGGGGGGGGTGGGTCGGGGTGACGGGGGGGATCTGCGATCCATCCGGCCGCAGCGCGGCCGCTTATTCGAATCGACCCTCGAACCGAATCGGCTCGAGTTCTGATCGAGAGAACCGACTATATGAACCCGCCCCCGCCCGCTTCCCCCTTCACGTCCCTACCCAACCGATCGCGAGCTCGTGCGAACTAATCGCGTGATAACCCGAAAGCCTTCTCCCGGTAAATTCTTGTCACGCTTATACAAGTACGAACAACGGGGACACGCGAGAGACGGGTGAGGGTGGGGGTTACGTTATGAGGTAACGCGATTGGGAGGCGGCTGACGGGAAGAGCTGAGGAGGGGAGGAGAGGGGGTCAGCGAGGGAAGGGGAACGAACGGATAAAGCCGACGGCGCGTTCTATCCAAATTGAATCGGAAAGGGTGGGGGCTGGGGGGGAGGGGGTGAGACGCGAGCAAAAGGGATCAAGGCACTAACGCGTTCAATCCCACTATTAGCCTATTAATTGCCGCAATGCAGCTCGCTCGGCTGCGCTGCGCGAGCGCCATTCCTTCCGATATTCCTATATATATTATTCCATTATTATCGCCAGTTGCTCCCCAGTACTGGCGTCATTATTATTATTATTATGAGTATTATCATGGCCATTGTTATCACTATTATTTGAAGAGAATCGACACCGGTCGTGGCCAGCATTTTCGCACAATTGATTTCGCCTTTGGCTCCCCCGAAACGCTCGGCGCTCGAGCTACTCGCGATGCTCGCACCTAATGGACGGCGCGCTCCGCGCGCCAGCGCTTTTCCACTGTATTAGCGTTCTCCGAATGGAATCGCACGAGCGCGGCGGCGCCCGAATATAGGCCTCGCTAGTCTCGCGAGCCGCGCGAGAGCCCCGAGCGGTACTAATAAATATAATACTTGTTGCTCTCGGCGCGCGCGCGCGATCCGCAATTCCGCCTAAGTGGGATTAATCGCGGCGCCCCCGCGCGACAGGGACGGATAACGCGCGTGTGTGTGTGTGCTGGAACCCGTCGGGGGATGCGCGCGGCGCGCGACGCGACGCCCGATAATTCAATTTATTACTTCACAGGGCTCGAGGATTCGCCGGGCGAGTGACCAACGCGCGCGGCGAGAGACTCGCGGCCGTCTGCGGCCGTCGCGCCCCTCGCGCTTTGATCGTTCGAAACGATAAACCGCGCGCCAGCGCGAGCGTCCGGCAATTAGGTGATTGCGATTTTGCCACGAACTCGCCGAGCGACGAACGCAGTTTCTCGATATATGCGTGTGCGTCTCACGCGTAGAGAGGTTTTTCGCGTCGATTTATCGCTGGGTGGAAATTATGTCAGAAGTGTCACTGGATCGCCCGGCGATCGGTCGATTAACTGATTTAATTCAATATCTTTTTTTTTTTTTTTTTTTTTTTTTTCAATGAATTTACGGATCGTACGCATCGGTGTGAACTTATTGACATTCACCGTTAGATTAATGATTGAATTAAGTGACCATCCTGAAACTTGCTGTTTGAATTTCTCGATGTACTGGCTATTTTTATACAAACGATAAGCGACACGTTGCAATTCACGAGGAAACGTCAAATTCGGCGTGAAGCACGTTAAGCAAGAACGTCGGTTCGTTTCGTTTAAACGCGGGGCGCAAAGGGTTAATCGTCGCCCACTCGTAGAGTAACGAGACTCGCAGAGAGCGCGAGAGCAACGAGAGTTGCTCGTTTCGACGTGGAAGCTACTGCTGCTGCTGCTGCAGGCGAACGAAACTTCAATTCGTCGCGGGCCGAGCCACCGTCGCTCCCGATATTCCGCAGTCGCGCACGTACGCGCCCTTTTTCCGCGCCGCGTGTATTTCGACGCTCATCCCGCGCGCGCGCGAGCGTCAGTCGTCGGATATTGCTTGCCGGGCGAGCGAGCGCCGCGCGCGCGCTCGCTCCGTCCTCCGTCGATAAACCCTCTCACTCACTCAGCGGCGGCAGCGGAAAATGTACAGTAGCATCGCGCGAGGACGCGAAATTACGTGCAACCATCTGCACCGTACAAAAAGAAACAGGAGAAAAAAAAGCGAAAAACGAAAAACGAATGCAAATGCAATTAAGTCGCGAGCGGTGGGTGCGGCGTGAGCGACCGAGCCAACCCACCCTCTCCCCTTCTCCTCCTCTCGCCCTCTCTCTCCCTCTTTCTCTCTCATCTTTCTCGTCCTCCGCTTCACCGGCGTCGCACTCGAATCTTCCGCGACTCTCGCGCGCATTTTATCTCGCGTCCGTCGTAAAGAGTTTTCCACATTTTCGTGTTTTCTCCTCCCCCCCCTCCCCCCTCCCGCCCCCGGGTTCTTTGTTCGACGTTGGCCGCGCGTCGCGGCGCGCAAAGTCCGCCACGGGCGCGCGGCACGTTTTCATCGCTGTTTCCCCGGAGTTCTTATAATTGTATTCGTGCCCGAAGCGTCAGTTCCCCGGGTCTCCCCTCCCCCCCCCCCCCCCCGGCTCCTCCTACCGTTCTCCCGGCTCCGCTACGTCGCTCCCTCGTCGTCGTCGTCTTCGTCCTCTTCTTTTATTCCGACGACTCGTCGGTCCCGGTCTCGCGCGCTCCGAGTTACCGAGCCAGAGACCCCAACTCCCCCTGCCCCCCCCCCCTCCCCCCCGAACGTCTAACTGCTCTCCGTGCGGCTTCAAGAAGCCCTCCGGGCGCTACCGAGAAGTCGCGCATTCTTCTCATCCCTCGCAACGTCCACGTCCTCCCCTTCCTCCTCCTCCTCCTTCCTCTCCTCCTTCTCTTCCTTCTCCTCATCCTCGTCGACGACGACGCCGACGTCGTCTCTCTCCGTCTCTCTCGCTCGCTCGCCCTCGACACCGCCGACTGAATACCTAAAAGAGTCGCGCAAACGCCCCTCTTTGAATTGTAAAACAAACACAATGTCGCGGGTGCTCCGTATACACGCGGAGGACGACGAGGCGGTAACATCGCTCGACGAGGACGACAATACGACGACGAGTGAGTGCATGTATAGACTGTTAGGGAATATGCACTTGCGCGAGGGGATCCCCTGCGAATAGCGCGGGGGATCGAGGTGGAAGAGATGGGGTGGGGGTAGGAGGTCGAAGGGGGACTCGATCTTTACGCTCCTACAAACTTATCTTGCTCTTTGAAATCGCATAACCGCGTCCCGTGTCCATTCGCCGATGCCGACGATGCCCCGGGCCGAGGCTGACGAGAACAAAGGATCCTGAAGTGCTTCGAGAGGGTACGAGAAAATTCCTTGCCTTCTTGAGGGCTGACCTTTTTTACATTTTTTTATTATTTTTTTTCGGGACCTGCTTCACATATTTCCGCATGTTTTATACCTTCGGTAGTCTGACGCTACGGCTGGAAGGAGAGTTCGGGGGGAAGACGGAGGGGGGAGGGGTGATGGGGGAGGGTTATCTCGTCGACAGAAGCGATGTGAATTTTATACGACCCGTCGCGCGTGGGCAGCGCCGAGAGAGCCGTACAACGCCGACGTCGCACTCGTGTCTGACCATCCGCGGACTCGATCTACTTGCCAGTGGTTAGGGACCGCGCGCGCGCGGCAAGCAATTTTTTTTTTTCGCTTCCTCCGTTTGTCGTTTGCACGAAAACGGTTTCGTCGCGGCGAATATAAGTCGGAATGAGTGGCGTAAATCATCGAATGCGATTTATCGGCGACGAATATATATTTCGTCGTGATTTCCGACGCGAGACGGTGTAACGTAAATCTCAGATTACACCGCGGGTGCCGTGCGTTCCGGGGCGTAGCCTCGTGCACTCGGCATCGTCGTCGTCGTCGTCGTCGGCGGCGTTCGACACACGTCGACAGTTGAAATATTGCCAGCGGCGCGGCTCTCGGGCGAGAGATCCCTTCGGGGGCTTGTCGCGAGACCGGAGGTAAAATATTGCTCCTCGAACACTTGACAGACCTGCGGAGTCTGACTTACGACGTGCATGCAGCGCACCCGAGGAACCGCGATACCGCGCAACCCGGACGAGCGCGCGAGGGCCTCGCGGTATACGCGTTACGTGTACACGGGGATAATCCGAGTGCTGTCGCGACATACAAGACGCCCCTCGCGACTCCCAGCGTCGTTATCGTAAGTGATGTACGATCGCGGATGGCGAATTATCGAACAGCCGGTATGCTGCTAACACGGGAGAGACAAAAATCTCGAATGCAAAGTGGCAGAGTGGCTCCCGTGGAAATAAAGTATATGTGGAATATATAGAAAAAAAAAGAAAATTACATACAAATCCTTCTTAAAAAAAATATTATTTTTTCACAAAAAACGCATGGAAACGTTTGGATATCGCGGAGGAATATTTTACCTCAACCGCGACACGCGCGTTTTAATTAATTTCTCGACCATCAAAAATCAGCTTCAATGAGCTTTTAGCGGATCTGAAGAACCGTTAATTGAACGCACAATTATATATAATGCGAGCGGTAGACAGAGCCGGAGCGACTCGTAAATTGGAATTTGTTTCGTCGACGCGGATAACGATGCGCCCGAAGTATTCGAAACCCGATTTCATTGGGCCAAAGCCAGAGGCGCGCAATTTTATCCACGAAAACGAAGGATTTGCGTTTTGTAATTCAAATTTATTTCCCCATTTTCCGCGCAAAGTTTCCATATGTAATTTGTAATTTCCGTATGCACAGTTAATTAATAATTTTTTGTACACACAATTAATTTATTTCGACTTCGATTAAGATTCTGGCTTCTCCGCAAAAAAAAAACAAAAAATCATTTCTCAGTTCACAGACCAACGAGTATCGATTCAGCCTGTTGAAAGTGCGTGTCTCAAATTGAATTGACCTCGTAGACCCGAAGAATAAATTCACGCTCGTTCGTTGCATTCCGTGTGTCCGGTGTGTTTTTTTTTTCTCGCACAGTCGCGAGGGGAAAACGCCGGGCGAGTCGCCTTCGGGCGAACGGCGCTAAATACCGGATTTATAAGTCCCAACGGTCGAAACACACCGGTGGTTGAGAGAGGGAGAGAGAAACAGAGAGAGAGAGAGGAGTGTACACGGAACCGCGCGAAGCTATCGCGATATTAGATTTATAAATTCGGGCGCGGGCCGAGCGGTGCGGCGCGACGCTTTAGTCGGGGACGCTAATCGGAATTTATTAACGCCCGGCGATTTATCAGGCCGGAGGAGAGAGAGGGAGGGGGGGGGGGGGGAGGGAGACTCTGCACAGTGCTGCTGCTGCTACTGCTGCTAGTCCGTTTTAAATTGGGATTGCGCGAGGAGAGCTCTCCGGGAGCTGCCGCCGTTATACCGAGAGCAGTCGAGTAGTTGTGTGTGTGTTATATATATAGTACGAGGAGATGCAGGAGGTGGAGAAGGAGTAGGGGAGGGGGAGGGAAAAGTGGTCCGTACGTTGTATTTCCTCCGTCGCCGCCGCACGAGCCCCGTTCACCCCCACCACGCCCCAAACCTTATTACGAGTTGCTCGAGTTTTAACCGAATTCAGTTCGTCCCTCGAAAGCCCCCACCCCCGCCGTTTCCAGCTGCGGCGTATATACCGGCTATTGTGCGCGCCGAACCCAGGAACGCGGGATTTCTCGCGCCCCGCGTATACTTTATCGTCGCCGGGTGTGTTGCAGGTCGCGTGATGCACCCTACTCGTCGGTGTAACCGGCTCGGTGTTGCCGCGGTCCCGCCGCGTTCCTCGTTGCACCGCGAGGTGAGCCACGTCGAGTCGCCCATAATCCCGCATTTATTTTCATATCGGAAATCTCTCGCCGAGTTTATATCGCGAAGCTCCGAAATTTCCAACCCTACCAAGACACTCCCCGCGAGTTGTGTGTATAATCTCGCATTTATTTTCATATCGGAAATTTCTCCCTGGAGTTTCGGTCCCGAAGAACGAAATTTTCCCAAGTTCGAATGTTTCACGCCCCGTTTCTCCCGCGCGTCGTCGTCCGCCACCCGGGAAAGTGTGCTCGGCACCCCGGGAGCGGATTTATCGAGCAAGCGTGAGCACCGTTCGCAGCTCGCGCGTCACTTCCAACGCGGCGCGCGTCGCTGCAGCGCAGCGGCGGCGATATGAAACGCGCCGGAGCGTTCACTCTCTCGTTGTCCCGTCGATGCTGCAGCGTGCGCTACGACGAAGACACCTTCATCCAACGTCTCCACCTTCCCTCGCTTTACCTCCCCCCCCCCCCCCCCCCCCCCTCCCCGTCGCCCTCGTCATATCGAATGTTCATGAAACACGAGCAAAGATACGGACACACACACACACAGCTATATGTATGTTCATGAAACACGAGCAAAGGTACACAAACACAAACCCACAGTACGTAGCTATATATGTATATACATATATGTTCATAAAGCATGAGCAAAGAGACAGACTCACACATAGTACGTAGCTTATATATGTGTGGAGTGCATATATAGGTGCCGCACGAGTTCACCAACTCCCGGTGATCCTGGTACGTGCGATAGATCGGCTTCCCAGTGTCTGTCCGCGCACGGCAAGACGGAGGCGCGGCGGGAACAGCCCCGACTGCACCTGTGCTTCGGGGCTGCTGCCTCCCCCCCCCCGGTAGCCCCGGGTCAAACATGCAAAATCCATCGGCGCGTGACGTGCATGCGAATTCCATCGTGTGTGCGCGTCTCGTCCCACGTGACCCTGGGCCCGACTCTCTCCGGCTGTGCATGTGCAAAGCGAGTGCACACACGGACGACGTTCTGCAGCGCAGCGGACCGACGACTTCGTGCGTGCGTCTGGACCGTCGCCTCGCTCGTTGGCTGAGTTCTCAGCCCACCGGACCGACCATCCTCTAGCCCGAGGCTTTTATCCGGGGGACCGAGGAGCTTTCTTGCTTATCAGACGGATAAGAGGTTGATGGATCGATCGGGCGGAGGAGTGAACTTTCTTTCAGGTGTAAAAACGGTGGAGGGGAGTACAGAGGCTCTTGGGCTGATTGCGTTGGGGGGGGGGGGGGGGTGGAGATGAAAATATTCGAGATTTTGGAGATGAAAATATTCGAGATTTTCGAAAGAAAGATTTTTTTTATCGATTCAACGATGTTTCTAAACCCTGTCCGATGGGAAATTTCCCGCTGATTCCAAAAATCACGGTTATTTGTCTGAAAAATCGAAAGAAATGATTTTTCACTTTTTCCAAATTTTATCGCTTCACTAAAATCGGTGCAATTCTTCAGTGCCCCGGGATATTGTCCTCGGAATTTCTTTTTGCGTTCGAAAGAAGACTCTTCAACGAAGAGAATGCCAGGCAGAACGCGATATCTCGATTTTTCGATTTTTTGCAGATTTTTAAAGATGACCCTCAAAAATCGCAAGTTTTTGGAAGGGGTACCCCTTGCGTTTTTTGCGAATTTTTTAATTTTGAAAAAAAAAAAAAAAAATTTGGTCGAACAGTTTGTCAGAAATCGTAGATCTGGCCGCCAGGCCGGAAACCGCCCAAATTGGGGTCACGAAATTTATTTTTTCAAAATATCGACTTCTAACCTATACCATCGTTCTCAAGTCGCATATTCTACCCCTGAAAACACCGGTTTCAACCCTTTTTTAGTTGATTTTGAAAAAAAAAAAAAATTTGGCCGAACAGTTTGTCAGAAATCGTAGATCTGGCCGCCAGGCCGGAAACCGCCCAAATCGGGGTCACGAAATTTATTTTTTCAAAATATCGACTTCTAACCTATACCATCGTTCTCAAGTCGCATATTCTACCCCTGAAAACACTGTTTACAACCCTTTTTTAGATGATTTTGAAAAAAAAAAAAAATTTGGCCGAACAGTTTGTCAGAAATCGTAGATCTGGCTGCCAGGCCGAAAACCACCCAAATCGGGGTCACGAAATTTATTTTTTCAAAATATCGACTTCTAACCTATACCATCGTTCTCAAGTCGCATATTCTACCCCTGAAAACACTGGTTTCAACCCTTTTTTAGTTGATTTTGAAAAAAAAAAAAATGTTGGCCGAACAGTTTGTCAGAAATCGTAGATCTGGCCGCCAGGCCGGAAACCGCCCAAATCGGGGTCACGAAATTTATTTTTTTTAAATATCGACTTCTAACCTATACCATCGTTCTCAAGTCGCATATTCTACCCCTGAAAACACTGGTTACAACCCTTTTTTAGATGATTTTGAAAAAAAAAAATTTTTGGCCGAACAGTTTGTCAGAAATCGTAGATCTGGCCGCCGGGCCGAAAACCGCCCAATCGGGGTCACGAAATTTATTTTTTCAAAATATCAACTTTTAACCTATACCATCGTTCTCAAGTCGCATATTCTACCCCTGAAAACACCGGTTACAACCCTTTTTTGTTTGATTTTGAAAAAAAAAAAAAATTTTGGCTGAACAGTTTGTCAGAAATCGTAGATCTGGCCGCCGGCCGAAAACCGCCCAAATCGGGGTCACGAAATTTATTTTTTTAAATATCGACTTCTAACCTATACCATCGTTCTCAAGTCGCATATTCTACCCCTGAAAACACTGGTTACAACCCTTTTTTAGATGATTTTGAAAAAAAAAAATTTTGGCCGAACAGTTTGTCAGAAATCGTAGATCTGGCCGCCAGGCCGGAAACCGCCCAAATCGGGGTCACGAAATTTATTTTTTCAAAATATCGACTTCTAACCTATACCATCGTTCTCAAGTCGCATATTCTACCCCTGAAAACACTGGTTTCAACCCGTTTTTAGTTGATTAAAAAAAAAAAAATTTTGGCCGAACAGTTTGTCAGAAATCGTAGATCTGGCCGCCAGGCCGAAACCGCCCAAATCGGGGTCACGAAATTTATTTTTTTTAAATATCGACTTCTAACCTATACCATCATTCTACCCCTGAAAACACTGCTATCAACCTTTTTGTGGATTAAAAAAAATTACGATATTTGACAGAACTGTCAAAGTTATCAAGGACAAATGAACTTGGATTCGGTCTGAGAGTCCCAGCCAATCCCAGCTCGAATAGTTTACTAACAATGCTTTCCGTTACTCATAAACTTTTAAAAGAGGATAAATATATTTCTCAGAGTCTCCAAGAATGCTTCCAGTGGATCGTGTAGCATGAGAATGTTTCGTTCGCAACTAGGACGCTGATGGCAGAGGGCCGATGCTCTAGCCACGTATAAATAGCTCTTCCACAGCCTCGGATACTTTCGCGTTTCACCCCCCCAGCGGCCGGAGAAGACAGAGTGCTGCTCGCGGTCTGATTAGTGCGGGGCGTATCTACTAGACGACCCTAGCGGCAGCGGCAGCAGCAGCAGCAGCAACAGCGGCGGCAACAGCAACCTCCGAGCTTCCTGTATCGCACGTCGCCGCCTTGAGATCGATAGTTAGTCACTCTGATGAATAGATTCAATGTAGCCCGAGAAGCTACCCTCCAGCTCCCGCGGATCCAACGCCGTGCGGCGCGTCTCGCCCCCCCCCCCCCCCCCCCTCCGACGATACACGCAACGCGCACACGGCTGATAGACACTTGTGGATGTACAACGCCCTTTGACCCCTCGGTATCGATATCCATCAACCGCGCGTCTCTTTCCGCCCGGCGCGCCGCGCGTTCGTTGCTCTTCCCCGGGATTGGACTGTGTTTCACCGGCGGATCGCTGTGATCGTAGACGCGCGGCGCTGCCCAACGCGATGCCGCGATATTGGATTTCACGTACCATCGTTCGCCTCGGCGATTCTCTCAGGATTCCCGTTACCACTGATCCCCCCCCCCCCCCCCCCCCCCCCCCCTCCACCCCCGACGTTAATGCGGTGTAACGTCTAATCAAGCGAACACGCTTTGTATTCCGAGGGAATTTAGTAGTTCCGATTAAAAGTCTCGTTGGCTGCGAACCAACGATCGGTAATCGCGACTATCAATTTTTCTCAGTTGCGTAGGTCATGGTCGCGCGCAATCGACAGGGCGAAAACTCATTTGGACGCCGAACGACGTCCGATGAGAGGGTGTTAAAAAATTGATGTTTAATTTCCCCGGGGGCCGGCGTCGCGATTGTCACGGCGGCGTCGGCGCGTGGCACGTCTGACCGGTCTAGGGCTGCACTACTGATCGTGACGCGACTGCCCGTAAATTTCAGCGGCGTCGGTGGCGACGCGCGAGTCAATAGCGATTACGCTGAAATATGGACGAGCACTTATTAGTCCATGCGCGTGTCCGCTATTTTATCGTCGCGCGAAATATATGGGGCTTTATTTCTATACCGCTCGTTCATGGAGCTCGCAGTTATTTGTGCGGGTCATTTTTTTTTCTTTCGCGTGACACACTCCACCGTTGTTATTGATTTTTCCTCGACGATGATCGGAGAGGAAACGCGCGGCATTGTGGCACAATGGCGCCGCGCAGCAGCGGGGCCCCTCGAGGAGGCCTTTGTTTCCGAAATAGCTGGTGTCTTCGGTGGCCCGGATTCTCGCCAATTCCGGACGGCGAGCCGGTTCAATTAACTCCCAACGGTAATTAGCGCCAGTGGCGCCTCGGGGGTGGTCTCTCTCGGACTCGGCGTCGACAGTCAGAGAAGCAGCTCCGCACGCCGATCACCCGAAAGCCGTGAGAAGCCGCGGCGGCCCGTCGCGTTCGCCGGACGAGTCCGCCGACAGCTCGCCCGGCGCATTTCGGATTCCAAGAACGCGACGGCCCGGCCAAGACTGCACCGGGGGATTCTCCCGGCAATTGCTGCGAAGTTACGTGCTCGCCGGGCACTTCGCACTCCGCGAACACTGCGGAATTCCCTCTCGTTCCTCGTGGCCCTCTTTGTCGTTTCATTCCGGTGTGTTTGTACGTTATATATGTACACACGTGTACATATGAATATCGAGAGTCCGTCGGTGCTTCCTTTCTCATTTATTCGGCCCCCTTTCGCCCCATCCACACCACAGCTCCATCGTCGTAGCTCGCCTCTCGGTTTTCTCACGTTCAATATCGACGGTGGAAACGAGAGAGAAAATTGACACCGACACCGGATACCGAGACTGCCTCGGAGCTCTTATTTTCCGCCAAATCTCCGGCTTCCGTACCACGAGGGTGGATCGCGCTCGGGGTGGAGAAATGTGGAAACGAAAGGGCGAGGCACACGTGAGTCGCAACCCTCGATGCAACTTTGGGTTGGCTCTGGGCCTCGGCGATCTTCAAGGATCGATGCTACTGTTTACGTCGACCTGCACAGACTGCACTCTCTGGGGGAGGGGGGGGGGGGTGACACGTATAACAGTGATTAGGAGGGCGACACGCGTGAGCAGTTCGGTCGTAAATTTTCGGAGAAGTTGGGACACCGGACGACATCGAAATCGATTCGAATTAAATTCCTATCACCGCCTGAAACGCCGCACGTAATGGAAGGCGAATATATATATATGTATGTAGGACGTCTGTTTATACATCGTCGTATCTCGCGATATCCGCGAGTTCGCGAACTTCCTCGGCCTTGCCAAAAATGTAAACTCGCTGTCGACGAACAGGTGGAGGCTGCGAGGGCGAATGAATTTTCGTCGCTCGAAGTGACGAGCGTGGTGACGAAAAAAAAAATTTGGGTTTTTTTCGTCTCTCTTCGAACTTTGCTTCATTGTCATTCACGATAAAAAAAAACTGTGGAGCGAACAAACGTGAGTAGAATTTCGCGAGGTGTAAGCAAAGTTTTAATTAGGTTGATGAGTTATTCGACCGACGCTGGTATTAAAATTTAATTCAAACTCATTTTCGCGGGAAGCGGCCGATCGACCGGGCCGAAGATACGTTCGACGAGTTTTCGGGATTTTTTTTTGTTCCCCCTTTCTCTCGTCGACCCGCGTGAAAATTGCGCGCCGGGTTGGTATCCGCGTAATACGGTATTTTCAAAGCGAAAGCGGGGAAGTAAAAAGGAAATAAAGCGGCATTTCCGCGCGGGACGAAACTCGAGCCTCGCGGCAGCAGCAGCAGCGTGTCTCGATTACAGAGATTTAATTGTAACACGAAAGTTCGCGCGGAAGTTCGCCACTTGGCCTCCTCGTCGTTGCCCCTCCCTTTCCTCCGGGTGTATCGCTGTTCGGGCTTTTAAGTAGTTGCGCGAAAATAATAAAATCCCGGAAAGAAAGGGAGAGAAAAAAAAACGCCGGGTCGGGGCAGCGCTCGAGAGCGTTTGGGAATGGCGGAGGGTGAGAGAGAGAGGGGAAAGGGCGAGGCGGGGGGGCAAGAGTTTAAAGGGTACAAACCACTCGAGAGCTTTTCTCCCGGGTGTTAATTTAATATTCAGAACTTTCGGCCGAATGGGGAGGATTAAAAAAGTTGATTCATCCCTCGCGCAACGTATTTTAAAACCCGTTTCCTCGGTCTGTGAAAAAATGAAAAAAATTAATCGTATCTGTATCCGCCCGGTGCGATTCGCGCTTTCCGCTGTCGAACGACGTCACGAATATAATTCTGATAGCCCGGGTGACCTTATTTACTCCCGCTGCTCGTAAGCAACGCGGAAATTCTCTCTGACTCTCGCCGGCCAATCTTCCTCGCGGAAAGACCGAGACTTCGCCGCGGGAGACTCGAGAATTTAATCAACCGACCCCTTTGAGTTTTCGCGGGAAGGCGACGATAGATAAACACTGCGATCGATTTCCCCGGTGAACCGATGCCAAGAATTCTAGCTCGATATACCAAACATTATTTTGGCTCAAGAATTTCTCTCGCTCTCCTCCTCTCTCTCTCTTTTGGTCTGTCTCTCTATCTCTCTCTCTCTCAGTCCGCGACCTACCGCACTGCACCCCGTCCGGCTCGCCGGTCTCGTCGGGTTCACGCGGCGGAAAAGATAGGTATACAATTTGCTTTGAGGTAGACCACGCGGCTGCGCTCCGTTTGACCGATTCAATTGTGCTCCCCGAGTTTCCCCCCCTTTCGCGCCCGTTTTCCCTCCCCCTCGAATCTCCAATGATCAGAGCCGAATGGTTATCCACTGGCGCGATATCCACACAGAATCGAGAATACACACACAGACACACATACTCTGCTTGCACCTCGGGTGCTCGGCACTCATCCTTCTCCTCCTCTCTTTCTCTCTCGCTCTATCTTCGATTAGATCGAATGACTCCTGCCGGTCCTTTTTCATTCTTGTATATTCACCGTCGACGATGGAAGCGTGACTCTCGCGTCGCTGCCGCGGCACGTCGCCTTCTCCTCCTCCCCCCCCCCCCCCCACCCCCGTGCCGGTCCCCGGAGACTCCGCACACTCTGGACCGCGGTGGCCATTGTGCTCGCCGGATCGTTGAGCGAAAGACTCTTGACCAGCAGCCGCGTTCTCAATGGGCGAATCGATCTTCGCGTCGGTTCGCCGCGGATACCGAACAGTCGCGCGGCGGCCTCGCAACCGATTCCACCGAGTCCCGCGCACGAGAGCATCCGAGAAACCCGGCGTCTTTTGCTCCTACATCCAGGCCAGGAAAGGGAGAGAAATCAGCAGCTCTGCCCCTCCATCCCCCTCCTCCTCCACCCCCCTGCGTATCGCACTCGCGTCTGGTTCGTCCCCCCCCCCCCCCCCCCAACCGCCGACTCTCTTGTTCGAGATCCACGAACAGAGCACAATGGATCGCGCGAGTCGGACTCTCAATGCTCGGTGGTTGTCTGCGGGAGAGATTCACCGCCGGAGACGAGCTTCCCCCTCCACTCGCCGCGCGGCGTCTCACAATGGCCTGATGAGCAGAGTCCCCCGGGAGAAACGCCGGAAAAATCTCGATCTCCCGTTTTACGTCTCTCTATCCTCTGTCTCCCCGTCTCGCTCGCTCTTTGTACTCGCTTCCACCGTATTTTTCTTTAATTCGGGTTACCCACGGATCTCGGTCAATGGCGCCCAAAAGCTACTTTCGACGCTGGAGACACGACGGATGATCTCTCTCGAGTGGCTTTTGACGTTTCGCCCGTTGTGCCCGCGAGCCCGGCGGCGGATTTTAACAAGTAGGCATTGGATCGCGCGAAAAAAAGGCCTCTTCACCGGCGGATCTCATGTAACTCTCGCTGAGTCGGTGGATGAAAGGGACCAGAAGGCTACTGTTGCAATTGCGTCTCGCGTTGCGTGAATCAACAGTGCGGCTATTTTACTCGCTAATTCGAACGCGACAAATTGCGGATTAACCGGAAATTTCGAGCGCAATGCGTCGGAAACTCGTTCAATTATTGGCGCGTCCTCCTTTTTTTTCTCTCTCTAGTATCACCCCTCCACGCATTTATTTATTATCATCGCGTTACTGGAACGAAATTCAGTGCCGCCGCGTTTCCGTCACGCGGCAACATTTTCCCGCGGAACGAACCGTAAAACGTTCCCCCGCACGGGCCATAAAGTGGAAAACCTCCAGGGGACGCCCGCGGCGGAGGGGGGAAGGGGTCGCAGGGACCCGAACGCAGGCGTAAAATAATACGCGTTCTCTTGAATTCCTTTTTAGGCGAAATCCTATGATGTCGTAACGTCGAGTTACACTTCGTTAGGTCGGACGAGAGCGGCCGAGCAGCTGCGTCACCTTCCTCGACGACGTCGTGTCTCCGGGAAGGACACGAGGTACTCCGACCTAAAAAATGCGCGATGCGAGCGCAACGACGACGGATGACAAGGCCGAATTCGCCATTAAATATCCACGGGCGAGGCGCGATTTGTGTTGGATAAAAAAAAAGGATGGAAAATGTTCAGAGCGCGAGGGGGAGTGGGGGGGGGGGGGGGGGTGCGGCGTGTAACCCTCGCTATCTCGCTACGTGCTTCGAAAGTCGCGGGTTATCACGGATCATGAATAATTCAGCACGCTTCCCCGACAAAGTTATAGCTTGTTACACGCAGAGCTCTTCCAGTCGAGCCCCGCGACACACACACCGGGGTAGCGGCGGGGCAGTCGCGGGGGTGTTGTGTACTCGCGAGCGACGCACGGCAGCCGAGGGCGCGTAATATTATTGCCGGCGGTGGACATCGCGCGGATGCGTTTCATGCTGATAACGTTGCTACCGCTGCTGCTGCTGTTGTCGGGGCTCATATGCATAGTGCGAGAGAGAGACGTTTATTTCGTACTCTCTCTCTCATTTCGAGAGTCAGAGCGAGAGCGAAAGAGTGCCATAGAGTGAGACGGACATAGTCGGACCAGCGGCCGAGTGGCCAGTGACGGCCTACGGGTGTTGTATATATTCCACTCAATGTGTCTGATCAACACGCCCTTCATCCACTCAAACGGGCAGAGTCGGGGACTGGAGGGGGGGACAGAGCGTTTTGCCCGTTTCGAACGCAACATTAGCTCAATGTAAACAGGAAGAGCGCGGTACGTACAGGCGACAAAACGAGAGACGGAAGTGGGTCAGAGCGGGGGCAGCGAGAGAGAAGAGGCGAAACCTCGTTGAACCGAAACGAATTTATAATCGCGGCTGCGGGTCCATTCCAACGCGTAAGGGCGCCGCGTTCCGGGCGTGCGAAGGGGATGACGACGTTCGCGCCCCGTTCTGGGTGACAAAAGCCTGTCGCGCAGATTTTTCCCCGCGACGAACGAAGTGCACATCGAGGGACGAAATTCCGATTGCTCGATGTAGCGTGAAGCAGACTTTTATCTCGCTGTCGAGAGCTTTTACGGACGCGCGGTAACTGCACTCAGCGCGCTGGGCGAGAGGCGACACCCGCGGAGCAACAACCGCCCCCCCCCCCCCCTCTCCCTCCCCCCCGCCCAGATTCAATGCCTGAGGCTGCGGGGGTCAAATGGAGGCGCGTGTAATACCGTCCAATTAAATCAGTGATTAAAGCACAACTTGATTAGACTCGGCTCTCGAGTTTCATGCCGCGCGCGATACAAACGTCCTACAAACCCCCTCCCTCTCTCTCTCGGTCGACGCTGTCTCCGGGAAGCGTCGGAAAACGCGAACGCCCCGGCGACGCCGCGGGGGTCGGGAATAAAAGCCGAGAGCTTTTGCATAATTGCGCGGAACTCTCTTCCTCCTGCGGTCGCGTGCTCGCTCGCGTGCAGCGCGCGCTCGTCTCTCGCGGAAGGATTGAAGCCGAGGAGGCGTGACCCGCGGCGAGAGATGCCCGCAGTTGCGCGAGCGAAAACGTGTTAGATTTTAAATTGGATTTCGCGTGTGCCTCTCGTACCTACTCGAGAGTTTTTTTTTTTTTTTTTTTTTTTTTTTTTTTTTTTTTTTCCTCGTCCCGGGAATTTAGCGTCCGGGCTAACTGGACGCGCTCGCGGCTCGTTCGAGGAGGGTGCGGAAAATGGACTTCTTCGTATCTCGATGCGCCCGAAGTAGTAAAAAAACGCTGAGTCGATTTTTTCACCGTGAATCAGAAACCGAAAAAAAAAAATCCTTGCGGTATCAGCTTTCGTCGACGACGCCTCGCTCTCGACAAACACCCGCTCAGTGTCCTCGGGCACCGACGGCTAATCCCCCGGGGAACCTCGAATTTCGGTCACCGCCGGAACCACCGGGATGACACTGACGGTTTTCCAGCAACGAGGATTAGCTACGATCGCGTTTTTTTTTTTTTTTTTTCTAGCCTCACACGCGCCAGGCGCGTGCGTCGTGTAACCAGAAGTAACGCGTGAGTCTCGCCGCGCGCAGGGAGCGTCGATGGCGAGGAAGCGCCTGCCACGGGGAGAGGGGGAGAGGGGGATGCGGGTTGGGTGGTACACATAGCCCACGCCTGGCTCGTTTCAAAGCTCCCGTAAGCCGCTTAATTCTCGATAAGCCCCCGTGTCTAATCTCGATTACCCGGGGCCGCGCGACTCGCTCACTCGCTCAGCCTGACTGGTCCTCTACTCCTCTCGTTGGCCGCCGCCAGCAGCAGCAGCAACGGCAGCAGCAGGAGGAGAGAGGCGACCCTCGGCCTCTCCTCTCTGATCTCTGTACTCGTCTCTCGCTCCGGTACACCCTTCGTTCTCCATCCCGTCTAACCCACTGTACATCGTGAGCGCCCACCGACGAACTCGTGTTTATCCGCCGGGGATTAATCATTCTCACGGCTCCTGATCTCGCGACTATTTATTACACCGACAGATACAACGACGACGACGACGACGACGACGACGACGACGACGACGACGACGACGATGGTGCGACCTCTCTGCGTTGCGTCGCAGAGGCAAAACAATCTCGGACTCGTTACACGAAATCCACTCGGTGCCGTTTCGGAGCCGAATTCGAGCATCGTCGACAGGTGGCGCCAACGTTTCGCACGCCGCAGAAAATTAGCAGCAGGTTGGCCCGCGAGATATACGGCAATATTTGCCCGGATAAAGTTCGCGCGCCACGAGACTCGCGTTTGTCCCTGGGATTAATGATTCTCCACGGCACCGCGTAATCTTGCGACTATTTTATTACACCGCGAAGCGAGCGGTGGCCGGTGGGGGTGAGGGGGGGGGGGGGGGGTTCCCGTTGTACTCTGCACAGAGACCTGTACTCCTACCCCCAGCCCCCACTGCCCTCTCCCCCTCTGGCCCCGTTGCCGGCGCGTGTCACTGCGTACACGGCCGGCGGTGCCATAAAACAACCTCGAACCGGTTCGAAAGCCACTCGCCACCAGCTCCCTCAACCCCCTGCGTTTCGACGCTGAATTAGCGAGGCATCAACGCGCCGAGCGTCGAGAGCGCGCGTACGTGTCGTGAAATTTTAAACGAACATTTCAACCGGCGATATACCGACGAAGAATGGAGTGCGCGCCGTACACCCCCCCCCCCCCCCCCGCCCCCTCCCCCCACCGCGTGTGAATGGTGCGCCGGGAGAGCAGCGCGAGAAGATAAATCGCGTCACATTGTTTCGCGCGTATCGCGCGCGCTGTGCTTTTTCTCGTTCCGACAGAGACGCAGGTCGTTGTGAATGAGACTCGCGAGACTCGCTCAGCTCGACCTGCGGATCGCACTAGTGCAATAGGAAAGGCTACAAGCATCACGTCCGGACTCTCGACGCGATCGCCACCCCCCCCCCCCCCCCGCCCCTCTCTCTCGTGCTTTAATCACGGAATTTCAATTAAATCCTCGTGTCAGATTTTTCTTCTTTTTTTTTTTCATTTAAATTTTATCATATCGTCTGTCTCTGCTACTCCGCGATAATAGCTCCTGCCGAATTGACGCGAGGATTGCAGATCGAAGCTCCCCCCTCTCTTCCATCCCCTGCAACGTAATCCACGACACAACGCGGCCGCCGTCGGCGAACAGAGACGAAGGAGCCGCACTGCCAATCAGCTTTAAGGCCGCGGAGCGATAAAGCCGGTGGCGCGGCACTATCGTCGGCCCGACAAACGCGAGCTTGCGCCGCTCGCTCTCTGTGTGTGTGTTGCGGGGCCCTGTCGGAGAAGAGGAAAGCGCGAGAGGCGCTTTATATCGCCGCCATAAGATGTAATCCCCTTGATTGGTTGAGCGTGTTACCCGACGGATAAAACCGCGCCCCGGGCCACTTGCGAGCGTTCCTACCCGGCTGTTTGCTTCCTCACCTATATATCTGCAGTATAATATATATATATATGACCCCCTCTCAGTCCCTCTCTCTCTCTCTCTCCCTTCAAATTGCATATATATACAACAGCAGTAAATACGATACAATATCTGTGCATTTACGAGAGGATAGACGCAATTCGCGAGTGGACTCGTTATTCCTCGAAAAAGCTCGTTGATTTTTTTTTATTTTCCCTCGCGACAAGAAAAGAAAACCGAAGATCCCCGATTGGGGGGTAGTAAGAAAAAAACGCCGGGATTTTGCTCTTACTCGAAGACGCGGACCGTCGGTAATACGGCGTGTAACTCCGGAGCGGATTTAAACTTTATTCATTTTACTTCAGAGGTGCCTCGGGAATTGATCTTTTTATTATCCCAGCGATAGCAGCTCGGGCGATCTTTCCGCGATTTTATCCCTGCGCCCCTCCCCTCCCTCCCCCCGCGCGCGTGGGCTTCCACAGGTGATTTGGATATCTTCCATCTCCGCGGCGATTTATCATCCGTGAAACGCGAACTCCACTCTCGCCCGGGGAAAAATTGAGCTGCTGTTGCTGCCGCAGCTGCAGCTGCAGCTTTTCCGCCGCTTTACTTTCACGGTTCGATTCCGCGAGCCACTCGAGGCGCTGCTTCTTCGCACCTGCGAGGCATTCTCCGCGCCTCGCGCGCCACCTGCCGCCGCGCGGATTCCGGCGCTGCACAGTCGAAACGGCTGAATTCGAGAAGCGCCGAGAATCCTGAGCTTCCTCTGCGTTTCTCTTTTCTCGCGGATATATCGAGAGTCTCGATGCCGAACGAGGGTCGAAGCGACGTGCGGGATGAGCTTGAATCTAATGAATCGACTCTCCTGGTGTCTCTCGGCGAGGGTATGCACGCTGCTCGTCAGGTGTGATGGTGCGGTAATGGTGTTGGCTGATGTCGGGACCATCAAGCGCCAGCAGCAGCAGCAGCAGCAGCAGTAGCAGCCACCCCCGTAGCCGGAGGTCGCGGCGCTCACGTAGTCGCCATAAATTTACGCATTTCTTACGCCCGGCCACGTAGAGACCCGACGGTGCCGCTCGCACCGTGAGTGGAGTATATATATTTGATCTCATGGTGTGGCTCTCCGGCAGCAGCAGCAGCAGCAGCAGAACCAGCCACGGCTACGTGGGTCGTATATACACCCCAACGGAATACGTGTGTACCCCGTATCACTCCCTCTCCTTCCTTAACTCCTACCTCATCCAGCCCTTTCTACCTTCGCTGCTACAGCATACGCTCTTAGAATCGCGTCATTGCCTCTCACGTGTGCCGCGCGCCCGCCTCTGAAGAAGCTGAGGTACGGCGCAGTAAAATACAAAAACAAGTAACTCGCAGCCGCCGGCAAAGCGCGTCGTGCGTCGAAAAAGCCGGGACGAGAGAAGAGCGAGAAAAACGCCGGAGGAGCCGAGAACGTAGCCCCGAGAGTCCGGGCACGTTCCAATTCCCGCGGCGGACCTTAACGGGCGCCGCCGAACTTCTCGTCGCGGCTTAGCGGAGATAAAACTCCGGCCGGAACGTCGCGAGAAACCCACGCAACGCACGCCGGACGTGTATACTTTTGACGTGTCGCGAGTAACGAGAACGACGAGAGACGTCACGTTCGCCGCGCGCGGTTGACGATTCGAAAAGTGACGGATGCCACAAAGCCGGCAATAATTACGTGTGTTCTGCCAATTACACTAAAAAAAATGCCCATAAAAAAATTAATATTTACGTAATTCAATGCACCGGTGAATATTGGCGCGATTCAACGTAACTTTCAATATTTACTCGGCGGTAACGATCGCTTTGTCACATATTAACGCGGCAATTCGCAGGTTATACGGGAGAAAATTAATTGCGTGATATTAATTTATTCGTCTGGCAATTATACGAGTTATTACGTAGACAAGTATGACGAGCAAACGATAAATTACACAGTAAATTTCGCATCGGCGCGGGTTCAATGTTTTCTCGCGTGTGTCTGTGTGTGGGTTTATGTGCGTTAATATCTGCACGACGGAAGCATCGATCAATCTCGCAGTTCTTATCGTTAATATCACGAGGGGGGCGGCGATGGGGCGTATCGGGCGAATTTGGTCTGACGTAAATTACGTTTTTAATGATGACTATAGCTCGACGCGGCTCGTCGTTGCAGCCGGGAAAATTGATAGGTCGAGGGTTCTCGAGGCCCTCGTTGTTGAAAGTCGACCTGCAGCCGGTCGGGTGTACCCAACCCTCTCGGACTTCCCCCCCCCCCCCCCCCCGCCCTCCCCCTGTGTGGATAATTGTTACCAACGAGCTCTCTTGCCGATGGATATTCTATATTGGCACTGCGCGCCACTACATCTGCTTTTCATCGGTGCTGCTGCAGCTACCTATATATATATTTATACACACACACACACACACACACACACATATAGTAATACCATAATTATAGTTGCGCGAAGCCAGAACCCCCGCTTTTCACCCAGCAATTATTGACTGGCCTGGAACAACAAGATACTACAATCGACCCTCGGGCAAATGAGCTACGTACCCGAAGCCAGGACTCTGTGCCACTCTGCGACCCCCCCCCCCCCCCTCACTTCCCCACGCGTATTCCTGCCCGTTACGCACCCACACGCACCGAACCGACAATGTTTCGGGCGCGCGAACCGCCCGGCCTACACTTTGCACAGAGAGTGCTGACACAACCTCGCCGAGCGTTCCGCAGCACCTACTCCAAAATCTACGAAGTCACGTGACCCACGATGCACAGAGGGAAGATGACGAGAATTCGGGACACTGGAGATTTTATCGGATTTCGCGGTGATTTACCAAATATCCGAGGACAGTTCCAAATTCTACCCTGGTCCGAATTGACCACATTTCATCTCCCCCTCCCGCGAGGGGTTGGAGAATCTACAGCCGCAGGCGTATAACGCGTAATTCGGAACAGTATGTGAAGTGTAGCACCCTTACGGGCAAACGAGCGCGAACGGGCCGCGGCTGCGAGTCCATAAATTCCCTCTGTATACCTGGCGCCTAGTGCCGTCCTCCCTCGACCCCTTGTGCAAACCTCGGAGTTAAACTATACAAAGTACGACAGTTAGAGCGAGCGAGAGAGAGAGAGAGAGAGCGAAAGAGAGAAGGGCGTCTATTTTAATCGTAAAGGAGGCTGAAACAAGACCGAGAGAGTTCAGTAAAACCGACTGCGCGCGTTGCGGAGAAAGCGAGAGCCCACGATGACGAGGAGAGGGGCTGATGGTGGTACGGCAGTCGTAGCGCCGTTGATGTTTTATTATTTTGTACCTCCACCTACGCACGCCGCACGAGAGTCTCGTGCGCGTTTCACTGTATTTTCATCGCTCCGCATGCAGAGCATGCAGAAGCAGCGAGAGAGAGAGAGAGAGATAGAGAAAGAGAGAGGGTGAAAAGCCCGCTGCAAGAAATATACACCCGGACCCTCCGCGGGAAACGAGAGCAGCGCTCGCGCGGCTCACTTGAAGCGGGATCCGCGAAACGATATAATCATAATAATTCACTAAAGCCTTCGCCTCTTAACTTTTCCTCCCTTTCATTTTCTTGCGTAAATAATTTAATATGCGCTGTATTGGGGTAGCAATGCGCGTCGGCCGCGACGCGTAAAACCCACTCCGGACTGATTCTCATTAGTGCACTGGTTAGAAAAAATAAAAATAAATAAATAAACATCTGTTCAGCAGGATTCCGTGATTCAGACTCAGTCGAACGAGTTCGGCATTTTTCTTTTTACAGTGCGGAAGCCACGTTCGGTCTCGACGCAATGAATTCACGGTACGCGTGGAAAACCCGGGAAACGTTCTTCCGAACCTTCGCCTCTCTCTCTCTCTTCGGCGCGCCGGAATTTTCCGTATCCCGAGGACAACGCGCCGTGCGTTAATCCGCGAACGTGTATTCCAACGACTCGCGCGCGCGCGGTCGTTAAGCCGCGGCGCACGCGCGCTGCACGTGCGAAAGGCGCGAGACAGAGGGATTAGCCATTAGTGTAGTTCGCGGATTAGCGGAGTTTCGCGACGCGCGCCGAGAGGGACGCGCGTTAATCCCGGCGTCAACCGAGCCGAGCGCCGCGGATAGCGAGTGAAACCCGGGCGGAGGAAGGGTAAGGAAAGGAGCCACGAGGAATGAACAAAAACGGCAAAAAAGGGGAAAAACCAGTGGAAAGGGATGAGGAAGCGGAGGAAACAGAAGCGCGAGTCCACGGTCGACGAAATGAATAGCGGCTGAGGACGGTGGAGGCCGCGAAGTCGAAGAGCGGCGGCGGAAAGACTGGACGGGTACAGAGTGGATAGCTGGGAACTGCGGGGAGCAGTATAGTAGCAGCAGCAGCAGCAGTCCAGAAGAGCGAGGGTGGAGAGCTGGGGGCGTCCGTCGAGCCAAGTACACATTCTTCCGGGTGGAAGGTGGAAGGCAATAAAGCCAGCCGGGTCTGCGGTGTCTCATCTCGTACCTATGCCGTTTTTTGTGGCGAAAAAATAAAATTCGATTTAACGAAGTTTCAAATCCTATCCCATGGGAAATTTCCCGCTGATTCCAAAAATAACAGGTGTTAGCCCGAAAAATAAAAAATTCGAGGAGAAAATCGCGAAAAATGTTTTTTTTTTACCTTTTTCGAATTATGATATTTCAGTAAAATCGGTGTCTTTTTTTTATTGAAGGTAATCGGGATTTTTTTTACATTCGAAAGAAGACTCTTCAACAAAGAGGATGCCGCGAGACGGAACGCGATACCTCGATTTTTCGATTTTTTGCAGATTTTTTAAGTTGACCCTCAAAAATCTCAAATTTTTAGAAGGGCTTGCGTTTTTTGGCGAAAACAAATCTTGAATTTCGCAAAGTTTAAAAACCCTATCCGATGTAAAATTTTCCGCTGGTTCCAAAAATGCCGGGTGTTTGCCCGAAAAATCGAAAATTCGAGGAGAAAACACGAATGTACATATACATATATATAATGCGCGTTGGTAGTATAAGCAAAGGTGGATGCAAAAGGATGCAGTCGACTCCGTTACCGAGTCTTCTTTCGTGGCGCTCTCGCCGTACACGCTCGAACCTCATACGACTCGCCAACTCTTTGTGTTCTCCATCCAACCCCAGAGTCTCTGGAACTTCCTTACCGCATGCACAAACACAGGAAGAAGCAGACTCGGCACGCAAGTCCCGTACACTTACCGAGCGCTTGTACCACACAACGAGGCTCGAGGAGCTTACAAACTTTTATTTCTTTTTTTTCTTTCCCCCTTTTTTCCACCCGATTCCGCGGACAAGCTTTGTCGGTGGGATCACGATATTACGGCTTTGCCGGTGGCTTCATCCCCAGCATCGACGGGCCATCACCGCTACGCGCTGTTTAGTCCTGCATGGCGAAAAGTTAGGCGGATAAGAAGTATCCCCCCCCCCCTCAACCTTCCCTCCTCGGGAGCGGTGACTCGTGGCCGCCTCTGAGCTGGATTGAGCTATCGAGCCAAACAACTCTTCGCGAACTCGAGGCTGCGAAATGCTCGAGCCGTTTAGGAGTAAAGCGAGGGCGAACGTTATCTACAGAGTCATTCACAACTGAATCACTCTTCCCGACGTTCTCGGCCATTTTGAGCCAAGAGTGAAAATATTGAAGATAAAAAAAAATTCATGCAGCTACGAAGGGAGCGGGTATTCCGACTTACGACGCAACAGGACGACGACATATTTCTCCGCGCGGACAAAGACTCCGCCGGAATTTGAATAAGCCTGTATAAGCAGCCGGGAGGGATAATGCATGAACGCGCGGAGAGGGGGGGGGGGGGGCAAGGCAGGTGGAGTAGGTCTGAGCATAAACCAACTTAACTACTCCGCAAGCGAGACTGATACTCCCGCGCGTGCGGAGCTCGCGCTCGGCTCTTCCACCCCCTCTCCCCACCCCCTCCTCCCTCCCTCCCCCCGTGAGCAGCAGCTTAGTGGGAGGCGAAGAAAGGCCGAGTACAAAGTTGGGAAGCGAGAAAAACGAAGCTACGTATACGTTGACGCGTACGTGACTTCTTCGGCGTGGTCCCCCTCTCCCCTTCCCCCTCTCGACCACCCTTGGGTCCCACCCTCCCCCTCACGCGTCTGTTCGAGAGGAGAACAACTTGTGTCCGCGTTTTTTGTTTGCTTTTTGCGTTCTTCATTCCCGGCTTACCAACGGAAACAGGCGCTCTGGCGCGTAGTTCACCCCCCCCCCGGCCGCCCCTCACCCACTCGCGTCTGGCTCGCACGCGGCCGTCCGATAAGTGGCAGACGCTAACGGACGTCCGGATTAAACGGGGCGTGTGCACCGCGCAACATTGTTTTTTCCCCTGGCGAACACCAGGCGGATGCTTCCTGTTTTCACCCTCCGAGCCGAGCATCTTTTACCCTCTGACTCCTCCCACGACTGCCAACCCCTATTTCACCAATTTCCCGCTCTCGGTCACTGGCAACCTTAAAACTCGCACCAGGACTCGTGTGTGCGTGCGTCTATGTGTGTGTGTTAAGTGTGGGTGGGTTGCTCAGAAACGTCGAGGGTGTTCCGCGAAACCGAAGCTCGTGGCGCAGCTTGCAGTGCCAACTGCGGCGAGGCAGGTGAACGTACCGCTCGCGATATATTGTTTGCGACTTAGCGATGTTCCCCCTGGCGAGAGACGGAACGCGTGCGCGGGGCCGGCGAGCCCAGGCGGCTCTGTACCGGTTTTGCCGCGGCCGCAACGCTGCTTGCGACCAGCTCGAGCGGCGCTTTTCCCCAAACTGGCGTCCCAACGGGCAGTATTAAAGTCAAGACGCGGCTCGCGCTGGTCGCTCGATGGAATTTATAGTCCTCGAAACCCAGGGGACGCTTTTCTCGGTTCTCTTCCGTGATACCAAAGACAAACTTGCAGCTCCCCATCTCGCTTTTCTCTATGCCGGCTACGTAGCTTTGTGCTTCCTGCAAGCAAAACGACGATCACGAAAATTCTGAGCCGTTCCGTCGTGCAAAGCTCTCAAGGTTATTGTTTTTTATTTATTTCGGCTGGGTCAAAGGACAAAAGTTCTTGTCTTTCCCGGGACCAATGAACAACGTCATCCGCGTTTAACGAGTGAAACAGCAACGAGGACAGGCGTCGGAACTACTTCCGACGATATCGCGTAATTCGCAGACGTATTCGCGCTTCGTACATTAATTTAATTTAGGACCGGGATGTAAATAGAAATTAGGAGACGGAATTAACGCTGAAAGCCTGTGAAACTCCGTGCGGCTGACGTCGACCGCGGGAGGCAAGGCACACCGCGTGCGAGGATCTCTTCGACAAATACCGAGGGCGAAGAGTGCGGTCTTATGAGCGCGCGGATACGTTTATATGCGTCAGAGGCACTAATGCTCGGAGCAAACTACTCCGCGAAACGTATATAAGACCGAGGCGCGGGGCCAAGTTGAAAGCTCCACCCGCCGCGTATAACGTTGCATACACGACACACTTACCCCGGTGCACTCCATCTGCCTCCGAGACGCGAAACTTTTTTCCTCCCTGGCTCTCAGTCTTTTCCCTCCGAATATCGTCGAAGAAACGGCCGGATAACATTTTCCTCCAACGGCGAGTACATCTCGACGAGGTATAAGCGAGTCTGGCTACCTAGTGAATCAGAAGAAATGTCCATTTTAATGTACCCCGTCTGTTGCGGGAGAAGAAAGGTAAAGGATACGAAACGGCCGGGAGACGATGTAATAATACAAGGGGACTCTTGAGATTTTCCTTGGAAACACAAAAAACGGATAAGGCTGGACGGAAGAAGAGGTCGAGCCCCTACTTCGACGCTGAGCCCCGGGTATCGTTCGGGCACATAGATCCTCCCCGCGCGGACACTCGAGACTGCGAGGAGAATTTCCAGACTCTGTGGATACAGTCGATATCTCGCTGGGGTTCTCTTTTAAAAAGTTGAAAGAACCTCCCGTCGAGTAGGGGGCGGACGAAAAAAATTCAATGAAACTTCAGCTCCGCTGCAGCAGCACTTTGTGACATTTAATTGGTCGCCGACGTTGGCCGTTACGTCGTAATACTTGGTCCCGATATCTGCGATGCTTCCATGGTTCACGGTTCCTCGGCGTTGCTCCGGCGAACGCTAATTAATTGGACCCTCGAAGGTTCCCGAAGTCACCCGCCCAAGGTGTCGTCGTCCTCATCATCCTCGTCAAGCGTGGATGCCTTCTGTTGATAACCAGACTTCGTCCTCGCTGTTCCGAAGGTAGAAAACGTCTGTGCATCTCTCGAACGCCCACCGAGAGCCTCGGAGGGCGTTGCGAAGTCCGGATGCAAAGAAGACGACGCTGGCGAACGCACCGGTCGAGCGTTTCTCTCGCCGGACGGCGACACAGTCGAGTAAAAACACGAAGGAAAAATGGCCCTCGCCTTCCCCGGCGTCGCATAATTCATTGCGCATTGGATAAAAATAATGGTACACATAAAACCTCTTTCGCACGGAATAGACGGTGGTCGTAGATCTCGCGAGTCCCCCTCCTGCACTCCAGTCTCGCTGCGGCGATCCTACCTGCCGTATCGCGTCCGGCAAGCGTTTCACCTCTGGCAACGCGAGGAGAAAAATAAAAGAGCCTCCCTCTCTCCGAAGAGCAAAAGAGAAGGAGAGAGGGGGAGAGCGAGGGATGAGAGATATCGCCTGCGGGTAGCGTGCACGCACGCGTTATGCGCATATATGATCGCTTTTGCCCGGATAGCGAAGAGGAGGTAATAAAGAACGAAGGAAAACGAGTAACCGTACCTCGGGGCCAATTTTTCGACTCGGCCATTGTTCATCAATTCCAATCGTACCGGTTTTTAGCTACGGCATTCGAGGCGCTTCCCGATATCCGGACGAAAACAATGGAATTCGAAGGACCCCCCTGCATCGGAATGGCCGGGGTCCTGTTGCGTATGCGATACACACGATGAAACCTCAGACTCAACTATTTCCCTGGTTTATGCTGCAATGAGAATTGGCTGTAATCGCAGATAGGACAGAGAGACAAAGAGAGAGAGACGCTCCGCTCGTCTCTCCGGAGTGGAAGGAGGAAGTCACCGTTGGGCAGCGTATCAGCCGTTCTGCACCGGCAGAAGCGGCACAGCAGCGCCAGGGAGAGGACAGTGTTGTCCGATTGCTTGGCAAATAGGATCCGGCAGCCAAATAACTGCCCCTCTCTACTTGCTGCGCCGCTTGGGTTGCAGGGGATGCCCCGTCGTAAAGCGTGATCCAAGGGCTCTTGCAGTCCGGGGACGGTCCTGCTGCGTCGAGGTGACCAATACGGAGTTCTCCTTCTCTCTCTCTCCGGCCGGAAGCTGACTCCGGGTTTGCCTTTCGTGTTTCCATCTCTGGTATTGCTGCCCATAGCAGCTGGCTTCATTCGCCCGGAGGGGTATTACGCAGCTATGTCTTACTTGTCTTCCCGTTGGATCGTCGACTACCCCGGCCAAACTGCTGCCCGAAGAGGCTATTTCCACACACGTGCGCCACTGTCGTGGCTGCCGCTGTGTTTGAGTTCTGTGCATGTCGCTCGGGGGTGAGGGGGCCGGTGGTTCCCCCCTCGTCCCGCCTCACTAACAGCCTCATGCCGAAGGGCCGTAGCCCGCCGTCCAGTCGCGTTCCTAGGCCGGAACTACGGGTGCATCACTTTCAGTGAGGTGGGTCAGCGTTCAACCGTTAGATCCTACGGCTCCGCTCCTTTCCTGGCATTGGCATCCGACCTCCGCGCGACCGCACCGCCGATATCCAAGCGATACCCAAGCCGACGGCGATGTGTCGCACCGCCAATGATACACGCCAGGCACGAAAGCGAGCATCGGGATCGATTCCAGGTGCCCCTCACTCCGCCTCGCCGACGACACACAATGGGGACAGATAGGTTTGTCGTTCCGTATCGCGAGGGTTTGGAGAACACGTCTCCGAGTGCTCGGCGGCTAGGTACTCGTGACCTCGTCTCTGTACGCTAGCGTTTTGGCTTTCCTTGTCTTCGTCGGAGCTCATCCCTCGCGTTCGGTCGATGATGACCATCGATTTTCGTCTCCCTGGCCACGAGATCATCCCATCGAAGCAAGAAGATTCCTTTCGTCCTATGCGTATGCTATGTACATACGTCCAGGATTTGTCTCCAGGGCAGCGCGGGTGGGCAATGGAACAGGGGAAGAAGGCGGGACGCTCGCGTTCGACGCACGTCGCGTCGTGCATCTCCGGGATTCTCCCGTCGAGATCCTCCGCCCGGCCGCTTGTAATATCGACATTCGCGGCATTGACACACGCCATTCGCCTCGCGGCGTTATTAAAACCCGGCTAACCGCGAACGAGAGCTCGCTCGCGGACGGCAATCGATAAACAGGCTCCGGAGAGACGATCGCCGGAGATTTATTCGCCCAGCGACCGCGTTTGGAAACAATGAAAACCCTTGCCATCCGCGAATAGAGTTTCTCGCATCCGTCTTGCCGATTCAATCTCCCCCACCCAACCAGCGATATGATAAAAGTCCCACGGAATATATCCGCGAACACGACCTTCCACTTCTCCGCCAGTGTCTCCTGTCCCGGGTCAACGGGACAGACACTGTAAACTCAACTATTCCAGACGATATATACGCGATATATACGATTCACACCCCCCGTCCAGGCGAATACGTAACTGCGTGTTTTACATAAACAAATCCATATACGCCGAAAACGTGTATATGTATAAATACTGCGTCTTGTTGAGGTTATATGGCCCCGGGGCAATGTCGCGCAGACAGCGCGAGACACGGGGACGTCGTAAAGTCGCCAAGCTTGTGTTGTGACAAACCCTCCGACTGTCAGTGTGGAGGAAAGTGAGAGGAATCCGCGGAGCGAGAGACGTTGAGTATATTCGCGCACGAAGGATACCGAGAGAGAGAGAGAGAGAGAGAGGTAGAGAGACAGACAGACGGAGAATGGGAGAGAGAGGAAAGAGGAAAGAGGGGATAGCACGGAACCCGTCGATTGCCGTTTCAGGACTCCTTGGCCTGGCGTTGAATTGCAAATTGCCACGACCGGACGTAATATAGATACGATTGTCGGGCGCCGTTGCATTTTTCACGTAGCGCACGCTCGGCAATCCTTCTCCTCCTCCGCCGTCTTCTCCTCTCCCCTCTCCCCGCGCCGTTTCCTCTTCCACCCCATTCGGCTCTTGCCTCCACTTCGCTCGCCATCAGTTTCCCTTCTTCTTCCTCTTCCCTTTCCTCCGACTCCGGGGTCCCTTTCCAGCAACCCCGGTCTCATCCTCTATCCGCTTGACTCCCTCCACCTCCACCCCCTCCTCCTTCTCCTACTTCCCCCCTCAGGAACCACTTCACTCCCGCGATACTCAGGCGCATCGCTCACACTCACTCAGCCAATGGGCCTCCTTCTCCTAGAAGCCGGCTTGCTCCGCACTCGGATTGAAGCAGTTGCAGCTATATACCGTGTGTGATCGTAACTCGTCAAGTGGCCTGAATCCTCCATCCCTCCATCCTTCCGCTCTCACTCTCTCTCTCTCTCTTTCTCTCTCGCCCAGCCTTTTACCCGTTCTACCGCTCAGCGCGATATACGTATCTTGTTTACGACGTATCGCGACATCGCGCTCATACATAGTAGAACAGGTCGTTGAAAGATAGACGGAAAATGAAGGGACAGAGAGATCCCGGAGCGCGGATGGAATATATATTCAGCCCGGGATACCGGGGCACACCGTCAAATCCACCTTTTCGCCTCAGCCTCGGCGAGCGCGGATGTCCTATCGTCGCTTTACTCGAATCTCATCGCCGTCTCGTCGACGTCGTCGTCGTTTCGCGTCGTCCATTATTATATCTATACGCCCTGACGCCTTGTGTCAGACCTGCACTGGCTGTGCTGCTGCATATCCCTTTGAATGCCGACGCTAAAACGAGCCAGCCTGCTCCTTCTTCTTTCACACGTTACGACGAAGACAGACCGTTGAATATATTCCGGGGATAGGGTGGAACGGAGGACGGGTCTCTTGTCCTTTTGCGAAGAAGATAGGAGAGAGAGAGCTCGCTCGAGAGGTGAGAATATGCAAAGTCGCGCCCGCGCACCGCGAGTACACGAGCCAACCGGAGATGGCTAATCGGGTGTCGGGTCATGCATGAAAATCGAGAGATAAAGGGCGTCGTCGGATACGGAGCGCCGGTAAGGCAGGTATCTCTGCGAGTCTCGATTTTCTCGCAACTCAATTTCCACCGAATCCCCCGCGTTTTTACAGCGCGACCCCACGGAACGAGAATTCTGAAACAATAATGTCCGGAGCGACGATGTTGATTCAGACGGGACACCGTACGTCGATATCCGGCAGAAGCGGCTACGATCCAACGACGACGACGACGACGACGACGACGCACACGCGTGACACCGATAATATATCACTGCGGCAAAAGCGATCACGGTGCGCGCGCGCGCGCGCGCCTCGCGGTGCTTTGCAAGAAAGTACGCTATCAATTTTCGGTATACGCGCCCGACTACAGGATATACAGGTATACGTCGGCGACGACGAATCGGGCGGCGCGCGGCGGCGGTTTTATTATACACTATTTTTATTCCGGTGCCACCGCTGCGCGGCGCAGCCTATGATTAACTGCGGCCGCGGCCGGAGGAGCGAGAGAGAAAAATTCCCTTTCTCGCTCCCTACCGCCCTCACCCCCGACCCCCTCCCCCCACTCCGCGGTCTGTACCGATTTTTCGATAACGTTTGATATTCTCGTTTAATTTACGACGACGTCGCGACAAAAAGCCCCCACGTCCGGTCTTACTCACTCGCGCTTTTTCTACTTTACATTTAATTCCGCGCACCGGCAGCCATAGGGTTTCTGCTGCTGCTGCAAAAAAACCGCCATCGTCAACCCCCCCCCCCCCCCCCCCCCCCTTATTCACTGCGTATAACAGGATGCGAGGGAGGTGGGCAGTCGCCAATTATCGCTCGGGGAAATTCCAACATTCATGAGGATGCCCGTTTCAGAAGGTCCATTTGAATGCATCGCCCGTACCTGTGTACGCCGACCGTCGACACCCGATACAAACACCGGGCAGCTGCAGCTGCGACGCGAAAAATTGTCCGCGCTTTTTGCTCGCCTTTGATATCGATGTGAAAAATTATCGAATTCCGCTCGCGGTGTTTGCGTTGGCCATCGGCTGCGATAAGTTTTACGAACGAATTAAAAATCGTCGATTCACGCGGCATGTCACTTGCCAGGAATATTGTTATTTATTTATTTTTTATTCTTTATTTTTTTTTATTACAAAAATTTTTTATCACCGAAATTGTGAACGACCGTTTCACCTTCCGCTGCGAAAAACCCGAGATAGCCCGTTTTCGAGAACAATGACATCCCCGTGATTTAGCCGTCTGACTTGCGCGGACTGTAACTACTGGCGCGGCAACGAGAGACACACGCCGGGCTCTACGGGCAGAGCCACGCGCGGGGGGGGGGAGGGGACCTTTGCCTCGCGACTCCGCTCGTTGTGCGGCGACAACTTTCGGCTTTATTACGCTTTCGTCATGCATTTCCCGCGGTACTCTCGTCGTATACACATTTTATGATTAAACTTTGTTTTACGCTCGGCGCTGCGCGCGTCAGCGAGCATCGCGCAGGCACGACGCGGCGAGAAGTGTTACCAAACAAAAACGGCGCATTCTCAATGGTGAACCCTCCTTCGCATTTTATCGGCACGTCGATTTTGTCACTGCCCGCGAACTCTGACTTTCGTGAATAAACAAAAGCTCGAACTTAAAACGAGCTTAGCGATTTTTCTTCTCGCACGCAATCTTCAATACGGACATCCTGCGTCTGATTCGCGATCCGTCGACCGGAAACGCTTCTCACGGTTCGGTTGAGGCCCCTCTCCGGAAGTTGTGCGGCCGGACAGTCGCGCGACTCCGGAGGCGGTGAGAACCGAGTTGTAACTAGCAACACAGAGCTGTACCGCTCTGTGCACAGCCGGCGACCGGGGGAGCAGCGGTAGTTGCGGAATCAGTGGAAACTTCGTGCGGAGCACGTGGTATGTACAGTCGGGACAGGGAGAGGGGAGGGGGGGGGGGGGGCACACGAAGACGCGAGCGGCAAGCGATCCGGGGGGAGAGCGAAGCAGCAGCAGCAGCAGCACCAGCAACAGCAGGAACTCAATTGTAATGCTATATCTCGTACTCTCGCAAACATCTGTCCCTTCTACCCCGGGCGCTGTGTTTCCCCCACCCCAAACCTCCAAACCCTACCCCTCCCCTCCCCCGCTTTCCGCTCTTCCTCTCCGCGCGGTCTTCGAGGATTCCGGCGTTCTCCGGGCATACACCCTAATTGGTCCACCCGAGCATAATAATAGGATTATACTGGTTGCACACAATACTGACGCTTGCGCCGCGCATGCGCGCACCTCAGAAACGTGAGCACCCGACTCTCTTGGTCTCTCTCGTGTATACAATCATATATATGTGTACTGTATGTATATCGTTGCCGTGTACCGCCTACGTGTTGTGTCCATCCCCTCGCCCCATCCACCCCACCCTCCCCGCTCCTTCCACCTCGCCCCGTGTCTGGCTGTGTATTTCCCTTTTGCTCGCTGCGTCGAATGTACACGAGCCCCCCGCGCTCGCGTGTGCAGACAGCGGCCAACGGCCGAGGCGCACACTCCTCTCGTGGACATACCGACGTTTCGGGGGGAGGAAGGGGGTAAAGGGGACATATACAACGGTAAACAGCGGCGGCCGCACGCCGCGTGTACACGTAAAACCGCGCGCCTAATTCTCCGGGACACACGGCCCGCTCGCGAGCTACGCTTCCCGACTGCTGCCGGGCGACGCTGGCCGCAGCGTACAACGACACATTATTTGTGAAATATATCCTAAAAATATATAAAAATTATAAACTGAATATATTTGGGAAGTACGTCGCGCCGAAAATTTATGAAAAAAAAAAATTAAAATAAAAAAAATATATATATAATAATTCGTGAAATAATGTCACGTGTATTTTTCGAGGCCCGGGAATGGCGCCTCGGATTGCCGCCACCGACACTTTCCTTTCGCGCAATTTAATTTCGAAATTCATTTCCTACGCTCGGGGGGTCGAAGAGAGTCGAAGAGCCGCGGTCGCAGTTGCCGGGGGTTGAGTGGAAGGGAGGTAGGGGAGGGGGGGGGGGGGATGGTCGGAGAAACTCGTGAAATTCTCGAGACGACGACGACGACGACGACGGGGGGACGGCGTCTTCGTATTTAAATATTTCATTCGTCGGCGCTTATACACCGTTAAGGACATTCGTAATTCTCGGGTTCACGCGGGGATCCCCCCCTCCCCCCACCCACCGGCCGTCGCGCCCCCCGGGGTAGTCTTACGTACTTACCGCGACGGTACAACGGATTCTGCGGAGGACTGAGAGATTTAAGCGAGAAACGACGAGAGTAAGAACCGGCAGGCGGGGGATTGGGGAGGGGGGAGGAACAACTTTAGCCGCAATTGTCGCCCTCGTTCGCTGTGGAGCGAAGCGAACCAACGAACGCGCGCTCACAAAGGCCGCGCGCGCGAAATCGGCGAACTTGCGGTAGCGGAGCTTTTCCACCGAATACGCGAGAAGCGCTCGGCTTACCCGAGAATGTTTTATAGGGTCGGAGGCGTCTTCTCGCTGCAACGGTAGATAATACAGTGGATCGTGCAGCAGCAGCAGCAGAAGCGTAGAGTGAAACAGTGGAAGTGGTAGCGGCTGTTGCTAGACCGGCAAATGTGGAACACGAGACGTCCATTTCCCGGCGGGATCTTTGAATAAGGAATGACCGGTAAATTATTGGCTCGGTCGAATATCGACTTTCCGACGTCTCCGGGAGGCGCCCCGGGAGACGCGTCGATTTCCTCGCGACGCGGAACGCTCTCGAGGAGAACTCCACGACGGTGGGAATCTCTGGGAAGCTCCGAGGAGCTTCGACTCCGACCGCCCCGATGGAATACACGATCGTAAATCACGCGCGGAGCGAAGAAACTGGGCTTGCACGAGGCGCATTCGTTATTTAAGAGGCGGCGATCGATGTGTATCGGACGTCGGAGAGAGAGCGCCGATAATTCGGGCCTCGTGCTTCGGTCCGTCTTCGATATAAGCAACGACGATTCGTGTGCTTGGATATATTTCGTGGCCGTTTCGTCGACGAATATTATGATTGAAAATCAGTAGTCGAATAATAGATTACCTTGAGTCATATATCAGTGCTCGAATGCATGACCTTGAGTCACAATGGTCGTTCACCCCGGAACCGACGAATATAATGTTGGGACACGATGGCAAGTCGTTGGCGAGAAAACCCGGCCAGCAATCTCCAATCTGCAAGCAGCAGCAGCAGCAGCAGCGTCCGGGGCTGAAAATTTGCAAGCCCACGGATGACAACCCTGAGCCCGTTGCTAAACGAGTTTTCTCTCGCAGCGCTCGCAATAGTCCCCGGCCATTAGTCAAAGTTAAATCGGCGTTTATTCCCGTCGGCGCGTCCGTCGCGGAAATAGCGAAAATTTCCATCCGGACGGCTCTCGACAACACCGTGACTCAACTATTTAATTTTATTTATACGTCAAGCCGTACGTCTCCGCTACTTCCGCAGTCGAACGTTCCTTGACGCGTATTCCGCGTTTCTATTGACAACTCGTCCCGCCCTATTCCACCCCATTCCCGTCATACACATCATCGGAATTTCCATTTCCGATAACAGAGGCTTCGAAAAACCGTAACGATTTAATTTTTACGAACCCCCGGCAGCTCGCGCTCTCTCGACCTTTCGCCAATTTCTCCTGTGAATTCGTTCGGCGTCGGGATTTTCCGCTCGAATCCCGCGGCGAGACTCGATGGCGCGAAACGCGCTCTCAATTCCCCGTGGCCAAATTGCGCGCGTGCCTAAAACAAAACAAAAAACGACGTGAACAAAAAAGTACTCAAATACAAAAACCAGGCGTTTGAATGATAAACGCGTGAGAGATTCGCGCGAAGTGAACAGAGGGTGGGGTGGGGGGGGGGGGGGGGCGGAGGTCGAGGACAATGACGAAACGTGGGGGAAAAAAGGGTTGAAAAAATGTGTAAAACAAATGTAGTTGACACGCGTAACGGGCGAGGAGTCGGCGTTGCGAGCGGAATACTTTCCGGGCGCCGTCACAGTCGTCGCGTTCTTATAGTATTCGCGGGGGAGGGAAGGGAAGGGAAAGAAGAATGTGCACGGCGCATCTGGGAGCGGCTCCTACAGGTAGCGCCGCGTACACGACGAGAGGCGGCTGCGGTAAAACTGGGTCAATTAGAGTGAATGCAGGTTCCAAAGACCAAGTCGAGCGAACCAGCAGTCCCCGCGGCAACGTCCTCTTTTAGGTTGCGCCCGTGTATATTTCTCTAAAAGTGGAATGAAAAGAGAGAAAGCGTCGAGGGCGAAAAGAGAGGGAGGAAGAATGTCGGAGAACGAGGACGACCAGACGTAGCGCCCGTCGAACGAAGGAAAATAACCGACAAGAGCGCGGGAAAAATATAAAGGAGAGAGAGAAAACAACTCCCCGAGGACCTAATCGATCCTAACGGTTCGCGCGTTCGCCGCTCGCTCGTCGATACGTCGCGACGAATTCTCGGCTACGAAAATTCAGACACAGCTTTGACCTCGCGACATTTAATTTCGATAATTTATATTTTCACTAATTTCGATAATAAATATTTTCAATCGTTCTTTTTTTTTTTTTTTTTTTTTTTTTTTTCAAATATCTCTCAAATTATTTCCGCCGTCTCGGTCGCGGTCAAAGAGAAATACCTTCGCTTGAAAGGTGAAAAGGTCACGTACTCGATACAAAAGAAGTTCGAATACAGCGAAGCCAGCAAAAGGAGCAACGCGTAAAGTAGCGAAAAGAGCGACGAGTAAATTAAAAGTGACACCCCTCCACTTCGTTTCGCGCTGGCAAATCGCTCGATCCGCCCTCGCAACAAGTTTGCGTGCCGCGCCGATTTGCCTCGTCCGAAAACGCGATACACTCTCGCCTTTCGCACCCCGCGTGCGATCGCATTGCGGGAATATTCCGGCATTTTTCTCACCCAGCCTCGGTAGAAATGTCGGATAAATTTTACAGCCGTATCGGTGAATTCTACGAAAATATGTGTCAAGCGACTGTGTTTATGCCGGAGGATTTTCCGTAGAATTTTATGAATGCGAATGCGCGTCCGATGCGTGGAATCACAGCTGAGAAAGTCGCGCGTTCCGCGAATTCTTGGATCCGCGACGAGGGTTGACGGAAGTGGTGGTGGTTTGCCGGGCGAGCGTTACGAGTCGCAGTCAACGAGAAAAATAAATGCGCGACACGTAAAATATTCGCTGGAGTGGATTCGAGTCGGGACGACAGCTGCGAGGGACGAAAACAGGTGCGTCGGGGATATCTAGCGTGAAGAGGGAGAGAGGGAGAGGAAGAGAGGGATGGAGGAGGGTGGGAAGGGTGAGAGTGAGAGGGACCGCGAAGAGGGTGGATATATGGAAGCGATGCAGTGTAACACCCGGCGTGCAGTCGTACAGAGTGAGTAGGTGCAGTGCACCTACTCACCAAGCCCACGATATACACTTGGACCGGAGAAGCGCCTGCTGGGCGACATAAACGAAACATGACGGCTCGTCGTGTAGTACACGCAGCAGTCCGGACGAAAGTTAACTGCGCCTGGGCGGCTCGACTTGTGAGAGATTCGGGGACTCTGCAACCCCCGTCGAACTCTTATTCGACACTCTCGAAATTTATCGCACTTCTCTGTGCGGTAAAACGATTATCCGATCGTACAACGGTTTATCAGTGCGTCCAGCGGGAACCTTTTATCACTGCGAAGAAACGAGGAAAAAAATGTGTAAATAAACCGTTTTTCCCGGCTGACATTTCGCTTTTAACTCTCATTACTCCGCGGCTTTTTGACGATTTTTCCTCTTCCATTTCAAATCCCCCATCGGAAGTCGCGAAGTCCCGAGCCTCGAGCATTTTTTTTCGCGAGCGCTCTTGATCTCCACTCAGTCCGGATATTCGTCGCGAGTTCTCTCGGCTCGGGCAATGTTAATCAACTTTACGGTATCTCAATTAGCCCACGTGAATTATCGTTAATCAGGTCAAACTCGAACCCTCGAAGAGATCGCGCTGGGGATGCTCGGAGGGGAAGATGGGGGTAGATGTGACGAATCAAAAGCACTTTGACGAGCTCGTTGGCCCCTTGTACTCCGGTTTCGTGCTTTGAATAAATGTATTTCACGCTGAAACGCGAGGGACCAGTCGCCGGAGGGCGACTCGTCCCTCGTTTTCAGCCCCCTCCCCTCCCCAAACCTTCCACAGTCTCGGAGGGTGAATTCAAATATCCCTTTAGCGCCGCAAGTGCTGCTCGGTCTCTTGAATCCAGCGGCATGACCCTCGTTCCATTTTTCGTTGCAATTGACGTCTCGTGGGGTTCACATAACCCACCCCCTCTGGTCGCCCAGGTGACGTGGTTCTCGTCGCGGTTACTCGGCCAGGCGCCTTTGTTGCCCTAATCGCAACGTCGTTAGTCGCGTTCTCGAGCGTGCGAGGTCTCGGCTCTCGCGTCCATCTCGCAGCAACAGCAACAGCAACAGCAACGCGACGTTTCATTCGAAGCAGCTAATTTATTATGCTAATTACTTTCCCAAGTGCACTCTCCGTGTATAAGGCCCAGGGTGGGGGGAGGGGGGGGGGGGGGCGGAAGAGCAGAGGTGGAACGGGCGAGGGAGACGGCAGATAAAAGCCAGGAGGACCACCGCTAAAACCAGCGCTGCACTTGTTTCGGCTGCACCGGGGAGGAGGCTGACATGGCGCACGGCACACCGGAGCGCACTCACCGCTCCTCGCTTCGAATCCTTTCTTTGCTCTTTTTTTTTTACTTCATTCCCTTCCTCGCGGCTTCTCGACTCCGTCCAAAGTGCTTTTTCCGTCCGCCTTCTTTAAAATATTGCGAGGCGTCTCAACACCATCGAAAATATACACGCCGCAGTGACGTATGCGGGACATTTTTCCATTTTTCTCATCGAATTTTCGATTTCTCGAGCAAACACCCAGCACTTTTGGAATCAGCGGAAAATTTCCCGTCAGATGGGATTTTCAGACTTTACGAAATCGAAAAAAAAAAAATTGTAAAATACGCAAGGTGTACCCCTTCTAAAAATGTGTGATTCTTGAGAGTCAACTTTAAAAATGTGCAAAAAATCGAAAAATCGAGGAATCGCGTTCCGCCTGGCGGCTTTCTGTTCGTTGAAAGGTCTTCTTTCGAATGCAAAAAGAAAATCCCGATTCCATATATCCAAAAAAGAATTACACCGATTTTAGTGACGTGTCAAAATTCGAAAAAAGTTCAAAATCATTTTTCGCGTTTTTCTCCTCGAATTTTCGACTTTTCGGGCAAACCCTCGTGATTGTTGGAATCAGCGGAAAATTTCCCATCGGATAGGGTTTTAAAACGTTGTTAAATTACAAATTTTTTTTCGCCGAAAAAACGCAAGGGAAGTGATCGTGAAGTTTACGCTCCCCCGGAATATCCAAGAAAATTACCGAAGAAATATATTCGCCAAGGGGAGGGGGTTGGAATATGTGCGGGGAGGCGGAAAAGTTCCGCGATCTTCTGAAGACTGCGCCGGCGGTGGATTCACTCGAGCAAACCCGGACCGATTGTTCCGCGGCGCTAAAATAATATTTTTCATTTCGTCGCTCGTCGAGTTGTTTTTCCGCGTTTTCCCCCCTGCGCTGTCGTTGAATAATGCACTCCGAGTATCATCCGTAACGACGGCCCCGGCAGTGGCGCGAATGAAATTTCATTTTCATCCTCGCGCGCCAAGCGACGAAGAAGCTTCTCCCGCTCGACCCGGATATCCGGCACTTTCCGGGTGTGTACTATAGGACCATTCCGACGGCCATTACAGGCACGTAGCAGCGTCCTCGACGCCGCTACGTAGTATCAGCTGAACTCGGTGCGCGCCTCGGTGTAGAAAAGAAGCGGCGTCGGCGGCGACGGTGGACCAGGAGGACCGACGTCACTGCCGCCAGCTCCGCGCCAGGAGCACCCGGATTATCGTCGTTCCACCGAATACGCCGGGGCTTCGTCTTTAATCCGCGGGAGATAGACACCGGAGAAAAGGGTAGAAGTCTCGGTGGTGGAATAAAAAAAAAAAAAAAAAAACAAAAAAAAACAAAAAAATGAGCAGGAAAAAAAAACAGAGAGAGGACAGGGAAAAAAGCTTTTGCACTCGGCGGGGAAATCGATCCGCATTCAGATACGGATTCTGCCGGGAGGATCTCCAACGTTTCAGTCGCGCATCGGCCAAAGAGCGACAGAGGGAGAGAGAGCGCGGGAGATAGAGGGAAGGAGAAAAAGAGAGAAGGGGTGAAGAAGATAAAATTGGGACGAGGTGGAAAGAGCGAGATAGAGAGGAAAAATAAAGCGATCTGTGTGCCGATGGAACAATGATGCTCCGCTGGCATTGGGATGATCCCCTTATCTCGAAGAATCTCCGTGGACTCACCCACTTGCCCGGCCCAGAAAACCCTCTGCAGGAACAATTTTATTTTCATTGTCGCCGATCGGATTCTCCCTCTCGCCAGCTCTCCATCTTGCTCTTTGTCTCCTTCTCTCTCTCTCTCTCTCGTTTTCCGTCTCCTTCTCTTTCGTCATGAGAAGCTTACTCGCGCAATCCCAGTTCCATTACCAAAACCTCTCGCTACTCCGGGAATTATCGTCCGGGGCCCTCTGGCCACCCTCGTCCCGCCGAGTTTCCTTATCTCCCGTGCCGGAAGATGGCACGACCGACGGGGGTGGTGAGGGGGTGGCAAGTGGCGCGGAGGGTGGAAAGCGACGTGCTCTCGACGTCGTAACGAAGCGATTCGGCTTTCCGATTTTAACAAGCCACGATAAACCCCCCCGAGCCACGATTCCCTTCGACTTCCCGCAATGATCATAACATAACGGCAAACATTGTGTCACTCAAGGAGCTCGAGATTTGCGCCATTACGGATCGTGATTTTTCACACGACGAGTAATAAGATATTTTCTTCCGCCGCGAGGAAAATTCTGATTTTATTTCATTTCAATAATCCCCGGAATTAAATGTTGAAAAATAATTCTTCCAATTAACGACTGTCGGACGCAGAGAGCGACACGTCGGAGTGACGCGACTAATGGAAGTTACACATATCCGTTGACAATCAGCCGCGACTTCATAAAGCCGGGCGAGTTAACTTTCGTCACAAAGTTAACAGCCAATATTTGAAATGTTCATAAATCCGTGATAAATCCCCCTGCGTCGAAATCCGCGGATATAATGTAATCACGTTTGCGTCCCCTGATTATCGTATCGCGGCGTGCGTTATAATAACGGAAAATTGTGTTATAACTCGAAAGTCGAGGTTTTCATTTTTCGACAAAGCCTCATCTTTGAATAACGAAGTTATGATTTTCGCAATTGCAACCACGCCACGCGGGATATTGCGTTACGGCTGATTGCTCCGACCGCTAATGACTGCGCTCGCGTTACATAATTAAGAAAAAAAACAAAAACAACGGAAAAAAACCCCAAAAAAACAAGAGCAAAGCGCTCCAGTGTTTGTTTCGAGACGAACTCCGTAATGAGAATCCCCCGTGTTTGCGGATAAATATTTCATTGTAATTACGCCGTCCGGCAACTGGAAGTATTCGGCTCGTTTTATTTTTTCGTCTGAGTTTGCCTTTTTTTTTTCAAGACCGCGTTTCGCTCCCAGTCGTCGTTTTCGTCGGCTGTTGCGAGCTGCAATAGCGAGAAAAATAAGTATCGAACCGCTATCGCGGCGCACAGAGCGGGAGGAGGGAGGCAGGGAGGTCGGCAGACTCGAGGCAAATTAAAAGCAACAATCCACAAGCTCTAGGGTAAAAAAAAACTCTCTCTTTCGATTGGCCCGTCTGAGTCGAGAGACTCCGTCGTCGTTTCGTCGTGATTACCCAAAGCCGCGCGCTTGTTGTGATATCGAAAAAATTGCTTATTACGAAAAGACTCTCAGTGAATTCCGTCTCTCCCTCTCGTTCGCGATAACTGTTTTTTTTTCCCCATCCGATCCCGTTTCAGTTTAGACCGAAACCGGGTCGCTGTTTCGTTCTCCGGTGTCTCGCAAATAATATCCGAGCCCGCATTATTTCTCGTTCGCGTTATTACAACAATGGCGAACGAAACTGCCGGCTGCAGTGACTGCTGTTAAAAGTGAGCACACGAGGCGCGCCCACATCTGTCGCGCCGTGCAACGTGAAGGCAGCGGCGCACCGCACCGTGCATTGTTCGTAATTTTTCATCACATTGTCTTTCCGGACCCTCGGAAGATGAGGGCGAGCGGACGAAGCTGTCGCTGATGCACGTCTCGTCTGAGCGAGGAAGTAGAGCGAGAGAGATCGAAATAAACGAGAAAGAGAGACATTTTTTTTCGTGCTCTGGAAGCAGCGAATGATCGATGCCAAAAAATGATAAAAAATAGTAAAGCTACAACGAAGAAACATACTTAAAAAAGTATCAAGAGTACGAAGAGAAAAGAGAAAAGGCGTAAAGAATTAAAGAGAGAGAGAGGGAGATTTTCAAGGGGATAGACCGAGCACAGCGTCCCCTGTCGCTGCTTCAGCGTTCGCCGCTCGAGTTTAGACCGCACACGGCGAGGTATCCGACTATCCAAGTGATCGTCGCCTCTGCCGGCTGATTTGCATATGAAATATTTAATTTACTCCATCCCCCCACCTCCGTCCCTCGTCGATGACTTTTCTCCCTGCGTCCCTCTTTCCACCTCAGCTGCCGCCGAGGGAGGCCACTTTTTTTCTGTATCAATGCACTTTCGCGCATTCAGCCGGCCGGAAGGGTAGAACACGAGGGGTGGGAGCGGATTGCGAGGCGAACGTCGAGGAAGGAGACAGACGAACGCAAAGAACAGCCCTGAATAAACGAGGATGAGGACCCTCATGGATGCAAGTGTCGAGGGCTTTTTGTCTCTCGATCCCCCGGAGTCGCTCTCGCCCGACCAACCCCTCTTTCTTCTTTTCATCCCTCCGCTGCCGCTGCCGCTGCTGCTGCTTCTGCTGCTTCTTCGCTTCGTCGTGTCGCTGATGATACAGACGCGGCTTGTCGCCTCCGCCCCCTCATGCTCGTCGTCGTCGCCTCCGCGTGTACCTCTTGAACATTTTGTCCACACTCTTAATCAGCGTCGTCCCTTCTTTCAGCCCCCGAGAGCCACGTGCTCGTCGGCTCGTTCGAGTGTCCCCGAGTACTTCGCAAATTGACGAACAATGTGCCGGGCGGTTCCGGGCGTTGAGCCGACGCGTCCGGGAAAACTCTCAGACGAGCTTGGATATTAAAAGCGAATATTATTCTTCGGAAAGAGATCGAGGGCGTCGAACGGCTCCGATAAAAGCTCCGGATCCTCAGCTTCGCCCGGATCGTGGGATTATGGCTTATTCTGCGTTACAGATGTGTTGAGAATTATTGTACTCTTCGCTGGCTTGGAGAAACCACCTGTGGGAAACGTCAGAGCAAAAAAATATATTTTTTTGTGGCAAAAATTGTTAACAATGGCAACGCGAGATGTGATTGTTACAGGGATCAACCTCAGGGTTCACTTAAAAAAGAATTGAGAGCACATATAACTCGAAGCCGAATTAGATGTGCTCGAGCAGTCTCGCAGTAGTCAATATCGTTATACGTCAGACTTTCCACTCGGCTCCGTGCCGACGGGGTTACGAGTCGCGTACACCTCGTTCCCTTTGTCCTTTGGGCGCTCCCCGGGCGAAGGAGGATTTGGGGGGAGGAGGAGGAGGAGGAACGTGCTTCGGGAACGACGCGGACTCGAGGAGTTCGGAGTACGCGCGGAGACGAGAAGTAAAGTCACCGAGGAGAGAGATTTCTCAAGTCAAGCGAGGATCAATCGTCTGGAAACGCCGAGAGAGAGAGAGTGAGAGAGCCGTCGTCGTCGTCGCCGCCCGAAGCTGCCTGAGACACAGTCGAAGCAGCGAGAGGCGAAGAGGCCTCTATCTCCTCGAAAGGACGCCCCGAGGCACTCGACGATCGAGTCTGAAGCTGATTTCCCATTAGCTTCGTTTAAATCGCCTCCAACCCCCTCCCCCCTTCCCTCCGCCACTCCGCTCGCCCTGGGCGTGACAGACCCCTGGCACCCTATTTCGTGAAATTCTCTTCGACCGTATTTCGATCGAATTGACGTATTTAGTTCGCGATCTCGTTAGAGCGATAATTTCAAAAGTACAATTACCACAGCGCAGAACATTTTTGCGAAGGACGTCAGGCAGAACGTTGAGAAAATTAAGACGAGTTTTTCTGACGATTGTACGACTGAGAGAATCGTTCGCAAACGGCCAATCTGCGGGATTACTCGGCTCTCCGGTCGCGCCGAGGATGGAAACCAGAGACCGCGTGGGGTGTCGCTATACCGGACGCGACTCCTCGCTGCAATCTTCCCTACGGCGATGGAGCAATGGTTTCTCCAGAGAAAAATATACGGGAACGAACGCTTGTTCTTCGTTAAATCAGAGTTCTGTTGCTTGAAAAAAATAAAAAAATAAAAAATAAATAAATAACGTAGCGCCGGTGATGTCATCAGCCGTTGCATCATAAACATTGTTGCCCTGATATAAAAAATGAAAATATACATAAAGTATATAAAAATATTCGCCTGGACAACGACGATTACCCTGATTGCAGCCACCGATTCAGGGCGTAAATAGCCTGGCGATAAATTAAAAAGCCACCGCACCGTAAAATCTAATAATAAAAAAGTCGATAATCGTTACGCCAATAGTTGCTGCGGTTAATTCCCTTACAAACGTGAAACTCGTAATTGTCGACGTTCGTCGCTGGGTTCTGAAACTTTCCGCGAACGATCGTCGACGCTGAAATTAACCGGAGTGTCGTCGTCGGATTTCAACGTGGAGAAAATTGAACGTCACGCGTCAATCCGAGAATAACGCTTGGCACTCGATCGCGAGAGTCGAACGTTTCCCCGCACGTTTCTCCCCCCCAACCAACGTCCCACGGAATTTCCACTCACCGCTGTTGCCGCCTACGACGATGACAACGACGTCTACGACTGCGACAATGTCTGTGGCAGTTTGCGACGTGCTGAGGAGGATTTCGCGATTTCCGTTTCCCCGCAACGATCTCATTCAAGTTTGCCAATCAGCCGCGCGCGGAAATAGCGCCCCGCGCGTCTCGGCATTGTACAACACGCGCCCGGTGCTCGCTCGTAACAGCCGCCAACTGTGCGAAGCCGTCGAGGGCGCCGTTTTACTCGCGACCTGTTAAATCTCGATTTCCACTCCGACACTAACGACGCACTAAGGTTCCTCCCCCTCCTCGGCTCCGTAAACCGGTGCACGCGAGGCGACGGCGAAGCGACGGCAGAAGACCGCGTTGCATTTTTAAGTACGCACTCGAGAGAGTTACGAGCCTTTTCACTCGCTAGCGAAAAATATTCTCCTTCAGCTTCGAGACGTTCGCATCGACGCACCGCGTGTTCCACTCTAAAACAACCGATCCCATTTAATTCCGACGCTGAGACTACTGCGAAGCACAGGGACGATTCTCATTTCCAAAAGTCGATCCGTCGCCGACCGGTGAGAGACTCGTCGCTACGCGCGAAGCACGCGCGTCATCGGGGGTCTGACCCAATCCTGGCTGCTTCACTGGCAAGCTCCACTAGCAGCGGCCGCCGCTGCCGCTGAGCCGGGCCACCCGGGCGCAGAGTTCACAAAACCGCGTGTCTCGCTCCCCACGAGTCGCAACGTCGCACAGAACAAACCTGTCGATCCCCAAAAAATCGTCTCATCCCCCGAGTCGTACCAACTGTTGATCCAGCATCAAAAATTCCGCGAACCACCCTTAACAGATCCTCCCCTCGAGTTCGCACAACGTTCACACGATTCACGATTCTCCCGACGTGAGAACTGACTCAAAGAAAAAAAAAAAATCGTGCACAACCCACGTGACGTCGGCGCCGGTCGAGCGTCAAGAAGGCCAACAACGCGGCACAGCGTGTCTGACCCGCACCGACACTCTCTCCTTGCAGCCGTTGCTGCTGCTGATGCTGCTGCCGCTGCGTGGCAGCCGCTTCGACACACACACACACACACACGCACCACGTGACGCCGCGTGACGCGGTATCCACGGTTCGCACCGGGCTACTACCGGGTTCGTCCCGTCGTCGGCGTCGCGTCGGCGTCGCTTGTTTTCGCAGGAGCAGCAGAGCCGCGTAGCGCGCCGCCGCCTCGCCACTCGCGTCTCGCCGCCGCACTGCTCTCGCTCTCTCTCCTCCGCCCCCTACCAATCCGCTCTCCCCTCCCCCTCGGCGTTCACTCTCCTCTCCCGCCCCTCCCGCCGCGCGCTCCCAGCTTCGACCCCCCGTCGACGTCCGGCAGAGCACATCCCCACCACCGCGCCACCTCTCACCCTCGATGCTTCTCTCCGAGCCTCGTAGTCTCTCTCGCAACGACGGCGGCGCACCGTGTGCCTCCAGGACTTTCAGTCCCCGCGCGCGCAACTCTCGCCCCCCTCCCGCCCCTGCCCACCAGTCCAGAGCCTCGCAGCGTGGCGCTGGAGACCCCGCTGGCTCGTTCTCCCTCCATCCCTAAATAAAGTATATCTATCTATATATCTATCCCTCTCTCTCTCTCGTTCTCTCCCTCTCTTGCCCGTTTTCTCTATTCCTACTTTCCACACCAGCGTGTCCCCCTTTGACTGCGTTCACGGCGCTTTTTCTCTCTCCCACCCGCTCATCCCGCGGTATCCCCAGACAGGGTAACCTGTCCTCCGACTCTACTACCACTATTACTACTATTACTCTTACTGCTGCTGCTGCTGCTGCTTCTGCTGCTGCCGCTGCTGCTGCTGCTGCTACTGCTGCTGCTGCTGCTACAGCTAAAACTACCACTACTACCGATGCTGATGCTGCTGATGCTGCTGCTGCTGCTGCTGCTGCTGCTGCTGCTGCTGCTGCTGCTGCTGCTGCTGCTGCTGCTGCTGCTGCTGCTGCTGCTGCTACTACTGCAACTACTACCACCACCTCTGGTCCTCCTCGAAAGCTCCGCTCGCGCCCCTCGCCTCATCCACACTTTCAACGACCGTGCGCGTCAGACGGGACCAGATCAGCGCCGGCAGCAGCAGCAGCAGCACCAGCAGCAGCACCACCAGCACCAGCAGCAGCAGCAGTACGTCTCCCCCACTAACCTCTCCTGCCACTATTCGCGAGAAATCACCCCTCCGAAATCGCTCGGTCTCGCTCGCGCGCGCACACACCGTGTGTTTCTCGCGGCGAACGGGCCGCCGGGGGTAAACACTGCGGAAGAGGTGGAGCAACAGAGAGCACGAGCGAGAGAGAGAGAGCGAGGGAGAGAGAGAGAGAGTGCTCTCCTCTCTCCACACAGCCCCCGGATCGATCCGCCCGTCGGTCCAACGGCCTCCGGCCCTCTCACTCTCATTCCCTTCCGCGCCACCGCCGACCCGATGCACCCCATCCTCCTCCCTCTGTGTGTGTGCGCCGGGCGGCCTGTTACCAACGCCGATGTCAATGTGTTAAGAACTATTACCAGCTCGGTGTGTCCCCTTTGTGAACACACACACACACACACAGACGCACACACGAAGGGCGTGAACGCGCGGGTCCGAACGGAAGCGCGGATCTGACCGACGAGGTTGAAGTGCCAGGGACGCGGCGAGACCGTGGTTCCCTGGTCGCGGCGGTCGCGCGCCACCCGCGACAGCACCGACGGTCGGGGGATCGCACGAGAGCGATGAGAGCGAGAGAAAGTGGGGAAGGGACCCGCGGGGTTCGCGGACCTCGACCCGAGATCTCGAGGTTAACGAAGCTACGCGTCGTCAGGCCTGCCCGAACGCTTCTGAAATCCATTATCATTATTTTATTTATTTTTATTTATGTTTTTTATTCATTTTTATTTATTTCCACGGAAAGATCCCTTTCATTATCACCTGTCGCGGACAGAGAAAGAAATAAACGTGCCGAGCTTCCGACCCACGGGAGTCGATTATACCGATAGCGATTTTTTTTTTTTTTTTTTTTATTTGTTTTCAGAGGTCGCGGACTCCACAGACGGGTCACGCGTGTTTGCTTCGATTCGAATGATCGGGTGAGTGGCCCGCAACAGCAGCGCCGTTCACCCCGCAATTCGGACGGGATACACGAGCCCGGTGGCCCGGAATTTAATTCGCTGCGGGAGGAGCGACGATTCTATCCGTGCTCTTCCGTCCGCGCATAATCAGCTTTTACTACTCGCACGCTCGAATTCACCGGACGCGTGCGTGGCGCGGTTGGAAAACGTCATATCGTTCGCGACGAGATGACGGTTCTCGTAACACGCGGTTTAAAGTCGATGTCTGGAAAAGCGGCGAGCGAGAGAGAGAGAGAGAGAGAGAGCGGAGATAAGAGAGATAATTGTGGCAGATTGAATTTCGAGAATCTCCATGAACGACGGCGGCAGCAGCAGCAGCAGCAGCAGCGTCGTCGACGAGACGAGACCGCGGAGAGAGTGTCCCGGGTTCCTCTCGTCACCTCGGCGGCTAATGAAGTCGCGCGCGCGCCTCATCAACCGACGAACGTCGCGCTGCACCTTGGATCACGAGTGTGGCTCGGGTTACACACTCGTTCGGCAGCACCTGTGGCTTCTGTTCTCGCAGGCGAATCCGCGGAATCGGCCCCGTGCGCGAAATTACGAGAGACTCCCTCTTAACGACGCGCGCTCTCTTGATCTCGTTTTCCGCCTCCTCCTCGGGGGTTATCACGGAATCCACCGGCCCGGATGAATCGACGGCGCAACGACGACTGCGTCCCAGGTGCTTCAATCGTTGGAAATTGAAATGTCGATTCTGGGAAATGGCAAAGAAAAATTACGATTTTTTTTATATCCTACACTCGTTTGAGAAGAGCGCAACGCTCGCGGGAATTTCGCGGGTGAAACGACACACACCGGGGGTTTTAGGAGAGTCGGGAAGGCTCCGGTAAGGCCTGCAGCCCGGGTGGTGATTAGGGCGAATCGTTAGCGAGCCGCGTTAACGTTGCCTCGCGTCCTCAGCGCCGGGGAGGTAACCGCCAAGTTGAGTGGAACGATCGTTAAAGGGTCTGGAAGTTATTTCTGGTAACGAGCCCCGCGGAGCCAACTGATGGCCGAGAGTGCACGAGTGTGTGTTACCGGCCGCCTGCACGAGCAACACCACGCGCGACCCAAGACGCGGGTTGGTCGCTTCGCGATACTTCTGAAAGCGAGACGGCGAAAAACACGCCGCGGATACTCGTCGAATTTTACGAATATTTAATTAGTTCCCGGGGCATCGTTAATTCCGGGCTACATTAATTTATCATCGACGTGGTTAATGTACATTTCGTGTTCCGATCGGAGACCCAACGAGTGCGTCGCAAATATTTCCACTTATTACCAGACATTTTACAACGCAAAATGAGTACAAATGAAAATGTTGAGGTAGGACATTGGAACGACACAAATGGAAATTGCCCGGGAAGAGGCGGCGAGTATGAAAATGTTACGAGTATCGAAGCCCTGGTAGAAAATCTGTAGCATTGTGTTACATTCGGCCCAAGCCAGGCACTGATCGCACCCGGACAGGTTTGAATCAATCAATGCTGACCAGGACCTGACTAGCGCCGAGTATAACACCGTAAATTTTCCACCAGGAATATCCGCTACATTAAATATATCCGCCAGGAATAATATCCGCCGAGTATAACACCGTAAATTTTCCACCAGGAATATCCGCTACATTTCTGCATCTTGCAACCGACTTACACAGCGCATCGACGCTATTTCATTTCATTGTTGAACCGGATTCGTACGTCGGTTCATTTATCAGGGATACCATTGGCGGAGCAGCGGCGAAAGCGTCGAGAGAACCTACTGCGCGTTAGAACGATTGAATTTCGCGATAGAGTCGATATAACGCTGCGTACACCGTGCCACACCGGTAGTACCCGAGGGTAAACTCAATGACGATCATCGCCCGGGTGTACCTCGAGGTTCAATTTAATGAATTCCTGGGCAGAGAGAGAGCGCGAGGTGGAGGATTCGCGGTATGGCACCGGCAACGGTCGGTCGGCCGGTCCGGGGGGCTCGCGTATTTCGACTTTAATTTAGTTCGTACGCGGCGCGGAATCTACCGCAGGCGTGCATATAAACCGCACGCACGCGTCTGTCGTGCCGGCCCGGGATGAAGCGGATGGAGGGCGCGAGCGCGGTACTAGGCGGCAATGAACGAGAGATGCCCGGTCGCTATTCGCGCAGTGCGGGCTTTACGCCAGTCGTAAAATAGGCCGACGTGCATGTAGCCCCTGTTTGTTGTGCTTCGCGGCCACCTCGACACTTTTGTCTCTCGCTCTCTCACTCTCTGTGTCTCCCTCGCTCTCGCGCTGAATTGGTTCCATTTTTTATCTATCCTATAAGAGGAATCGTCCTCTTATAGGATAGATGTACCGTTAGTGGCCACTGTACCTATTGTGGCCATTTTTATTATTTTCTTCTGCAAATTATGTTATCCCCACAATTGCACGTTGATTTTTTTTTAACGAGTGCATTCCAATTCACCGAATGAACTACCCTACAATTTTTTTATTCGACTAGGCTAATCACACGCGCTGGCGCGCGTGACCGAGATACTTTTTCGCTGCTGCGCTCTTATAAAGTTTTAAAAGGGTAAATCGCAATTGAAAAATCCTTGTTCAGTTACTTTTGAAAAAAAAAAGGAAATTTGTCGTTTTGCTTGTCAGAAATCGTAGATCTGGCCGCCGGGCCGAAAACTGCCCAAATCGGGGTCACGAAATTTATTTTTTCAAAATATCGACTTTTAACCTGTACCATCGTTCTCAAGTCGCATATTCTACCCCTGAAAACACTGGTTAAAACCCTTTTTTAGTTGATTTTGAAAAAAAAAATTTTTGGCCGAACAGTTTGTCAGAAATCGTAGATCTGGCCGCCAGGCCGAAAACCGCCCAAATCGGGGTCACGAAATTTATTTTTTCAAAATATCGACTTTTAACCTATACCATCGTTCTCAAGTCGCATATTCTACCCCTGGAAACACTGGTTAAAACCCTTTTTTAGTTGATTTTGAAAAAAAAAAATTTTGGCTGAACAGTTTGTCAGAAATCGTAGATCTGGCCGCCGGGCCGAAAACCGCCCAAATCGGGGTCACGAAATTTATTTTTAAAAAATATCGACTTTTAACCTATACCATCCTTCTCAAGTCGCATATTCTACCCCTGAAAACACTGGTTATAACCCTTTTTTAGTTGATTTTGAAAAAAAAAATGTTTGGCTGAACAGTTTGTCAGAAATCGTAGATCTGGCCGCCAGGCCGAAAACCGCCCAAATCGGGGTCACGAAATTTATTTTTTAAAAATATCGACTTTTAACCTATACCATCCTTCTCAAGTCGCATATTCTACCCCTGAAAACACTGGTTATAACCCTTTTTTAGTTGATTTTGAAAAAAAAAATGTTTGGCTGAACAGTTTGTCAGAAATCGTAGATCTGGCCGCCGGGCCGAAAACCGCCCAAATCGGGGTCACGAAATTTATTTTTTCAAAATATCGTCTTTTAACCTATACCATCGTTCTCAAGTCGCATATTCTACCCCTGAAAACACTGTCATCAACCTTTGTTTAGTGGATTAAAAAAAAAATACGATATTTGACAGAACTGTCTAAGTTATCAAGGACAAATGAACCTGGACTCGGTCTGCGAGTCCCAGCCAATCACAGCTCGAATACTTTGCTAAAAATGCTTTCCGTTACTCATGAACTTTTTAAAAGAGGGATTTAATGTTTCGATTTATTGATTTGAATGTGATGGCCACAATTGGCCCTAACATGGCCAAAAACGGTACGTCTATCGTATGCAATGTACAATCGTCACACCTCTGACAGTCACCTCTCGACTCGCGACCAAACAAAGCGAGCGGGAGAAACGTCAAATAAATAAACGGTGCACCGCGGTGTGTAACCCGGACGAGTGACAACTGCAGTGACTACGAAACACGAGCTATTGTCCCAGGGTCGCGGCAGCAGCCACTCAAGTTCATCTCTCGCGTCGCAGGAATTCAATCTCGATTCTTCGATCTTCCAGACGAGAATCGCGTTTCCCCCCGAGGCACAGCCACCCGGCGCAGAGGCGTCGTGTTGGCACAGGGGAAGGAGAATCCCCCGCTGGTCGGACTCGGCGCGAGAAAACACGAGGTGGCGGTAGGCGCGACGACGTCTGGAATGAAACTACAAAAGCGAGCGAGCGAGTTTTTCGTATTTATTCGTCTCGAATCAAATAAGAGCCTTCCGCGCTTCCGCGAGTCGCGCGCGAAAGGGAAATAACCGGAAGTCGCGCGCCTCTATATTTTTCCCTACAGTGGAAATAAAATACATATGTGGGAAATATTGGAAGATCGAGCTTCATCCACTCCGAGCCAATAAAATTGTTTTTTTTTTTATTTCTTTTTTTTCCCCGGCGAAAAAAGAAAATTTTGTCCGCCCATGTTAATTGAGTTATCCGAAGCCGGCGATTTAATTTTATTGCAAGCGGCGCCGTAATTGTAGTCGATTGACGTGCAGTCGATAATTATATTCGGAATCGTGTTTTAAATTAACGGCAACGTTTCGAATGCCGGGGAAATAGATTCTCGCTCGTAGAATCCAGAACCGCGCGACGCGGAATGCTGTAACTTGGCGCGACACATAATTTCAACGTTTGCATCGCTATCACAGGGGGAGAGGTGGGTGTGGGAGCGTCGGGCGTGTTTATTACCAATTTAGTTTTGCGACGTCTCATTTTGCTGTCATTTGACATTTAACGTCGAGCAATCAGCGAGTAATATTGTGATTTTCGCGTGACACTATTCGGTCCGTGTATTTCAGTTTGGACGTGCGAATTTGCAAATTATCTGTACAAAGGATACGTGTGTTACATTCGCGAGAATGTTTATTGCGTCAGGTCAGTTAAAACTATCGTTGGCAGTGTCGATAAATTTAGCAGCCAGGATCCAGCTTGAATTTGCGACTCTAACCTGGAGTCACGATGACCCCACGACCAAACGCTTGTCTCGCGCGACTATGCCGGGGAAAAACAATGCGAAACGAGAGCAGCGAGTGCGTCGTAGCGAGACCAGCGCGAGATTTACGACGCGGTGCGAGAGAGTCGCGGAGAAAAGAAGCGGAGGAAACATCGCGCTCGCAAGTCGGAATAAAAGCGCTGTAACACGGTCGCGAGGAGAGAACGTAGGCTGACGTCGGCGAGAGAAGCGGCTCCCGCTGCTGCTGCTTCTCTCGCGTTAAGTGCGACCCGCGAGCGCGTACAAAGTGCAACGGCGGGCGGCGGCAGCGGAAGAGCGAAACTGCGGATCCGCCGAGAGGCTTCGCGTTGGTCCATTTAGCTCGCACGCGCCGTGGTTGCGATCTCGTGCCATCCTCGGGCGTTGAAATGATAAAAAAAAAATCAATCCTCCCCGAGTCGTGGCAGAGGAACAGCAAACACACACGGAGGCGGCGCCGAGCGGCGCGCGGAGCGGAGGAAAGTGCAGAAGAGAGTGGCATTGCCACCTTATGGCAGAGCGGCGAGGGCCAGTCGCCTGCGCTCGTTGCTGCATCGCGCAGAGCCTCCCGAAGCGGTGCAACCGTGAGCAGGTGCTCACACAGACAGACAGACAGATGGAGCGAGATATATGTATGTATATATATAGATAGACAGAGAGAAGAGACCCGCACGTAGGTTGTAGGTATTTCCACCGGCGGTACGCTGCGGGCTTGTCGTGTCATCCGTTACTACTGGCGCTCTCGCGAGCGCGAGAGCGCAAGAGTCCACGGAATTTAAAAGTCAAAGCGAATGCAGATTAGGGCGAGACGTGGCGAGCTACCCTGTCGAGTTATGCCACCGCCGCTACCGGTAAAAGCAAAGCACAGCAGAGTAGAGCCCGGTGGCCTCTCTCCTTCGCTCGCCGGGTTCTCCCCTGGCCCTACAGCTTGTGCTGCTGCTGCTGCTGCTGTTGCTGCTGATGCTTCTGGTTTTCGTACCCTCCTCCTCGCCGACGCCGCTTTCGGCCCTCGATCTTTCGTTCTCCTCTGCGCTCTCTCCTTCCTCCGGCCCCTCTCGACCTCCGGTCTCGTCCTGCCGGGCTCCTCTCTCTTATTCTCGCTCTGTGTACGACACAGCGCGTTTGCACGAGGCAGAAAGCGTTTTGAATTTCCCCGAGTCGAGGGGATTCTCGCGCTTACACATCCCCCCCGCGAGCATCCTGCATCAGTGGCGCACTACCACCCGCTGACCACTTCTTCCCGAGGGTTGGGGGGGGGGGGGGGGGGGGGGTGTGGATACTGAATTCCAGGGTTGGTATTCGACCTCGACGAGGATTATCATTATCCCCGGGGTATCCTCGTCCGTTCTTTCCGCTCGTTCCCTTCGCCACCCTGGCGACGGCGGCACCGACGCGCGACCGGAGGCTTCCCGTGTCCGATCCTCATCACACCCTCATCCCACGACTCTTCCGCCGTCGCTTTTTCTTCCCCTCCGCCGTGTGTCTGGCGAGCGTCGGGTACTTCGGGCTTCTCGGCGTACACGCCGCTTTCTCTCCATTTTTTCTTTTTTTTTTGGTTCACCCTTTTCGTCTTTTCCGCAACCTCGGAATTCGTGCACGAGACTCGGGACGAATTCCGAGAGTGTGGGGAAACCTGAAAAAAAAAAAAAAAATGGTGAACCCGAGAGGAGAGCTGCACTCTAATCCTGTCGTTGTGTCGTTATGACCGCGTTGTGTATTGCGGACGTTGCGCATTGTATATTTATTGGATTATCGTCCGACGGAGTTTCGCGTTGGATTTAATTCCATCCGAACTTCGACGTCTTTTCTGCTCCTTTTCCTCCCTGCATCTGCTGCTGTCCTCCTTTCTCCCGACCCTCATTCTCTCTCTGGTTCTCGGCGCACTTCGCTCGGGGCTTTTACCCCGACGAGTGTACAATTCGCGTGTTTTGCCTGCGACGGTGCAGCCAGTCGATTACCCGGAGCTCTCCTATTGTCTGACTTCGCGACGCGAGGCTCTCGGCGCAGATCGACGACAACGGCGACGACGACGACGACGAGGAGAGAAACGCGGCGGTTCCCGAAATAGAAGCGACTGGAGCGCACCGATAACGCGGCGCGCGGAATTGTGGGACACACGTGGCGCGCCGAGATCGACCGCCCCTCGTCCTCGTCCAAATCGATACCCGCGTTTATTTTTCTTTTTTTTTTTTTGTTTATCCAATTAATTTTATTCCACCAACTATTCCACGTGTTTCCACCTGTCCACGTTGTGTCAAACCTTGTTTTTTTACACAATGTGCACCACATTGTGGACTAAATGGAAGTTCAGTCCATGTTCTCGTCCCCTTCCACGTCGATCTCGGTTCGCATCATTTTTCGCCGAGTTTATCACTTCTTCACTTCGCACTTCGCACTCGATCAACATCGGCTCCAGGGAGCGACTCTCGGCTGACTCGAGCGTCGACGACGCTCGGTGCGTGTTCGCCATTCACACGGCAATCTTTTCCATCTCGCGCTAGTCTGGAAAGAAGAAAAAAAAAACTGCGCGCCAGCCGACAGCGAAGCGCATAGGAGTTCCGATGGCCCCGAGGCGTTCGTTTGTTTTCGACATTAAATCCCGGAACCGCGGGCTTTCCAGCGCCGATTTGCATCGAATCGAATTTCTCTCGCTCGCTCTCTCTCCCGTCTTCTTCGCCTCTCTTCGCCGCCGCGAAGAGAGGCGAAACGCTGCTCGACGAAACGAGAGAAATACAGCGAAGCCCGAGCGCCAGGATCCATTTGCGACCGCCGTGCGCTCGGATTTCGTTTCTCCTGTCATTTTCTTTTTTACTTTCGTTCTCTCGTTTTTCAGAGCCTGGAGAACGGAGCGAGTCGGGCGCAGGGTGAAACGCCCGACCGCGGGAAATTTCGTTCGAATTTCCATACCCTAACGAACCCGCCAGTCGACGGGGGGCCCCTTCTCTCTTTTCGCGGCCACTCGCTCGCAGATTTCACCCCCCGGTGCGGCCGAACCCGTCCGTTCCAATTTTTCTTCGCTCTATTTTTTTCCCCCCCGGCCTCTCCTCGTTCACGTCGCCCCTTCTCGTCTATCTTCCGCCCTTTCTTTCCCGTCGTCGAGGTGGGAGGAACCTTCGCCGTGATCCGAAGACTATTTATGCACGATTTTCGCACTCGCCACGGCCACTCAGCAGAGTCTGAGCTTATCGACAAATTTCTCGAAGCGGAAAAAAAAAATTCATCGAAGGATCTACTCGACATTTTTTTCGCAGTCATAATGTTGCCAGAAAAGATTCGTGTCCCGAGTCGACGGACGTCCCGCGTTCAGCCGAGATCGGGAACCATCTGCTTTATTCCGAGAAAATTAATATTCCCGGAACGTCCCGGCGGAGAATAATTTTCATCGCCGTGACAGCGAAGAACAAAATGAGGAAATGAGATGACAAAACGAAGCGTGACGAAACGTTGATCGTCGACGTTTGGATGCAATCTTGGCTTGCTCTGCTCAAACCTGGGCAATTAATAAACTACACCGTGAGTTTTTTTCGCCGGGAGAAAAATCCTGATTCGCTAACCGAGAGAAAATCAGCCCCGAATCGTCGAAACGTCGAAGAAGAAAAAAAGCCCCGACACAGATTTCCTTTCATCTAGCCTCGCGACCGCGTCTGTGTTTCACGCGTAACGCCGAGTGGTTCGCGTAATCGCCGCTATATCCCCGAGCCGCAAGCGAAGTACAGAGAGTGCCCTGTGCCCTTTCAGCGACGATCTGTCATTAGTCCTAACGGTCCTAACGACCGGACGACCCCGCCACGTTTTTCCATCGCCGGGTGCGAAGGATCGAGGTAGGAAAAAAAAACAAAAAAAGATCCGTCGCGGGCGAAAAAGCGTTCGAACGTGATGACGGTCGGCGCGAGAGGCGAGACGGATGAAAGGAGCGCGGCGCCAAAGGGCTCCGACTGAGCCATTTGACGATGCGAAAGGGCTGGGCCGAAGCGACCAAAGACTGGAGAGGGGCCCGGACGAAAAACACGGCAGTGACTCGGGAACTGGGAGAGTAACCTTTACACCTGGCTAAATATGACGGTGCGAAAAAGCAACCGGCAGTTCGTTGTTTAACATCGCGAAATTTGTCAATTTGTCAGAAAAAAAACATTGATTTTTCCATTTTTCTCCTCGAATTTTCGACTTTTCGGGCAAATAACCGTGATTTTTGGAATCAGCGAAAAATTTGCCATCGGATAGGGTTTTTAAACTTTGCGAAATAAACATTTTTTTTTTCTTCAAAAAATTTGCAATTTTTGAGGGTCAATTTTTAAAATCTGCAAAAAATCGAAAAATCGAGATATCGCGTTCCGCCTCGCGACATTCTCTTCGTTGAAGAGTCTTCCTTCGAATGCAAGAAAATAATCCCGATTATATTGACCCAAAGAAAAATTACATCGATTTTAGTAAAGTGCAAAAATTGGGAAAAAGTGAAAAACCGTTTTTGGGTTTTTTTTCCTAATTTTTTTTTATTTTTCGGCCAAAAACCGATCATATTTGGAATCAGCGGAAAATTTGTCATCGGACAAGGTTTTAAAACTTCGTTAAATCGAAAAAAAAAAATTTCCTCAAAAAACCGGCAAGGGATCCTCCGTCAGCGCGCGCGCGACCGAAGCGATAAGGACGCAATTTCCACGCTTATAATCATCGAAACACGCCGTTCGAGCTTCCGCGCGTAATATCATTTTCGAGCTCGACGAACGTCCGCCTTCCGTCGAACGCTCGCAGCTTGCTCCGTCTCGATCGTCGATTCCGACCCCTCGGCGAAAAATTTAAAGCCATCCCGGCGATAATCCGGCCTGAGAGGAAAGTTCACGAATGAGAAACGAGTTTTGCTCCTGACGGGCTACCCGAGCCACTGAACATCGCACTCGCGAGAGACTCTCGCTCGGCGCTGTATTTTATTTAAAATATATTCCGGGTCGCGGGAGCGCGAGCCGGAGTTCCCAAAAAGAAAATAAAAAAGAAAAAAAAAAAAACGATACCATTTTCACCCGAACTGTCTTGGACTGGAAAAGCGAAATCCCTCAAAGCGAGCAAATGCCTGACAGGTCGATGGAGCAAAATATACGCAACCATCGCGAGATTTTTTTTTTTCGTTCCTCTCCTCTCGGCGGAAAAAATTCGTCCGGTGTATAGTCGTATTTCGTCGTCGTTATTTGACAAACGTCGCCGTATTCCATTAAAAAAAAATTTGGACTTACCCCAATGACGAGTGAAACAGATATCGATGATTCTCTGGAATTTATTCATGTAGCCAGGACAATATGAGCAACTCCTCGCGTCGAGATTCGCCCAGTGCTTGGGCCAAGATTCGCCGCCGAGGAAAGTCAAGCGTCCGCAGCATCCAATCCCAAAATATTCCTGAACGATCCGTCACACTCGAGTCACGCCGTCAAAGGTCGCAAAGATCCGGTTTCCCCTGAAAACGACCATCGGAATCACATCGGAACTGCAGGATCCTGAATATCAGTACGGCCAACTCCTGCCGGGTCCAGAATTATAAATAGGGCTTCCAACCTCCACCCTGAATATTCGGTGACGGCCGACGGGAGTTATCTCGCGCTCCTCATTAAGGCCGGATAAGTTTTCGTAAAACGCTTTGGAAACTGTCATCCCTCTTAATCTCCACTCGTCGGAGATAGACAAGAGAAGAGAGAGAGAGGAGCCGGGGGAGGGTCGTGTTTGGCCGATGTACACAGAATTATTCAAAGGCCATCCGTCCGCCGCTCGCGCCTCATGCATCTCGTTCTCCCCCGTCGTCCTTTCCCTCGGTATGTATATCCCCCTCATCATCCCGGCTCGCTCGGTCGCCGCTTCGATGCTCCTCTCATAGGTGTGCGCTGCTGCGGCGCAACGTCGTCGACTCTGAAAACGGACACACACGTTTGTGAGCTTTAATACCAACAAACTCGCGTCAAGCCTGGCGCGCGATAGCGCACACATACATATGTATATACATCGCCTATATACACACTACGCCATTTCTCTCTCGTACGGACAACTCCGGGCCTCTCGCGCGCGCGTTCGCCACGCCGAGGCTCGCGTTATAACGCCGCAGCGGGATCGCGTTAGCGCCCGGTGCTTCTCGATGAGCGGCGGGATGGATACGTGTAAACCACCGCTGATGCTCGCAGAGATGCTCATAGCCGATGCTTCGCTGGTACAACGTGGCCCGCGTTATACAGTGCCCAGAGTGCGTCCGCCCGGCGCGACACTCGACGTACGAAGCGTCAAATTTGTGACAGGCCGAACGCGGCGTCGTACGGAAACACAACGGTCGGAATTAAACGACCTGGGGTGAATGTTGTTGTGACGCGAATCGGTCAGACACGACGGTTCGCTGTGTGGTATTACAGTCACGTGTGCAGCCGCAGGGTGAACCGCGGCGAATCCTGGACAAACGTATGGGACTTCTGGGAAATTTCGGCTCGGCGATCATCGTCGTTCCTCCGCCCTCGCTGGTAATATTTCAGACACAACGAATTTTGGAATGTCCATTAATTTTCCGTGGTTGTACATCAGGTGTAAATTGTCTGAATATCTCGAGAGATCTGCCTGAAGAACCTGCCGAGTCGGTATATGATTAAAATACTGCTACTAATTAGCGGTACAAGAGTTAATACTGACCTTGCTAACCAAAACCGACGTTTCCAGGCAAATCCTCGTGTGCGTTCAGCGATCCGATGTCTCCACCACAGTGATGATATTTCTGCAACAAAATGATGTCAAGCTCATCGCCGCGGTTTCTCATCGCCTCGCAATCTTCCCGTCGTCTCTCTATGATCGTCTCCGAAGTTTTACAGCAAATGATTATCACCCACCGTGACGGGTCTTTGTCGCGAAGACGATTTTATTACCGTCGGATGGGCTCTCCTTCCTTCCCGCTGTAGAGTTCCCCCCTCGTTTGCTCGGTGACGCGGCAGCGTTGGCTGACGGTGATCAAAATTCATACGCCGCATTAACTCGTCTAATGACCCGTCGTTCTGCCGCAGTCTAACGACGGAGCCTTCCAGCTTCTCCGGCTCTCTTCCTCGTCGCCCTCTGCCCTCCCGCGTCTCCTTGTTACTCTTGCGGGAGACGTGACGCCAGGATTTTTGTCAGCCTCTCCTGCATCCAAGCTCCTCGAGGGATTTCGCGTTGCGGTCGCAGTGCGACCGTTCTCCTGCGGTCAGCGTGGGTCACGCGGCTCTCCGTGTTGTGCGGCGAATGTGGTTTCGCTAATTTTCTTTTAAATTATACTCACCCTCCGGCTTTTCTCCAACCTCCGATCCTTCCCTTTGTCCCTTGATGAGTGTCCTCGGAATCCTTTCAATGATAACCGCAAAGGTTGATGTGGTTCCTGAATTCCTGTAACAAATTATTTAAATATCGAGTCACACAGACGGCATCAAACATCGTAGCACTGCAACATACAATTCGTGTGCTGAATAACAGCTGACTTTTATCTACTGAAATATCGGGACGCACAGACGGAATGGAACATAGCAGAGCGCAGCGATACCCAATTTGCGCTCTTAACCAAGAGCCCGAGCCTCAATCGTACATTATTCGCCATCAACGGTGAATCTAGCGTCGCGATCGAGCCGGCGAATTTCGTCGAGCGGCTGTCGGTCGACCCAGCGATTCGCCCATCGGGTGAATTTAATGTTGCACGCGCCACCGCGGTACAACGCGACTAACGCACATACGTTTACACTTTAACGGGGCTTCGGTTACGTAGCACCGAGGTCCTCGTCGGGGGGAATCATGCCCCGAAATCTGTGAATTATCGCCGTGTCCCCGACAAAGGTCAGGGTATCTCGGGCGATTACACAGAGCGAGAGAGACAGCAGCACAAAGCATATATACGAATCGAGCGCGCGGACCAGTCACGGTTGCCCCTATACCGATATTACTACTGGGACATCAGCCGTTTATCGACAGCCCCGCGTATTGTGCGGCAAAATCACGAATCACGGGCCTCGACGGTACAGAGGACTACGATCACTTCGAAGCGAATAATCATTCGGCGTAAACTCGGCCGCGTTTGGAAAATGAACTTGAGCGTGACGAGAGTGATAGAAAATTCGTCAATGGCTCCGCTCCGTTTTGTCCACCGATACGTGGACAAACGGAGCGGATCATCGGTCCAGGTATCCGTATCATCGTACGCTACCGATGATACGGATACCGACGGTTCGTAATCGAGTTTTTGGAGCGACGCATTTGGAAGCTACTCGACGCCGGGGCCACGAGCGAATGAGCTCAAACCGGTCGTTGAAAATTGCCATCGGTCGATGCGCGTTCACGGTCGTAACGGCCCAAGCGGAGGGGGGCTTTATGTACGTTGATCGAATAATTCCCCGGGCTGTACACGTTGTAACACCGCGATTATTAGAAGCGCCGGCGAAACACGTTCGCCGCGTCTACTCGCAAATTCAATGTACATTAATGAGCCCGCGACGACGAAATTACAAACACGATGGATTTTTAATACGCCGCGCTCGCTGAGCGACGAAGCGCGCGACGGGAGGGAGACACGGCGCGACTGGCTGACGGAAGATTCGCTGAACGAAGATGCAGGCTGTTATCCGCCACCCCGAGCGCTTAATCGGAGCGTGATTAAAAATCCACCAACAGCGCCTGACTCATTCGAGGACGCGAAAATTGAAATTGAATCCCCACTTTCGACGAGATATTTTATTTATTCTTCAGTGTAGCAGCGCCTTGACGAAAATATGATGTTGAAGTTTGCATCATTGGAATGCAACGAAACATTTTTTTTTTTTAATATCGTAACGATTCTAAATAATTATTTTATAGATCAATAGTTATAACTTTTTATACCGAAGTACGATCCTTTGAGTTTATTAGAATAATTTTTTCAAAAATATTTTCGTTGCTTTCCAACGATGAAAACTTCAACAGAATAAAAAAATAATACAATGATGGGGGAAAAATGTAAAAAAAGAAATATATTAATTGAAGGCCCAAAATTGTGGTTTCCCCCGAAATCAGAATTCAATTCAACGATCCGAAACCGAAAACCAAAAGTGAATTTACCGAGCGACGCCGAGGAGCCGGGAAACGAAGGTGAATTCGGGGCGGTGATAGCGAAGGTGTCCCGGGGATCGCGAGTTTCTATTCCCAGCGGCGTCGTCAGCAGGCGACCTCGTCGCGCACCCGGGCCGACACCGGAGAGTGTACAATCTGGCGGGACCCAATCACTGCAAATAACTTGTCACCCTTTGGTCCCCCCGTCGCGGATAGCTTTGAGAGGCTCGAGGAGAGAGAGCTCGGTGACTTGGCGCTATCCGCAGGAGCCCCGACGGTGGTGATAGGTCAAAGAAGCGGAAAATAGCTTCTCGCAGCGACGAGGAGCGGAGTTGTCCCGTGACAAATATATCTCTCTTTCTCTCTCTTTCTCTCGTCGAGCGTGGGTGGTACTTGCGATTCCATTGCTCGTCGCTGCGATTCCACCGCGACGCTAATATCCCTTTGGGAGACACAGCGTCGACTCGAAGAAAACAAAAGTGAGAACCCGGAGGAAAAGATTTTCCTCGTCTCTTCTGGGAAAACAAGAAGCTCCTCCCGAAGAGAGTCTACGGTTCGTTTTTTTTTTTTCTGTTCATTACAAAAATGTTGAGGATCGTACGAAGCACAGTTATTTCAAAGTCGACTAAATTAAATTATTTACCGACGATCGTGCACATTGAAAATATTCAATACACCAATTTTCTGGAACAACGAGCCAACGGAGAAAAGTTTGCCTTCGAATTGCCGTTGGAAGAGAAACTGGCATTGAAACAGGGTGGCCATTGTGTGTGGAAACAACAGTCGACGAATTTATAAAATGTATTCAAACGCATTATCGACCAGTTCCATCGTCAATTTGTCGTCAGTCCCCGCCGAAGCTTCCCGTGTACGATCGGAAGTTCTCCCGTTCCCTCGGGAGAGAGATGCATACACTCGACGAAAGCTCGGGATGCGAATGACGGGTTGGCCAGGGATGGAGGGGGTTGGTCGGTGCGCCTGAGGCTGCCAACGCGAGGGGGCGTCCGGCCAGCGGCGGTTCGGCCGCGCGAGACAGACGACTGGAGAGCCTGTTTCGCCCTTATTAATGACGACAATAACTCTGGCGACGACTACCGACAGACCCGAGGAGACTCGAGGCACCAGCAGCAGCGGCGGCGGAGGAAGGAAGGAAGAGCCGAGAGAGCCCGGGACCCGACAACGAGCGCGTACCGGCCATTTCCCTGTTTCTGGCGAGTGCCCGGGACTATTACCCTTTAATTATTGCCAATGGCAGAACCCGCTGTCCCGTGTTCCCTGCGGAGACTGCGACTGACGTTACGAAAAATCGATGGGACCCGTAAAGTGCAATTCCACTTCGAAGTTTGTACATTAATGCGATGATGTCATATTAAGAGGATACGACACTTCGTTTGGAACTTCGGTGCCAATGAAACGCCACTTTTTGGTTTTTCGGTTCTTCCAAACGAACGCGTCGAATTTTCAAGGAGCGAGAAGCTTAGTCCAATTCCGCCATCATTTCCTACCCGTGTTCCAAATTTGCTTGAAATTCGATTCACCATTTCGAAGAAAACAGCTTTGAAAATTTAATTATCTACTCTACGTTAAACATTCGGAATTCTGTGTATAAATTGTGCATCCCGCGCGTGTCCTTTCCGCCTGGGAAGTCTGTCGCGCGGCAAACTGAGGCCAACATTGTCGGATCCCGAAACGTAATTAAAGAGCATCCGTAATGCGAACGTGGAGCGTAATCACCGGTAACGGTAGATTTAATCCTCCGGACGCGAGAGATTCGACGAAAGGAATAAGAGCGCGAGACCGCAAATGCTTCAAAGCGACGATACAAGCGAGCTCGTTGCTTCTGGAGTCCATATTAGCGGACGAATGCAGCCTCCGGAAGTATCTCTATTAGCGAAGAATCATCTCCGTCTGACGCAGTTGAATCGGGTGTGAAACGAGCGAAACGCCATCCAGTCACGGTTGAAAAAACAGGGCCGCGGTGTCGGAGTTGAATAGTATCCATTCGTTTCGAACCTCGGGAAAGACGGCGACTCGAGGGAACAATAAAGCGTTTCATATCTTCATTTTGTCGTTTTCCAGCTCTTTGTCCTTCGGCCCACGCGAGTCCGGAAGATCCATAGGCTTTTTCCGGTGACTTCGTGAGAATTTCGTGACCGGTTGTGTCCTGCAAAGAAAATAAAAACGAAGTTAAAAGGAGGATCGTCCACCGCTTCTCGCGTCTCGCTGATACAGACGGGATTCCCGGGATAACCGCGCCAAGTTCGCAAAGTTCGTCTTGATCCGATAACGAGTCCGGCGTTTAATCGGCGCGTTGAAGATAGCGGAGCGAGATGGTCGCGAAAAGAGAGAGAGAAGGAGAGAAGCGGGGACGAGTGCGCCGCGCGGCCTAACGAAACTCCGGCAGGACACCGGTTAAACTTTGTTAGGGTTCGCCAGAGCCGAACCGCCGGCTCTGGCGAACTCGGGGGCCGCCTGTGCGCGGCTCTCGGTCCATCAATTTGACTCGGCTAAGCAGTTAATCAAGTTGTTCGGTCGAGCCGGCTAACCGTCCTGGCAATGCAAACGACTCGTCTCATTTTCCCCTCTCCTTTCGCCTACCGCGCTTGCATACGCGAGCGGCCGGCGGTCCCATTTCGCCCGTGACGAGAAGAGAAAGAGAGAGGTAAACCAGGATTGAGCTGCGCCTCACCGATGTCGTTGCACACCGCATCGTTCGATCCGAAACAAGTCGAGAACGCATGGCTCTGTCCAGGGACCAGCCAGGAACGTTTCGTTTGGTCCTCGAAAGAATTGCCCAGCCTCTCGACGTTTACTGGACACTGAAGAGCGCACACGTTTTTTTTTCACTGCAATCAAAATGACAAATTGTGCCGATGAAACGATAAAAATTACAGCGACGCGAAATTGAGAAAAATATTGTACTACAGCAATTCAATCATTACGTAATCGTCGAATGCAATTTTCTCGCCTATCTGCCCTGCGGCGGAAAGAGAAAAAAAAATATGCGGATAAAACACAACCGCGTAAACGACGCGTCAAGTTGTTTCCCCGCATCGTCCGACGCGCAGAGATCGAAGGGGGGGGGGGGGGAGGAGGGCGCTAAAATGGTGTTAGCTGCGACCAAATCAATCGTCAAATTGCAAAGCAATATTCAGATTTGGACGCTGTTGACAGACGGATTTACATATTCAACCAGTCGTCGCGGCGAATCGATCGATTAACCGAACGATTCTCTCTCGAGCGCCGAGAGCGCGGCTTTGTCGATTTTGCCGAAACTAGGCGCGATGCATGCATTGCTCAACCCTCGAACATTGCTCGGTCCTCTGCACACAGACCTCGACGAGCTGTGTGCGTCTCTCTCTCGCTCTGTGTGTACAGAGCTTCGCCATGGATGTTTGGTTTATCGACGCTTTTAAAAACGAAATCGAGAGCACCGGAGAGTCGCGACAGAGAGAAGCGCTCGAAAGTAAAAGTACCCACATCAATCTTGCCGCGTCTCCCGCGTCGCGTACAACGTTCCATTGAACTTGCTGAAATATGTTGATCCCTCGCGACCCTCGAGTCCTCTTTGCAAATGTTATTCCACATAAAGCGATCGATCGGGCGACCGTTTTCAACGGGTATAATCATTGATCTTCTTTATTCCAAGGTCACGACTCTCCAGCGACACTGGAACAATTCGATTTTTGCATTTTTCTCCTCGATTTTTATATTTTTTCGACAAATGCTGGTGCTTTTCGGGATCAGCGGGAAATTTCCCATCGGATAGGGTTTTAAAATTTCGTTAAATCGAAATTTTTTTTTCGCAAAAGAAACGGCAAGGATACTTCTAAAAATTTGCGATTTTTAAGTATCAACTTAAAAAATCTGCAAAAAATCGAAAAATCGAGGTATCGCGTTCCGCCTAGCGGCATTCTCTTCCTTGAAGAGTCTTCTTTCGAATGCAAAAAGAAAATTCCGATTACCTTCAACCAAAAACAAAATGACACCGATTTTACTGAAGTACCAAAATTCGAAAAAAGTGGAAAATCATTTTTCGTGATTTTCTCCTCGAATTTTTTATTTTTCGGGGAACACCTATTATTGTTAGAATCAGCGGAAAATTTCCCATCGGATTGGGTTTTAAAACTTCGTTAAATCGAAAATTGTTATTTTCGCAAAAAAAAACGGCAAGGACCCGTCGCGTTTTTCTCCTCGAATTTGCGAAAAAAGCGCAAATGCCGTGCCGCGAAGTCCGTCTCCCGGCTTCAATCGTTTCCAATAACTCCGGGAGCGTGACGTAAAACGCGCGCGCACGTACTCAATCATTCTTCTAATACGGCCCGCGTCTATTCGCCTCGACCCGGAGCAACGGGTCGCGCCGAGAGCAACGGATCAGTGTCGCACTGACGGGAGATGACTCGAGGTGCGTCGCAAATGGATCCGGGTGTTCGTCCCGCGACTTCGTAATTAAAACGTCACTCGTCTCGTTGTCGAAGCGCGCGGCTCAAAGAGGTCGCGCGGGGGCGGGTTAGCGACGGATCGACACTGCGCCGGGTGGCGTTGAAGCTCGCGCGCCGCGTCGACGGTGAAGTATGCGGATATTACGGCGTCGCGGTGCGCGCGCCCGGAGGGCTGGAAACATGCGTACGGGTTGGCAGGAGCAACGTAACGCGGCTTGTCGCGTATTCCACCCTTCAAAGTACGATCGGAGGGGACGTTTTCAGGACTCGGGAAAATTCCGGGGCAACCCAGAGTGCGAACGCGCAGCGAGACGTCGAGAAATCGTCGACGAGACCCGCGGCTGTACGGCGACGAATTCTCATTCGGATATCGCAGCGGCACTTGTATTCACACGTGGCAACCGCGCGGAAGTTCCACAGCGTATTTAACCGTTTAGCACGCGCGACGATTCGCCTTCCGGCCGTGAATGTCGCCGGTTGCACTTGAATGCGCGGTAATTGCGGCCAACGTCCGCGCCGTTATCGGCGCCAACGCGCTTTGCACGCGAGTCGAAAGCTAAGCGAGAGGCTCGTCCGAGGATGGTTCACCGCGCGGCAATTCGCGTGTACAAAAGCGCAGCGTGAAATTCGGTCATCTCGAAGAGATTGGATCGAGAAGGACGCGTCCTTCGTGTCGACGTTGGCACCGGCGATGAAAATCGTTCCGCTTGTGGAACGCAAAACGGTGTTTACTTGTCGTTAGGGTCATTACGTCGTTATCAATAACGTCACGAGTACCTTATCGTGTCGTCGGTGCACCGATGCTCGACAGTCGTCCACAGTCGTCAAGTCAAATTCGAATTCTCGTGGTCGGGAGCGATGCGACCCGTTTGAATTTGGAGCAATCACCGTTGACCCAGGATACAGGATGGGAGCCATCGCCGCTCAGTGTTTCGCCTGCGTCGCAGGTATCTCGTTCCTATTGATAAGCAAACAGCCATATTGGTATAATTATTATTACTGTTGAAAATTGTATTAAAAAAGGGCGTTATGCAAAGCACAAGAGGAAATAAATACGCCTAAAAAAATAATCAGCAAAACACTCACATACCCTAATAATCACGATAACTTTCATTTTTTCCTAAAAAAAAAAAAACCCGCCAACGTGACCATAAAAATAACGCTCAATAGAAGTTATTTTTTGCACAGAAGAAACTTCCGAAATGATCAAAATGAACGTCAAAATAACCAAACCCAAAAATCTTACAGTTGCATTTTCGTCAGCAGAACCAATAGCTTACCGTCACGATGACCCTTTTGACGGTAAGGTTGTTTTGACAGTAAGATATTGGTTCTAACAACGAAAAAATAACTATCACATTTTTTTTGTTTCGTCATTTCGAAGGTCATTTTTACAATTACCGAAAGTTACTTCTGTGCAAAAAACAACTTGTGTTGAGCGTTATTTTGATAGTCACTTTGAAAGTCGTCGTGATTGCTAGGGTATCGTTGTGACTGAACGTGAAGATGTGTTGCAGCGAATCTGGGGGGTTTCCTGGCGGGCACGATACTCGGCTGGTCGACGGCGATGATCCCGTTGCTCCAGGGTGCGGAACCGTCGAGTCGCATGACCAATGATCAGATCGGTTGGGTGGTGAGCGCGCTGGGCGTTGGCGCAGCGATCGGACCGATAACGACGGGGCTCGCGGTCGACAGAATCGGCCGAAAAACGACGATCCTCCTCAGCGTCGTGCCGATGATAACCTCCTACGTGATAATGGCCTGTCGCGCGGAGTATCACTTCCTTCTGTTGGGCAGATGTCTCGGCGGCGTCGGCGTCGGAGCTTACATGTCGAGCGCGCCGCTGTACATCGGCGAGGTCGCCGAGAATCGGGTCAGAGGTGCCATGGGAGTCCTCGGTCTGATGTGTATGAATAGCGGCTCTCTCTTCGTCTACGCGATAGGTCCATTCGTCAACGTCGCCGAGCTGAACGCCGCGTGCGCCTGCGTCGCCGCTGGTCTCGTCTTCGTGTTGTTCTTCATCCCGGAATCGCCGTATTACCACTTGATCCACGGTGAGTGACAGAGAGGCGACGAGTTTTCAGCGCCGCCTGCATGGACTCCCGGTCGTAAGTCTCGGACCATCAGCGTTCTCCTGGTGACAAATATTAATTGCTACTTTCAAAATAACCCTGGGAATGCTCAAGATTTCTCGATATTCTCATTAAGGGGGGAAATACCTGTAGAAGGGTGAAAAATAGGTATTTTTCGGGAATTTTTTTGGAGGGGATAAAAGAATCCGATCATTTTTTAATTTGCACATGAGTTTCTTATTACTGTCGAGTTTAAAAAAGATTTTTTTTTTTTTTGGGATGTCTAATAAAATGGCGGCGTTATTACGGGTCTTCGGACACCTGTCTTCCGCGACATCGAAAAGTTCGTTCATTCGTTTACTGACATATTAAGGGGAAGGATGTACCTAAAAAAAATGATGAAAAAGTTCAAAATTGAAAATTTGGGAGCCTTCTTACTCCAAAAATCGAATTTTCGACCATTTTTCCGACATATGTGACCCCAAAAAAATTATTTATTTACACGCTACCTTTCAAAACGTAGGTATATCCTTCCGATAATATTATTGAGAGTAACCTCCCAAAATTTTATCCAAATCGGTCAATACCTTTTTGAGCTACAGCACGAGCAGTTTTTGAAAAAGTAGTTTCGTGATAATCGCGTTTAAAGTTTCAACGCGCCCCTGCGTTTCAGTGTCCCCGCGCTCTAGAATATTTCGAGTTTTCCTTTGGTCAGTATATTCTTTGGGGATCACACTTTCGAAATATTAAAAAAAAATTGATTTTTTGAAAATTCTAAAGGTATTTCTCCCCTTAATTCCACAGACGACAGCGTGAAGGCGGAAGCGTCGCTCACCTGGCTGCGGCGAAGCGAGAACGTCACGACGGAGCTCGCGGAGATATCGGCCTACTTGGAGAAGAAGAAGATGGAGTCGACCGAAGTCTTCGACTTTATAACGCGACGCGGCAACAGGCGAGCCATGACGATTATGGTGATAATCCAGCTGATGCAGGTGTTCAGCGGTTCCATGGCGATACCGGCGTACGCCTACGGTATTTTCGAACAGTCCGGCTACTCGCTGTCGCCGGAAACGCTGGTCATGACGATGGGAACGGTCGCGTTGCTCGCGAGCTTCGCGGGCCTCTTCGCGGTCGACAAAATCGGCCGCGTCCCGGTGCTTCTTATCGGCGCGTCGACGATGGTGGCTTGCCTCCTCGTTCTCGGCACTTTCTACACGTTGCAGTCGCTGCATCACGACGTCACGGGATTCTCGTGGGTGCCGTTCGTCACCGTTATTATATACACAATAAGTCACGCTTCCGGAGTCCACAGTCTTCCGTCGATCCTCCTGTCCGAATATTTCCCGACGAACGTCAAGGCCAAAGCCTCCATGATCTTCACGATCTTCATGTCCATCGGCGGCAGCGTCGCCTTCAAGTTGTTCCAGCTGAGCTACGACGGCCTCGGACTCGGCACCACGTTCTTCCTCTGCTGCACCTTTCTCCTGTCGGGCACGACCGTCCTCGCCGTCATAATGCCGGAAACGAAGGGTTGCTCCCTTCAAAAAATCGAGAATATGCTTAGCGGAGAGAAGAGAGAAGAGTGCGACGTCGTCGAGAGGGCCAAGTGTTAACCGGCCGAGCCGGGGTTAAACGAATCTTCGATCCGTTCGTGCGCCGGAATAATTTTCCATGTATGAGCGGGCAAAATGTTCCCGCCCCTTTTTCTTTTTTTTCACGCCGTCAGGAGTCGCTGATTGCGCGTTTGCTCCGAGTCGATGGCTCGACCGAAGAAATCTTCGCGTGGTGTCTTCTCATTGGAAACGGTAAATCAAAATTTTTTCGTAACGATATTCGAGATACTAACGCGCAAAGCATAAAATAAATGATTGTCGAAAACTAGAATATTGCCACTGAAACGCCCGATTCGATACCAGGACCTTTAATACGGCTTTCAGCCGTTATCCAACGACTATATCAATTTTCCGACTATCGCGAGGCTAAGCAGAACCGGAAGAATCAACTAACTTTTAATCTCTTCCAGCCTAACAAGTTTCGCCCCATCGCGAATGTGCTACGTGCGATAATCTCGATGGGGCGAAAATGAAGGGCGACGCGGGTTCCCTTATCACGTCGACACGCAACGGACGGATTAGCGTCGTCGCTCGTTGCCAACGATACGCACACACACGCGGACTATAGTCTAATGCGGCGCTTACACTGCGGGTACGCGCGTTGCTGCTTCACCGGCGCTGACGCTGCCGGTCCCTGTGCAAAGGCTCTCGGTCGTGGTCACCTAATTTCAGGGACATTATATCCGGAAAGCCCGTGGGACAGAGACCAGAGCTCGGAGCGACGGGTATGTGTACTACGTCCTGACCCAGTGAACGCAAGACGAGGAGGAGGCCGACGTCGGGGCTCGTTGAGACGAACGGCAAACACGGCGCGAGTGACCCGCGGCTCGACGGTTTACGCGCATTAACGAAGCTCGTAATCCTCCGGACAACCCCGGTCCGAGGTTGTTACTCGTCCGGCGGCGCGCCGAACGCCGCGCCAAGAGTACAGGTAATACACCTGCGGTAACGTACCAAGCGAGATATTTACTTAGAGCTTGATACAGGCACCCCGGCCGCCCCGTTGTTCAAACCCGGGTTGGCTGACCATCCCCCCCACACGTTTAGCCCGAAGCCCCCTCGTGCGTTTACTCGTTTATTGCAGTTTTGCGCGTGGTTGCACATCTAATTAAGTGCACGAACCGCCGCGACGAGAGCAAAACTCCGCAAAATCCTGCCGCCGCTCGCATACACACGAGGGGTTGGGGTGGGAGGGGGTAGCGGCGACCCGTAATCCCCGAGCCCGAGAAACCACCGTCGATAATGAAAATATTGCTCGACTCGGCGTCCCCGTTTTTTCCAATTTCCTTCGCTGTTTTTCGGCCAAGTAAAAACGGTTGTGAACCATATTTTTTATTGGATAATACCGAGCACGTTTTTTTTTTTTTTTTCAATGCGATATTTCATCGCTGCGATATAAAACGTGGCAAAGTGGTATTAAAAGCGAGTTTATCTTATCTGCGAGTGCTCGCAACTGAAATTGAGACGCGAAAAAATAAACTTACCGGAAGAGAAGCGATGGGTGGTTCCAGGTGCTGCGGAAAATCGAGACGACATTTCGTGGAATTGAAATTTTCGGTTCCGGAAACGAGGGCCATCGTTGGGTGGCAGTATCGACGCCGTTCTCCAGGGGCATCGTCGATCCTTTCATTCTTGCTGGTGGTGCATTCTGCCTCCTATGCATTCTCGTTGCGCCACGGGTCGTCGGGGTCGTCGGCAGCCGTCGCTTCGGTATGGAGATTCGGTCGGAAGTTCCTGCGAAACATCGATACAGATATAGCGAATGGACGTCGAGTTGGGCGGGGGGCGCATCGAAATTTCGCCCATCGGATACGTAAAAACCGTTCGCTCCGGCACTTCGTAGCCGGGAAATCTTTACGTTTATCGTGGAGCTTCGGCTGCGATATATCGAGTCACAGTCACCCACAGGTTGCAGCTCGCGAGCCGCCGCAAGCGGAGTATCGAAAATGGCTCCGGCGTCGCGTAGAATCGACGTTTTAAGATGTGAAAATTCCAGTTTCCGTCGGAGGAGTCTCGGATACGGTAATCTCGCCCCGGCGTTATCTCCCGGGTCTCGTCTGTCCTCTCTTATTTCGCTATATACTGTTACTCCACCGGCTGCGCAGTGGTGATACTTATAGTCGGTACAGCGAATATTTTTCCATGACCTACGGTACTCCACCGACCCAAGTATTCAGCCTCGGAACCGCGAGAGTCTTTTGGGACCATCTCCGAAACTGTGTACAGAGTTTTCTAGGTCAAATTTTCAGCTGTACTAATTTTTTCATATTTATTTTTTAATTTTTTCGTTCAATTATTATTTTGTATTTATAAGTCATGGACATGAGACGTCAATTTAGAACACCAAAAGCCACTTTAATGTATTTTACTGTAGACTGAGCCATTCGTGAACCATCCGGACAAAAATGGAACGTTCTGACTGAAACGCCCAATATACGGTCTAAGTATATTGGGCGCCCAGCACCTATGTACGTACGGCGCTCGGGGTTCATGGAATATTTAGCGAACGCTTCCGCCGGGAAGCGTCTGCGGCGCGGGAACTTTCGGAGCCACGCCGGAACTCCGGCGAGGAGCGCGTCGACGGTTTTGCCGCTCTTTCGGGAAGCGTAAAACGCGTTACTGGCGTTCGCACGTCCGCTGCATACAGTCTCGCTGTATTCTGGAAATATCGATGTGCTACAATCTCCACTGAACTCGCGTATACCGTTCGACCGATAAAACCGTACGGTTCCGTGTATCGACGGGGGACAAAGACTGGAATACCGCAAACCTTCGTCAATTTTTTATCAACACCCCCCATCCCCCTCGCGAATGATAAAAGATTTTATTCGAAATATCGAACCGCAAATAACTGCGGCGTGAATACACGTCGCACTGTACTTTTATTTTTCGCGCAAAGTTATTTTCAATTCCATTCATCGAGCCGTCATTTTTAACGCCGGATTAAAAAAAAAAAAGAACGTTCGAAAATGTACGTAAAAAAAACAACGTGATCAAAAAACACGTTACAGGGTATGAAAAAAATTGGTCTCTTCCCGCGCGTGACGCTCGCGAATTTTTGTATTTCGATTTGCGGCTCTGAGCTCTCACTCTCCCCGTGTCCGAGCTCCGCGAACGTTTCCGCGCGGAAAGCCAATTTCGGGATCGTATCCTCGTCGCATTTCCGATACCTCGCGTCTCTCTCTCTCGTTGCTTTCGTTTCATCGAGGTTCCCCACTTCTCTCAAGCATCTCTCCTCGCGTCCCCAGAGCCGGGCCCCGATAACATCGTATTGACACGAGTTATTCAGCGCGATGGAAAAACCCTCGGGGTGCCTCTGAACTATCGACTCCGGGCTATATACGCCGCACACTCGAGGAACATTCCATCTATGAGATATCGCGTTTTCGCCGAAAAACGCGTCGTTCTCCAACCCTCGTCTTACTTTTTCCCTCTTCTCTTCGACCGGAAAAACTTGTTCCTAAGAAAAAAAAAAAAAAAAAAATAGAGCCAATATCGCGCAACATCTGTAATGTAACGTCTCAATCCCAAAACCTTCCCGGAGATATCGCAAAAAAAGTATTACCCTCCGCATCCCATCAGCTCTAAATCACACGAAAAAAAAATAACGAAAATAAAGTTACCCGAGTCACATTAGTCCACTATTTCCGATTTTTTTCTTCCTCAATCGCGGAGAGCGTCGCGAATGTGTGAAAACTACTGCAAACGAAGGAACGAAAGAGATAACGAGAGCGGAGAAAAAATACCATAAAGCAGAGATCTCTTTGCATCGCGTATGCACAATACGACGGGGGGAGGGGGGAGGGGGGGGGGGGGAGAGGGTGTTGGCTTATGACACCGTTCGCGCGGAATCTTATTGAAAGGGTCGAGATAGCGAGGAGAGCAGCCTCTGCCCGGCAAGAACGGGGAAGAAGCCGGTTTCTGCTCCGGTCTTTACCTCCGCCGCGAGGCTTCCCGTATAATATACGGCCCATATACATTTCTGCTCCGTTCCTTCTCTTTGTCCCATTTTTATTTCCACGCAAGATGCAGGAGCGCCAAGCGTCGTCGCTATATAGAAGAAGACCCTGGCGATCGTTCTCAGGAGCCTCGCAGCGTGACTTCTCCCACACACACACACACGAAGATTTACACTCCGTCGAAATACGGATATCGACCGTGGGGGACGAGATACAAAGTGAACGTCGAGGCTGCGCGAGATAGATCGTCCGCGACGGAAGGGAAGACGGAAGAGAAGACGAACGTAACAGTCGTCGAGGAGGAGAAAAATCGCGAATATAAATCCCGCATTGACTCCGCGACGCTCGTTCGAGTGGATTAAACTTCGGGGACGACTTTCCCGCGACCTTCGACGCGGCAAAGTCGTCCCCGAAGAATCGATCTCCTTAGGATTCGCCTCTTCTTCGCGAAGAAGCGATTCACGACTCAACGATGCGCGACAGATTGAACTGTTTAGCACTGGAATGCACTTTTGCTGCGAATGTGGAACAAGCTACGAGGGAGAAAACGTTAACCAAGGAAAGTCTCCCCTCCCGCAGGTGTCAAACTCAAGCAAGAGAAGACAGAGAAGAGGGAGATACCGGGCGGAGGTTTCGCCGTACAAGTTCTCGGGAAGAAGTGGCAATCATCCGGCTGGAACTCGTTACGCGGACGTTAAGGTCGAGAAAACTGCTATCCTAGTCGCGTTAGCGCGGAGAGATTGCCGCTATACGCAACGTACACACGGCCCCGTGTGGACTTATAGCCCCGCACGGTATAACTAATATTATACACGTACACGCGGAGCCGGCGAGAGGAGGAAAGTTTCAGTCTGCGGATGGTATTATAGTTCCACGGAGCAGTTTGTTAACGATGGACGAGGATGAGAGCGCGCCGGTGGTCCTGCATATATGCACACACCCGCCCTACTACCCTATCCTAACCTACCCCAACCTCTACCCTACCCTCCCTCGTCGTCGTCGTCGTCGTCGTCGTCGGTTCTCCTCGTCGTCGCGGCTTCTCCGAGTGCGCAAATACCGTTAAACCCTTCCCGAGTTAGCCCGGAGGAAGTCGTCTTCGCGTTACGGTGGGAGAATATAACGCCGCAGCTTTGGGCGAACGTCGAGTGTGCGGAGGGTATTCTGGGCGGGTGCAACCGACGCAGCGTGGACCGCGGCAGCAGCAGCCTCGGGCATCCTGAAGAGCTGAACTTTCAGGAGCTGATCCTGCCGCCCTTTACCCCTTCACCCCGCCGGTGTGTGGCAGCACCGCGCTGTATGTGCTCATTCTCGGGGCCTGATGTAAGTGGACAGGCGTGGGGCGAGCCGGGATAGAACTAGGCACGATCCACACACTGTCTAAGAAGCTAAACTCGAGTTTATCGAGCGACCTGCCCCCTAAACTGTGCAGTCCAGCCTCTCGGACCTCCTCGGTTGGAACTTTGTGCCACCTCGTCACCGTCTATGAGTTCTCCCCCCGCTTCCTAGTTTAACGGAGCCGCGGCATGTTGCGTCCGGAAATGTAGTTTCTTGTCTCGACACTTCAACCTAACGATCGCGTCCTCGTTGGCCAACGTTGTGTCAACAAGAAGTACGTTTCCGTTACGTTGATTAAATTGCGCAGTCGACCAAAATGCGTGTGTGTGTACTTGTGTGAAAAATCCTTGAATTTCGGGCGTCTGCGCGGGTTTTTTGAGAACAAGTAGAGGAACGGTAGGAAGCTATGAAAAAATCGAATGGACCCAGAGTCCGTTGCCGAGAGGCGATTGGGCGGTGGCTCCGGGGGAAAAAAATGAGAGCGAGGCCAGCGTCCGTGAAGGTAAATATAATCTCTTCTGCGGAGTTTGGTCCTTTGCTCAACTGATTTCACGACGAAAAAACGAAGGAGAGAGGCGGTAAGAGGCAAACGAAGCGCGAAGAGACGCAACGGAACACATTTTATCGCTGTTATTTTCCGAGGGGAAACTCAAATATTTCGTTATCCGCGAGACGTTACACGATGCGCGTGCTGCTGCTGCCTCGGAGCTCGCGAGCTGTTGGCCGGAAATAAACAACACTGATGCAATTAGCAGATTACCCAAAGCTTCGATAGTCTTGAATTTATATATCTCTACCCCCCCCCCGGCGTATTTGATAAGAGATACGAAAGCGAGTTTCCGGGAATTACTAATAAAAGCCCGCAACACGATATCCAGCAGATGAAATATATACCAAATGAAAACATACGCGCAAAGCCGCTGAAAACGCGTGGCTGGAGGGACAAGAATAAATCACCTGCGAGACAGTTGATTCGCAACTCCGACGTTACAACCGAATCTCATATTTACGTCCTAACTTTCCGAGCTCCGTCCATGCGGAAAAACAGCCCTGATTATATTCCGGATCTAACGCGAGTCCGTCCTCTTTGCTCCCCCGGCGAGCCGAAAATTGATTCAACGAAATTCGAGAAATTCCCTCCACTGCGAAATCTCCCTCCGGCGTTGCGAGAGCGGTTGTACGCGTACAACAAGCGTAAAGTTATCAACGAAAATGGCTTCTCCTGGTCGCTTCGTTTCGCCGTAGTAGCTGGTACGATAATAGTTGCCTGCCTCTCTGTTTGATAATTCGATGAATTACGTCGACTTGCGGCGAATAAGTCCGAACGAGGACAGAGAGACGGCCCCGAGGGTCCTTTCTTGCTCGTGATTTCTCCTCTCGTTTCCCCCGGCGGACCGAGACGATAAGGCAGCGAGTGTATTCCCGGTTGTGTGCGAGGCATGATGAACGGCATTGTGCGTCGCTGTAGCATCCTCGCGGATCCAGCTGGTGGTATACGTGCGGTAGTCTTATTCCTTCGTTTGAACAATGGGCTCCATGAACATCTGTGAAGCACGAGAGACAAGTTATGTATTTGCACAGTCTCGAATCTTCAGGATCGAAAGTATACTCACAGCGCGATTCGAGCAAAGTGCGGTACCAGCGGTACAGACTTTTCTACGCTGTATTATGCTGTATTATTTATTTAAAAGCGATCTTCCCCCTCGCCCAGTCGGCAAGACCTCGCTTTCTACCTCCTGCGAACCGAACCGTGCCACTTGGCTCGTGGCGGATTGTGAATTTGCCGGAGCAGCCGAGGGAGAGGGAAGGATATTCTCTCGGGTTTCTGCGACTTGATTGCCGCCGGTATTCCGTCCCGAGAGAACGCGCAATGTTGTATCGCTCCGGCTTGCGGTCGGAACGCGAATCCTAGCAGTTATTGTCAATGCCGATACGCCGCGCACAGACCCCGGGACGCTTCGGGCTACCCGCGACACACTTGCCGTGCGAACTGAACCTCCAATTTGAATCTCCGGAACGCGACGCGGTACCCTGATATTTCCCGAGCGTGTGTATGCGTCAACTTTTAAACTCGTTAGACAGCTGTAACATTTTTCCTAAAAAAATGCGATGTAAATCAGGCTCGGAGTATGCTGACGCTAAGCTTTAAAAAATGTGTCTTCCTCAACATTTTAATCATACAAGGCTAATCACACGCGCTGACGCGCGTGCCCGAGATATTATTGCGCTGCTGTGCTCTTATAAAGTTTAAAAGGGTAAATCGCAACTGAAAAACCCTTATTCAGTTACTTTTGAAAAAAAAAAAAAAGGAAATTTGTCGTTTTGCTTGTCAGAAATCGTAGATCTGGCCGCCAGACCGAAAACCGCCCAAATCGGGGTCACGAAATTTATTTTTTCAAAATATCGACTTTTAACCTATACCATCGTTCTCAAGTCGCATATTCTACCCCTGAAAACACTGGTTAAAACCCTTTTTTAGTTGATTTTGAAAAAAAAAAAAATTTTGGCCGAACAGTTTGTCAGAAATCGTAGATCTGGCCGCCAGGCCGAAAACCGCCCAAATCGGGGTCACGAAATTTATTTTTTCAAAATATCGACTTTTAACCTATACTATCGTTCGCAAGTCGCATATTCTACCCCTGAAAACACTGGTTAAAACCCTTTTTTAGTTGATTTTGAAAAAAAAAATTTTTGGCCGAACAGTTTGTCAGAAATCGTAGATCTGGCCGCCAGGCCGAAAACCGCCCAAATCGGGGTCACGAAATTAATTTTTTCAAAATATCGACTTTTAACCTATACCATCGTTCTCAAGTCGCATATTCTACCCCTGAAAACACTGGTTAAAACCCTTTTTTAGTTGATTTTGAAAAAAAAAATTTTTGGCCGAACAGTTTGTCAGAAATCGTAGATCTGGCCGCCAGGCCGAAAACCGCCCAAATCGGGGTCACGAAATTTATTTTTTCAAAATATCGACTTTTAACCTATACTATCGTTCGCAAGTCGCATGTTGTACCCTTCAAAACACTGCCGTCAACCTTTTTTTAGTGGATTAAAAAAAAATACGATATTTGACAGAACTGTCAAAGTTATCAAGGACAAAGGACAAGGAACCAGGACTCGGCCTGAGAGTCCCAGCCAATCACAGCTCGAATACTTTGCTAACAATGCTTTCCGTTACTCATGAACTTTTTAAAAGAGGGATTCGGGGATCATATTCGGGGAAATATTAAACATTTAAACTCCACGGCACTTCCATTTGATAATAACCATAGCGCTGTACTTGAAATTCTCGCGCACGCTCTCGTCGTCACGGTTGTTTTGCGTTGCAACGTGTAATCCCCAAAAACGCGATGTCAACGATGCCGAATAAATTAACGTTGAGGTTCAGTTCGCACACTTGCCGTGCGATCTGAACCTCCATTGTGAATCTCAGGAGCGCCAACGCGGTACCCGGATATTTCCCGAGCGTGTATGCGTGAACTTTTAAACTCGTTAGACAGCTGTAACATTTATCCCAAAAAAATGCGATGTAAATCAGGCTCGGAATATGCTGACTCTAAGCTTTAAAAAAATGTGTCTTCCTCAACATTTTAATCATATTCGGGGAAATATTAAGCATTTAAACTCCACGGCCCTTCCCTTTGATAATAACCATAGCGCGGTACTTGAAATTCTCACGCACGCTCTCGTCCTTCACGGTTGTTTTACGTTACAACGTGTAATCCCCCAAAAACGCGATGTTAACGAAGCCGAATAAATTAACGTTGATATCCGGGTTTACGCTTACGAGCTTGCTGGGAATAAATGGAAGGGCATCAAGCGACTATGGAGAAAATTTCGCGGAAGCGAAGAAGCTGAAAGACGCGCGTTTGTGCAAGGGACCCGCGATACTCGGGGATTGGCACGGTGTATGCGAGGGGCGGGAGGGAGGGGGAAGCTTTTGAATCCTTGCTTCGTAAGATCCGCGCCGGTTATGCGATAATCTCGGTCGTAACGTCGACGACTTCAACGCGAGGCCGCGGAAGGTTGGCCCGAGTCCCGAGAATCCGTTTCACCAGCGGCACACGAGTCCGCCACTGGCTTCGACAGTATCCTCACCGTCGATTGCAAGAACAAAAGCGTATTACTCGAGTTATCTCCTTTTTCCCCCGTCGTTCTCTCCGTACAGCTGCCCGCGATCCGCCCGACGGCTGCGAACTGATTGAAAATTCTACTCGAAACAAGAACCCCGCGATTTAACCGTTGATTATCACAGAATTTTTTCGAGATGAATTTTCTTCCATTATCATTAATTCGCGAAAAATTAATATTCAAAATAATTACACCGAACATTTTCCCATTTCCAGCAACCGCCGGCGGCGGCGCGAACACCGAATTCCCATTCGTGAGCCGAAGTTACGAGCTCGCCCCAAGGGAATGGCTCTTCCACGGTCAAACGAAACAATTTCAAATAATTCCCGCGAACACGTACAGATATATAGCCTGCGAGGATCGGGCGTCCGATGTGTTTCGCACATTATATAGATATTGTCAAAGGGATCCGTAGGAGTTATCAAAGGGCGATGGGTTTCGGTCCGCCAAACTGGATTCAATTTCCCCTCCTAATCACCATCAGAAGCAGCGGCGGCGGCGGCGCAGCTGCACCGACGGTTCGGTTAGTTGCGGGAGGCGATATAACGCCACCGTCGGCGGCGGCGGCGGCCGTCGTATAACTTTGACCGTCGCGCTCGTCGTCGTCGTCGTCGAGCTTGGCAGTCAACTACCAATACCGACGCGAGTTTATCCGGTGCAAAAGCTTTCAGGGATAACTTCCATCTCATTTTGCGAAAGTTTGCGCGGGGCGAAACACGCGGCGAAAAGCTCGAGCACAGGCAAGAGAGCCCCGCAGGGTCAGCGCGAGCGTCTCAGAACGGGAAAGATGATTAATTATTTTTACAAAATTTTTCTATGCCAGCCACAACGACGGGTAGTACGCTGTACGCGATAAATCCGTACCTGAGGGAGAGCCCATCGCCGGCGTTCGCAGCGGCGAATTATCGTTTTTTTTTTTTTCCAGTCTCGTTTTTTCGCCCTCGCGAACGCCACAGCTCGGTCGCTCGAAGGGCAGCTGTCAGGCGTGGGCGGTATGCTCTCGCTGTTGGAAAAAGCTGTCTCCCTCCTCCTGCCCCTCCTCCTCCTCCTCCTGCTCGAAACTTTCCTCTCTCGTGCGTTCTACGCTCTTCCATTCTCTCGGTCCCGTCGCGCGAGAGCTCCAAGGGTTACACTCCGCACAGGACGTCCGACGTCGAAATCCTTCAACTTTTGTTTTCTTCGGTGTCGAGGACGATCTTTTTTTCCTCGCCCCCAAGCGACGTGCGACGTTGAATGCTCGACGTGTGCGATTCTCTCTCTTTCTGAAAAATACGACAAATGTAACGAAAAATACTCGGCGGCGAATGTTCGTCGCTTGGAACTCGGCGGCGAATTCGGGTCAGATTTTTATTGCCTATGGGAATCGATCAATCGGATATTACATGGACAAGTTTACGAAAACTTTCGTCCCCTCGCGAATGTATTTGTCCCTTCTCGCGATAAGATGTTTTTCCAAAGGGAACAGAAAGTAGAACTCGTTCCACCCTCTCTCCCGTGTCTGCTGATAAGAATATCAAACTTTTTCTCTCCCCGTCGTGGTTATTATTGTCACGCAACCCACGAAGAGTTACGAAGCTCAGGGGGAGAGCCGTTACATCCGCCACCCGCAAAACTTTAATTTGTTATTAAACTTTTTCGTTAAATTATCGTCTCTCTATTCTCGGGTTCTCGCGTAAACCTCGAGATGAAAGGCGGAGAGGAAGAGAGGGAGAAAGGTGAGCAAGCGAGCAAATGAGCGAGTGAGTAAGTGAGAACACAAAGTTCGCTGTGGGTCAACAAGGGGCTCGAACGCTTTAACGTCTAAATAATAGGGTGAGTACGTATATATATCACGTAGTTAAAGGTAGGGGGGACAATAGAAACGTCCGAGATTCGAGCTTTCTCGTATGGCAAACTACACCGGCTTTCGCCTTGGCTTCCCAGTTGTCCCGATTAATCATTGTCAACCCCCGTCCGCCGATTCGTTCGGCGTCTCCGCCTCTGAAGCCACTAAATCCACAGGCTGCAGGATCGTCTCAAACACGCGCGGCGTTTTAACGCTGCGCTGTTCGCACCGGACGAGCTTCGGCGCGACTTCCGCGCGAATATAACCGACCCCCTCTCCGTCAGCCCAACGGCTAACCGACCGCCTCCCCCTCAAACCAACAGCTGTGTGAGCCAGGGAACCTCACCTCGTTTGGTTTCGCGCTCTCGCTCTCCGTCGTCCTCTTCTCTGTCGCTAGTATCGCGCTCGAGCCACCACACCTCGTCTGGCTTTTATCGCTAATTCGGTGCTTCCCGTTCGCTCGGCGCCGTGGACGAAACGTGGATCCAATCAGTTTTCCCGCGCGGCCTCTCTCGTGCATCCCCCTCGGGTACCTGTAACGACCGCCATAAAATATATAAAGCGATGTGCCGCGAGTTCGTCGAGGTTTTGACGGACAAAAGTGTGTGTCATAAACTTGTGAAAGCTCTTCGCATTGGGTTTCGGATTAAAACTGGGAGGTCCTCTCAGCCGACTCACACGAACAAAAAGGCCTCGCAGGTGGGAAGCGGCTAACGGCAGCGACGAGTAATTATTCGCCGACCGTCGAGCAATATACCTCAAAGCTCAAATAGGTATCCGGCGAGTCAAAGTGCTCGCTGTTATCGTCAAATGCAAGTCCGCACTCCATTAGCTCGACTTCTGGTTGACGCGCGGGCTCGCCCCTTGGCTGCGTGAATGATAAATTAGCAAATGTAATTAAGCCTTGCAAATATAAAGCGCAATTTCGGAAGCCAATGTTTGTCGAATGCTATCGCGCCGCCGCACATTTTCCCCCGGGGGCTTTCACGTATATATTCACAACCCGAGTTCACAGTCTTACTGTGTACTTCGTGCGAACAGTCGTATCGCGACTACGAAAGAACAAGAGACGCATTGATATCGTCGCGCGTACATCGAGCCGGTCGTTCGATAGAATACATTGTATCATTATGCGTTTAAACTGCGTCATCCTCGTCTCCCTCTCACCTCCCCCGGTTATCGCCGAATATCGACTATCCGCCTTTAGTGCTTTATCGGTGGAGAATTTTCGGTTTTAATGGAATTATTGCGTTATGCTCCGACGGCTGCAGAAGCCCCCCGGGGGAACATGATCAAAGGAAGCGCAGACCGCGTATATCCCACCCCGAGAGTCCCCCGCCCGACCAATTCGAACCATTATAGCCGTCCATGTATACACCTGGGCGTACATACGCGTACGCCGAATACATGTACACACTCGTATATATACCGTAATGTACGTTTCCGCGGACTTCGATATACCTGTACCGTTCGCATTTCACAAGGAGTTTGACGCGAGCCATTATCGTCCTGCAGACAGCATTATCGGCAAAAGCGGCGTTGCAGTATGCACGAGCTGATAACGCGGAACAGTTAAACTTTCGTTTTTTTTTCGTCGTCCCCTGTCCCCTTCTTTTTATCGCCACGGTTAATTTCCGCGAGCAAAGCGTCGCCCTGATCTGTGATAAAACGAGACGTTTTTCGCGCGCGAAGTACAGCGCCGATTTAGCGGCTGACGCGCTGCCTTCGACTGTTTCGAAGTCAGACGCGAGTATAGACGATTCTGTCGTATTCGCGGCGCATTGTGATCCATGTGGCGAGCGATGTATGCATCGTGCATGACGAGCGACGCGTTTCGAAGCCCTGAGATTAGCCTCGACGTTGACCTAACGCGAGGATCAAAGGGTTCCCCGTACCTCGATGCGGCAATTCCTCGCCTCTGACTTCGACGCCGGTGTATCTCTTGGCCTCCGGCCTCTCTATCTGTATGCATGTATTCCGGGGAGCCTAACGACGCCTCGGCCCTGTGGATGGGCACTTGGATCGCAGTTGAGGATTCTCGCCGCGCCTCGTTAAGCCGTACGCACCGCGAAGGAGTCGCTTCGTGGAATCAGCTGCACCGGCATAACGGGTGCGGTCTCGCGGTCGCGTGACGCTTGCGGCCAACGTTGATGTATTCGATGGCTCGTCGCAGTCGATCGGGTCCCACCTATCGTACTCGCGACGACACCTCGTGATAGTCGCGTCGATACCATTGGTAGATGGCAGTGCCTCGAACATGCAACTTCGAGAAGCTGAGAGAAGACAACAAACGTACTTGATAAATCGCATGAAAATGAGAATCAAAGAAGCTGGAAATGGAAAAGACTTTTAGTCGCCTTACGACAAGTTAAACAGCCGTCGAGACGCAAAGGAGCTTACCGCCAGACTCGCCGTTGACGGCTAATGTTTATTTTAATATTCCACAGCAGCGCCTCGCTTGTTAAGGTTTCCAGCCGTCCGCCCCGTTTCGCCAGAGAGAACTTCAAAGCCTCCGTCGACTCCTCGGCGGGACCTGGAAAATTAATGCAGTCTAAGCTCTGATATTACAATGGATTTATCGATTTTTTTCTATTTTTTTCCTCAAGACAAAATGAAAAAACTATTGTGTCATAAATATAAAGTCATCAGGTATCATCAGATAGACGTCAAATATTTTCGTCGCCGGACGAAAAAAATACTTTTCCGGCGCAACGATAAATCACAGTCGTACTTCAATCCGTGCACTTCGGGCACGTGAAAATCTCCGAAGTACCGGAAACGAGAAATACTGTGAAGAAACCCTGCGGTGCTAGTCTGCTCCAATACAAACCACCCTCGTCCCTCTGTCTCAACGTACACCGCCGAACCCCAGGAAAATATGTTCTTTATCTGTATGCATCGATACGTATTTTTGCAAATGCGCCTCGCCTCGGCTGCTGAGTCTGCCCAACGTTTTCCACTTCTTTCAGTTGGCTGCCGCGGCGTAGCTGCGCCGGTGAATTGCCGTCGTTCAGTCGGTACGTGACTAGTGAAACTACTTTCCGGGGTTGCAACGACGGCCAAGCGGAAAGTGCCCCGAGGGCGAGAGGACGCCGTGCGCCGTATGTGTACGTATGTGCGTACACACAGGACGTTTCCGCTCTTCGCCTCGGTGCCGCCTCACCCTAACCCCATCCCCCCCCCCCCCGGCCTCCCCCCTGTTGTTCGGTGTGTACGTGACAACTGTTACCACTCAGCCTCGCCGCGTTCTCCACGAGGAGCACAATGGCCACGGCAACGGCCACTGATATGTTTGAGCCTGACGACCTTTTCTCCTCGGCGCGATAGCCACGTCCGACCGGTGCAACTCGGCTGTTGCAGCCGGGGCGGCCCCTCCGCGTGGAAGAGGCAACAACAACCGCGGCGCTGAGTGGATCAGACCCGGTAATTTCAGGACCGGCGCTGGCCTCGTCGCAATTTCGATTTTATCCCGCTCCGGTGGCTTCGCTCTTGTGTACATCTCGTCCCGCGCGTTTCTCGCCGCCAACGACGTGTACTCAGCTGCCGGCTGGGGGGGGAGGGAGGTAACGTCTTCGTTGTGGGGTTCGAAAGTCGACTGCACCTGCGAACAATACGCGTTACACATGGGTTATTTCTTGCGAACGGTGATAGGGTATCAAATAGAACGGAGAGACGAACCTTACCGGTGATTCTTCCGACGGTATCCTTTCGTCAAGGTGTTCATCCCTCGGGTCCTAATAGATTCCCCCGCGTTTGCAGTAGTACAACTACTTCCTATATCTATTGCTGATGCGGTAAACGTAACGCGTAACATTACGTGCACACTTGTACGAGGCATCTCAGCAGCAGTCGCGTGTTTGGGAGGGAAACCGCGTTACTGCCGAGAGACACACGCTCAAACGGGCCGGGTACTTCCGGTTACGTAGCGCTCGCGCGGTAACGGCGCGGCCGTTAAGTTTGAATTATGCCTCGAAAGTCCGGGGCCATTCGGACGCCGATGGCTCGGCGGTGGCTGATGTCGGCTTACGTCGTCGTGCGTTGGTACCGGGACCGTTTCCGAGCCGATGCTCCCGACTCGGCCAACGTCGGCGATCGGCGGCGGCGACGCGCCGATTCTCCGGGGCAATAAAAGCGAAGTTCGCCGCTGGAAATCGTTTACTTGTCTCTCGTTTCCGGCTCGAACCACTGCACCTCTCTCTCTTCGCGGGACCGCCCGGTTCTTTCCGCATCCATTCGAAAGTCCCCGGGGCACCTCTGTCTCTTTCCTGGGACTTTGGCGTCAGCACCGCACGCGTCGCCGAGTCTTGCGGTGACAGCGAAAACTGGGGAGGTTTTTGCGATTACAATTTTGCCGTTTTTCCATTCGCCTCTTCCAGCGCTGAAGCATACAATATATTAGCTTTCACTCATTAAGAGAAGTCTCGGTGGAAAGTAGGAGAAGCGCTTACCACTTTGCGAAAAGTGCTGGATTTCCTGCAATTCCGTCCGTCCGTCCGCGCGATACTCGGAAAATCCTCGAGAGGTCTCGCAATCAGGCGGCGCACCGCGCGCGGGTCTCCGGGCAGGAAGCGAAAAGGAACCGCCGAACGTTCTCGCGAATTCTCGAGGATCCGGTAAATTAATCGTGTTTACCGTGTCTCAGACAGACTCTCCGCTGCGGAGGTGGAGGGGTGGGAGGTGCCCTACCCCTCGCCTCTCGCTCCTCGCGCAATTTCCACACTACCTCGGCGTGCGGGGAAAGCTATTTTCTCGGGAGTCTTCCTCTCGCCGACTTCCTCCGGCGAAGTTAGGAAACGACAAAGAAGACTGGAACTGCTCTGCACGATGATCCGCGAGTGTGGCCGGCACCCGAGAGTCGGAGTATTCTGCTTTCTCTCATCCTCCGCTCATGTACTCCGCGCGAATACATAGGTACCGACCCGAGTTTCCGGCAACTGCTGAGACCGCACCCTGGCGAACAGCCACGGCGAAACTGACGACGTACGTAGGACTAAGTTTCGCTGCGCGCTGCGTCGTTACCCGTCTTGTAAGTACACACGAGAAAGCGAACAGTAGCGAAAAGGCGCAGAGAGAGAGAGGGAGAGGGTAGCACAGTTGAGTGACGCGTTCTCCGCAACATATAAATTTTTAATGCCCTGGGCCCCTTGAGGGACCTCGAAAAATACCGGCCCGGGGGGCCCTTTTGCCGTGTCTTACACAGCGGCGGCAGCGAGATCTTTTTATAATACTAGGAACAATGACGCGCGCTTACGCGCGCGGTCGATGGTTAGCTAGTCGGAGGGAAGAACCTTGCGATTTTTTGCGAAAAAAAAATCTCGGTCTTACGAAGTTTTAAAACCCTATCCGATTGGAAATTTCCCGCTGATTCCAAATATGACCAGTTTTTGCCCGAATAATAAAAAAAAAATTGAGAAAAACGCGAAAAACGATTTTCCACTTTTTCCCAATTTTGGCACTTTGCTAATAAAACGGCTTCGCATGAGCATAGCTGACAGTCACCAACTTTTTAAAAGGTGATAGAAGGATAGTATAATAAAGACAGTCGCAACCGAGGCTCTTTCTTCGTGCGAGTCAGACCGAAGAATTCACCACCGTAATTGGCCAGAAACCAAGTGGTTCCACGATCGTCTCGCGTCAGCGGAGTATCGGCCGCGCCGAGGAAGCGAGATCAGTTCGATCTGATATATACGTATTTACACACAACTCTCGCTCCGATTCCGTTGCAGTGAAATGCGCGCCAGCCGGGTACGACGAGAACGGTAGGCGGGGGGGGGGGGGGGGGGGGGCTTTAGTGGATTGGCTACGGGGAGGAGGGTTGATTCTTCAATCACGGCGCGGCGCTCGCGGATAATTCACTCAGCCGGTAGAACGAGCAATTAATTAAGAGCCCGGAGAGTGCATCGGTTAGCGCCGAGGCCGCCGGGGGGAGAGTTTCTTCGGGTTCCCACTGCCATTCTCTCGCCTCTACCCTTCTCGCCCCCTCCTCGTCCCTCTCCGTCGCCGCATCCACCCTCCATCATCCGCACACGATCTTTCTCCGTCCTACGTTAGGGTGGCCAAGACTCTCACCCCGGCGTCCCGGCGTCGCCTCGTCTCGCTCGCTCTCCCAGGCGATCCTCGTTTCCGTATGTCCGTACGAACGCCGTCCGTGCGGTCGGAAGTTCGAGGCTGCAGAAACCCTGCGCGCCGCATCCCGACCCGCCGTCGACCTCGAGAATCCCTCATGCTCGCTCGTGATAAAGCGATCCCTCGTGCTGCGTCGAGTGCCTCGCGAAAACGAGAGACGTGTGCGGAGCAAACCCTGGAAATAATACACATCGGGTTTACTGACATTTCGAAACAAATGTACACCGCACGCGGCAGTGCGATCGAACGCTGGAGCTCATTTGGCAAGTCTAAGGCGATTACACGGAGCTCATTACCTTTGGCAATAATGCTCGTGCGAATTAGTGATAACGGAGCGCCGTTAATATTCACGATTAAATTAAGCCGCGTACACTGAAAAACCGATCGAGCTGCGCCGCGCGCGCGTGTTTCGAGGGCTCCTATTGACAATGCGGATTAATCGTAATAAAGTTTAATGAACGGGGAGCACTTAGGCAGTTCAATGAAAACATTTATCTCGTTGAGCGGAAAACTGTTTAAAAGCGCACTCGCAATTTCGCGGATGTTGCCGATGCTGCAGCGGAAATTACGTATAAATAATTCGATCCGTTCGGTCGTCGATGTAAATAAAACCGTTCATGGAGTGTTCTTCCACCGTCAAAAAATTGTATCATTTTTAATTGTACGATTTCATCGCTGTAATAGTAATAAAATGGATAAATAAAAATAAAAAGGAAGTAATGAAAAACAAAAAAAATCTAAAATTTCGTTTAGACGAAATTGGAGCTTGCGATATCGCCAGGTACTTCGATGTGTGATACATTGCTCTCAATATACAGTAAAGTTTGCCACCGCTGCAAAGTGAAAGCAGCGCGGTAACGCTGAGACTCGGCAGAATTATTTAAAAAATCGTACCTCTCGAGGATAGGGTGATTATTCGTCGAGTGTATGTGTGAATCGGCTTTCCCGAGCGTCTGACGCTGGAGACGCAGCGACACCGCACAGACCGAGTTCCATTTTTCATGCGCCAGCGCTCCTTTCGCCCCCCGAGGAAATTGTACACTTGGCACTGAATCACGTTTCTCGGCGGAATAAGTTTCGTCGCGGATTTTCCTGGCGGTTCCTCCTGCCATTAGCGGTTTCCATATATCCCGGGCGCTGCTGCATCCGGCTCTGCAACCCAAGAGATACAATTTTTACGACTGACACGAGGAGAGATCAATCGACAAGTAACGCGAAAACAAGTGAATACCCGCGCGACGAGATCCAATTCCCATCTTTCGCGAATTAGATGATATTTTCTTTACGAAGAAAAATTTCTTATTCATGGAACTCCGGTGGCACGAGAGCAGGTCCCGGGATGTTCTCCGGGATCGTTTCGCTCCGTCACCGATGTGCAAACGAGTGAGAAAACGTTCGGGGAAATTCGCTCGGCGGTCGACAGGCCGAGGCGCGGCTTCAACCGGGCAACGAGAACGTCAAGTCCGCGCACGAGAAGAGCGAGAGAAATGTTATATGTGGGAACGAGTAGCCCCCGTAGCGTCGAGGGATCCGTTCGTTCGCGAAGGCGAGTGAAGGATTTCCGATAACCGCCATGGGGGTCTCTCTCTTTCTCCTTCTATCACTCTCTCTCCGTTCGCCGTCCGAGACGCAGCTCGGATCGTGCTCTCCGAGCTCTTCTCTGCCACCGAGAAATTGATACGAACCGATTGGTGGAAAACTTTCGGTCCGTACGTTTCCGCCAAATCTTCACTTCTCCCTCTCTCCATCTCGGACCTCCACTCTACCTCTCCGCGTGAAATTCCGCGTGCGTGTTTCTCGTCAGTGTCCGATTTCTCGCCGAGAGTCCGAGACCGTCGAGTCGTGATAAATAAACGCGTCACTCGCGCTTCGGCCGTTCATCGGAGAGGAAGTGACGGACCGAGAGGCAGAGCCCAAGAAAAGGGAGGAGAAGGAGGAGTAGGAGAAGGGAATTGGCTGGCCGCTATTGTGCGAGAAGACAGTAAAACGCGAGGAATCCTCCGAAGCGAGCGCTATAAGCTTCGCACACATTCCCGCGACTTCTTGCCGACTGTATACCACCGTATATAACACGTGGTAGTACATAGCAGAGCGGGAGAAGGAGGGACAGCCGGGACGGCGAACGGGTTCGCGAGGCACCTGAATAATTCAAGCCAGTTTTTCCTGGCACGGCGCTTTGTACATCCCCGGTCCTCTCTCGCGACCCGCCGAAACGACGAGGGCGTCGCTGCTCTCGTCGCGAGAACGAAGTGGAAAGAGAGAATGAATTTTCCGTCGAGACTCACAGACGACGGCTGACGGATCGACGATAAATTATGCTCAACGCGCTGAGCTCTCTTCAAATACGAAGTGTCGCTGGAATGACGAACGAGACGTCGGCGACGACGAGTCCGGGGGAGCTTCGGGGATCCTGACGAAAGGGTCCAACTGCGAGCAAACAAACGTGGCATGTAAGAAAACAGTATTATTAGCGCAGCGAGTGTATTCGCGCCGCAAACTGATAGAAACTGCTCTTGTTCCGCGACGACGCCTTGGGACATAATTAGCGGCCCCCCACGTAATAATGACAATAATAACCGACGCGCGCACCTGTGCCGCGCGTTGAGCGCACCCGGAAACTTATAACAACATCTGGCGCGCGGTGGCGGAAGTGCATCGCGCATTAGAATATAGAACACGCGACGAGTGTGTACACGCCACGTACTTGCCGCGGTATGTACACGCGAGCAATTACCTTCGCTACGCAAATTCGACAGCCGCGGGCGGTTGAGTTCATCTGCATGGTAATTTCGCCGTCTTTCCTCCGCGATTTCGCCGGGGGGATGAAACTTTTATCAGCCTCGTCCGCGCGCCGCTTTCCGCCGGAAGCCGCGCGTTGCTCTTCGCTGACCAATCCGCGTTCGCCTGGAAAATGAGAATATCTGTAAAATTCATAAACCAGCGAATGTGAAATGTAGCCCCCCCCCCGGTCGCCATGATGAGTTGATTAAAAATGCGTTCATCGGCGTTCATTGATCACAGCTCGCGTCATGCACGAAACCCGTTTCGTAATCCATCGGGATCGCGGTGTAATTCGCGGCATCCGTCCGCCATTCGACATCGACAATACGCGGAACATCCCGGAGAACAATCTACTCGACGACATTTTTGGAAACAATGTGTTCGATGCGGGTGTCGCATTCGGCGAATCGTCGGAACTGCATCTCTTGCGTCGGGGTACACGACGCGCCGCTATTGAATTACCCGTAGTCGCGTTTGCCGCGAGCATTTCCGACGTAGCTGCGGTTAATAAAGGCCGCGCGGGGAGGAATGCAAGAAACCGTCGTGCAGCTGACGCGACGCGCGGCGCTCTGCTGTATACACCCGGCGTTGCGTTGAATACGCGCAAATCATAGGGACGCTCGATTATTCGAATACACTGCGGGATCGTCGCCGCGGCGGCGAGAGCTACGTGTGTGTATTAGAGACGCGCACGCGGCAGATGAGATAGTTAAGCGCGCGCGCGCGCGCGCGGGGCAGGCTGCGCGCAATGGCGCCCGAGTAATCCCACTGTCTGATGCCGCAGACGCGGATCACGCTCGAAGATATATTACATTGTTTCGTACATCCGTGGAGCCTCTCCTGCCCCCGGATATGCGCGAGCGAGGTTGGAAACCCCGCGTACGGGCGGCCCTATCGTCATTTGCAATGCATCTCCCTCCAAGTCCCCTCCCCCCCCTTCCCTTCCCTCGAACGTCCCACCGCCGCCGCCACAGCGACTCTGCTATCTCGGCTCCTGAAATCCGTCGTTGTCTCTCGCCGGGACTCGAGACTCCGCGCTCTGTGTGTAATACGGTTGTTCGTACCTATCCCGATGACAATGACTGCGCGATGACGCTCGATCACCGAGAGGAAAACGCCCCAAACCTGTACGCCGCCGCTGCTGCTGCTGCTGCTGCTGCTTCTGCTGCATTCCGACAAATCCGACGGGCGACTGCCGGATGCAATTAATCTTTCGCGTATAGGCACACGAGGATCGTTTCGTCGCAGACGCGAAACGCGCGTGTGACGAGAATGGCTGCTGCTGCGAGAACGGCGGGTCACCGATTGCGGCGCCGGCGTCGATCGGCATGGATGCCGACCGGCCGCCATCTTTTCTTTTGTCGAGCGGACGATTTTTTTTCTTTGTCGAAGACACAACTTTTGATGTGACTTTTGTACGTCAAATTGCGTTCCGGACTGTACTGGCTGTTCTTTGTTCGTTCGTCGTTAGCTGCTCGTTAGCCGAAACGACCGAAAGTTACTATCTGGAACGTTGGAAAAGCTATCGAAAGGATGTCGACGGAACACGATGTTTGCATATGCAGAACAGCAATCAGCGTAGCTATTAAGATATATTTGTGCAAGACGCGTGCTGCGTGTCAGACGCAAAGCACGCGAAATTCCCCGCTGATGAAGCTCACCTTTTGTGCCTCTTGTCAACTGCCATTCCGCGCTTACGAAAATATAGCGAAAGCAACAGCGACGATCTTCCGCGACGTTTCAAACGCGTCTGCTCATGATTGAATCAACGGCCGCTTGGTGGGAGCACAAAACCGTGCGCGCGAGCGCGCAGGTGTTGCACCGTCGGTAAGGTAGTTGGTCGACCGTCCGACCATCAGTAAGATAGTGCTCTGCTGGTGAGTTATCGCGAGCGTTGCTCACCAGAGGGCTTCAGTTTCCTGTTTCTTTTTGCCCGTGATACACATCCGGTACGTTCGTCGCCGAGACATTCCCGTATTTAACAAGTAATTTCTCTGATAAATAACAGTAAACGTCAATAAATAATAGGTCTGTCGTGTAAAACGTATTGCGCTGTCCATTGTCAATATCGAGTAGCGAACGGATTACGCGTATTATACCGCGATTTTGATGGATTACCAAGTGGACTTCTCATATGGCGCCCGCGACAGTCAACAACAAAATCGTGTTGTGTGTTAAACAATAGTTTCAACGTGACTCAGTGTTGTCTCGCGTGGAAAACGTCCTGAAAAATTTCGTTCGATCCTGTCACGGTTTTCAGCATTTTTGTCGGGAATTTCTCGTTGAACTCGACATAACCTAAAAAAAAAGCGACTCGCGCTGTCCGGAAGACGTCAAGTTGCGGCAAGTGCTCACAAGTGTTTCTTTCGTCTCGTTTCCAGGAATGGCAGACTCGGCGGTGAAGACGAAGCCTACCAAGGCCGTGAAGAAGCCCAAGGAGAAGCCGACCGAGCCGGTTCCCCTGAAGAAGAGGCCGTTCAAGAGACACGGTCGCCTCTATGCTAAGGCCATCTTCACGGGCTACAAGCGCGGACTTCGCAACCAGCACGAACACACCGCCCTGCTGAAGGTCGAGGGCACGAGAACCAAGTCCGACTCTGATTTCTACATCGGCAAGCGATGCGTCTATGTCTACAAGGTGAGTCCGCTGAGCCGTTGGAGAACCAATGAGATGCGTGTAAAGTTTCCATCGTCCAGTGACTAATTGCGTTTCCGCATCCACAGGCAAAGAACCTGACCCCTGTTCCCGGCAAAACCACAAAGAAGACGAAAATCAGGGCCATCTGGGGCAAGGTTACGCGTCCCCATGGCACCAGCGGCTCGGTACGCGCCAAGTTCAACAGAAATCTGCCCGCCAAGGCTATGGGTCACCGGATCAGGATTGTAAGCACATTGGCTCCGCTGATTCACATTGTACAATTGTCAATGTCCTTCAATCGTCTAATATTCATCTTCTGTTGCAGATGCTGTACCCCAGCCGCGTGTAAACCTACCTTGTACACTATAAACTAATAAAATACCGTTTTGGTACCAAAATCAATTTTTCTCGTTTCTGCCTTCCCATCTGCATGTTGTGATACTGAAAATACAATCGACGTCGTAAGGGTTTTATCATTTTTACCATTCTTCAAACGTCCAGCGCTTACCCGCATAAAGGGGGCGACGAGTCGACCTAACCTAAAATATTCTGCCGCGAATATTTATCGCGTTGATCGTTTGAAATACGATATGCACTGATACGCAGGTTGTAACGTCGCAGGTGTTGGTTATCCTTGAGAACGCGCGGTTAGCCGGTCGAATAAATTCACGTGGCTAATATCGATTAGACGTCGCGCGTGGAAGCCATTTTCTGCTAGGATACACCCACACAGGGTGCAACGCACACTCGCGCGCGCACCAGATGTTCGGGAAAGAGACGTCGCGTCAATTTTCCGTCACGGACGGGATGCTGTCGGTTCCGCGGTGAAGCCGAGTCGTCGCGCTCGAGAAAACGTCCTTTCGCGTGTGTTATCCGTCTCCTCTGCTCTAATCACCCGCGAGCCAATCGTGAGAACGCGAGGTAATGACGCTCTGAATGATTGCGATCGAGGGTCGAAAACGCGAAAAAGTTCAAACCACGGGAAAATGATGTTTTGTTGTCTGCGAAATTGTTTCGACGGTCTGGGCTTCGGCACAGCCCAGACGCCGCAAAAAGTCACGAATCCCATCGCTCTGGACACTTCTCATATGGGTAATTATCACTAGTCATCGAAAAATCTTGCCCGGACAATTTCTCCATAATTAGAAAATAAATTTATTTTTTTTTATCATTTGTTTGGCGTTTGTCAGGACACGAGGTAGTCATAGTGATGAACGGACTGCGAGTCTGCGGACAGGGTGGTGCTTTGACGAATGTGCCGCTGGCTCAGAGTAAGAGCTACTTCGAGGTGAAGATTCGTCAGGATGGCATCTGGGGTGTCGGACTGGCGACTCGTTCCACCGATCTCAACAGTGCGGTGGGAGGCAAAGACGCAGAGAGTTGGGCTCTCAATTCGGATGGTATTGTGCGGCACAATCAGCAGGAGCTGCACAAGGTCCAGAATTTGGCCCAGGAGGGAGACATCATTGTGAGTAAATTCATCTATCGTTTTCCAGACTTCCGCTAAATTGATGCATTTCTTTTCAGGGTGTTTCCTACGATCACATCGAACTAAATTTCTATCTCAATGGAAAATCGCTGGACGCACCGGTGATGGGAATCAAGGGCACAACATATCCAGTACTCTACGGTGGGAACTCTTTTTGCTAACTGAAATATTTTTGTTGTTAAACAAAAAAAAATAGAGTATTATCAAAGAATTTGTTTACAGTTGACGATGGAGCGATATTGGATCTAATCTTACAAGACTTTGCTCATCCACCGCCGATGGGTTTTGAAAAAATAATGGTGGAGCAGTCATTGCTCTAACGAATCACAAAGACTTTAGCTAGGACGTGTGAATCAATTAATCCGGAGGACTCTCGGAGAACAGGAAGAACAAAATACGATCGACTCATTCCGCTTGGGGCATTTGCGTAAATGCACACTGGTGACAATTGTGTGAAATACTAAGTTCATTTAAACGGGTTCCATATTGTAATATAACAAAGCATAATAACTGAAGAAAAACACTATAATACAGCATAGAAGAAATATTTAACTAGCCGTTGAAGAATAAACATTTTCAGTACAAATCACCATCACATCATTTGCTCTCTATCTCACTCTCTCTACCTCATTCGCTCTCTTTACCCATGGCTTGCATGCGCGATTTTCCATCAGGCATGAATATTTTACGCTGCGTGCACGACGATGAAACTATCTAGCATTGAGAATTCTCAGGATTTATTAAAAGGTTTACATTATTATTACGAAGGATTAGTACAACTCTGCTTCCTGCGTTTATATTACAATAACTATATTTTTGTTTTCTTGTATATATGTACGCGGTATATTCTAATCTTATATTTATATATATATATAATATATATAATATGTGTGTATACAACTCGTTTATGATATACATATATATGCATTTATATATATTTATTTACTTTGTATTTATAATGATTCATTAATACTTAATCAACTAATGGTATAGTATGTACACTGGCTTAAGCAAGGTACCGAAGGCATTAGGCCAACCGTTCGCTTCACTAGGCTAGCGTCATGGCTTGTTCGTTGAGAAATCTCTTTTGTGTGTGACTCGTTTATTTCGTAATAAAAAAATCCGTCTACGAGACATTAAAGCTAATTTATCGTCGGTTCCGATATGCGGCAGAGATAATCGCACCTCTCGTCCGTACGCTCAGGTAATTAACTATACAACCAATAATTAGTTATCCAAATAATCAACAGTTTTCTTTTCCTTTTTTTTAATTTAATAATTATATAAAATAACCGAGTGCCAAACATCGAGAGCCGTTGAATCATTTTTTTTTCTTTTTCCCAAGTCCAAGAGTCATTTTCGAAACAGGAAGGAAAACAGGTCAATCAACATCTTGGCTAATTGGGGGTAAGCTTGCGATCAGATATTGAATGTAACCGACGTCTAATTGGGACTTTAGAAAACGTGGATGTAAACCGGACTCCGTAGTCTGCGGATTAGTGTAGTTTAGTGATTTGTCGATTACAGAACCTGCACAAAGAGTCCTTCGCCGGCCAGCAACCGCTTACTATTGTCACATTTCGAAGGATAACAGCGTGAATGACAAAAAAAAATAACAAAAATTCACGGGTATCGACACAAGAGAGTTCGTTATTATGCCACGAAATTAATTATGCTTGTGCAAGTATAAAACTCCGCTGTATTGTGAGGCGACGGGTTACAAAGACAGAGAAAATAATCGAAAAAAAATCGTCGATATCCAGGAATTTTTTTACACGGTCTCTGTGCAACCCGAGCCGTTTAATTCGTAAAAAAAAATTTGCATCGTGATTGCTTGTGCCGCAAGCTGTATGGGTGCTTGCCAAAACGTAGTGTATCTTTGGTCCTTAAAATTATTATTATGAATGTCACTACTACGATTACTACTCACTTGGCATTATCGTCGCGCAACAGATGGTTCTTTGAATGACAGTGAGTCCGTCGAATAGAATTGAAATGCGGCGTCATAAAGAGGCTCATTGAAATTTTCGTATAATTTAATTCTACTAGTGACGAGGCTAATAGACGTGATAAATGGCACTGTGTAAACGGATTGATGCAAGTATCCAGTCTTAGAGTTCCTCGATTCGCCCGCTCCATTCGAAGAACCAACGATCGACCGTTCGATGCGTAATACCTTTTAGTTTCGCGCGTTTATATTACATTATGTTTCATGACTGGATGATATGAGATAATTATTGTGGTAACTCATCGAGTCTTATTGCACTTAACATGTTCATATTGTTCAATACTAACGTTTAATCTCTAAATCTATTACGAGAGGACTTTTCCATTTTTTCCTTTTCTTTCATTTTCTTCATTGTTTTTACTTTGATTCGCATAAATCTCACCATCGTCGGCGTATTACGTTTTATCACTAACAAAATTAATAAAAAGTATATATCGTATACGTTAATAGCCAACAAATCAATGATTATTATTTTGTTCTTATTTTTCTTTTTTGTGTCTGTGTGTGTTTGTGTTTCAATGCACCTGCAGAGGACGTTACATTACTATCACTGTTAACTTCGTCGAGTGCTAGATTACAATCATACGTTATATATATAGTCTTTCATTGAATCCAATGAATTTATAGAATTTGGTTTTATGCGCGTCTCGTCGGCGAGTCTCTCTCTCGCGCGGCACGTGCGACTCGTGCGTTGTACGACATAAAACGTCTCGAATCCCGGGCGGCTCGAGACGGAGGAACGTAGATCCCAGAATGGCCAATGCCGGATGGTAAAACAATTGTAGATTCATTTTACAATATTAGAGACGTTTATCCAATATAACGAGCGCTCGTACCGTCCCGACTTTGCCCCCCCCTCCCCCCTGCCGAGCACTCAACTCGTTAAACTACGCGCGAATTACTCGCTTTTATTATATCGAATACGACCTTGTAGACAAGGACTCTCAAAAATTCATTCAATGAAAAATATACGCTCTTCGGTTGTTATTTACAAAATCAATTAAATCGCGAATGAAAGTTAGGTAAAAATTCACGTAAGATCTACGAAATATCAGCAGCATCGCCGTTACTTTTCCTTTTTTCCCTTCTTCGGCCGTCCCGTCGACTTCCCGTCGACGGCGAACACGGACCTGCATACTAATTTTTATTTAAATTCTTCGAGACATCTCTCCGCGCTTGTGTCGACTACTTTCAATCTTCTCGATACGATCTGTTCGCACGATTCGAAGCTATCGTCAACGACAACAACAAAAAAGTCTTTGTTTCCTCGAAAGCTGCCCGCGAGCAGCCTTTTGACATGAATAAATATTCGTTTTATAACACTAAGAGCGACAGCAGCCAAAAGCAAACTAAACATCATATAAGCATAGCTTCCAACATCTTGTGCTCTGTTTTTTTTATCACTACTACAATTTTGATACACCTTCCGTAACTTGACAAAAAAGAATATAAAAAAGAAAAAACGAGTAAAACATGTTTTCTTACTAAACAAAACGAGACGGCGATCCGTCCGCGAGGCATCATGGACGCCGGGAGAATTGGCAGTTGATTCGTGAACGATGCCTCGCCGCGATAGACTTAAAGCTACAGAGATCGATATGAGATGGGCGCCTCTGATGAACCGTCTGCGTTTCATAGTTCACGGATAAAAAGACGCGGACGCGGGTACAGCGCGTTGCATTTCTCTCGAGTTACAACTAGGCTTTATCGCGGTAAACCGTGCCGAGTAAAAGTTTCCGTAACTCGATACGAGAATTAAAAAAAAAAAAATCTCTCGCGCTTCGCCTATTGCTGAAGATATGTGATGTCGAAGATGCAGAGGGCAATAACGTTTCCAACGGTGCTGAACCCCGAGATAGTCGAACGCCCGGCTGACGTTGACCGCTTCCCATTGACGCTTAGATCGACTCCCTGCCGTTTCCTTCTTTTAAGTACAGATCGATTAGATAAGACAGGGGGCAATCGTCCGCGTCGCACAAGAAACGCATTGTTCGTGAATACTTCAGTGTGTGTAAATGTCCGTGTGTATTCAATGAATGATCGACTCGAGCGCTCCTAGGTCCTGCCCGTGATAACAAAGGTCGCGAGCGTCGAATAGGTCGGAAACGCGATAAACGCCAGCTAGATCTCTGCCCCCGGGTGAACTCCAAGAGTCCCGTGGTCTGGACTCGAGGCTTGCGAGGATTTTTCTTCTTCGTTCGGTAATAGAGAAACGAGCTAACGTTACGCTTACGATACGTACTCCTAAAAAAAAAGGATATGTAAGCTGTACGCGTGCGCGGAAGAACTCCCTCAAAGTACCTTCGATAATGTTCCTCTCTTTTCTTCGAGAACGTTAGAAAATTCTTGTATAATAGTAGTACTTTCACACCTTATTACTCGCGATGGCTGGTGCAAGAGTGCCGAGGATCGTACCACTCTCGGCAGTCTCTTTGGTTTCTTTCATTTTTTTTTGTTTTCCGTCGTATTTTCGTTATCAGAGCAAACATCTTTTCGGAGCTTCCGGGACATTAGAATATATACGCAGGTTGGCTGCGCGCTACGGTTCCCTGAGATGTGCTTGATGTTTTTTTTTTTCGCCTCTTCCTGTACGACTGTACGTAAACACCGAACTCCGTTCCACCGAACGCCTCGCGCGTCTCCTATCACTCATTGTCCGTCGTATCCTCGATCACGGAATCCCAATTGAACTCCGTGGCGCTCTGGCGCGACGGCAACTCACCGAGATGCTGAAATCGTTGCACGAAGTACGGATCGCGATCCCTCAATCGGCGAAACCTTTGAAACACGAGACTCTTCGCGTAATCGTAGAGCTCCAGATCCAGCCTGTTGAGCCGACGAATTTCCTCCAACTGTTCGGTCGTGAGGGTGGCCATCGTAGCGGCGCTGAGCGTCGCGTTGTGCTGCTCGAAACCCACAGCGAAGCGCATTGCGAACGTCTCCTCGAACGAGTACTGGCCTACCTGGTTTCCAACGAAAAAAACCAACACGGTTAGAATTGCTGACGATCACGGACGGTTTCCGCGAATAGCGGAGCCGAAATACCAATTTGCCAAGCAACTACTGAGCAATAAATATATATACATATACGCATGAGAAACAGGCAGTAAAATAATACGACCCTGCCCCACTTTCATACGAAATTGAAACCCGTAGAACACACGGCGGCACAATAGTCCTTCGATAACGAGAAATTTCATCAAACGTCGACTGCAACGTAGACTTTCTAAGCGTGGGTCAAGGACGACGAGTCTGGCACCGTAGTACTATTGTGTCGCGGAACGCGAGTAGTCGGCGACGCGGAGGCGAGGGCGAAAAGAAAAAAAAACATACGACAGCGGCAGTAACGAGAGCCTCTGGGATACGCGCGATTAACAGACTGATAAGCGAGGGTATGAAGAAAAAAATAAAACGAATGGAAAGAAAGCGAGGTTCGAGGGCCCCCGGGGGCCGCGTCCAAAGCGTTCCAACCATAAGTGGTACTCCCGCGCGGCACGCTGTTCAGCATATGGTTTGCGCGCTGGGTAAACAATGGAGTAGCCGCGCGGGGGCTCGAAAAAGTGCGCTTGCCGAGCTCTCGGCGGCAAGCGCACATGGCGGGCAACAGCGTCTCATAAATATTTACACAACGCCTTGCATTCCCGGGCAAGACCAAAGATGAGGTTCCTTCTCTCTCTATTTTTCTCTCCCTCTCTCTCTCGCTCTGTAACTTACTTTCGATTTGAAATAACTTACTTTCTGATACTCCGTGAGCATGAAGAACGGCATGAACTGCAGATTGTTCTTCGCGCTGGCCAGCATCAGATGATCGCGGTCGGAACTCGTTAGCGACGAGTTGTAACAGCCGACCAGCGACAGATCGGCTAGCATTCTCGTTTGACGATTGCTCGCGAGGTTGTACGGACATGCCATAAACTGCAACATAAATAACGATTGCTTATTCGCGGAACAATGCGACTTGAGTTCCGAGTTACGTGACGTTGAAGTTTGCATCGTTGGGAATGCAACGAAAAAAAGGAAAACATTATTCTAGCGAATCTAAAAAGTTGTTACAATGATCAATCGTTGTAAAAACTTGTACCCACTACAATCCTCTGGGTTCATTAGAATAATGCTTTTTTTTGTATTTTCGTTGCTTTCCAACACTGCAAAGTTTAACATAATCGAGTTATTACGAGCGAGCTATTTGTGGATGCATTTTTTTTCTCTTTGCATACACAAACGTGCGAAACCTCGTTATCGACTACGTGGTGCTGATTTAATGATGTTGAAGTTCGCATCGTTGGAATGCAACGAAAATAAATGAAAAAAATATTCCAACGATTCTAAAAAGTAATTTTTATGATTAATCGTTATAATAACTTTTTATACCCAGTACGATCTTTTGGGTTCATAAGTTTTATTTTTTATTTTTATTTTTTCTAATTTTCGTAGCATTCCAACGATGCAAACTTCAACACCATCTGATTTATCTTTCGTACCTCCTCGAGAGTGACGCCGTTCCAGTTGGGGCTCGAGTAGCACTGTGGAATCGTGGCCGTGGTACCTCCGCACCAATGACGAGCCCCTCGCCATGTCGCGCCTCTCTGGACGTGTCGGAATTCCGACAGATACCGGGCCACCGGATCCCTTATAATAGTTACGTAAAAATATCTTCGTTTCATGACTCCCTCGATCTTGTTGAGCTCCGAGTCGACGCATCCCGTGAGTTCCGTCCAGTCGGCGTGGAGTCCGCACTTCCATCCGGTCGAGTAACGCGAGAACAGCCAGTTCTCGTTGCGATTCGGTCGAAAGCAGAAGCACCGCTTCCGGCGACGCTGGCACGAGCACGGACGCTGCAGATCCAAATCCCGGACCAAGTGTTTGCCGAACAGCGTGCCACCTTTCAACACACGACAATTTGCGATCGTTAACAGCAGCGAGACATTTCTTTCCGCGAAGCGGAATTGGAGCTAACGGAAATAAACCGATTGGCACGGAGCCCGGGCTTTCGAATTATCGTAATTGAAATAGAATTTTCGGGACAGATTGGGTTTCGTTCGGAGAAACCTTCGAGGGCATCGAATAAGCCGCGAAAGAAAATGAGACTGCACAGATGTCGGAAATAAAAAAAATTCTTATTATTAAATTATTGCAATTGGATCTTCGAATAAAATCGCAGCACAAAGCAGGAGTCCCTTGCACCACTTGTGGCAAAATATTTTCCTTCATTGATCATCGATTCCTACAATTCCAAACTGACCCTCTTAGTGAATAGAAAGAGTAGATAACGTGTCTTGGCTTCAAGATATCAACCCGCCTCCTACAGAGTCTCGAGGTTCGCCGCTTCGAGACTGCCTGATGAATAATGCAGCAGGTTCAGGGATACAATAGAGCAGCCCTAGGCGGAAATGATTTTTTTTTTTTTCCCTCCCCATTGGTGCAACATCCTGGCCACTGGCCAAAAAAAACTTGACGCTAAGTCGAATAGAAATTCACCCTTCGATGAATTACAATCCATCAATTCTGTTCCCTTCCATTCGCATTTTTGCGCACAAAAGAGCACTGTCGAACCTCTTTTATTGACTTAAACAGCTTCCGAGAGACATCGCGAGGCTCCCGAGTCGGCAAACACAAAACTCCAAATATTGACATTAGACGCGCACAGCTGATAAAGAATATTTTCCTTCGGCTCAAAAGCGCAATGCTTCCTCGTTCACAGGCCAATATGAAAAACGCGATAAGGTTGCTCAGTCAACGCGCACCGTCTGCCGTCTTGCAGAGGTCGGAGGGTCAGTTGTCGCAGAAAGTACGGATGGTATGGATGGTTAGTGCGGCAAGATCGCTCACCGGTTTTCTGAATATGAAGGAAGACGATGACGTCGTGAGCGTTGATGTCGAACTGAAAGGTGTCGTTGGCGAAGACTTCGTCGTAGCCAAGGCTACCCTGGACGCTCTGAAGCCTGAAGGACGGACGAGCGGCCACTAGCGAGTTGCGCTCGACGTCGAGGGTGCCCGAGGAGGTGACGACGAGAGCGGAGGCGCCGGTGCCGAGGGTCAGTCCCTCGGCGCCGCGCGCCGCGTCCTTGAGATCGCGATTCGTGAGGGCGCACACGTGATCGGGACAGAAGTAGCCGAGGTAGACGATGCCCGCGAGCGCGAGAACGACGCAGATACCGACGATGCCGCGTAGACGAGTTCGTCGCGACCGGGACTCCATTGTCGCGGATCTGTCGCGCGTTACCGGCGACGGCCGCAGAACCACAATCTGACTCGTGAAATACTCGTTGGCACGTCTACACATCGCTCCCGTCCATCGCGACGGCGGTTTTTATTTTTCACCGAACGCACCGAGAGCGCCGCGCGGTTTAACGACCCTGCCAAAACAACGCTCCGCGTTAATGTCTGCCATGTTGATTTCCTTTATCCCCACTCGCGCGCCGCTGCCGCCACCACCGCCGCCGACATTTATCGCAGGACTGCCGAGAGTAGGGATGGGTGGGTGGCGATGTTTTTCGATTAATCGAAGATGGCGATATTTTCTTCAGTCGATTAATCGATTATATTTAATCGATTGTTAGTCGGGTCAATTAATCGATATTCTATGCTTTTTACTGGATATCGTGACCAAAGAAGAATGTTGCTATCCATATTCTTTGTCGTGATGATTCCCAACGTTCTTGGAGCGTCAGACGCTCCGCCGACTACACCGACTTACCGACCGAGACGGTAAGACGCTGAGCGTCTCGTACCGAATTTCATTTTAGCAAAATACCGAATTTCATTTCAGCAGAATTATAATGTTCCCGACTGCACCATTTGCCCGAATGCGTCGAACACTCGAAAGTCTGTTCTCCCGAATGGCATTTTTCACGTAAGTAGAGCTCTTCATTACTGACACATGCTACTAAGTCTGTCGGTATATTGGAGTTCTATTCAATCTATAGTCGTCTCGTCCAGAGATAGTTTTCATCTCTGTATAATTATTACATGATGCGAATATCGACGAGTAAATATCAAAGCAGTGTAATTCGTACACTTTCTTAATTGTTTTAATTATAAGTCGATATTCTCATCCTGTAACAATTATTAAGAGACGAAATTAAGAGCCTAAGCAGAACTCTTCATTACCGATACATACAATTAAGTCTGTCGGTATATTGAATTCAGTACTCCAATATACCGACAGACTTAATAGCATGTATCGGCAATGAAGAGCTCTGCATAGGTGAAAAACATATTCGGGAAAAATGCCATTCGGAAAAACGGACTTTCGAGTGTTCGATACATTCAGGCAAATAGTGCAATCGGGAACATTATAATTCTGCTGAAAAGAAATTCGGTATTTTCATCCGTTCGGTATTCGACGTTTCGGCGTTTTCACCATTCGGCTAATGAATACTTCGACATTACGACTTGGCGGGTTTTTTGGTTATTCGAGTGAACAGTCAATCGGCATTCATATTTTCGGGCGATTAGTACGTTCGGCAACCGTAGTTTTGGGTCGAGTGGCGGTGAGCGCATCTCTCTATCTGTACGAAAACTATACTACACTGCGTCGCACTATACCCGTCGCTGGTTTCCAGGTAGAGACCCGCGCGCAGCGAGCGACGGATCGTAACGGTACTTCGGCTCGATCTCTCGGGCCCAGGCAGGACGGGACGGAATGGCACAAGGCGACTGCGGCGACGGAGACGGAAAGATGGTCGAGGGAGAAGCGCGTTGCGCGCGGCGGCGATGGCGGTTCAGTGACCGACCGACCGACCGAGCACGTACCTCTCCTCCTGCCGCCACTGCTGCTGCTGCCTAGAGAGAGAGAGAGAGGGAGAGAGAGAGAGAAAGAGAAAGAATGAGGGCGAGAAGCGAGAAGCGGTCCCGGCTTCACTTCCAACTGGTATACACGACGACTACAGTATTATACAGCGCTATCAGTGTAGATATGTGTGTGTATATATCCTCTTTTAAATGTATATATGAGGCATTCCATATGAAGCGGGCCACCCCAATTTTGAGTTGAAGATATGGATCATGCCAATGGATTGCTATCATGCCAATTTTTGTGCATCTTGTAAACATAATAACGAAGTATGGAACAAATTTTGAAACAAATCAAAATGTTGCCTCTTATCGAAAAAAATGGTAAGACTTTGTTTTGCCCAAAAAAGAACTGAAAATTATTCGGAAAATTATTTTAAAAAATGTCGTCATAAAGTACATTTGAATATCTAAACTTTCATCGTAACACATTTTTTTTGTGCAATGGATAGTTTTAGAGATAGAGCCAATAGAAGTAAAATAAAAAAACACTGTTAAATTATTGGTAAACGGTATGATTTTAAAATCTGAAATATTTCATGGACAGTCTTGACACTCTGAACATCTTATAAAAAAAAAATTCTGTACATTTTTTAGACAACTCGAAATTGGGGTGGCCCGCTTTATATGGAATGCCTCGTATATATACCGTATGTGTGTGTATGAGTTATACTGTGAGCGAGCAAACGCTTGAACTATACAGCGTTCCGCTTCGGCCCGTATACCTTGCGAAGGAGCGACGAGGCGACTGGGAAAGCGAGTGCCTTCCTCCTCAGCCCGGGGACCCGGCGTAGCCCCGGCGACTCTCGGTAAAGTCGTAACTCCGGCCCTCGTAAGCGGATGTTCTTTTCTTCATTGGACGCGACGCATCATCGGTTTCGAGCAGGCGATTCGGCGACTTTTGTGTACGGAGCAGCGGCGAGATAACGACGAGATTGCGTTGTAACGATATTCGTTGCGTGTCGCTCGTTGCGGTCGCTGCGGGAATGGTTCGACTATTGATATGACGAAGATTTTTTTTTGAGGTCGTGGAGTTGTGTTGACTACAGTTAGTTGCGGTTCGTGGGAAGGTGGAGGTTGAAGAGACGCCCAAAGTGGAAACTGAGTACATTTAAAAATCAATTCTTAAGGGGTTAGGTGGGTTTCAGAGGCTCAAAAAAAGGGTATTTTATTATATCTTATTTTTTATATATCTGATAAAATATTTTATTTAAACAATTTATCATATTAAATATATATTTTTCACGAGTACTTTGCGAAATTTTCGTTAAAACATTTCGAAAATTCAGCCGTTGGGAGCTCATTTACCTTGACCTCGCTGAAAAAAGTCCTCTGAAAAAAACGATTTTTGACATTTTGAAACCCATCTAACCCCTTAACTCCAAACGCTCGCGCAACCCGGGAATATTATTATTATTGTTATTATTATTATTATTGCGTGTTGCGATTTCGCATGCAACCTAGTTTAGTCGCGTCCCAGGGTCAGCGGCGAAATTGACTCGCGCGATTCGGGAGTCTCGAGCCGAGAGACCGCGCGCGATCCGTGTCGGGGATCATGGCCATTATTTTCGGGATATCCGCGGCTAAATCGATATAAATGTAGCGCTCGCCGGGTTAAGCTTCGGGCAGGAAATAGGAGGGAAATATTCCCCCGCGAGTGAGATCTTCGGCCACGCGAGACTTGGATATATATCGCACCTGAGAATTTATGGCAAATTACATTACGTTTCGCAGGGGGCGGAGGAGGGGGGGGGGGGGCAGAAATGGTATCGAATTTCTGCTGGAAACACGAGCGATGGTCGCTCGAGTTGCAATTTGTTTTTCTTTGCTACACAGACGAATGTTTGTTTGCGATACTTTGCCGAGAGACGCGGGGCCCTCGGGTCCAAGGAGGAGGGAGGGGGCGGAGGGCGCCGAGAGTTAACGCTTTAAGTACTCTCGTTTCCCGTCGAGCGGGAATACAAAGTCACTTTGTTATCGGGGTTCGTGCTGCGCGCTCCGAGAGCGGACGTCGCGACGCTGTCGTCGTCGTCACGCTGAAACGAGTCGCGGGCTTTAAGGCAATGACGTACCGAGCAGCCGAGAGAAAGAGAAGCTCGGGAGACGCGCGGCGCGTGCACGCGACGCGCTATACGCTCGTAAAACGCGCCAACCACGTTGCAGGACGATAGTCGGGGTCTTATTGGGTTTGCGCCTACTTATGTCATATTTAATACACGATTCTGTGGACGCAGCTATTTAAGTAGGTCGTTCCTGTAATTCGATGGAAAAAGTAGTACCGTATATATTCTTTGTAAACATAATGAATGTTGACTTCATTTTTCATTTTATACAAAAAAATGAATTTGTCGAAAGATTTCTTAAACAATATTATTTTTTATCAATTTGTTAATAACATTTTGTTATTATTATTATGCCATATTAATCTTTTCAGCACCTATAATATGCATGATTTTTTCAGATTTTTATATTATCGAGAAGTGTTGGCAATTACCTCTCATTTTTCGAAAGCTTATGCGAAATGAGCGTCAAGCGACAGAATTACCTTAAGTAGGAATTCCAGAGGAATTAAAATACTCAGCTAATCTACCGAACATGTACTTTAAATACATGTTCCGTAAGTTCGCTCGCATTAGCACGCTTCTTTTTTGTGCGCCGTGAACGTTGTTATCACTATTGGAGCCGCGCAGGCGCAATGCATTCTGACTATCCTGGACCGGCTGTCCATAGCTCCCTAAATAATACCTTAAAAGTAGTCGGGTCCGTCGCGCTCGCACGGACGAGTTCGGTACACACGTCGGGGGTCGTCGGCGTTCGTTAAAAGTTTGTTACCACTGCGGGGTCGGTGCGAGCGAGGACTGTGTGTAACGTCGCGCGCAGCGGCGGAAAACCTGTGGGCACGCCGAGCGGATGCGCGCCCAGTGGCGAGCGCGTCGCTGCTGCTCCTGAGCCCGCGGTAAATGGCTCGACGGCGCGCGCGACCGTTGCGCGGCGAGGAGGAAGAGGAGGAGGAGGAGGAGGAGGGTCGCGCGCATACACAGTGCACACGGGGCCGGTACTACCGACTATCGATTAGTCCCGCGTCGTGTGCGCGCGTCTGTGTGTATACAGCGTGTGTACACGGCCCGAAGTCGCGCATCGATGGGACAATCCCTCGGAATATGTAAACGCGCGCGCGTATAGTCGTTTCCTGTCGGCGGCGGCGCGTATGCTGCGCGTCGGTGTTTTGAGACACTCGCGATAGAGGGAGACGGAGGGAGAGAATGTGAATATCGCGCGCGACTCTCCCGCGCAAAAAATGTTGTATGAAAACTGTATTGCCGAAGTCTTAAATTGTATTTGAATTGTAAGATTGTGAAAGCTGTCGTATTGAAAAAATACATGCTTCATTTTACTTCGAAAATTTAATTCCTTAATTGCAGGGCTACGTTTTAAGGGCAAATTGCCACTAGGAATCTAAAGATGCGGTCCAAAATTGAATTTTTTCGAAAACATCGGATTTACAAGTCATAGATTTGATAGATTATTGAATTATGGACCTCAGATTTAGATGTAAAAAAATGTACTATCTAGCTTAGTTAAGCCCAGAATTGGGTAGGGATAAGAAAAAATATGTTTTTTACTGTACGCTAAATATGTACAAAAAATGCTACAAATGAATAAAGAGAATTTTTCAAGCGAGACTCTATCACACCACTTGCTTTTTTGCGAAAAAAAATGAATTCGATTTCATAGAGTTTGAAACCCCTATCCAATGGAAAATTTCCCGTTGATTCCGAAAACTTCTGTTGTGTCTCCGAAAATTCGAGGGAAAAAAACGCGAAAAATGATTTTTCACTTGTTTCGAATTTTGTCACTTCAATAAATTGATGTAATTTTTCTTTGGATAAATGGAATCTGGATTTTCTTTTTGCGTTCGAAAAAAACCCCTTTATTGAAGAGAATGCATCGAGGCGGAATGCGATATCTCGATTTTTCAATTTTTCGCAGGATTTTTAAGTCAACCCTCAAAAATCACAAATTTGTTGAATAGTCCTTGCGTTTTTTTTGCGAATAACAAATGTTTCAATTTCGGAAAGTTTGGAAACCTTACCCAATGGCAAGATTCCGAAAAGCACGGGTGTTTGCCCAATGAATAAAAAAATCAACGAGAAAAAACGCGAAAATTGATGTTTTTTCTCCAATTTCGGATGATAAGTTTTGTCGTCTTTCGATTCCCTCGTCGGATTCTTTTCCAGACGGACCTGTCGTCGTTTCCCAACGTTCCGAGCGAGCGACAGAGCGTCACGACTCGGTGGACTCGAAAGTCCCGGAAAAATGTCGTAATAAGTTGAGCGCGCGGCCGGCGCGCCGCACGCGGCGAGGAGGAGAAATACGTGCGGTATACCAGGTCAGTGGGACAACGGCGAATCCGCAGAGGACGCGGAGAGGCCGCCGGTTCTTCTATCGGACGCTTTTATATACGCTTTCATATAGGTATATAGATTACGTGTAAGTTATGCGAGGGCTGGACGGGAAAACGTATATGTACCACGTGGTCCAGCTTCGCGCGCGCGAACTTTGTAGGTCCGAGCGCAGCGAATTCCTTTGTTAAGCTGTCCCAGTGCGAAAAGATTAACTGCGGCATGTTCGCGCGGGATATCCCGCGCGTAAACACGCCGAAGACCCGACGATTCGTAACCACAGCCGTATTATTAATTAATATCAATTGATACATAGCATTCGCGATAATTAGCAATTGAATTAATTATTGTTTATTATTTCTGCCTGGAAAACAATTCGATAATTTATAATTACAACAGGTCGAACAAGACTAGACATTCGGTCATGAATAAATTTCGTTCACTCCCGCTGCCTATAATTTATACTTTAATTCATAATTAAAATTCTATTATTCACGCTCATTATTATTATTATTACGTGTTGCACCCAATAAACGGGATGAAATTTAAATGCGCCACGATTTACACGAGTCTCAATTATCGCACAATTATTCAATAAAAATGTTTATTACACTGAAAAAAAGTATAAAATGGTGTTAACCTCGCCGGGAGGTTGGCGAAATCGTTACTGACTCAACGAAATCGAAGTTGAGACAAATGCGACTTCGTTAAATCAATAAAAGCCATTTTTTACGTTGACTACTTCAGGATGTTGCGCTTCGAGTGAAATTAAGTTCAGTGAGCCATGAACACAGATAAGCGAACTTCGGTGCACTTGAACTCTATAAACCCAAAGGTTGACTCAACCTCCTAAACTGCATCATCATTTTTTTTTTTTTTTTTTTTTTCAGTGTACGAATTCGCAGCTCGCGCGAAAAGTGTTTTTGAAATCGCTGCACTTTCGAAATCCCGATAAATCGAATAAATGTAAAACACGTTGAAACATGGTTTTTCAATCATGGATTTTTTTTATTCGTCTCCTTTTCGTCCTGTTCGGGTGCAGGACGAAATGTACCGGGGAATCGCAATTACTGTTTCGCTGTGTGCATAATCCGCTTTGTTCCCCGCGCGCGCAGCGCGCGTCGCTTATTTCTATTAATAGCCAACGCCGCCGCGACCTTCCATCGCCGTTCCTACGAGTTTCCATGCGCTTCGTGTATAGAGCGTGCGGTGTGACTATAGCGCGTATATATACAGATATATTGTTTGTGCAGCACACCGGCTCTGACGACGTCGTCGTCTTCGCGCGCTCGTCGTTCGTATCGTTCGTCATCGTCACCGTTGCGGTTAATGTGTGTCACTCGTGCGGCCTGTTCGCCACGTCCCGCCGGGCTCTGAGCTCTCTCTCCTTTTAATCTCGACGAGCGCGCGAGGCTCTCGATTGCGCCGCCGGCGATCAGTTCCGCTCGTGGAATGTCAACCACCTCTTCGACTGGCCCGACAAATATTTTATTCCCGACAAAATCGAATTTTTATTATTACTAGGCTAATCACACGCGCTTGCGCGCGTGCCCGAGATTTCTTTGCGCTGCTGCGCTCTTATAAACCTTTAAAAGGGTAAATCGCAACTAAAAACCCTTGTTTAGTTGATTTTGAAAAAAAAATTTTTGGCCGAACAGTTTGTCAGAAATCGTAGATCTGGCCGCCGGGCCGAAAACCGCCCAAATCGGGGTCACGAAATTAATTTTTTCAAAATATCGACTTTTAACCTATACCATCGTTCTCAAGTCGCATATTCTACCCCTGAAAACACTGGTTACAATCCTTTTTTAGTTGATTTTGAAAAAAAAAAATTTTTTGCCGAACAGTTTGTCAGAAATCGTAGATCTGGCCGCCGGGCCGAAAACCGCCCAAATCGGGGTCACGAAATTTATTTTTTCAAAATATCGACTTTTAACCTATACCATCGTTCTCAAGTCGCATATTCTACCCCTGAAAACACTGGTTACAATCCTTTTTTAGAAGATTTTGAAAAAAAAAAAAATTTGTTGCCGAACAGTTTGTCAGAAATCGTAGATCTGGCCGCCGGGCCGAAAACCGCCCAAATCGGGGTCACGAAATTTATTTTTTCAAAATATCGACTTTTAACCTATACCATCGTTCTCAAGTCGCATATTCTACCCCTGAAAACACTGGTTACAATCCTTTTTTAGTTGATTTTGAAAAAAAAAAAATTTTTGCCGAACAGTTTGTCAGAAATCGTAGATCTGGCCGCCGGGCCGAAAACCGCCCAAATCGGGGTCACGAAATTTATTTTTTCAAAATATCGACTTTTAACCTATACCATCGTTCTCAAGGCGCATATTCTACCCCTGAAAACACTGGTTACAATCCTTTTTTAGTTGATTTTGAAAAAAAAAAATTTTTTGCCGAACAGTTTGTCAGAAATCGTAGATCTGGCCGCCGGGCCGAAAACAGTAACAGTAACAGTAACAGTAATTTATTAGATCCTGGGACCAAGTCCCCTAAGGACCTCAGCAACACAAATACAGCAAAAGTAACAAAACCAAGTAAAAACGAAAAGAAAAGAACACACAGAGAAAAAGCACAAGAACCGCCCAAATCGGGGTCACGAAATTTATTTTTTCAAAATATCGACTTTTAACCTATACTATCGTTCTCAAGTCGCATATTCTACCCCTGAAAACACCGGTTACAACCTTTTTTTAGTGGATTAAAAAAAAAAATACGATTTTTTACAGAACTGTCAAAGTTATCAAGGACAAATGAACCTGGACTCGGTCTGAGAGTCCCAGCCAATCACAGCTCGAATAGTTTGCTAACAATGCTTTCCGTTACTCATAAACTTTTTAAAAGAGGGATTGTTTTCAGATGTACAAAAAATTGTCGCTCGATTCCGGAGAAGTTTGGAGAATTGTGTGATAAATTAAAAAGACGCCGAAAGATGTGTCGAAGGAGTTGCAAGGCCGTCTCGGTGTTTTTCTTTCGCAGCGAAGAATCGAGTCGAGAGCTCGAATTAAAAGTCGGTCGGCGAGCTGCTCTCTCGTTCGAGTGCGCGCGCGACTTTCACAACTTTCATCGTCGGCGTGTGTACCACCTCCGGTATTTCAGTCTCTATTCCGCTGCGGCTGCTCGAGCGCTCGGCGCATCTCGTTGGAAAACCGTCTGCTCGCCGGTTCGCCTCGGCCTGTCGGCCTGAACTTCGCCAAGTCGATGGAATTCCAATACGCATCGACGGCTGTAACGTTACAGCGTCAAGTGTATTACACGTCGCGGCTGTATCGCTGTCTCTCGCCATATCCGCGTTGTTGACCTCTCGCCACGATCATTTGTTTCCATCTGTTAACGAGTATCGAGTTTTCAATCACGTCAACGAGTCCATCATCATTCGATGTAATAAATGATGCACATTGAGGAGTATCAGTTAAAAATGTATTTTGCGATTGAACAGAAATATTTTTCAATTCGTTTCTCAGGGTAATCGTTAACAATTATTTGGACAAAAATAATTGTTAGGTACAGCTGTCAATATGTTGCATAAAAAAATATTCATAAAAAAATATTGTCGTTGCTGCCTAATCAGTGACCCCTCAACCTCCGTAGTAAAATTTTTACGAAATGCCGAGGAGAAAAATTGTCGTGCCCTTCAACGGAAGTTGAGGGTCGTTAGTTAGGCGTAAAGTGGACGCGGCTGCAGCTGAACGCAACGTAACTTGAGCACGACACAAGTTGCACGCGTTGTCAGTATTGCCGGATCAGGATTAGAGCCGAAAACCCGACGACGTAACTTGGGCACGATGTCAGTTGAACGCGACGCAAGTTCGACACTAACGTAAGATGAACTCGATGTAAAGTGGTCATTTTTCGCAAGGCAAGTTGAAATTCAACGTAAGTTGGGTAGAATGCAAGTTTGTGAACTTAAGTTGAGCAGGACGCAAGTTGAAATAACGTAACTTGGTACCGTCCCGTTATGTCCCACATTTTATACGTAAAACACAATTAGGTATATAGTCAATATGTTGAATTAAGAAATATTCATAAAAAATATCGTCGCGTTGGAAACAATTATTTCATCCGAGGAAACGTGCGCCGTAATCGCGAGTATAAATTGGCTCGTCTGGTGCGTCTCTGCGGGGGTTCGGGAGTGAGTGAGAAACGTCGCGGGAATTTGTGGAAAAACCTGTACATCGTCCCTCGAGAGGGGTGTAACGAAGAGCGCGGCGCGGCGGCGGCGGCGTAATGGGTCTCGGCCGCGAGCTCGAGCGAATTCCGTCGGGCACGCTGAATAGGCTTTACAACCGCCGAGCGTCTATGTATACACAGTGTATATACTATTATGTACACAATGTGGTGCATGTGTAGATATAGAGAGAGGGAGAGCGTGAGGGAAAGGGCGAAATACATATATATATGTGCATACATACATATATACAAAGTGCAGAAGTAGTATAGGGTACGTGACGCGTTGTCGGGCGCGTTCGATTAATTCGTGACGTCGTCCACGCGCTTCCAGCACCGACCACGTCAGCAGACTCCGACGATCGATAACTCACGACTTTGGGTTCAGTTGTGTCTGCGTGTGTGTGTCGGTGAGTTTGAAAAATACGCGCGCGACAGAAAAAAAGAAACGGTATTTCACGAAAAGGGTTCATATTCGTGGGAACTGGTTTTCCGGTTCTTCGGTTCTTGTTGCTTTTGTCTCGAAAATCAATAGCGACTTAGTCTACGCGGAGAGAGAAATGGGTTTGTCGGACCGCGGCGAAATCTTTGTTTGATAAAGCGACAATGCGGGGGTTTTTCGCAGCGCGGCAAATATATCTGTTGGGCGAACGAACGAAAATTGTTTGGTTGGGAAAAGACTTTTTGGTAGCTTGACGAACAGAATTGGTGGACTGTCCGGTTCGGTGGATTGGTAAAAAAAATTGTCGGCCCAATAAGTATTTTCGTCGAGATAATAATAATTGGACGGTGTCATCCCTGACCGGGCCTGATCAGAGCCTGGCTTCGGTCGAATGTAACATAACGCTATAGATTTTCTACCAGGGATGTGGGACGTAACAAACCGCAGCTTCGATATTACAATCCGACTGTGTATATATGTTTTATCAACGAGTTCAAGTGACTGAATTGTCGATGACGATCAAGCTTGCCGATATCTGGCGGCGAGTTTCACCGATATCGCGAGCCCCGGACGAGCGCGGCGCGACGATTCGGTGTTGGCCGCGCGGCACTGAGCGCAAAATACGAGATTCCGCGCGCGCGCAGCGCGACCGCCGCTTCCCCGATCTGGCGGTAACGTCATCGACGTTATCGATGATGCAATGCATTATGTCACGGGTTTGCCTCGCCGGGTATTAAGCCTCGGCCGTATCTCCAATACACATGTTATGTACAGAGCGCGCGGCTTCCCAGTCGTATGTAGATATATATGTGCTGGATGTATGTACGAATATATATTAAAGTTGTGGACATGCAATGCGACGCCTGATCCGGACACACGCACAGCGAATATTCTTGTTCGCCACTCGCGCGTGGTGAACGCACTCGCCTCATTCATCTGCATGCGAATTCCCCCCCCCCCCCCCCCCCCTCCCCCCGTTACACGCATCAGTACCACGTCCGTGTTTCCGAGTGCAAAGCCTCGGCTCGCGTGTATATTTACACAGGTATACATACATATATATAGGTATAATATACGCACGGAAGCTTCGGGATTATCTGCACACGCCCTTTTTCCTGGGAGATCGTTTTCGGCGATGGTAATGCAGACTTTGACAGCTGGATCGAATTGTTGGACGCTGGGCTGAAATATTGACGAAAGTGAAGTGAAGTTTGGAAGTTGAATATTTCCTTCTTCAGAAAATCAGTGGGTCAAAGATTGGGATATTGTTCGATGTACGTATTGTTGTCGGGTTATTTGTTCTCTGATTAGCTGCCGGATTGTCGGACTACCTTAAGCAACGAGTTGCTTAAGGTAGTCCTTGCGCATTAAGTTGAGTTCGCATAAGTTTTCGAAAATTGAGAGGGAATCGCAACCATTTCTCACTAATATAAAAATCTGAAAAAATCATGCGCATTGAAGGTGTTGAAGAGATTAATTTAGCATGTTTGATGTTTGATGTTCTACTTTGCATCTGTTGTTATTTATATAATTAAGTGAGAACTGAAATATCGACGAGAAAAAAATAGGATGTTATCGACTGAGTTAATTTATTTGTGCGCTTGCCTTTTTTCTTGGGAAAAATTTTAAGATGCTTGAATGGACGAAAAAATAGTTACAGGTACCGAGACCGAAACGGGTGCCATCGACTCTGCATGAACCAGCAGCAGCGGTCTCGGCTCTGCCGGTAACTGGAGCGGGATGCAAGCGTTAACGATCCCAATTGTATTAGCGTTTCTCTGCAATTGGCACAATTATGCCGTGCGGCGTGCTGCTCGACTGAAATTCATGGACGCGGACAGGGGCGCCAGGTTTTCCCTTTCCCCTCTCCTTGCTCCTTTCGTTTCTCCTCCCCCCGCCACGGAGGCTGCCTCGCACTCGTTCGAATTAATTGAGGGAGAGGAATCGAGAGGGCGACGGAGCCGAGGGGGGTTTATGGGTAACGCGGGTTCTCGGGATCGGAGGCCTCGCAAATGGCGATAATTTTGGCGCGATCAGCCACGCGAAGATGAAAGCCCAATGTAGGGGGGGGGGGGGGGGGGGGGGGGGGCGCGATCATTTTCGCATTGTTCGCAAGAAAGGGCCACAGAGTCTGCTCCGGGCATTTAACGAAGCTTTATTCTCGTGAATATTCGGCGGGAATTGTTCCCCCAATTTTCTTAGAGAAAAATGTGACATTTGAAAAAAAAGGGCAAATCAGACTTTAAGAAATTTATAATTTGGCACGATTACGATTTCCGGGGCGCCAATATTTAACGCTTCTTTTCGGTAGTACTTCTCATAAGGAACAAAAATGTTCATATGGACTATGGTTCTAACTGCTTTAGTTTCCGTGATGTTAAATTTTTAAGATTTTAATTGGTCGTATAAAAAATGATCAGTATTACGATACCTGGGGCGCCAGGATTTGACCGCGGATTTATCATTCTTGGACCAAAACATAACAACAGCGGACATTTTTCGCTTTAATAAAGAATTTTAACGATTTTTTTTTAATACTATATATTGTCCTAAAGCGAAAATGTTCCGTTTCTGTGGCGGTTGTTGGGCTGGTCAGTTAACCCAGTTAGGAAATTTATAAGATGTTTATTCCGAACCTCGAATGACCGTTGATTTTGAGCAGACATTATAATCAGGTTGCTTTTATGGTTATTCAATCGGTCACTGGATCTGCTATTAGGGACACTAGGTGTGCATTTTTTTTTTTCTGTCGAACAAAGCCACGCGGATACTTCGTAGCTATAGACGCGACGAGTCAGTGCGAACTTTACGGTTCGTTCGCACGCGGACGCGTAGCCATTGGAAATCGGGGTCAGGCAAAGGTTAAAGAGGCTGAAAATAGCCGCTCGCTTCGCCGATAACTTCCTCGACGGATCTCCTTGTGAATCGGGCGCGTAATGCCTCCGCCGCCGCTGCGACCGCCGCGCGAGAAGTAAACAAACGCGTGATATACCGCGCGCCCAGCCAAACGACCCTCTGCGCAATATCGGTAGCCGCGCCGTTCCGCGTGTACACGCGGAATATCGATTGGTACACTCGGCGCGGTCGCTACGAGTTTTCCCCGGAACCGGGCGCGCGTTCTCCGTTACGGGTCATTACGATCGCGACAAACGAACAGCGATAACTCACTGTTTAATATTCCTCTCGTGTGTTTTTCCCTCTCCAATTTACAATCGGGGCCGGAAAAGAATTTCACTCGGGGATTTCATTGCGACGACTAGGGTTGCCGGGTATCAGAAAACAATGGCTGAGGAAAAAATAGCTGGGGAAAAAATTGTCGGGAAAAAATGGCCGGTGGGAATAATGGCCGGGGAAAAATGGCCCTCCACACAAGTGTCCCTCACACACAAACATGCAGTTTACACGCGGCCATTTTTTTCTCGGCCATTTTTTCGCCGGTCATTTTTTCCTAGAATGCGACGACAAAACTGCGCGAATTTTTTTTAAATGTTTTTTTCTTTTCTTTTTTCATTTCATGAAGTGACAATTTGATGCGATAATTTCGAACGAAAGAACTATGTCATATTTTCATGTAATATCGCGATACCGGAGCTCCATCGATATGCCAGCTGTGGACACGTGCGGAGCCGAAACGTTTGCTATAGTTGCGCTATTACCGTACAGCATATATCGTACGCGATATATATATATATTTCTGCACGAAGCAGAAGGAGCATTAGAGCAGCTCGTGGAATATGGCTGCGCGGGATTCTCTGGCCGGATGCCCGCCCACCAGTCCGCCGGTGTACACTGACCTACCCTTGGCGGCGTCCTTGGCGCATTCCCGGCTTCCTTCCGCACCCGCGCGCGACAAATACGCCCGCGCGAGCGACGACGAGCGTGCTGAGACTCTTCGCGCGTCATCCCCCTCGACGCGGGCCTCGGTGCAAACACACGAGATAATCAATAATCCATCGTTAAGACGGGGATAAACGCTCAACGCTCTGGCGTCGCGCGCTGGTTCTGCAAATTGACGCGAGGCGCGACAAAGACGCGGACGCATCAGTTTCAAAATATACATCAAGCTTTTTTTTTTCTAAAAAATATCGACTTTAAAAAAAATACAATATCTTCACCTACCGAGTTATCTGAAAATTGATACCCAATTAGGGTCGTCGTTTTGAAATCGATTTTTGAATCGATCGTTTTCGGACTAATTAATCCACCGAATTGATAAATTCAGTTCCAGATGGATCCACATTACGTCCCACGCTTCGCAAGCGGCCCGTCAAAACATATCTATGTCTATATCTATATGGTATATGCGTTATACATGTACACAACCTTCTACATGGATTGGAAAGTTGTGTATGTATAGCTACACAACTTTTACGAACGAAGACCATATTCCCCACGTTTACCCTATAAATATATGTGTACATATGTATATATCCATATGTTATATATCTATTATATAATCCTAATGTATATATGCGGAGCTCCCTGCGCCTTATGTGCAGCTCTGCACACGCATACGAAATGCACCTCACTCTATCAGGTAGCCTCACGCATTGCTACCCATACGGATTACACACGTTGTGCACCTGACAAAAGACGGGACGCCCGAGGGGAACCCAGGTATCCCCGCCAGTCGGATCGGTCGGTGCGCGCGGCACTTACGACGCGAGAAGTGAGACAGGCGGAAGGGAAGCGAATAGGACGGCGCTCTCTGCGCGTCGCGCGTCGCGCCTCTCGTGGTCTCGGGCAGCAGGGGGGTAGGTCAGCACCCGGAGCACCCGGAGCGCGGCCCCGGTACCTGCGCTCGAATCACGATCCGCGCGCAGCCAGGTGAACCCCGGCTCGCTCGGCTCGCTCGGGCGTGTTGAGGCGCACGACGCGCCCGCCGGCCCTGAACGTGCGCGATCCGTGAAACGTGCTTCGGGGCCTCTCGCTCCCTCGGTCTTTTATGAGAGGATATGGGGGAGGGGGGCAACCCTCAACGCTCTTATTCGAACCTCTTCGCACCTGTCTTTGCCGATAGATCGACGACATTCCGACGGGTGTGAAAGTCAAATCTTGAAATTTCGATCTTGATGAAAAGTTGAGAGTATAATCGACGATCCTATCGCCTCGACATAGTTAAAAATCCTCGGTGTCAGACCCTGCTGCTGTGGACTTTTTCTCGGTATTACCCATTATGGTGTTAATAGTAACACTTTTTACGGTGTAAAATTAACACGGGCGGTTTCGTTAAATTTATTCCCGTGTTAATTTTCATTGTACCAAAACGTGCAATTTTTTAAATAAAAAAATAAATAAAATATTTGTTAAAAAATGAATTCACAGTAAAAAAAAATGCTTCTAACACCCGAATAGTGTAAGACTTGAACACTAGCATAGTCTTAAATGGTTTTAAAGGTGACGTTGCGAGCGGTGTTAAATCGGTATCATCATATTTTAACACCTTCTGTTTAACACCGCTCATTATCGCCGCGATTGGTGTGGACCTATATACACACCGACTTGGTGTTGTTTTTAACATCAAATTTTTCAAAGTGATGCACGGTCATCCAGGTTCGATCTTCCCACAGACGAGCCACGATTTTTAGTAATTTTTTTTTCTACCGACATTTTTCTCTCCGCAACGCGATTGTTACGTTGTTACTACTTTGCAAAGTAGCAATAAGGTGAACCCGAACCCGCACTCCACCCCCCACCCCCCTGTACTTAGGGAATCAACCTCGGGAATATTTTATCTCTTCATCGTTTCGCCCTCGAGCTCGTTTACCCGCAAAAGGCAAACTTTGCACAATTATAATACACGATCTGCGGTGAACCGTGAAGAGACGAGAGCGAGAGAGAGAAAAAATCGCAGTGGGGTTGTAGATGCAGATAGGAGGGCAACAACGGGCATTCCGATCGGGCCACCGAAAGTGCCAATTAAAACGGTAGTTAACCATAGCCAGACGGAAGGACGAGCGTCTCGGGGGCGGGAGGAGCGCGTCGAGTGTATAAACGAAATAACAGGTATCGAGGACTTCGTGTCTCGGCCGCTCAGACGGTCGGACGGACGGACCGACGGACCGATGGACGAGCGAGCGCTTCTGCTTCTTCTGCTTCCTTCTTCGTCTTCCTCTTCTTCTGCGATCTCTCGTTGAGCTCTGTGCACGCTCGTCCGGGAGACGAGCGCACGATCGCCGCTCGCTGTGTGGTAGGTCAGTGTTCACCTCACATCGACGGCTTCGCGCGCTTCGGCCTCCCGACACGATGCAAATTTTCCGTAACGAACGTTACAACGCGCGGACACGTCTTGCGGTGACCTCTAACTTCGTCGGTCGACCAGTACACAGTTAAAAATCTACGGTGTCAAACGCTGCTGGTGTTGACTTCTTCCTAGTGTTACTTATTACAGTGTTAATAGTAACACTTCTTACGGTGTAGAATTAACACCAGCCGTTTCGTTAAATTTTTCCTGTGTTATCGACAAAACATTGTAACACTTTTCGCTTTAAAGGCATGAATGCACGTATCATGTGTGATTTTTTATTATCTCGATTAATTTGTCGCTTTTCTCAGTTTTTATCGAAAAATTTAAGAAAAAAATCGATTTTTTTATTGCAGATTCCTCTGCCGGGTAATTGATCTGTATTTTTTTTTTGTTTTTTTCGAAAATAAAAATTCTGACTAATTTATTAACGAGATTCACATTGCTGGCGTCTGTATTTCAATTTTCGTTTCGATCCATTGATAATTCGCGAAAAAACGGCACTTCTGACCTTTTGAGGTGAAAGTCGGTGTTTCACACTCAGTTAACACCGCTTATTATCACCGTAATTGATGTGGACCTATATAGACACCGTCGTGGTGTTGTTTTTAATGCAGTGACGATTATGCGCAACGGGCTATCAATTTTGATTGGATATAGAGTTGCCGGATTGTTCGAAACGGATCAATTTTTCGAATCGATTCGAATTATAACCCTATCAATCGATCCAGGCATAAATTGTGTATCATAAGCTCAATCTACCGAAGTCGAAGCTCGCACTTCATGGAGGGAAATTTCAGTTCGAAATTTCGACTCTTACTTAAAAGACCCAGTTTACACACGGAGGGATGTAATATATAAAGAAAAGTTGTGTAGCTATACACACAAGTTTCCAATCCATGGCGGACGGCGGACCGAGCAGAGGAAAAAGGGCAAACACGCGCGTCCCAAGTATCACAATATAGACGCAACGGCGTCGCCCGTGTGTGAATGTATACAGGTATACCAACTGCCGACGGAGAAACGCGGAGATGGAAATTGCACAGTTTCATCGTTGTCCGATGCACTCCACACGCACCACCGGCCCGTGTGGTGAGTTTCAGTGTCCACTCGTTTTTATATGAATTTCCAATTTGATACTCGAGAATAGTAGATACATCGCTGGGCTACCGTGCGTTCCACGCGGAGTCGGGCCCCTTTTTTGTAGCTCGTAAAGCGCGCACAAAGTGCCAACTTTTTTTGTGCTCGAATAATTCATGTAGCTACGAAATATTCACTGCAATTACACAAAATACTCGAGGGGACTGGGAACGTCGTGTTTATCGTCGTTTTCTCGCTCCGTTTTCGTCGAGCGGAGGACGCAAAAAATTTCGAAAAGTTGTGCGACAAATTATAGCAATGCAAAAATATATTTTTTTTTATATAAATAATTATAATGCCGTGTAGAAAATTCGTAGCGTTACATTCGGTCCAAACCAAGCACTGGCCAGGCCCGGACAGGGTTGACACGGCCCTGATCAGGGCCTGTCTAGCGCCGTGTATAACGCTGTGAATTTTTCACCAAGGAGTGCCTCGTCGATTTGACGTAGAATCGCCTGTACATGCCCGTGTCGGAGCTGCCGATACACATCGCCCTTCCGCGTGCGTTTTTTCGCTGTTTGCGTCGGTGGAAAAAAAAAAAAAAAAAAAAAAAAACTCGTGGCGCGATTCGCAGGGGCCAAGATACACGCGCGGGAAAATGATCGAGCGACGCGCGCGAACGGCTGGTTCTCGATATCGCGAAATCGGTGCACACAAACGGCGGCGCACGCGAATGAAAATAATAAGCTTTCGGATTTTGAATAGCCCCGTGGGCGTTTTGCCGGCATCGCGCGCGCGCGCCGCGAGGCGTATGAAAAAAATATTGATAATGTCTGCCCTGGTGACTATTCACATGTACCGGTCACAGGTCAACGCTCATTTTTTTTCCCTTCTATTTTTTTTCGAGGACCCCGCAGGCTTTTCAGGAATACGCAATCGTTTTTTTTGGGCATGAAAAAAAGGACAGGATCTGCTGCGCCGCTGCCGATTTTTATTAGGCGTCGCACGGGGCCAAAGGAGACCGGGGCGTGATGACACACGAGCCGGAGTCGCGGATTAGGCCATTAAAAAAAGCAACGACTTCCGGCAGAAAACCGCAACGGCATTTTCTTCGTCGTCGCGTGACTCACGAATCTCGGTCTTCAATTATCACCAGTAGCATTCAGAAAAAAAAAAAAATTATATACACTCATTCAAAAACCGTAAAAAAATGCGTTTTAAAGCTTACAAAATTACAGCCTTTCAAAAATCAATGAAAAAAGTTTGAAATTTGTCTGTTCCCTTCATTTTTTGAATGAGTGTATATGTAGCCACGTAAAACGTCGACAAAATTCGAACACAATAAAAATATATATATTTTTTTATGTCTATACATATACAGTGTACGCATCCGTATACCGAGGCATCGGAGAACGCGAGGGCGTGGGACGAGTATAAGCGAGAACGAAAAATCGCAGGTGATTACCCGAGGCTCTCGTCGCGCGTTAGTTGGTGTGAGTATCGATCGACGCGCGCGCCGCGCGCGGTTCTCTCAACTCGACGTGTTGTATCGCTGCTGCTGCTGCCGCTGCCGCCGCTGCTGCGGGACAGGCGAATGTAGACTCGGGGCGAGCAGAGGGCGAGCGCGCGAGCTTGGGGGCGCGTTATACAAGGTGATTTGGATTCACCCGCAGCTCCAAGTTCTACGATATTATTGACCCCGTTGCGGGCGCCGCGCACCCCTCTTGTCCTCCTCGCCCTTGCCCGTCGCCCTTCGCCCTGCAAATGGCAACGAACGCTCTCAGAGAGATCGTGACCGTCAGGACTGACTGTAACTGCAGAGTGATAGCTTTGCATTATTATTTGAAAAAAAAAATGTATTTACTTCTTTTTTATTCAATTTTCAATATATTGTTGACAACGTTTCGGGAAACATCGCCAACCTTATAGCCACGATAAAAAATCGTGGCGATGAGACTGTTACGAATAATCATCAGAATCATAATCGAGTGATAGTATTTTTTTCATCTCATTTTTTTAAACTAATTTTCCATTATATTTTGTTTATATTACTTGACGAAGTTTCGGCCACATCGAAAACGCCGCTTCCACTCGTCGGCCTGTCGCCCTGTGATCACCTATCGGAGCTTCACCGCAGGCCTTTCGTAACCCGATCCGTTCCCGAACATCGTCCCGAACCGATAACACAATTTCATCGTAACGCGCTCCACGTGTAAACGGAACCCTCGACCCACACGGATTTCATTTTACAAAGCCAACTATACTGTATACGTATATATACAACAAAATACCGTCGCGCACTCGCTTTGTGCGCGGGCTCTGTCTTTAAGCACCGGTTGAAGAAAATTCCGCCGCGTAAATTAAATTCGCTGATTACTTCTCGCTGCCCGCGGAATCCTCATTTGGGAAATTGGCTCCTGCGTCGCACGACCCGCAGGTGGCTTCGCCGGGGCTCCGCTGCAGTTGCGCAATCCGACAACCGTGGCGCGCGCGCGACTTTCGAGAATTCATCATTTTCGCGTTATGCAACGTTAACGACGCGCTGGGAGTTCCACGTTATTACGGATTAAAAAAAAAAAAAAATGCGCAAAAAAAAAACATCGACATCCCTGTTAAAAAATCTGTAGCGTTATATTCGGCCCAAGCCAGGCACTGAACAGACCCACACAGGGACAACACGGCCCTGATCAGGGCCTGGCTAGCGCCGAGCTCACACTGTAAATTTTCTACCAGGATTAAGGGGGGAACCCACATTAGGAGGCTCATTTTCTCTGGTTTTTTAGGATTTTTTTGGGTGGGAAGTATTTATCAGAATTTAATAAAATTTGGCCATCATGTTATTCATATTTCGAACTACTAAAAAATCAGCACTCATTTGACTAGTGCGGAGCTATATAAAATCCTTAAAGTCATTAAAAATATTAATTCAGCTGCATTAATTTAATCGTAAATTATGATTATGACTTCTCCAGATGATAACATTCCGAGGAAAAAAAAAATTGATGTTGAGAAAGAGAAAAAAATGTGGCTAAGCCAATTATCACAATTATTACGATTTCTGGTTTAAAGTCCGAAAAGAAAAAAACGTCGAACGCGCGGGAAGCGACGCGATCGATGCGCGCCGGGCAATCAAACAAATTGGCTCGCGTCGAGTATTTCGGCTGTGCGAATCGCGAAAATATAATTCGCAGCAGCACCAACGGCAACAGAAAAGCTCCGAGCGCGCGTCTGGGGAGAAACAAATGATAAAATCAAACGATCGATTACTCTCGTGTTTCGCGCGCGGACCTGGTTGTCGGGCAATGATACCGCGTATTCCGATACCGTGCGCCGGGGCACACAATAAGCTCTCATTCGCGCCGCAATGTACACGGGCCGCGTTGATGTAACGTTACGGCTGTTTCTCTCGCCGTTCTCTCGGTTTAACGAGAGACTCGATTTGCCGGTCCGCAAATATATACATGTATATAAACGCCGCGTGCAAATATACAGATAGATAGAATACAGGTAGTACATCGACGGTATAAATCGAACAATACATATTGAACAGCACCGATGCTGATTCCGTTTTGCTCTGCGAGCCTTCGCGATAGCTTTAAACCTGTTATTACGCAGCATTTTCGTCGGACGCATCGGCAAGCGCAAACGGCGAAATAAAGAACTGTTTTTTTTTTCGTCGAATTTTCGAGTTTTCGGGAAAACCGCTTTTCGGAATGTGCGGGAAATTTGCCATCGAATAGGGTTATTTTTTTTTTGTTTTGATTTGATTTGATAACAAAAATCTTTCAAAAATCTTTTTTTTTTATTGAAATTTGCCATTCGAATAGGGTTTTCAAACTTTACGAATTAATTTTTTTTTTTCGCAATAAACGCAAGATGTATGTAAGGAAAAAATCGTTGACAATGTTGTACCACGTATCCGTCGCAAAAAACTCGCGATCCGCGTCAACAGAGTCCTCGAGGGTGAATTGACGTCATCGCGGAATCCCACTCGCATCTCGGGCTCAAAGTGAATCTCGCGTCGGGTCTCGTAAGACACGCGGGACGTCACGGGCTTCGGGTACGTAGGCGATAAGCGAACGGGTGGAACATCCTCCCCCCCCCCCCCCCCCCCCCCCCCCCCCCGAATCATGGTAGGCGGCTCGTGCACATCTCCGTGGATACCATAGACTTAGAAAAGGACAACATGCAAGGACTCCGCTCTTAGAAAAGGACAACACGAGGACAACTGACATCCCTCTCTCTCTCTCTTGTATTGTACGGACCGCCACCACCGAAACGCTTAGTCTAGTGTTTAAGTTCACTAGCAACAACGTGGCTCGCTTCGTTCGCACTCCTTGCTTCTACTCTTGTGGCCAATAAGTACAGCCATTCAAAATGCGCGCGATGCGTGACGTTAGAGCGGCCATGACATTCCGAAATTGATTTTATATTTTATATATCGAAGCCGCTGCCGACCAACCAGAACGCTTGGTTAGCACAGGAGCGCTCGTAATTGGCCCTTATCCCTGATAACACCCGGTGGAAGGTCATACGTATTTATCATATGGGACTCTAAAAGTACCCTTTTCAATGATCAGTATAACTTTTACAGGCGTAATGCTAAGATTAGCATTCAATAAAGATTGCTTTTTTGGACATCATAAGCGTGAAAATGGAAATCCAAGTAGGGGACTTAAGTTCACAAAATACTCACAAAAGGACCCTTTGGTGTTGTCAGGGTATAGCGGCTTCAGATTTCGATAATCGACTTTCGACGTGTCATGTACTTTTTAAGAGAAGATTCGATATTCGACTTTCGATGTGTCATGTACTTTTTAAGAGAGGATTTTGTAAGTCTATGGTGGATACGACCCCAACTCCGTGTCTACATCGAACTCCGACCGGAAGCTCCATCCGCCAGGAACACAGCGGTGTGCGCGAAGCGTGCGCGCGGAAGGCGCGGAGCGGGCAGCAGGTTACGGCACGAGCGCGCGAACGTCAGCCACGTGGGGCGGATCGCAGACGCTTCGGCTTCGTCGCACGGGAAAGCCGCGAGCTCGTTGCGCCGCTGCTCGCACTCGCATTCCCTCTCGGCCGGCTCGGCCGTTCGTCGAAGCCGAAGCAGCGGCAGCGGCGGCGGGAGCCGTCGACTTGGCAACGGTGCGTGGGCTGCGCGCCTCTCGCAGCGGCTGCGGCGCTGCTGCCGCCGCCGCTGTTGCTCTTCTCCGGCGGCGCAACGTCGCACACACCGGCTGCGCGGCTCCCGCCGTCGTTGCCACCGTCGCCCGGACGTTGCGATGTGTGCGTAAAATGCGCGTCGTACACATGCGAGCGATTTTATTTTACGCGCTTTGCGCGAGAAATCGCGCGCCCGGCAAATCAGGTACGGCCTGAGGGGGAGGGGGGGGGGGGTGGGTCCCCCGTCTTCGTCACACCGCGTTCCGGAAATTTGTGGAAATTTATCTGTCCTGGACCTGCGCGAGGTTGCAAACAGGACTATGTATATAGTATACAGGGTGTCCCAAAAGTTATGAAGTTCCGGCTACTTGACCCTGTTCGCTTAACCCTGTTCATATGCAGGGTCAAACAAACAGGGTTACCGGGACAAAAGTTATAAAGTTCGGGCAGCTTAAACCTGTTCGCTTAACCCTGTTGATATACTGGTTTAACCCTGCTCGCTTAACCCCGTTGATTAACCATGTTCAAATACAGGCTTAAACCTGTTCATATACAGGGTTAAGCGAACAGGGTTAAGCAGCCACAACTTCAAAATTGTTGGAACACCTTGTATATGGGATATTTTATATGTATTGGATGTTGCGGATCGACGCGGGAAGCACCGATGTAATCCTTATCGGTTTAGTCCACTTTCCGCTTTTTCCGCTGAGCGCTCCTCTCGGTCTCTCAGCCTGTCTGTCTCTCTCGCTCTCACTCTCCGGTATTTTTATTTTCAGACACGTCACGAGAGCGAATAACTGTTTCATCGAATCGGCTAACGCGCAGAGAACGGGATCCGCATTTTTTGGATTTTTTTTTAAATCACGTGACGCTTCGAATCCTCGCTATCGACCATTCGAATAAGATATTGTATATTAATTGGTACATAATGTATTTATAAGGTGGAAAAAAATCGTGTCGATGGGACTATTACGAATAATTATTATAATTATGATCGAGTGTCAATCGCCCGGAAAAGAATTGTAATTGAATAATCGATGGACGAGTCGGTCAACGAATTTGTGTTTTACAGATCGATAATTAATTGATTTATCCATTAATCTCGCGTTGTTTCGATAGCAAAAATGTCTCCGCATCCTTGAAAGCCAATTTACGATCAATGCGAATTTCTATGCAATATCCGGATTAAATCGAGCGCCGCTCCCCTAGAGTTGCACTTTCCCCGCGGCCGTCGTATTATTCACGTCCCATTATCTATAGTTAACCGATAAACAAGCTGTTACTTTAATGCGTTATCGTTATTCGGTAATTCGACGTAATTGCAGTATAATAATTCAACGATACCACGAGTCAATTAACCGCAGATAGTGATGAGACCGCCTTAACCATTTCTTTCCACAACGAAAAAAAGGTTAAGGTAGTTCTGTCGCTTCACGTTCACTTCGCATATGTTTCCGAAAAATGAGAGCGAATTGCGAACACTTCTCGACAATAGAAAAATCTGAAAAAAATCATGCATAGTACAGGTGCTGAACAAATTAATTGGACATTATAATTATTCCAACATGTTATTAACAAATTTATGAAAAATAAAATTGTTTAACAAATATTCCGACAATCCAATTTTTTTGTATCCATGAAAATAATTGGTTCATTTTTCTGAACACGTATGCATTTTTCCAACATTTTTTCTTTTCTTTGAATTTTTCATTTTTTTTTGCATTGGAAAAATCACAAATTACCTCTCATTTTTCGAAAACTTATGCGAAGTGAGCGTCAAGCGACACTACCTTAAGGTTTCCCCGTTGCTTTTTCTACGCCTGCGTCGATTCACCGTATTATTATGCACGCGATAGTTCGTTAAGTGCAATAATGCAGGTAACAATCGCGATGAGAGTTTCGTTCCTGTATGTCGCGCGCGGCGAATGAGACGTGGGCGTCGATTGTCCGAGACGAGACGACGAAACAGATAACGCCTGTTTCTCGTTATTGTTATTAGCGTTGGTTGCAGCAGCTCACGTGATGATCTGGTCCAGCTGACCCACTGATGTCAGATGGTCGCGGGTAGTCGATATAATAATTGGGACTGACATTCATAATTAAGGGGAGAAAGCACATTAGGAGTTTCAGAAAATATGATTTTTTAATTGCATATATTGTTAGATGAACTATCTAAGAATACGCTGTCAAAATTTCAAAGCAAAAAATATAAATAACTAGTCATACTGACAAAACATATATTAAATAAAATAATAATAATAATGTATGTCAGATCGTTATCAAATTAGAACGAGCCGAGCCCGCGGTCTCAGCGAAACAAGAAACTGCGCGGCGACGATTCGCGGATTATCACAGCAGCCGCCGGTTGAGTCGCTCTCTGTCTCTCGTTCTGTCCCTCTTTCAGTAGTAGTCGCGCGAGCGCTACCGGCGAACTCGCGCGAGCGCGAGAAACTGCCGCTCCTCTCAGCTCGCCGACAACTTGTTGGACATTGGCACAAGTCGCGTCCGCGCGTTCGTAGCAACGACCACGACGTTAACCGCTCGTCAAGGTCACGCGGACGCGCTGACAAATAGCCCTTTTCCAGTGTCCGGACGTTAAATCCTTCGTCTAATATTTCCCGTCGTTCGTTCCAGCGGAAGTGGCGAGGTGATGGAAAATTAGCAACGAATTATTTCCGTCTAATAAAAAAAAATATAATAATAATGATAATAATATCAATAATAATAGTAACAAATAGTGACGCCATTGCGGCGTAAGTATTATCGGTAAACACGTTTGCCAAAAGTCTCATTCGACGAAATTATCGACACCCAATTCAGCGCGAGTCAATAATTCGCGACCGCGAATTTATTGACTCGCGAAATGATTTATCGCGTCGGCCCCGGCGACCCCGCGAAGTGACAAGTCGGTAGTTAACCGGGAGCCGCCGGTTAGAGAATGCGGTAAAAGTCGAGGGTGCTCCGGGAGAGCAAATTATACGAGAATCTCCGGGGAAAATCGAGAAACTTTTTTCGTTCCTTTTTTTAAAAAAGAGGGAACTCTTCCCTCTCCCTCGCGGGGAGAGGAAGAGATGGGAAGAGGTGGCGACGGTAACTCCGGGGGCTTCGCTCGTCCCCGGGTTTACGAGTTTCGAATAAGGGACAGAGAAAGTTGCGCCGCGAACGTGGAACACGAACGAGCGCGAGGGGCGAGTGGCGGGGAGGGGTTAGAGAGTGCGGTAATAATTTATCGTCTCGCTAGTAGCGCGCGAGAAGTGAAAGGACCCCGGGACTAGCCACAATGGGTTCGGCGCAGCAGCAGCAACAGCAACAGCAGTAACGCGAAGGCATCTTCGGTTCTTGCGAGGAAAAAAACGTCCCCGCGCTTCGAGCGTCCCGTTCGTTGAAAAGAATCTTCGGCGCGTCGAGGGGCGGGCGGGTTGTATTCTACGAAACGTGGAAACTCAGGGCCTGATCAGTGCCTGGCCCAAGGCACTGATCAAGGCACTGACTCGCTGAACAAATAAGACCAAATTCGTCTGTTTCCAAAATGCAAATTTGGCAGTTTTGTTGTCAAGAGGAGGAAGAGGAGAGGGAAGAAGAATTTAGTAAAAGAGCACTGCAGCGCCCTTCGAAAAGTAGTGACGCGCAGCAACGCGTTCGGTTTTTCTAGTTCTCTATTAAAAAGTTTGTGATCAACCGTTGTTGTCGATTTATTCAGCATTTGATTGGTCGTTGGGAAATTTGGCAGTTTTTCAGAAAAATTAAAAAAAATCGTTTTTCGCGTTTTTTACCTGGAATTTTCGATTCTTCAGGCAAACACCTGTCGTTTTTGGAATCAGCGGGAAATTTGCCATCAGACAGGGTTTTTAAGCTTGGCGAAATCGACATTTTTTTTTTTCGCGAAAAACGCAAGGGGTACCCCTTCTAAAAAGTTGCGATTTTCGAGGGTCAACTTTAAAAATCTGCAAAAAATCGAAAAATCGAGATATCGCATGCCGCGTGGCGGCATTCTCTTCGTTGAAGAGTTTTCTTTCGAATGCAAGAAGTAAATCCCGATTATATTGATCTAAAGACAAATTACACCGATTTTAGTAAAGTACCAAAATTGGGAAAAAGTAAAAAATGGTTTTTCGCGAGTTTCTCCAAAATTTTTTTTTTTTCGGGCAAAAACTGGTTATATTTGAACTCAGCGGGAAATTTCGCATCGAATAGGGTTTTGCAACTTCGTTAAATCGAAATTTTTTTTTTCCGTGAAAAAGCGCGTGAAAAAATTCACGCGCTTGTTAAATTATTGTCTGTCGTTCGTGGGAAAGAATAACAGAATTAGGTGCGGATCAGGTGATTATCGTAACAACCGCTAAAGCGCGACAATCGATTACGCGTAATTACGAGAAACCAACTTGAGCGAAACAATCGACTGAAATAACTCTACTCGCAAGCGCCGACTAATACTACGCGGACTCCTGGAATTACCGTCCGTTGTAACAGGCAGACCGCGATAATGGACAGATAGCGGCGAGCGAACGGTAAATTAACCGGCTCGGCGCAGATAACCGCAAATAGTATCACAATCGAGCGCGCGCGGCCGAAGAAGCGAACGGCAAACATACTTGTAAATACTTGTAAATACCGCGCGAGCCGCGTAAACCGGTCCGAGCTTTCGCGCGTGAAAATTAAACATCGCCAATGAAAATTAACCGCGAAAAACGCGAAATCAACACGTCGTCGGAAAAACAAATCGTCAGAAATAAAAAACACCACAAATATAATCCTAAATAAAAAACAAGGACATCGCTTCGCCTCGGAAAAATTGGCTGTCGCGTCCCTTGAGTCTCAACTGAAACTGCGACTCGCCGATATCCCCGGCGACCGGTGACCTTGACGTCGCCGCCGGGGAAAACGATAGAGAGAGAGAGAAAAACGTCCGCTGTCCGAAACTTCGGTGTTGACACAAACAGCCGACGGACCGTGAAAGTATCGAGCGCGAACAAAAACGGAACAAACGCGAGAACACGAGGGACAACGAGGGAAATTGCGTGGCGTGCGGTGATTCTCGGATTTGTTTTTTCGTCGCGCTTGTCTCTCTTCCCACTCTCTCCCTTTCTCTCCCTCGATAAATGACCGAGAGCGCGTGCCGGGCGTAACGGAAAGTTTCCGGGCAGCGTTGCGGAGCGAGAGAGTGGCGCGCGGGTCAACACAGCATCAGCAGCAACAGCAGCAACAGTAGCAGCAGACATGTCAGCTGTTCGTTACTTCTAAAACCATACTTTTAAAAATTGTATATGAACAGGGTTAAGCAGCCGGAACTTTGCAGTTTTTGGCCCTGTTAAACCTGTTCACTTAACCCTGTACATAAACAGTTTTAAGCGAACAGGATTAAGCAACCGGAAATTCATTACTTTTGGGATACCCTGTATAACAACAAACTAAGAAATGTGGATCGATCTTCAACTGAATTGATCAATTCGGTGGATCAATCGGTCCGAAAAGATCGATACAAAAATCGATCAATTGGTGACCCAGATCGATTTTTCGATTAATCGATTTAAAAACGGCAACCCTAATCACTGTCCGCGAGGTACGTATACACAGTACGAAGCAGCGATGACGATAGCAGCGCGCCAGGACAGAGGGAAACACACAGACAGAACGCGGCGCGGCAGGAGCGTCGGAACCGTCGGAGCGCCCAGAGAGAGAGAGCAACAGCAGCAGCACCACCACCAGCAACAGCAGCAGCAGCAGCAGCAGCAGCAGCAGCAACGGACCTCGAGCCGGACGACTGAGAGCGCTCCGTGACTCCGCCGCGTCGCGCACACACGGCACACCACACGGGAAAGCACAGCAGCAAAGTGCGAAGAGCGCGCAAGCGGCGCGCGGGTATCGTCGGCGGCGTCGGCGGCGGCCGGGCGAGACAGAGACAGATACAGATACAGCGGCGGAACAGTGAGAGAGACAGAGACGGAGAAAGAAACAGCGGAGCGAGAGCGAGAAAGACAGAGACAGCGGAGCGAGAGAGACAGAGACAGAGACAGCGGAGCGGAGCGAGAGAGACAGTGACAGAGACAGCAGAGCGAGAAAGACGGAGACAGAGACAGCGGAGTGAGAAAGACAGAGACAGAGACAGCGGAGTGAGAGAGACACAGAGCGACAGAGTGGGAGAGGAGCGAGCGAGAAAGCGAACTGACGGCGCGGCCCCCGAGTCGCGTCGTCGTCGGCCTCGATCAGCGCCGACCGCGCGCGCTCGGCGCTTCAGTTCGAGTCGGACCTCCGCCGGAGTAAGATCGTCCACCATTTTCCCGCTGCGTGCGCGCGCGCCTCCTCCGTCTG